>CM076578.1:64627762-65827762 GCA_034641835.2 Pinus albicaulis | reverse complement strand
AACCAGTTGGGGAAAAATTTTAGTTCTTGCACAGACATAGGTGCATTGAGTGCTTTTAATGCCCCTGAAAAAAGAGAGAAGAATAGAAAAAATAATTTTCTGAAAGCACATGCACTCTAGATTTATTAATGTGAAATATATATACAGGCAGATGGTCAGTTACTCAATTACAGAGAAATAGTTTAACAGTCCAACTAAAAACTAATTCTAAACTATCGATCTAACCACTAATGATTAAATCTTTTAACACTCCCCCTTAACCTTGAGGGTTACATTCTTTATGCCTAACTTTTGACATTGAAATTAAAATTAAACTTTTTCCTAGATGTTTGTTGAAGATATCCGCTAATTATTCCTTATAATCACAAAATTTGAGAAAAATATCACCATTCTTGATGAGCTCACGAATGAAAGTCAAAAAGAGTGTGGATATGTTTTCTATTTTGATGAAAAGACATTGTTCTTCTGATAAGGAAATAGCATAAAGTGTTGTCACAAAGGATTGGTATGGGTTCATTTCCTATATAAACAAAAGTTAGAGAGACGTCTCTTTTGAGCCATATAGCTTTGACATGATCGTTTGAATTTGTTGCAAACGTACTTGGCCTCTCATGGAAGATAGTGCAACTATGGGTTGCCTTTTTGGATGACCACGAGATCAAGAATTTTCCAAATGGAAAATCATAACCGGAAGTTCTTTTTTTGATCATAAATACATCCCGCATAATCATTATTTGTATAAAAAAAACAAGCTCTACGTTTCCGTAGAGGCTACATACGATAAACCATAAGTAGATGTACCTACTAATGTATCTTAACACCACTTTTTCCAGACTTTCCAATGACAGATCTTTAGGATATTCCATAAACTTGCGAAATGTAACTAGTTTAGCAAATGCTATATCAAGCCTAGTAGCGATTAGATACATAATACTACCAACTAAGTTGCTTATATAAGGTTGAATTAACAACAATACCCACATCATCTTTACTTAACTTTGTACCAACTTCAATACCAGATATCTACTAGTTTACACCTATCCATCTTCAACTTTTTCAAAAATGTCGTGTAGCATACTTCTTTTGACTCATAAACATACCATCCTTTGTTTTTTCACTTCGATACCTAAGAAGCATCTCATTAATCCAAGATCGTCATTTCAAATTCATTTTTCATTGCAACTTTAAATTCATCTAACTGCATGTTACCTATATAAATTATGTCATCAACATAAAGACACAATATCAAAATATTACCTTGATGATCATTCTTGATATACAATGTGGGCTCATGTTCGCTCCTTCTAAAACCATTATTCAAAGAAGTAATGGTATATTCGGTTGTACCATGCTCTTGGAGCTTGCTTCAAGCCATACAATGTTTTCTTCAACTCTGTACACCTTATGTCTCGATTTTTTTTATTTCAAAAGCGGGTAGGTCGATCAACATAAAATTATTCATTCAAAACATCATTCAAAAAAGAATACTTTACATCCATTTCATAAGTAGGCCACTTTTTTTGTGTCGCAATAGCTAATACAAATCGAACAATATCAATTCTTGCTATAGGTGAAAATGTTTCACCATAATCTATGCGAGGTTGCTATGAAGTGCCTTTGGAAACTAATCTTTCTTTGTGCTTATCAACTTCACCTCTCTCATTTAACTTTGTTTTAAAAACCCATTTGACACCTATATAATTTTTATCATTAGGTAGATCAACCAAATCCCAAGTTTGATTTCTTTCAATAGCACTCGATTTCATTATTCATTGCATCTACCCATTCTTTTGTCCTTTATAGCCTCTTCAAAAACAAGTAGGTTGAAATGAAAGAAATGTAATTTTACAATATCATCAACATCGTCTTGTGCATAAATATCACTTAAGTTTCTCATTTTAGGATTATCAGAAACTTTTGAATCAAAAGATGATGAACTACTATTGTTGGATGAACTACTATTGGTTTTGTCTTCAACACCGTAATCTTGGAGGTGATTTTTCTAGGGTGCTTGATGTTCATCTAATAGCATAAAAGGATTAGGACAAGTATTGTTCTACATTTCATTCTATTGTAGCTCCCACAACACCCTCCCGAAAAAAATTCACCCTCTAAAATTTTTGAGAGCCCTTAGCATTGAAAAAAAATAGTTAAAATCGGTAGTTTAGTCTTCTCAAGCAAAAAGTTAAAAGTCACTAAGTCATGAGAATGGTTCTTTTTCCCCAACTGTGACCTAGCAAACTCGCGACCTCTCGGTGTCGCTAAGTCGCTAAGTCACGCATCTCTTAGATTTTTAAAAATCGTGACCCGCATGACCTTGCGTACTTCGACGACCGTCCCGTGTCGCAAGGTTCATAAGGTAGCGAGGTCACACTTCTCTTAAAACATGGGACATTGCGACCTAGTGACCTCATTAATGAGCTCGCATGCGCGACCCTTTTATAAACAGGAGGGTCCTCTAGGTCGCATTTTTTTTCATTTAGTGACAGAGAGTGAAAAAAACGCTTTCCGACGAAAGCTAATTGGAGCGCGAATTTTTCCTCCAGGTAAGTTGCCATCTCCTCCTGCTATTTTCTTATTTTTTTTTACTTTTTTTGTCATGTTCCTCTAGCTTAGCTTTTTTAAGCCATTCACCATTCCTCCTTTTGATCCTTCAGGACTTGAGATGCCCTAACTACATAAACACTCCTCCTCTGTCACAACCCTATAATCAAACTCATCGAACCCTCCTTGATATTTTTTTCTCCTAAAAACTACTTCTCCATGTTTTTGATTGCCCACTTAGTCCTCGCATTGTTTAAAGTTGAAAAGAAATTTTATTGCAATAATGCAAAGGATTGCGACCACTTGCTAAAAAAGCCCTAGCTAGCCCTAATGCAACTTCTACACCTTTGCAACTTCGCAACTCGTGCGACCCGGGCCCCGACCCCGATCGCCGAGTTTGCTAGGGTCTATCGCCGCACTCCAAACACGATGTTTGTGACCCTGCGACCCACGACCTGGTCACACCACAGTCGCACCCTCCTCGAAATCTCCCAAAACATTTGTGACCCAGCGACTTCGCGACCGGGCTCAAAGGTTGCGAGGTCGCACGGTCACCGCTTCGAAAGTCTTAACCTCGTGCCCTTGCGACCAGTGACCAGGGCCGCAAGTTGCTAACTTTCCCTTTCTGTGTTTTCGTAAGGGCAAGTTAATAGTTGTACCTAGGCTATTATCATTATGACATCTTTCTTTATTTCACGGGGATTATTTTATGAACATAGGGACAGTGAATTCAAGAGGAGGCTGAGAGTGTGTTCCCCGTCTCTCGGACTCAAGCAACATGGGATCTCATAGGTGGCACGAGCAGAAAACAAGAGCCCGAAAACAGAAGACATAGAATGGATATACCACATGTCCCCGCCTCCCGATCTACAGGGGATACCTCGTGTGACATTTTCTAAAGGGGACATTATGAGTTGAGTATCAAGCATGCTAGGAATTTTGCTACGTGACCATAATTCCCAGCAGAGGACTTCCCCCAACCGGAAAGTATATATAAAAAGTTAAAAGGTCAAAGCTCCACTATGCGACGCCACCAGTGCTATATTCCCATGCGCGGAGGTCATTAAGTGGGTCATACAAAACACTAACTCAAAAAAATGGGTAATTCGGGACTATGAATGGGTAAAGCATTTGTGACTCTAAAAGGCTCGGATGCTGAGTTTTACTACGCATCGTCTGGAATGAGAATAGACCTTCAAAGAAGAATGCTCCTCCACCACCCATGCGATCGCCATGCAGAGATACCTCGAGGGGGTGGTGGGAGGAACCCAAAAATTTCAAAGTCGAAGAAGGATCGGGAATATCCAGTGGTGAGCCTGCGCAAGGGGCATAGCCAGTGAGCAACTATGCTTATAGGATATACGCGTGGGTCTCGATGCCACCACCTTCATTGGAACTTGGGTATCCCGATGAAATATGTCACTATAAATGGCGCTCATTTCAATCGGGCAGCATGATGATGGCATCTCTCTAGACAAACATATCCTCAACACTGAGCACCGGAGGAGGGATATTTCTCTGAATTTTACATGGCTTTCAACTTATTGGATGTCGTTTGTTCTAGGGCACACTTTGAGGGATGGGCATATAATCGGGACCCGGAGCAAAGCACACCCAGTTCACATAGAAACAAAGATATTTCTGGGACTAGGGTATACGCAAGATATAGATTCAAATCTGCAACTCTTCATTTCCCGGCACTCTACAGGAAATTGTTCGTACGAAGATACTCCATGCATGTCCTAGGGAGCCATGGAGACGTTAGGAAAGGTGGCACATTGGTTCCCACTCGTAGAATATGCCTTTATTCGAGTCTTTTGGTTTATTCAAGGCTCCCCATGCCATGCCTTGATTTGTTACGGATAAGATGCTTCTTCAGGAATTTTGTTATCATATGACTTCCGGTTTTCTCTAAGGTCCCTGACTAAAGGTAGAAGAAGTCGTGGCCTACAATCGCCACTCACCATTTATGCCTACACAGGCCAAGGATTTCAGCAGAGGTGAGTGCGAAAGTAGAAGAAATGAGAGGTTTCCACTCGGGGGCCTTTAGGGATCACCGGACATATGACCCGGAGAGGAGTAGTCCTAATCACGGTAAACGGGCTAAGTTCAAGTGGAGCTACCAACACATGCTGCGTGCCCATATGAGGATGGGAAAAGAAATTGGTGTAATGCGTGATAGGGAACTCACCCTCAGGGGGCATGGTCCGATTAGGAAGATCCAGATGATCACACGTTGGAGGAAAGAATCGTGAATTTGGAAGCGCCTCCTCTTCCCAAGCCAAGAAGCCTCAAACCAACACGGGTCACAACACTACCACCCAACAGAAAGAGCAAGAAGAAAAAGCCCGACAGGGAAGCTAAAAAGAAGGCAAAAGAAGATGAAGGAAAGCATAGAAAGAACTCGTGAAGGTAGAGAAAATAAAGAAGCAGTGCGTAAGAGGCCCGAAAAATAAAGGAAGAACAGTGAAGCAGCAGGTCGAGGCGAATGACGTACCAAAAAAGAATTAGATCTGTGGAGGCTCGAACGCAAGAGAAAGGAAGAACAGAAGCTAAACAACAGAGTCCGAACGCAAGAGAAAGGAAGAATAGGAAGTAGAAGCAAGAAGTAGATCACGAGAGAAAGCAGAACAGGACAGGTAGAAGTAGAGCATAGAGAAAAGCGGATTAGGGACAAGGTAGAAGTGGGAGTGGATTTCGTAAAAGAAGAGGAGGAACAAAAAATAAATGAAGAGGAAGATCAAAGATCAAAGATCATTGAGACATCTCCTCCAGTCTACATAATCACAAACTAAGGTGCAGCCCATCGAAGTGCTTGTAATCAATATGCATTTTGCACTCTCCGAGCCGAGCTCTTATGAAGGATAGGGAAGAGGAGGTGTTTAACTCACAAGGCTCACTTATGATCGCTCTCCTTCAGGATCCGATAGGAGAAAAGAGGAGATGTCTAGCACGGAACCCTTCCGCCCCAATCACAAACCACGATGAGAAAATATATAGTCTCTAGATACTAGGACAAAGCACAATAATGATAGCATCGGCTGGGACTGCTTTTGCCATAGCCACAGAGGAAAAATGTGAGCCGAATGAGTAGAGAGATACTCTCCCTACAAAATAAGTTATAGAACTGCGAAAAAAAGGGAGGCAAGGGCAAAGAAAGAAAAGACAACATTAAAGGAGGAAATACAATAGCTTTGAGACAAAAGTGCTACTATTAATGAAGTACTCACCTCACCGTCCAAAGAGAGTTGAAGCTCGGAGGTCACCATGAGGCAAGTTTATGGGGAGATGTTCACTATAAAACAAACAGTCACTCCCCCTACTAAGAGCCCAAGTAGAGACAAAAAACGAGGAGTGAGCAAATCGAAAGAGGCCTCCGCCGCTTTGGAAAAAAATGATAGAATGGATAGGTCGTTACCCACAAGCTCCAAAATCTTTGCCTCAAGAAATGACCGGATTCACACCGAGGATGCCAAGGTCCAAATTCGTATCAAAATGCAATCTAAGGGAAAAGCTATTCAAAGACCCTAGAATAGGTAATGGCCGCATATGAGCATTTGATTAGTGGGCATCGATTCAATGCATGAACTACACCACATTCCATCTCTAGGGTGAATTAAGAAAGTGAAAAGACATGGGGATAGGTGGATCGGGGAGATTCAAACATTTCATGCAACCTATCGTGCAAGCCACCGCTACTCCCGATCTTGCAACATACGCAGAGAATTTGGGTAAATTCATCGTTACATATGACTCGTATCTACACTAAACTGGCCTATTTAGCCAACCAAGTCACACTCGAGAGAGAGACTCTGATTCCAAATGCCTTGGAGTGCCTACACTAGTTGAGGGAAGAAGTACCCTTAATCTCCCCAATAGCAGCATTATCGCGCATGGCTAGAATTTTCTCGTGGGAGAAAAAAGTTGATGCTCCCCAACCTCGTGACTCACGCACACATTCCCATGATCGATGGAAAGAGGTTGCAGGTCGCACTCCTACAACGGGTCCTGTGTCGCATCGTCCCAATTCGAGTCACGGTGTCACAACCTCCATTCATGAGTCGCAAGGCGGCCTCAACCAGTCGGGAAAAGCGAAAAGGTTGGTAGCCCAAAGGGAAAGTTTTTGGTCTATAAAGACTTCCTTCGAAAAATATTGTAGGATATTTTTTGTTTGGGACTCAAGGAGATAAAGAGAGAATTGTAATAGAAGGACTACACACTTTTGAATATGAATACAGATACTTGTTAAATTCCTTTTTAGATCCGATGTGGTTTGATGTGTGAACACTATGAGTATTTGGCTTTTCAGTTTCTAACATCTTTTGATTAATAAAAATGTCTCCAATTACATCATTTATGTATTATAGTTTTCTAAAATGTGTTAGTGGTGCTAAGTTTATTTTTCTTTCTCAATGAATTTTAATAACTTTGTTTACTCACATTTATATTTTCACCAAAACATTTAAGGAAGTGAAGGGTATTATGCCATAAAAAATTGTTTCTTCTATGGTTAGAATAGCATACAAGCATGACCCTAATGATATGTTGTTGACAACATTTCCTTTGGCCCCATGTTTTATAATTTAGCTTGCTATGCATGGTGTTGTATGTTCATTTAATTCATCGATCATGTGTCCCTGTATCATCCCAATCAACGCGTGTTTATGCATGTTCATTGAGTCCTATTGAGACCCAAGGAAAGGATAATTAAGCAATAGCTAGACCCACACACTCTGACGGGATCCCTATTCCAAATGGTTTGGAGTCTCAGTTGGGACATTTTACTAGAGAGATCCCCCTATTATTCGCACAAACAGTATTTTCATCGTCATCGCAGATTGGCGCTAGAAGGAGGGCCCGATGGCAGCCTCCTGGCACACGAGTAATATTCCGTCACAAACTCCCCCAAGGGGAGGCCATACACGATGACACTGGTCCTCCCCCTTTGGAAGATGTCCAAGGGGAGGAAGCTCCTTATTATGAGGTTACTCAGTGGAACAAATAAGAGTTCCCGCACCCAAGCTGCTCCGCAAACCCTCACTAGAATATTTGCAATTCACTTCACTCATGAGTTTCTCGACCCATAATAGGACCCCCACCCCGCCAAACCTCACTTGCAACGGTGCCTCGGTGAATTCCTTGCCCCTGGTTGATAAATTTGATGGTCGAAGACCTCACAACGGCTGTTGAGAATAATGAGCATATTTTAGAGCCCCTCAAGGAGCAGAAGAGGAAGATCCCGACGAGATGAACCCTATCCCCATGGCCCTCAAACTCGACCACGGACCCAAAATAACAACAACCAGGTCCACCGTCCACCGGGAGGGAGGTGAGGGAAATAGAGGTCGAGGGAATAGAGGTCGAGGAGATAGAGGTCATGGCCAAGGTCGCCATGCTCGCCCACCACCATCAAAACCAAAATAGGCTCCCTATATACAATTGGAGATACCTTAGAAATATGGAAAACCGTGAGGGGACGTCAAAACGAGCACTCTCACCATGAAGGGAAGCATCCACATCAAAGGTGCGGAAGTGAATCCGAATCTGAAATTAGGCACCACGAACATGCCAAGTGAGTGCAACCACCTGCCCGGATGGCTCAATCTCCATTATATCTCCCCTGGGCCCCTCTCCATGACATGCCTAGACACCTCGAAAACACCTTCCCAAGTTTGACCCCGCAAAGGGCACGCTAGCCGAAGACCACATAAGCAACTTCTACCTTTCACCCTGCAAATTATGACGGGTTCGAAACAGAATGATTTCGCTCTGACGTCTCTTTCCCCCACACCCCGAGAAAAAATCAAACCACCCTGGTATCGCTCTCTCCCAAGTGCCTCACATAACGTCATGGCACCAATTCGACCACATTTTCTTACGAAAGTTTTCGGAGGATAAGATCCCCTCCATGCTCCCTCACGGAGTTAAGTACCATCAAATGCCAAAATAAAGAGAAGGTTAGAGATTTTTAATCGGTGTTTTGCCACACATATTGAGAAAATTTCCCCCGAACTTGGCATTGGATGACTCCATCACCATAGACTACTACATGAAGGCTCTTCCCGGGGACATCACCGAGTATCTTCAGTAAAACGTGAGGCTAGGGCTGACCTTGTAGCAAACTACGCCACTCCCCTTCTGTCAGAGAAAAGGACATGCTTTCCATAGAGCTCACTGACCATGAAGGTCAAGACGATCACAAACCCACCTCGAAGAAGAATCCAGTTTTCCACACCCAAAACTGGGGATAAGGACAAAGATACTTTTGACTTCCGACAGGTATAGCAAAGACCCTTAAGTTATTAACCAATGAAGTCTCTAATCTAAAGAGAAAGGGAATTGAGTCCGCTACCGGCACCGGGATGCAAAAGCTCTTTTTTCGGAAAGAATCCCTCCCCATAACTCGGCCACCCTCCATCAAACACAAACTCTATTCTTAATGTGGAAGAAATTGGAAAAGATAATTTTTGTTCTTTCCACTAGGCCACTCACTTCGAGGAGAAGACATGCCCCCTCAATGGATTGGCAGCATGATCATGGTAGTTAATAAACTCCTAGATGACCAAACCCCAAGGGACACAGTGCGAAGATGATGTCTCTGATAATGAAGAAGATCTACCCCCGGATGAATAAACCGTGGTCTACTATCCCTGGGCATTCGATGTGATCCATAGGGAAAACACCCATACCATCAACGACATTAACGTGGCCAACAATCCTAAAGCCAAGCCCACACGAAACTATAGTCTAAGAAGCAAAGGACCGAGTTCCTGAAAAGTCCTTTGAAGAGAAGAAGAGGGCCTTCATAAGGAAAATATTACCCCAGGGAATGAGCACCAAGCTGGTTATTCCCTGAGAAGTCCACTCCTAGCAACACCCGAAGTAAACCAAAAGAGTAAAACCGCCGAGTAGGGTCACCCAAAACCCGCCCACCAAGACTAATCCACACTCGATCTGGTTACAACATTGTTGAGGACATGAAGAAAACTAGAGCAAACATCTCCCTTTATGAGCTCGCTTGCATCACAAACAAACGAGAGCTTATTCTGAAATCCTTCGCCAATGCCTCAACAACCAAACCTATGAGCAACACATCTGCCCAAGCTAGTCCAAGTCTCCAATCTATTGTGAACACCATAAATGCAAACTCTAGGGGATAAAATCCCCCATTTCTTCTGTCTTTTCAAATCTTTAACTTCAATGTCCACAACTGTTTGGTTGACTCCGGCACATCCACAAATGTCATGCCCTTGTCTGTTTGAAAAATGTTAAACATTTGCTTGGAGAAAACTGATGTTAGGATCATTAAGCTTCGACGAGTCACAAGCGCCTCGCCATAGGTGAGTCTAAAAACAATGTCATCATCCTACCTATTATCCGACTCCAGAGTCCACCAGTGTATAGACATAGTAGTTGTAGACATCCTGGAAGCCCTATGGTCTCTTGCTAAGCACGGAACTAGTCCGCAAGCTGATAAAGATACTTTGCTACCGATTGGTCCCACATGTGGCTTCCCTATAAGGTCGAAACAACCAAGTCAGAGTTGAGAGTGAACTCTTATATGAAGCATCCGTGAGTGACTTGGACGCTACCAATGAACCTATCAACTTTTCTCCCAAGAAGAGTCTCGACATGTGTTGCTTAAAGGCCATCTACGCGATGTTAACACCCAGACTCCCGATAAGCTCCGGAAGTCCAATCGTAGCTAGAACTCATCATCGAATACCAAGTATGTTCCCATCATAAACCAAAATTGAAATCTCTCCCAAACCCATGGCTCGAAAAACCGGAAGATGATGTGTGGACCTTGTATTACAATGTGTTTCCAAGATGCATGACGAGCCGGCGCAGGGCTACATCTTGTTGGACCCCCAAAAGAACAAGTTTTTTGATCTCATGTCGCTAGAATTTTCGGTGCACCAACAATACTATCAGAATATGAAGCCTCGTCCTAGGACTCAAAAAGGCGTTGGACATCAAATGTGAGATGCTTAAAGGTTATCGGAGATTTCAAGATCATCACTCGTTAGGTACGCAATACCATCCATCGCCTGTCTCCACACTTCTAAAATCTTACCAACAAGAGGTATAGCATCTAATTCTCTCGCTTTTTCGATGCGTTTTGGTATTAAATCCCATGGCTAGAATGCATAATGCGGAAGTCGATACTCCAACCCAACGCTACTGCTCAGTTCACCCTCTCGAGGGATGGTTTTTCCTATTGAAATAGTGTATAAACCATCGTGCCGAATAACATCACTAATTTGTGCGTATTTGATGATGACCAACAGATACTTTGAATTCATGCTCAGCACTCAAGGTGTTCACAGATGCGGTGATAGAAGAAGGAGACCATGATCAATCGTCGCGGGAAGAACAAGAGAAACGTAAGGAAAACCCCATGCCCGTGGGAATAGTGTCGTTGGAAAAATTGTTGCTATTTGAAATCATTTCGTGGGCCCCAAAATACTGAAAAATACAAAGTTCCCACTCTAACACACTCGATAGGTAAACTTAGGGAACACATGAGGACCCAAAGTTCGTCAACCTTGGGAAGGATTGTTCCAATCACGAGAAGCAAGCTTTCACCCAACTATTCCGGTAAAATACCAAGATGTTTTCACTGGACGTATGACGAACTACGCACTTATGACACTTGAATTATTCAACAGTGTGATCCCTATAAAGGAAGGAGTAAAGCCTTTCCCTCAAAGCTAAGAAAAAGTGAATCTTACACTCGGAACCGATGATTCGTAAAGAACTTAAGAAGCTTCTGGATGCGCACATCATTTTCAAAAGTTCGACACTCCACTTGGGTATCAAATCTGGGTTCCAAGTCTGAAAAAATCCAAAGGAGATCCATTTGTGTGTGGACTTTCAAAATCAACAGCGGCCTCGTACAAAGATAACTACTCGATTCCCCTATGGAATAGATATTGCAAGCCATATCCTGGATTGGAGATGTTCTCCTTGTTCGATGGTTTTTCCGGATATAACCAAGTGCTAGTAGCTGAACCCGATAGATTAAAAACTACTTTGCGGGACTAAGTGGGGGAACTTTCACTTTTCAGGCGTACGCCCTTCGGGATTGATAAATGTCTGGGAGCAAACTTTCCAACGGCCATGGACATAGCTTTCAGAGGTCTAATAGGACAAAGCATGGTAGTATATTTGGACGACGTCACCATGTTTTTGAAACACCGAGGCGACTCACTTACGTCACCTCGGGCAGATTTTTGAAAGATGCAGAAGTGACAGGGATCTCACTCAACCCAAAGAAAAGTGTCTTCACTATGTCAGAGGTGAATTTTTTGGGGCCATATCATAACTGTGAATGGTATAGTTGTAGATCCCGTAGCAAGCAAAAGGTCATCACCCTGAAATCCCACCTCCCTAGTAGCAAAAGGGCCATGCAATCCTTCCTTGGGAAAATCAAACTTTGTGCATAAATTCATATCATATTTTTGCCCAAATAGTTAGGCCTTTGCAAGGGGTTGATTAAAAATAATGTGAGTTTCAAATGGAATCCACCCTAGAAGGAAGCTTTCAATAAAATCACAGAGTGCCATTCCGTAAGCACCATCTTTCCAAAGTCAGACTTCAGCAAACGCTTTAATCTTATGTACACCTTTGCCTCGGATCTCATCACTTGCGGTTGTCCTCACACAGTAAATATGCTAACAATGATGAACGACCCATATCATTCATGAGTACTAGGTTGCAAGGCATTGAACTAAATTACCCCGAGATTGACAAGTAGGCTTACGCAAGATACAAAGTAGTCAAAGCATTTCTGGCATACATCTTGAAAAACCATGTCACGCTCTTCGTTACCCCACCTAGCTATTCGCTCAATTTTCCTGGGCAACAAGAGCTGGGCGAGAGACGAGGAAACTGGATGGCATGTCTCCAAGAGAATGACCTATAGTTCAAACCGGCACATACCCTGTCAAAGGGAAAGGACTCCGCCAAATGGCCGTGGAGGCTCTGCAAAATCGCATGGGGTTGAAGAAGAATGATGGGAACAAGAGATCGACATGTATCGGATTTCGACCATGCACCCTAGTAGAGAAACCTTTCTTGGTACTCCGATGTTTTGAGATATTTGTCCCATGGTGTAATGGATCTGTTTTTGATCGCTCTGTGCAGAAACACGTGCGATAAGGTTGAAGGCTGCATCCTACCAATTAATACAAGGAATACTTTTCAAACAAAACATTACGATGGAGTTCTACTATGTTGCCTAGAACACAATGAAGCTACGAACATCTTGACCAAGCTGCATGATGGGCTAGTTGAAGGACATTTTTCCATGTGATACCACCGCCCACAAAATAATGCGCACGCTGCACTATTAGGCCAACCCTCTTCAAGGATGCTCATGCATATGTCTAGAATTGTATCCAATGTCAGAAATTTTCCAATCGATAAACACGGCCACCACTCCATTACATTTGGTGGTAGTAGAGGAACCTTTTCAACAATGGGGGGTTGGAAAATGATTGGAGAAATTCCTACCGCACTCCTCCAAGCAACACTGGTCTATCCTCACCACTACCGACTACTTCACCAGTGGGTTGAAGTCGATACCATTACGCCAAATCAATGATCAAGAGGTAATAGAGTTTTGTCACTCATTCTATCATAACCAATTTTTTTGCGTTCCAACCTCCCTTGTTTTTTGACAATGCAACTTATTTTTCGTCTTTTCAAGTTGTATAATTTTTCTTTGAAAATGGTATTGTACTTAAAAATTCTACAAATTATTACCCCCAAGGAAATGGGTTATCCAAGTTTGACTAATAAAAAACCTTATCCACATCATCAAAAATACTTTGTTGTCCCACCAGCAAAAAACTGCCATAATGCCCTCCATGCAACGCCCTTTGGGTCAACCGGGTCACACCCAAATCTTCGCTGGCACCTCCCCACATTTTCTTGTACATGGAAAAGAGGTTTCCCTTCCTCCCTCACCTATCTCTCCCTCGCCCTCCCGCTTGTCCCAAGAAATCCATGGCACCCCATGCCCCACCTTGTAGGCCCGAATCGACACATTACCGAAATTAGAGGAGGAGGAAAGGCAAAAAAACTCAGGGGAAAAAATTCACCATCCACCAAATGTTGGATTAAGAGATGGGTTTTTCTGATAAAAATTCTTTTCTGTGAGTAATATTTTTGAAGTAGGAGACCTTGTTCTTAAATGGGACAAAGCTCACGAATAGAAAGGGAAACATGCCAAATTCCAAGCCCTTTGGACGGTCCATTCCCATATTAAAGAGAAGCTAGGTCCCCACACTTTTCAGACTGCAAACTCTTAGACGGAAGAATCGAGGGTCCTCCTGGTAAAACGAGGGCATCACCTCAAGAATTACCTCACTTAATAGCCCCTGAGAGGGCCTTCCCCACCCCTATACCATATTTTTTATTGTGTTCCCTGTTTTAGTTTTTGTTTTGTAGGCGCTCCTTCTAAGAACTTCAATAAAGTGGAAGGCATTGTACAAGTCATGAAAATTGGCATACTACACCGAGATTTGTGACGATGATAAGTCTCTCCCAAAAATCACAAAATATGGCGAGGAGCTTATCTACGACCGACACCAAAAGGTAATACATGATCTAGTCCGAGCTACTAAGCGCAGAGTGGCTCACTTCAGCAAGCTTGGAAAGGGTGTCTCGGAAAAGAAAGTTCGGGTAAAGAGCGATCGGACCGGAATGGAACAAGGCTAACTTTGGGTGACGCAAGGATATCCGGAAAACCCAAATCCTCATACGTACTTCAGAGCAACCTCTCTTGCAGTAAAATAAGCTCGGGATCCCTCATCCCGATCGAGAGAAAAAATTACCTCTCTCAAATAAGTGCCATGAGCACATCTAAATAAGTGCCTTGGGCACATTTAAAATAACTTGTAGTAGCACACCAATAAAGGGTAAAGGACTGAGAAAGGCTTCCTCACAGAGAGGTGATGCGATGACTCCGTTGGGGTACTAACTAGGCTCGCCGGCAACAGAGCAACGTCTCGTGACTCCTAGGCGTGACTTCACCGAGACCGCGAGGGTTCACGAGCAGAGTGGAGCAACACAATGAGGAAGAAATAATCATACCGGATCCTGCAAATCCTTGAAGTGCTCCAAACCCTTCCCGGTCGTGAAAACCAAAAGTAAAACTTGGTCAAACCAGCACCTAAACAGGCAAGTAGGCAAAGCAACCTCACAAGGTACGAAAGGCAAGATCATGGAAAACCTAAGGGTAGAAGGGAACAACCCCTCGCTAATGCCCCCTCCCTCCCCCTACAAAATTAAATGATCGAGAGAGATTCTAGGCCCTACCAGGTGAATCGCCATTTATTGTAGCCTCTACAACACTCCTCCAAAAAAAATTCACCCTCTAAAATTTTTGGAAGCCCCCCGACATCAAAAAAACTAAGTCAAAAATCATTAGTTAGTCCTTCTCGGACAAAGTTAAGAGTCGACTGAGTCACATAATGGTTCTTTTTCCCAAAATCCCGTGACATAGCGGCCCCCCTGCGACCTCTCGTGTCGCTAAGTCGCTAAGTCACGGATCTCTTAGATTTTTTCAAAATCGCGACCCCGATGACGTTATGACCCTCGCGACCCTCTAGGTCGTGAGGTCGCAAGCTCTCGAGGTCACGCTCTCTTAAAACATGGGACATTGTAACCTGCGACCTCGCTAATGGCTCTCGTACACACGACCCCTTTATAAATAGGAGGTGTTGCCAGGTCGCATTTTGTTCCATGCGAGAGTGAAAAAATGCTTCTAACGATGCCAATGTGGAGCGCGATTTTTACGAGTAAGTTGTCGTTTCCTCTCTGTTGTTTTCCACTTTTTTTTACTTTTGTACTCATGTTCCCTCTACCTTAGCCTTTTTTAAGCCATCCACCATTCCTCCTTTTTGATCTTTCAAGACTTGAGATGCCCTAACTATCCAAACACTCCTCCTCCTTGCACAACCCCCTGTAATCACAATTCATCCAACCTCCTTGATATTTTTTTTCTCCTAAAAACTACCTCCTCCATGCTTTTTTATTTGCCCACTTAGTCCCTACATTGTTTAAAGTTGAAAATCAATTTATTGCATAATGCAAAGGACCATATCGCTTGCTAAAAACCCCTGACCATACCCTAATGCGACTTTCGACCTTTGGCGACTTCGCGACTCGTGCTGACCCCACGACTCTCTGGTCTGCTAAGTCACCAGTCATAGCATGTACTCCAAACTAATGTTTATGACCCTTGACCTTGATGACCTCGTGACCTAGTTGCAAGGTTGCAAGGCCACAAGAGTCACTTCCTTCGATGCTTAAACCTTGCGACCCTTGCGACCAGTCACAAGTTGTTAACTTTGCCCTTTCTTGTGTTTTCAATTGGGGAAAGTTAATAAGTTGTACTAGGATTTTATCATTATGGCATCTTTCTTATCCCGGGGATTCTTTATGAACATGACAAGTGAATTTGAAGAAGACTTAGAGTGTGTCCCCGTGCTCTCTCGCACTCGCAGCGACATGGGACCTTTAGAGCCCGCAAGAGAAAACAAAAGCCCAGAGATAAAAGACATAGAAATGGATATACCAATGTCCTCGCCTCCGATCTACATGGATACCTCGTGCACATTTTTCCAAAAGGGGACAACATGATTTGGTATCAAGTATACCAGAAATTTGCACGACCATAATCCCCCGCAGGACCTCCCCTAGACTTAGAAAGTATATATACAAGTTAAAAGGTCGAGCGCTCCACAATGCATGTAGCCCACCCCCGCTATATTCCCATGCGCGGAGGTCATGAGTGGATCATACAAACACATCGACCCCCAAAAAAATGGGTAATTCAGGGACTATGAAGGTAAAGCATTTGCGACTCTAAAAAGGCTCGGATGCTTCGAGTTTTACTACGCACTCACTGTAATGAAGGGACATAACTTCACAGAAGAATGGACCACCACCCATGCAATACCATAGAAAATACCCCGAGGGAGGGTGGTGGGAGGAACCGAAAATTTCAAAGTCAAGAAGGATCAGAGAATATCCAATGGCAGGCCTTAGGAAGGTATATAAGTCGGTGGTAGCTATTCCTTGTAGGATATACTGGGTCGTCCCCGATGCCACTCACCTTTCAGAAGTGGCACTTGGGTATCCCCGATGAACTATGTCACTATGCATGAAACTCATTTCAACCGGGCCGCATGTCGATGGCGTCTCTCCAGACAAACATATCTCGCACTAGCACCCGAGAGGATGGATATGTTTCTTTGTAACTTTCTACATGGCTTCCTGTATTGGATGTCGCTTTCGTTCCCGGTGCCACTTTGAGGGATGGGCACACAACTCGGACCTGGGAGCAGGTGGGACGGTTCATAGAAATGAAAGGGTATTTTGGGACTCTAGGGCATAAGCAACATATAGAGTCAACCTCACAACTCTTCATTCTGCACTCTACTCAGAAATATTTCTAGTCAAGATACTCCATGCATGTCCTCGAGAGCCATGGAGAGTTAGGAAAAGTGGCACATTGGTTCCCACTCATAGAATATAATTTTATTCGAGTCTTTGGTTAATTCAGCACTCCCCATTCCATGCCCCTGATTTGTTACGGGATAAGATGCTTCTTCAAGAAGTTTTGTTATCATATGACTTCCGATTTCTCCAAGGTCCTGACTAAAGGTAAGAAGAAGCCATAGGGCCCTACGCTTCGCCGACCATTGGTGCCTACACAATCAAGGATTTTAGAGAGGTGGAGGCAGAAGCAGAAGAAATGAGAAGTTTTCCACCTAGGGACTTGGATCACCAGACATATGACCTTGAGAGGATAGTCCCCCGATCAATGTAAATGGGCTAAGTTCACAGTGAGCAATCCCAACATACTATGCGCCCATATGAGGATGAGAAAAGAAACTGGGTATAATGCGGATAGGGAACTTGCCCCGGGGGCATGGTCGATCGTGAAGATCCAGATGATCACACATTGGAGGAAAGAATCGCGAATCTGGGAGGCGCTCTCTCTTCCCGTGCCAAGAAGCCTCAACCAAAGACAGTCACACACACTACCACCCAATATAAAGAGAAAGAAGAAAAATCTCAACGGGAAGCCGAAAAAGAAGGCAAAAGAAGATGAAGAGAAGCATAGAAAAAAACCTAAAAAAAGAGCAAAGAAAGAAGTAGGAGAAGAGTCCCTAAAAAAATAAAGGAAGAACAGAAGCGTGAGATGGGGTGGAACGACAGGTCAAAAAAGTAATTAGATTGAGGGTACGCGTAAAGTCGCAAGAGAAAGGAAGAACAAGAAGCAAGAACATAGACCAAACACAAGAGAAAGGAAGACAGAAGTAGTAGTAGAAATGCAAGCATGGGCGTGAAAAAAGAGCACAGAAGAGCAGAACAGAAAAGATAGAAGTGGGAGTGGCTTCGAAAAGAAGAGGAGGAACGAAAAAGAAAGGATAGAGGAAGATTGAAGATCAAATAACATCGAGACATCTCTCCAAACTACAGAATCACAACCGAGCTGCAAAACCCATCGAAGTGTACGTAATCAATATGCATTTTGCACTCTTCGAGCCAAGCTCCTATGAAGGACTGGAAAGAGGAGATGTTTAACCTTACAAGTGCTCACTTATGATCGTTCTCCTTCAAGATATGACAGAGAGAAAGAAGATGCTCTAGCACTGGAACCCTTCCCCGCCCCCAATCACGTATACGACGAGAAAGAGATGAGTCTCAGATACTAGGACTAAAACCAATAATGATAGCATCGGGTCGGCACTGCTTTTTTGTCACAGACCCACAAAGGAAAATGTGAGCGAATGAGTGAGAGAGATACTCTCCCTACAAAAATAAGTTACAGGACTGCGAACAAAGGGAGGCAAGGGTAGAGCAGAAAAAGACAACATAGCAAGGAGGAAATATAAATGCAACTTCAAGACAAAATTTCCCTATGAATGAAGTACATTCTCACCGTCCAAAGAGAATGGAGGTACCGGAGGTTACTATAAGGTAGGTTTATGGGGGAGATGTCCCTATAAAACAAACAGTCGCCCACTAAGAGCGCAAGCAGAGACAAAAAAAAAGGAGCAAGCAATCGAAGTACGCCTCCGCGCTTTGGAAAGAATGATAGAATGGAGAGTGTCGGTACCCACAGGCTTCAGAAACATTTCTCCAAGAAATACGGATTCACACCCAGGATGCCAAGGTCCAAATTGTATCAAAAATGCAGTCCAATGAAAAGCTATCCAAAGACCTAGAAAAGGTAATGGCCGCATATGAGAATTTGATCAATGGCATCGACTCAATGCATGAACTACACCACATTCCATCTCTAGGTGCATTGAGTGAGGAAAAGACATGAGGGATAGGTGGATCAGAGAGATTCGAAAATATTTCATGTAACCTAGCAAGCAAGTCGCCGCTACTCCCGATCTTGCAAACATCGTAGGAGAATTTGGGTAAATTCATCATTACACCACTTTGGATCTACACTAAATTAGAATATTTAGCCAAACTTTGAGGTCACACTCAAGAGAGACTCGATTCCAAATGCCTTGGAGTGCCCGCACCTGTTGAGGGAAGAAGTCCCCTTAATCTCCCTACTAGTCGCAGATTATCGCGCATGGCAGAAATTTTCTCGTGAGCAACAAGTTGATGCTCTCCCGACCTCGCGATCACGTGCACATTCCCATGATAAGATGGCAAGAGGTCACAGTCACACTTGACCCAGGTCACGAGTCGCACTCGTCCAATTGAGTCGTAGGTCGCATCCTCCATTCGAGTCGCAAGGCATCCCAACGGTCGTGAAAGTCGAAAAAGGCTGGTAGCCCAAAGGGAAAGTTTTGGTCTATAAAAACTTCCTTTCCAAGAAGATTGTAGGATATTTTGTTTGGGACTCAAAGAGATAGAGAGCATTGTAATAGAAAGGACTACACTTTTGAATATGAATACAGATACTTGTTAAATTTCCTTTGGATCTAATGTGGTTTGATGTGTGAACACTAAGAGTATTTCGTTTGTCAGTTTCTAACATCTTTTGATTAATGAAACTATGTCTCCCAATTACATCATTTATGCATTATAGTTTTTCTAAAATGTGTTAATGGTGCTAATGTTTATTTTGCTTTCTCTAATGAATGTTAATAACTTTGTTTATCGACATTTATATTTTCACCAAAACATTTAAGGAAGTTATGGGTATTCTGCCATAAAGAATTGTTTCTTTCGTGGTTAGAATAGTGTACAAGCACATGACCCTAATGATATGTTTGTTGATATCATTTCCTTTGGCCCCATGCTTTATAATTCATCTTGCTACACATAGTGTTGTATGTTCATTTAATTCATCAATCATGTCCCGTATCGTCCGAATCAACGTGTGTCTCGCAGTTCATTGAGTCCCTATTGAGACCCAAGGAAAGGATAATTACGATGGTAGCGGACCCACACCTCGACGGGATCTCTATTCCAATTGGTTTAGAGTCTAGTTAGACTTTTATATTGGGGGAGATCCCCTCTACTATCGCCTGGACGATTTTCCCACTCAACAACATTCCAAAGACTTGTCTTCAGTAAATTTCACATCTCGACTTACGACAAAATTATTAGTTATATGATTAGAAAATATGTATGCCTTAGATTGATCACTATATCCTATAAAGATATACTTTTCACTCCTATCATCAAGCTTTTTTTCTCAATTTTTTTTGGAACATGAGCGAAAGAAATACAACCATATACATGAAAGTGTGAAACAATTACCTTTTGTCCAATCCATGCTTCTTTCAGGTACAAAACTTTGAACAGTGGGAAAGTTGACGATCTATTCAAAATATATACTAAACTTGCAAATCTGCTTCAGCTTTCATAAATCTTTAGACAAATTTCATGTTTTGCACAAACTTCATCCATATTCATAATTGTTCCATTTTTTCTTTCTATCGACTCCATTCGTCGTAGAAAGTATAAATGGTTGTCATTTTGCTTTTTTAATACCATGTTGTTTGCAAAAAATCAATGAATTCATTAAATTCATAATCACCTCCTTTATCAAAGCTCAAAAAATTTAATAAACTTTGAGACTTGCTTTTTAGCCCTCGACTTTGAACTCTTTAAACTTGGAAAAATGTTTTAGGTTTTATTATCTAATGAAACTACATCCCAATTTTTTCTTGCTAAAATCATCAATGCAAAGTAAGAAAATAGAGACTACCAACAACTGATTTTTTTCTTGCATTGGACCACACAAATCTATGATGCACTAACTCTAGTTGTTCTTTGGCTCTTTTAGAGGTTGAAGAAAAACTATCTCGCTTAAGTTTACCCATTATAAAGACCTTTACGAGAAGAGATGTGATCCCGTCAAATCAGAGAAACTTTTCACCATAGACTTTGTCTTTACAACAAACTCATACTTTTGATAGATAAATGAGCAATATCACAAATGCCACAAATGTCGAGTTAGTTGGCATTGAGACATTATGTGCATACAACTTCTCACTTTTCAATTGTAATTGATACAACTTGTTCTTTTTTCATAGGAATATTTGCAACAAGAGACTATGTGTTTATCGTAAATCATGCAAGAAGTGTTGTGAAAGCTAACATCATAACCATGTGCATCTAACCCGACCAATACTCAAAAAATTATGCTTGAAATTGTGTAGCATAATAAACATCATAGATATGCTTCACAACATTTTTTTTGATTAAGACATGACAACGTACCTTTCCTGAAGCTTTAACTTGACGATCATCACCCAAACAAATAGAGGAGCTGAAATATGTATCAAGATGAGAAAAAAAATCACTATCACGAATCATGTGATTACTAAATCTCGATGTATACCAACCAAACATCTTTTATTAGGTACTTGCACAATCACTTGGCATGCCAAAAATAAAGCATCACGATGTTTCACATTTAGTGTTTGTGACATTGGCTTTGTTTTTACTTAAAACATATTGTAATTTTTGACATTAAGACTTATAATGGCCTATATTTTTTACAATAGTGACATTGAGTTTTTTATTTATCTATCCACCTACAACCATGATTAGTTTGAGACTACTCTGACTATGTTTGAGTTACTCATGATCTATCATCAAACCGAGATTTTCCTCTACCTTTTCCTCTCCCCTACATGAAAACCTACTGCCTCTACCATCTATCCATAGAAGCTTTAGTTTTGAAATAATGCTCTAAAGAAATGACATATAAATTAATTCTCTACTTCATGAGCCAATGAAGAACCAGTTAATTCTTCCACAGATAATTTTTCTAATTCTCTCGACTCACAAAACAATAACTATCATGTCAATTTTTTTAAGGCAAACATCTAAGAATTTTTTTCAACAATTCTTTGGTCTTCAAGTTCTTCACCATTCATCCGAAAGCTAATTAACAAAAACCCATAACTTAGTTATGAACTCGATCAACTATTTCTGATTTAGTCATTTTAAGTGTTTCAAATTGTAGTTCTAAGAGTTTGTAATTATACCCATTTTTACTTTATCATTTCCTTGATAAGAAACCTTAAGTATATCCCATATTGTCTTAGCAAGTCTTAGCGATGAGTGATTTTATGAAAAATAGAGTCACTATAAGGAATTTAAAATGCACGACTTCGCTCTACCTTCATTCTGTTTAAGTTCATCAAATTGTTTTCTTTTGAGCAACACTCATACTCGACAATTGTATTTGTAGTTAGGCTCCGTGAACCCCAATTATACCGATTTCCCAAAAACCTAAACCTTGTAAGCATGCTTTCATTTTAAGACTCCAAAAATAATAATTTTTCCCACTAAATAGAGGCAGAGAATGGAAAACTAACTTGTGGAAGCCATGTTTAAAAGAATCGAAATCTGACTAAAAACAACACCCAACAAGAAATAACAATAAATACAAAAAATAACACTGTAAACCCATGTCATGTGCTCGGCCTCAAAGGCACATACAAGCTCTGGTCTCATAATCCAACGCCAACTTATAGAGTACTCCTTACCGAAAAAAAACAATAACAATCGAATCTCATAAAAGGGAAGAGGTGGGACAGATATGTGTAACTTTCCTTAAGAAGGAAGCAACTAACAAATCTACACAATAGTGGGAAAAACTAGATTGGTTTCCAATATTTCTACACTAAATTTTCTGCTGTGTGGATCAATAAGTTTCCATGAAGATCAGGAAAATAAAAATATGGAAAGTATGTATGACCTTTATATCCGGTGGTTTCCGTACGTCCACGTCACACACATAGCGACAGAGTCCACTTCAATGATGTAATAACAAACAAACCTTTCTCTTTGACGATTCTACACATTCTCTTCATACATGCAAACAGCGGGTTCTACCTCTGAAAAATTGCTCATATCCAAACTTGAAAAAATGTACCTGATTGTTTGTAATGATATGCGAAATCGACTTGACCTTTCGATTTGCCACAAGGATCTCTTGAAAAATTGATGAATGTTGTGGCACAATCACTTTTGATACCATTCCCTCGAATGCGCCTTTGGGATGCATTCTAGATCCTCCCATCCATAAATGGTTAGTAAAAACTAAAAAATAAAAATAAAATACATTCTAGACTCGAAAGCTAGTTCCTATGCACACTTCCTTGACAACGACGCCAAAATGTTAGGGAAAAATAATTACCTGTCATTTAATTTGTCAACCCAGGGATTTCGTAAATTGTGGAAGCATGCATGCATTGTATGTGCTAGAAATTATCTTTCGATTTAGATCAATATAACTACAAAAATAATGAAAATCAATTCATTTAATCTATGAAATCAAATAACGAAAATGAAAATTCAACTAACCTATGAAATCAAGTAACGTAAAAGAAAGAAAAATTCAAAAAGAAAATATAGCGCACACAATCACACTTGCATAGAATTGAAATTTTAATCTAAGAAGGAATTTCAAAGCATGTAAAGGAAAAAAAACTAAGGTATGTTCAATCACTCCAACATCCAATATCTAAGTATGATAGAATCACACTCTTGAGATGATGTATAAGCAAACGACTATACTTTAGTCTTTAAATCTAGTAAATCAATTAAGGCATGCAAAGAGAAAAACTCAATAATTGCATAAGCTAGGTATTCAAGTATTGAATTTAGAAATATTATAAAATCACCTTCTTGAAATGATCTTTAAGAACACCCAATTATACAATTGAATGAGGATCTAAAAAAAGCAATGTAAAAACGATGTAAAAGGTAAAACTCAATGATTGTATAGGTTGAACATTCAATCACCTAACTTTAGAACACCTTCTTAGCTTTGATCTTTTAGGAACATTCAATTATACAATGAATTGATAATTTGATCTAATAAAGTAAATAAAAAAATATGAAAGCAAAACTGACAACTATCATGAGCTCTATTGCCTAAAAATTTAATACAATTGGAAAATAGATAAATCTATCCTATTGAAATGTTTTTACAAAAAGAAAAGATTACACAATCATTCTAAAACTAATACTAAGAAAGAGAATAAACTTTAATGTATAAAAGGAAGTAAATCTCACACATTTTAGGTAGACAGGTTCAATAGATATGAGATATGGTAAATCTAGATGCTCCATATGTAAGAAAAACCAAGTCAAATAAAGGAACATTCATGAGTAAGGTGCCACAATCTAATTTTGTATTCAAAGCTTCGATCATACTCCAATTTTACTTTGACATATGATTTGATAGAGAAAGCTTCCCCTATTTATACAAAAGATGAGAAGCTATCTCATTAATGAGAGTCCATGAATCTCTTTCCCTATATCTCTAGAGTTACAATCCAAATAGGAAGTGATAAGGCACATATCTTCTTAGAGTTACAATACAAATAGGAAATGAGACACATATCCTTATGATCCCATAATCTTCTCCATCCAAATTGGAATCTTGGCCTTAGGAGGCCACATAGGGTCTTTCTAGAAGCCTATTTTTGACCCTACACAAGGCAAAAAACTCATTCCATTTTTTAGGTATAAGTAAGTGCATATTTTTTGTTTTTCTAATTTTTAACCACAAAATTCACTTAAAAATACTAGGAATTAATAAAGTTTGGGAAAACATAAATGTAACCCAATAATGGTAATGATAAGGTAAATGTGTAAGAAATGGAGGTGGAGTGAAGGTGATAATATGGAAATATAAGTGAAAATGTAATGGAAGTAAATGACAATTTCAAGGCCCAACAGACGCGAGTCAGTACTTATCATAGTGTAAGTTTCGACGATGCTTGGTTAAGGTCATGAAATGGAGCATTTGTGAGTGCTTTCCATATCTGTGTCTTAGTACTAGCATGGTGTGTCTTCGTAGGGTGGGTTTGGCTTAATGTTGCTATGGATGCTCTCAAATATGGAAGATATTGATAGTTATTTTATACAAATTTAATTTAGTGAAATTGTAAGACACGATATTCATGATCTCTAGTTCTTTGGAGATCATATATGAGTTCCCCTCAAACTAGTCAAGTATGCATCAATTCAACCATTGGTATTTCTTTATTCTACGTTGTGGTTTTGGTTGTTGTAAGTTGTCTTTTTGTTCATGGAATTCTTTTGTTTCTTACTAAGCTCCATGGAAACCCGGTCTCCCGTGGAATTCAATACAAGCAGTGTTTCTTTATGATATTACTTAGTTTTTATTTTCTTTTTCAGAAATTCTAAAATCATTTAAAAAAACATTTGAAGAAGTTGCATTCAAATGCTTACTTACAATCCAAATAATATTTAATTTGTTTATTTTAGGCTTGATATAGAACATGGATGAAATATTTTTCTTAATTAACAACCAATAATGTGTTGCAAAGTGATCCAAAATGGTAGAAAGTATTGGCTAGATGTGCATAAAAAAAAATTTCATGCCATGAATGTGTGCGAAGTCACTATGGAAAGTTTGATGTCTAAAATGGGCCTCCTAAGGAAAATAAAATAATAATTAAATTAATAATATAACAGTTATGAATTTTTAAACAAAATAAGGAAAAATTATTTTCTCTATTTTTATTTTTTTTGGCCTATCTCCCTCTATAGGTTTACTCAAATGTAAATTGTAGCAACTCATTGGATGCAAGATTAAATTTGACATCCAATAGGTACCCACCTACATAATTCTAAGTGTAACGACATAGATTGAAAATACATGAAAAGAATGTGTTGAACATGCTTTTTTTGATGTATTTCCAAATTTTTTTAATGATTCTCTACTCAGTAGTATGCATAATGGGTACTCGTTGGATTTTGAATTAAATTCTACATCCAATTGGTGTCTAAATTTCATATTTGTTTGAAAATATAAGGATATAAGTCATAAATATATCATCATCATGAATATTATTGGTTTTTTTAAAATTGATTTTGTTAGTACAATATTTGTTTTGAGGCCTATTTGTAACCTCAAAATATCCATATTTTATTAACAATGTTTGCCGATTTCTAAGAACGCATTCACATTCCTTAGAATAGATCCACACTCCTAAGCTTAAATACCAATTCCTCACCCATGTTGACTTGGTTCTCAAGCTAGCATCCTAGTTGGTAGTTTGGATAATGTTAAGCCATAACCCCTAGAAACATGTGCATGCTCCTTGGAACACGCATATTTTCCTATTGATGCATGCTTTCTTGGAGGCCCACATTTCCACTTTTGTGGACATCATTAGTGTGTGATTTCATATACATCAATATTTTTCATTTAAAAATTGTTTTGAATTAAAAAAACACTAACTATGTAATCGAAGAGGATCTATGATGTAAAGTAAGATTCAAGTAGTACATAATGGAAAGAAAACTCAAAACATTGCATTCTACATTATTATTAATACTAAAAGCACCATTAAACGATATTAGTATATATTTTGTGTTGGTTTTTCCAAAATTCCAATGTTGTAGTGATTTTCTTTTTTTAACAAATTTTTCTAAAAATGGAGCAATTTCATCCTTGTAAAAACATAAATAGTGCAACAAGGCTCACTTTCTTTTTTTTCTCCCATGGAAACTTTCACATCGCAAGGATTTCCTAGAAGTATAAATTCAGAAGAACAATAAATTTATTCATAATTTCCAAGGGACATTATGGAACAAATTAGATAAAGGATTAGTTATTCATTTTACCTATAAACCAATGGTTAAACTAATATTGTAAATAGAAGTGTTAGAAATCTATTAAAAATATAATTTGATCAGTTGTGAAGAGGTTAGGATCCTCGCGATCTAATGTTGGCGCAACTTCAATTTTCTTTTGATAATTTTGTAGAGATATACGTCATGTAAAATTCCATTTCAAATTGCCAATGGCAGGTCACATATGGCAGTGTGGTTGACCCTGGAATCATTTCTAAAAGTAGGATGAATATGCATAATTTTTTTTCAAAAAAACATGAGAGAATTTCATGAGTAGGTGCCATAAAAAATTCTAAAAAGTATCTAGAAATACAACTATAGCCCTAATACAGAATAGAGGGGTCAAATTTTTTGAAGAGAGATATACTAGTGAGACACTTGGCGATTATGAAGGGAACTTACAAAAAAATTAATTTGAATAAGAATATTTTGTGCAAATGGGCACACAAACACACACGTACACACATACATATATGATGTTGATAATACAAAGTGTTGGAGTTGCTAATAGTAGATGGTTATTTCACCCATCATTTACAATAGTTGATATATATGAATAAGATGAAGTAATACTTGATGAATATGACGATTATGTTATTGACTAAAGTAAATTCTTGAATGTGAGAAAAGGGAAGTATATATTTTAGCTAAACCGAGAAATTAAGAAACTTGAAAAAACAAAAAACACAATACTCGAAAAATTAAAAGGAATAAAAGAACCTACATAGATTCCAAAATAGGCACTCGAGAAAAATTACATAGTCCTTTTATGATTTTAATGATTAGTATTTATGTTATTCATACAACTATAGCTTATCACATTACATATAAATATTCTCTATTTTTCTTCCCCTTTTGATAGTGATGGAATCATCCCTAATTTAAATGTGCATACCTTTTCCGAGGGTATTTACTGATGCATCAGAAATTGCTATCGTTGATTGAAGAAGTGAAAATAATATGTATTCTATGTTTTAACCCTTTTCATTTAAAATAAAAAAAGATATAATTATTGGCGGCATCACTATTTCTATTTTATATAAATTATTTTTTTGAATGAAAAAGCAAGCATGTGATCTTAAAAAAACCCATGACTTACTCAATGTGTATAGAATTAACACTTACAAATTTTCATTCCAACAATTTTTTTTCTAGATTTTTGGAAAACATAATAGGAAAATGTATCCCTAAGAAGGAAAGAAAATATAACATTTAAAAATACACTATCAAATAATGAATGTGACTTTGATTCTAAGGAACTTCTAACATGTTTTGGTTTCCATGAAGTGCTAGAGAACATTGTCCCACTCAGGCACCAAAAGGGTTCCATGATTTTTATTTATTTCACAATTGAAAGCTAATATCATCATGATATTTATTTTCTAATTTTAAAACCATTTGAAGATAAATAATGTATGCAAAAACTTTGTAATAAGGAAAGAAACAACACTTTGTTATACATCAATTGAGACATCCCATATCCAACCAAGTTTAGCTAATGAAGGAAGAATTGATGTACCCATATCTACAAAAGGTTAGACAATGTTATAAAAGAGAAAATGAAATATCTCACGATTAATATATAGGAATTATATAGAGCATTAAAAATTTCTCCATTTTTAGAGAAGATGGTTTTCCCCGGTTCATTAAAATCTTATCTTTTCTCATTATTATTAAATAAAAATTCACCTATTAACTTTAAAATAAATATAATGAATGACTTTTAAAAATTTACAAAAATCTATAAATATAAAAATTTCATAAATAGAGTTATCAACATAAAAATGGGAATTATATAGTTCTTACTATAACCAATTTTGATGAAAGATACAAAGGGTTGTCAATGCCGATAATCCTATACCCACCTACAGTGATTTGAAACAATCCCTGCATATAAATATACAATTATATATATATATATATATATATATATATATATATATATATATATAATGGGTGTTTTTTATATTAATTCAACTCCAAATTAGGCCAATGCATTTACATTGAGAGAAAAAATCTACATCTTCATTGTTTTATAATTTCACAAAAAAGGGACTCACTTCTACCTAGCCAATTGCTCTCTTAACTCCTAGAATCATTTATTTTATAATCTCTACAGGAATCCATTAGTACACTATATACTTGTAGAGCATATAAATAAATAAAAAATAACCACTACCACCTTTGCCCATGTTCATAATTTCCTTATTTTTCTAGATGAACAATATCCTCATGATGGGGAGTGGTTCTCATGCATAGGTCAGTTTTTATGCAGTTCATCTTCGTGTTCCCCTTCTCATGTTCTCTTACTTGGCTTCTCCTCAATTATGAAAACCACCTTAAGGAAGCACAACATTTTTTTCTTTTTCAACAATGACTTTGAACAATGTGTTCCACTTTGAAGTCCAACCTATACACAATCATATGCAAACGTTTACACTAGCTTTCAATGACTTAATTTGTTGAGAAACTAATGTGAAATGAGAGTGAGACTCTATGGAAACGTTGCACCGTACTTAGATATGATGAATGCCAAAAATTAAAGACTCAACTCCAAGTGAACCTTTTATTCTACCCCACTTTGAGACTAGGTTGAGCACTCCATCTTGCAAAATTTCCATAATGAAACTATCTTAACGATATTTCAAGCAACAACACGATCTTTGTTTATAAATCATCTCTCCTTGACCATATCTACCTCCAACACTTTTGCTCGCATTCATTTCTTCTTCATGGCATTGCAATTTCTTTTGATAAAATTGGCCATCACTATGTCACCTCGCTTCTGCATGGGCTCAAACCAAATTAAGGCATTCAAGTCTTGTTGCATGAGAGCTAGCTTGGTCTTAACACAAAATATAGAAAATGAGTAGCTAAATCCTCCACTAGGAAAAATAATATGGTGCCTTCCCTCCTTGATGGCACAACTATAGTGAACTCCATTGTAATACAACAAGATTGCAAGCTTCCATCTCCAAACTTTCAAGGAGTTAGTCTTCATGTAGACAATTAATATCTTGAAACAAAAAATTTAATTCAATATTATGCAATGTCCAAATGTGTATGGATTAGGACATTATATCCCATATCGACACATGATTTTTATTCATGGTAGGTTTACTATAGTTCAAGGACCATCATTCATTGTTAAGACACCTTGTTTACTAGAGTTGTGCCTTTTGATATGATAAAAATCGACCTTTTTCATATTTATGAGCTTGCATCCGGGATTTTGAGTCATTGAATGGAAATCAATTTATGGAGCCTCTCTAACTTTCGAGGAATATTTAAATTAAAATTATGGACCCCTCGAAGACTTCCAAGTGAGAAATCATTTTTTAAATTTCCACTTCAATCCCTTGCTATAAAAAAAAGAACCTCCACTTGATTATTAGTTTCTCTTCCTAATCCCAAGCATAATTATGTCTTTATTTCTTCCTTGGGGTGATATTTACTTCTCCGACTCATTTGCTCTTCATAATAAAAATATATTTAATAATCAAAACCATAAATAATTCTTAATTCTTAATATTTATTTATTAAATTGATTAAAATATAAGAATTAATTTTATTTATATTTTCATAATTTATTTATCAACAATATTTTTAGAAAAATTTCATTTGGTAAACATGTAAAAAAATGCAAAAATAAATGTCAGTACAAGTTGCATATTCCAATTCCTAGAAATATATAACCTAGTGACTACCTAATGAAATGGGAAAAAAACATATAAATCTTAGTGATAAGACTATGAATGGTGCTTATTCCAAAAAAAAATTGAAACGACTACATTATTTTTATATCACTAGAGAAAAAAAATCTACAATAAGTCATAAGATTACCTATTGAAGAAAAAGGTCTTATATCCCCTAGTATAGGGAACATCACTCCAAAAAATAATAACCAATGAAACCCCATACCTGATATCGATGATTCAAGAATAGGAGGAAGGAGAAACTCTTCAAGACCTCAAATGCCAAAAAATATCCTTTGGAGGTGTCCCTTCTTAAGGCTCGCTACTTGAGTTATTTTAAATACAATTTCTATCATTTAATGGAACATACTTATTAAATGGATCATATGTGTGTCCCGATGATTAATGTTGGATTAGTTTGTGATCGTGATGGAATATTATTCATGAACCTTAATCCACATAAATGGGAAAGCAACACCAAAACCTAGCAAGATAGCGGTGGTGAAGCCAATAGGTTTCAATCTTGATTTGCTCAATCGCGGATGCTATTGAAATGGGTACTGCTAGTACTATGGGTAAAGGTTTTCCTGAATTTTGGACTTATTTTTTGCCGAGATATTTGTTTTAATTTCAAATTTGGGTTATGAATTCTCCATAGTGAGTCCAATTTTTGTTGTTTCACATAGTGTTAGGTCCCTATATTACTAATGTAGTCCCTTTATTGTTGTTAGTGTAGCCCACTTACTATTATTTTTGTACTCCGTAACCCCCCATATTGTTATTATTGTGCCCTTACATTATTATTGTTAGGTCAGATAGGATTATATTGTGACCCCATGGACTCCCTATATATAGCATCAGGTTTTTGTCATTTGTATCATCCAATAATTGTTCATTTATTTAATGTAAAGGATGTTGCTCCCCCTCGAAGTGGCTTATTTCTAAGGCGTTGACTCTCTTCTTCATTTTTTTGGAGTTGGTTTCACAACATTTTGTATCGAGCTTTGGATTCTAGGGTTTACTTCTGGTCAAACAAGTCATCGTGGAATTTTTCTGTTGTAACTTTTTTTTCTACGAAGGTTCTTAACTCTGAAATTTTTAACACGCAAAGATTGAAATATTTAGTAACTCTTTGTAAAAATTACAAATCTTGGTTCTCAATATTTTCGTAGATATAGATCTCATGAAGTTAGAGGGTTTTTCCAACCTCTCTGAATTTCATCTCAAAATAGGTGACCTTGGGAAAAATTTCATAAATATCTCTTCGAGTATCGGATTGGAATTCTGCAAAAATTTTCCAAAAATTGCACGGACCCTAGTTTTATATGTATCGGTTTATATCCGAAAGAGTAAATAGTGACATGTAGCATACCATAGAAGTTTGATCTCATTGAACCGATCCCATGATTAGGTCATTATGGGAGATTGGGCATAACTTTGCTTTCAAGCATCCAAATCAAAGCCAGACATGTGGCATTCAAAAATAAGTCTTTTGAGAGGGCTACTAAAGGACCAAAATTTCAGATATTGAAGATCCAAAATCATAGTGATATAATTCGATTTCAATATCGAGCTTCCTCAAATGAAATAAAAATTTGTGTATTTTTGTTTTTTCAATTTGCATAAGTCTTGTTTGAAAAATCAGCTTTGAAGTGATTCCAAGGGCATATTGAGCAAAAATATCAGTATTGGGTTTTAAAATGTCCCATAAAAAAGAATTCAACACCCATTAAACCCTTCGTAATACTTTCTATTACTCATGAAGATGAAGAAGTGCAACATGATATATCAAAATTACAAGACAAGTGCACCAAATTTAATTCTCACAAAGAGAAAAAAAATGAAATGGAAGCTTTTGAGAAAAGTGCGAAGCCTAAGATGAATGGTTTGAGGGGAGGGAATGTAAGTCTAATATGGATGGTTTTAATAAAGATGTCATGGATGGTTTGAATAATGGCATGGAAGGCATGGAAGCCAAGATCGAAGAAAAATGAAAGAAAACATGGAAGACATGAAGAATTATCTAAAAAAAGACATGGAAGGTTTGAAAAGAAGGTTTGACAAAAATTGATACAAGAAATGATTTCTAATAGCAAAAGATAGTAAAGGAAACTCATGATGAGAAAAAAAATAAATGCTAATTTGATTTCATAAACCAGAACGTTAGATGGAAGATCCACCATATTCAAGGATTGATATGACAAATTTTAGATGGCAAGGATCCTAAACATGGATACTGAGATGAAAAAATAGTGATATCAATAATGTGAAAAAACACACAAAAGGTATGCATTGCAACTTTATATTTAGAACAAAAATACATTTGTATGGTATTGATGGATTTTCTCCCATAAAACTATTGTTACTTGGTGAATTTTTACGTAGAAAATGATAGCACATTAGTGGATACAAAGAGAAACACCTTCTTTAGAAAAATTGATAAATCTCAAACAAAAAGGCTTCAATGTATGGAGCACATTGAGGACTTCAAAAAATTGAATATAAGGGTAATTGATATTCCAGAGGAAAAACAAGATTGATGTCTTTGTAGGGACTTTAAAGGATGACATCCGACATGAGGTTCTCCTTTGGGAACCCGATTCATTGGAGAATGAATTTCTAGTTGGAAAGAAAAATCGAATGTAAAAGTATGGCGACAAGGAAGCCTACCACTCACTTCTATAAAGATGGAAGTGTTGCTACTCCTAGACTTTCCACAAACTACAATGTTGACACCACAACAATTGGAAGAAAAAAATAGCAAAAAGGGATTTTGCTAGTAGCATGATAGAAAATACACTAAAGGTCATAAGTGTCCTTAGAAGAAATTATTTTACATAGATTATGAAGAGGAAGAAGAAAATGAACAAGAAACTTCAAAAAACAGAATAAGATATACACCATGAACCAACCCTAAAGAAAGAAGAAATGAGCCTGGTCCCTATCATGTAATTCATTGGCAAGAATTACCACTCCTCAAACTCTCAAGATAGAAGGACATATCAAGGAGAAAAAATGAATAGTGTTGATCTATTCGGCTAGTAAGCTCATAATTTTATTCATTGTAAAGTAGCCAAGGAATTGAATTGGTTCCTATACCCTAGTACCCGTAATCGTCAAGTGATGGTTCTAAATGGATGAACTAAAATTTCTTCGGAGAACACCATAATATCAAGTTAACCACGGAATATGTATTGACTATTCCAATGCTTTCCATTCCAATGGGATGTCTTGATATTGTACTAGGGAGTACAATGGTTACAATATTTGGGGGATGGTAGCTTTAATTTTCAAGAACTTTTTCTTGAAAATTTTTTTTGGAAGGAAAAGGAAGTCAAATTAAGGGGTATCACAAGGAGGTCGAGAAATATAATAAGCTCTAATGTCATGATAAAGCTTTTTGAAGAAAGAACAACGAGTCGTAATTTCACACTTATGCTCACTAGAAGTTCCAACATCAAAAAGCCTTTATTTCTCCGGATCTCAAAAAAAGTCTGGAAATCATTCAAGGTGTTTGAAACTCCCAAAGGACTCCCACCTATTTCGTTATCATAATCATGTCTATTCATTTTATTCCGTGAAGTGTTCCTCGAAACATTATGCCTTTCGAGATATCCTTATCTCCAAAAAGAGTCGAAATTCAACATATAGGTTTCAAAAATGTTAGATGTCTCTGTATAATTCAACCTAGTCAAAGTTATTTCTCTCGCTCCACTGAGTATTGGTGCACAAGAAGGATGGATCATGGCACATGTTTTCTAGGATTATAGGGAGCTCAATAAGCTCACTATTAAAGATAAATTTCTCATTCCCAGTGATCGATGAATTATTGGATGAATTACATGGAGCAATTTATTTTAACAAGTTGCATCTTCATTCAAAGATATCCTAAAATTAGAATGAAGACTCGAAGACATTCTGAAAACAACATCTTGAACTCATGAGGGTCATTGTGAATCATTGTTCATGCTTTTTGGCTTTACTATGCTACCTTCTACATTTCAATGGTTAATGAATTCCGTATCAAACCCTCCCTTAGAAAATTTGTGTTAGTACTTTTTGATGATATACTAATCTACAAATAGGTCTTGGAAGGATCATGTTCAACATATTGACAAGGTGCTCAAAATACTGGAGGAGAAACAATTATATGCAAAAACCTCCAAATGTTTCTTTGGAGCAGAAGAGGTGGAATATACGGGGTCATATCGTATCTCAAGAGGGTGTTAAGGTAGACCCTAAACAAAAATTAAAGCATTACGGAATGGAAAGTCCCCACAACCATAAAGTGATTGTGAGGATTTCTCATGTTAATAGGTTATTATCGCAAGTTTGTTAAGAATTATGAGAGAATAGCAGCACCTCTAACAACATTATTACAGAAAAATGCATTTTCATGTACTCGTGAAGCAACTAAGGCCTTTGAACCTCTTAAAGATGCAATGTGCCTAGCACGGCCTCAGCTATGCCAGACTTCACACAGAACCTTTATTGTGGGAATGTCATGCCTCAAGGAATGGAATTGGTGTTGTTTTAATGCAGAGAAGGGAAGACCCCATTGCTTTTTTAAAAGTTGTCCAATCAAAGGAAAGTATTTTTATGATAATGTAAGGTCCCTACCTTACCCACCATCGAGTAAGATAGAGAAGTAGATGTCACATAATCACTAATACTCACTTGCACAAAATCCTAAAGAATTAGTCACTGCAAAATTGTTTCCAACAAAAAGCCCCTTTTTGTTTTTTTTGAAAGCTTTAGATAATACAAGAAACAACTGTCTTATTCACACTTCAAAAAATTATTAAATTCATTTTCACATTCATACCTAAAAACTTGCGGACAGGAAGCTACACCGATTAAATAGTTTATTTTATAATTTATAATAACATAAAAACAACGTTATAACTAAAAATTTTTATACTCAACAATTTATATGCACAAAAGCTACAATCCATTCGCTAAGATTTTTAACAAACACTTTGCCGAGACATGCACTCCACACTCATTAGAGCCCTTATGACAAACACTTTGCAAGCATGCAATTAAAAGTCATTGAGGTGTCATTTAAACATTGCAAACATTTAGCAATGAATTTAAGATTATTCTTACAACATATTTATCTCACTAAGAATTCAGAATTGAAACTTTAAATGTTTTCATCTTAAAAGCAAGGGGACTAAATAATCTTAGTTTTTCATGAAGACTCAACAATAGGCGCACATAACTCACGGCGGCAATGCACTTAAAATCGCCTAGATTTCGATCGAGTTAGTATGTTTTTGGAATGAAATCGGGGGTTACATAAACCTTTAGGCATGGATACCCCCGGATGTTGGAGCTGAATCATTACAAACGGCAGGAATGTGATTCTTGAAAACAACAAAATATTATAGTCTTATTTCATTTATGACTTTGTCAAACATATGGAATACAAACTTACAACTACGGCTCTTTCATGAGACAACCCATAGTTGTACTGCAGATATGCTCATTGAGTTCACACCTTTCTAAATACACCATATGAGTTCTTGAAACATTTTACCATCCACAAAGCTAATTCATTTACCGAGCATGATTTGACACATAAACTTTTTGGACAATTTCTATAATTTGAAAAAACACATGGCGATACAGATACTTCAGCCATTAAGGCTTTCTATCAAATTTAACAGTAGTACTATTACAACTGCTTGAATAACAAAACATTGAATTATTAATAAGAATATGGAAACATAAGCCATAACTGAAATTTATGTTCAACTTACCTCAAACATTTGCTCTTCCATTCTCTTTGATTTGCCATTATTTTTAGTGATTTTTCTTTTTAAGGGTTGATTAGCAATTCCTTCAAGTATATATAGGAGTACATGTCCATTTTCTTACTTGATGTAAAAGTTGCATGTTAGTACTTATTCATGCATAAATAAATTGATAACATTACTCATTTCATGATTTTGTCAAAACACTTTATGGCTTATCCTAAAACCATTTATAAAACATGCATACATTAATTATTCGCAACAAAACCTTAAATCTTTGTAAATACTTACCCAAGTCCTTTGGAATAATTTATTGTAATTACCTTCAACGATATTTGGCTTTCCTTTTTCAATTGCTACAATACCAAGATTAGTACCATAAACTACTACAATAATAACTCCAATATTGAGATCTAAACATCCATACATATAGATTGATCTAGTCTTCATTTTTAACTGAAAATCGATAATATTTTAGATAACTATAAGCCTAAACCAATTAAGATTCTTACATAAACAATTTAAATCTCTACTTTTTATTTTATGCCTAGCGGCTATCTTTATATTTTAAGACAATGGAAATTATACGAAGGGAATCATTGACTTAATCATTGAGAATATGATCCACCTTCGATCCCTTAACCGGTGATTTGAACCATACGGGTTTCCACTAACCATATCCCGAGGAAGACTCACTCCCCTAGAACCCAAAGTGTAAAGCTCACAAACGATACAAAAAACAATAGTAGAGAGAAGTAGCAAAGAAAACTAAGGAAGATAGTTTTCACTTCCTCTAAATACCCTCATGTTCAACCTCAATGAATGTAGTAGATTAGTAAATTCAGATTTGTTTTGGAAGTAATTGGATATTCTCCATGTCTCTCCCTCTCCACAGTATTCCCTCAAGTCTCTTCCACTCTTGGCATGCCCCTCTCCCCTCAAATGAGAATACGTGAGACTCCCTGCTAGGAGGAGCAACAAATTCTTGTCATAAAGGAGGAGTAATAGCCATGCATTGCATTCCATTTAGAGGAGTGTAACTTATGCCATTAAGGAGAGGTATGCATGCCTTATTTAAGGAGAGTGTAACATATGCATTAAAGTAAGTGTAAGAGGAATATTTTTTATGACATATATTTAATGAGTGTAAGAGGAATATGCCATTCCTTGATGAGTGCATAAAAGAGAGTGTAATAAATATTTAAAATAGATAGAGTTACATAAGATCCATAGTCATGAAGGAGAGAGGTGTGAAGTGATTGAGCGAGAGATAATTCCCTTTCAACTAATATCATAGTCTCATAAAAGATAATAATAATATTAATATTGAGATTAAGTCGATATTGAACTATTATGATTGATTAATCATAATTTAAATTGATTTTCACTTCAAGTATACTTTGTTTACCCATTGATTGGAGGTGAATTACTATTTTTGGAAAATCTTTCACCAGTAATCAAACATGACTTTCTATTTTTAGAAAATCACACAAAATTAGCCTTAGGAATGGCGGATTTTTATTAGAAATTCATATATGAGCACCCATGGGTATTATTTTTCTTCCGGATAATAGGGATTCCTTTTACTATTGTATGCATCTTTTATTTTAGTAGATTAAGGACTCTCGCCTAATCTACTCTAAAGATCCAAGATTCCACCTTGATCTTTTAAAATATTCGGGACTCACTTTTAAACATTTCATTATAGATTCAGAACTCACATCTTTATTTTAACGGTTAGGACACGATGCTAGTCCTTTTATCATATCGTGTCTGAGACTCACGTCTTTGTTTTCATGGTTGTGACTCCGTTGCCCTAATTTCCATGGCTTCTCATCTACTCTTTGAAACTCGTGTTTCACCGTAAAGTCAACGATTGTGAACAATACCCATCGATGGTTTCTGCGACTGGTAAGGGTCTTCTTCCAGAACTTTGCACATCACAATCTCATTGATCAAATAAATCAAGTGTCAATTTTCATAATTAAATTATTCCAAATTTTACCAAATATTGTGGCGACACCACGGTCATTTTATAACTTGAGCATCCTTGGCAATGACACATAGTCATGCAATCACCACTTGGTGAAGTATTACACACATGTAATCCTTTCCAAATCCTTATTATCATCCATAAATCTTTATTAACCATATGTTCCACCTAACCATGATCCATCCATGGATCTGTGTCTCAATTACGAATCACCATTCATGTCACTTTCTATTCAAAAATAGGATACCAAAAGATAAAATACATACTAATATGCTCTTAACCAAATCAATTCTTGTGCATGCTGGCTTAGCGATATTATCATAAGCACACAACAGTGAAATAAGCACGATTAACATAAGTATATAGCATGTATGTAGTCATATGCATGTGTTGTCATGGTTGTAATCAAATCTTATATCAGTATGATCAAGCCTGCTCCTGAAAGGGCTACATACTCTTATCAGCCCGGGTAAACTTGGCTGGGGTTTCCCTGGATGTGGGGTCACCGTTATTTTGATTTTATCAAACCGAACAATTATTATTATTATATGTTTGATATATATATATATATATATATATATATATATATATATATATATATATATATATATATATATATATAGATCCATAATTTAATGTTAAATTTGAACGCTCCGGGGCTAAACGCGCATTATTAATCGGTGAAAATGTCATGCCATAATGACATGTTTTGATGCCGAATACCAAAATATTTGAACAAAATACCAACACCGGTATTTATGGTGCCAGTATTCGCCGCTGGTCGCCAGATGTGCTTAGTTTTATGTGTTGATGATCCCGTGTTTTTCTTTCACGATGGGTTGGATGCATATGTGCTGATTCCGCAGAACATAGCGCAGGTTTCCAGAATACCGTTGATCGCATTGGTTGCCATAACCATTGATGGTCATCATCACCGTCGGGTTGCGCCAATAGCGCAATCATCCGCTGGTGTTGGTGACGCGGTGTTCTGTAAAACTCCTCTTGCAGCCACAGCGGTTTGCCTGTTCAATCAGTTGCCTCTTTCGCCCAGCATGCCACATCTTTTGATGTCGATAACGGGATTTATCTTTATGATTTTTACTGGTTGCTCTTTAGCGGCGAAAAATACCAGTTGAGTTCAAAGCCTGGCTTCTTTTTGCCTGGCGACGCCCTGCGGGTTCAATACAGTATGTTGAGCGCTGCTCTGTGCGGGTCATTATTGCAGTTTTGCCAATGTTATTATTATTAACTATAACGAAGATCGGTGCAAATGACTTGGTGCCGGTCTTCATTTCTGGTAGATTAGCGTGCTGTCGCTATTTTTGAAGAAATGGTAGCATATTAAAGTGCTCATACAGTTGAAAATGGTAACCTTGATATAACATCATTTAACTTATTGAAATGATGTGGTTTATATTTGGTAATTAATCGAATGTTTGATTATATACCATTTCCTTGCTATTGTTATATTTAAAATGACTGTGAAAACATGCATTTTATCAAAAATGTGATGAATCTGTTCAAAATTCTCCATTTTAGTTGGACTATCTCTGTGAATTTCAACACATAAGTTAGACCATTTGTTTTTTCTTGGGATATTCATACCCTCTGAAATTATTACAACATTTCAGGACCTAGTATGACACTAAACAGCTATTACATAAATAAAGTTTAACACAATCTGACAAAATGTCTGCCTTTCCCCACTTTCATTACATCATCTTGAAACTGAATGTTTGAGGTTACTGATTCTAATAAATTTCATCTCATCCTTAATTTCTTCTAGGAAAAGTATCAAACTTACATATTCAACATAAAACAAAGAATCAACTGTTTTATACATTAATCACATGCCTTTTTTATTTTAACATATTTAAGTTTTAAATATGACAAGTTCTCACTACACGAAAATGTTACCTTTATAAACATATATTCATATACACTTTTAACAAAACAATTTTAATTTTGACGTGATCGCCTAACTAACAATAGTTTGAAAATACACAGTTCAATCTTTCATGAAATTTCTCCCCTTTAATTCAGTTCAGTTGAGATATGCAATATTCTGTTGATAAAAATCATAAAAAAGAGAGGACTATTATGGCTTCATCATAGCCAATAGAAAAAGATTATTTCGTAACTTATCACAATAATCCTTTTCTACATTTCAAGAATTTGAAAGTCATTTAATTCTCTTACAACACATACAAAAGGTTAGAATACTAGGGGTGAATATCTAGTTCTTTACTTCCATTATCAAAGATGTCAATTCTTAAACATTCTATAACCACCTAATGGTGTTAAGTATATCAATCTTAGTATTTGTAATAAAAAGCAAAATAATGGATTTAAGCTAAAGCACGTTTGTGTTACAAATCTCTATCCATTTAACATAATTACACATAATCACTCCTTAATCATGAATATCGATTCATCAAAAATATTTAACGAAGAAGAATTATGACTCCTGGAAATGTGTTTAGTATGTATTCACCCCATACATTAGCTTAAAGGAAAACATAACCTTCAAGTGTTCCTTGGCTACAACCCTTCTTTTTAGATCTGTTTTAGCCTTTTTGTTTATTAGGAAGGTCACCTCAACTAGTACTTGAGTAATTTAATGTTGTTGAGGTTGCCCCTATTCTTAACCCAAAATACCCCAAAGACTGTATATCAAAGAAATCAGATAAATTTCATTTCTTACTCTGTTAAAGATACATTTCCAAATCATATTTTAACACATCTAATTAATACATACAGTACTCGACAGATCTACATGTCGGTTAAAAAGTGACATATTCGGTGTAGTTTTAGTTAAGTTTGCACCAGATGTGGGTATGAAAGATTCAAGATTGTCATGATGACTCAATCATCAAGTTAATGGAATCTCAACCCTTCCACTTATAGACTTCTGACATATACACAGAATTCATCCTTTTATAGTCCAAATTAAATAATATTCTTCTTGGTAGATATGATTTCAGCTAGTAAATATGGCTACTAAGCCCATATCACATTGAAAATGATGCATTATTAAAAATATATGAAACCATACAAGAACTCCACCTATCTCACTCTGGTTGAGAAAATACGAATGTTCACCTTCTTCAGGTTTCTTAAACTTTCTAAACACATCCTTTCCCGGCATATATTTAAGCATTTTAACGTATTGTTGATAATATATTATAAAAATATAAAGATATCAAGTATATATATATATATATACTGTGGGTTTATAAACAAACATAATGATAATAGTATCCTCTATACAGCAGTATGCTTCAGTCATACTGCAACAATTCAACATGCCATTTAAATCAACATTCCTTGCATCGACACGCCTACGAGTAAGCATGTTGGCCCACATAAGCCCTAGCGGTGTAACCCAGGCTACGATATACCCTCTTAAAATTCCTTTTACCATGGTAAGATAGAGAAAGTAGATGTCACATAATGCTGTCCGAAAGCTTACTTAAAAATCTAAAGAATTAGTCACTGTAAAATTGTTTTCAACAAAAAGCTACTTTTTGTAGCTTTAGATAATAAAAAATAGCTGTCTTATTCACATAAGAAAATTAAATTCATTTTCACATTCTTACAAAAGCACGAGACATGAGCTTCTCACAGAGTTAAATAGTTTATTTATAATTTAACAACAAAACAAAACAACATTATTAAAAATTTCACTAACAATTTATGTACATAAAGAAAATAAATGCCATTCAAGATTTTTTAACAAATACTGCAGGACTGTGCACTCCACACTCATTGAGCCCTTTAAAACAAACACTTTGGCATGCAGTAAGAGTCATTAGGCATTTCTCAAGCATTTTAGCAACAATGAATTTAGTTATTAGTACAACATATTTATCTCCATAAAATTCAGAATTGAAACTTTAAATGTTTTCATCTTCACTCAGGGACTAAGTAGTCTTATTTTTTCCATCAAAGACTCAACAACGGCGCACATAACTCACGGCAACAATACATGGAAATCGCCTTCATATTTCCGATTTGGATTAAGAAAAGTATTTTTTTGGAATGAAATCAGGGGTTACATGACCATGTGTTGGGATAACCTGATGTTGGAAGCTGAATCAAATTAAAAACTCCCGGAGATACAGTTAAACTTAAACAAAATATTATAGTCTTAATGTTTTCATTATGACTTTTGTCAAACATATTGAATGAAAACTTACAGTACGGCTCTACATGAGAAAAAAAACAACCCATAGTTATTACCCAGATGTCTCATTGATTACCTTTCTAAATCCACCATATGAGTTCTTGAAACATTTTACCATCCCAAAATAATTCATTTGACATGATTTGACTGACTTTTGAACCAATTATAATTTAAGCAAACACATGACGACCACAGATACTACGACCATTAGACTTTCTATCAAAATTACGATGGTACTATTATGCTTGAATAAAAAAACATGAATTATTAATAAGAATATGAAGAGCACTGTATTTCTATTTGAAATTTATATCCAACATACGGCATTTTGCTCTTCCAAACTATATTTTAGTTTGCATTGTTTTTGCATTTTCTTTTAGGGTTGATTCAACAATTCCTTCAAATATATAAATTTATGTCCATTTTCTTACTTCTAATACTGGTATAAATTTAACACTTATTCATGTAATAATTAATGTATTACTAATTTACTGATTTTATATAAACACTTTTACAAACTATCCTAAAATATTTTATAGCCTTCATCTATTAATTATTTGAAACAAAACTATATAAATGGTAAATATTTAAAATCATGAATACGTTATTACAGTGCCTTCAACAATATTTGGGCATATTTTTTCAGTGCAATATAAGATTAGTACCATAAACTACTAACTAATAACTCAGCCTTCAGGATCAACATCATACATAAGTTGATCCAGTCTTCATTTTTAATAATGTTGACAATATTTTAGATAACATAAACTAAACTAAAATTAGATTCTTACAACAATTTAAATGTCTACTTTTTATTTTATGCTAAAGATACACTAATTTTAAGACAATGGAAACTACTGAAGGGATATTCAACTCCAATCATTGAGAATGGTCCACCTTCAATCATAACCAATGATTTGAATGTGCATCGGGTTTTCCCTTCAACCACTGTCAGGAGAACTCCTCTCTGCCTGGAACCCAAGAGCTTTAAAAGCTCACAAACAATACCAAATACAGCAAGCAGAAGATGCCAAGAAAAACTAAGGAAGATAGTTTCAGCTATCTAAATACACACTCATGTTCCGCCTCAATAGATGCTGACAGATTAGTGAAAATTAGTTTGTTTGGGAAGTAATTCTGAATTACTCTCCACATGCCTCTCCCTCTCACAATATTCCTCCGATCTCTTCCACTCTTGGCAGCCCCCTCTCCCCTCAAATGAGAATGGAAACTCCTATATAGGAGAGAGCAGCAAATTCATCCATGAGGAGGGTAATATGTACATTATGTTCTGTTTAGAAGAGTGTAACTTATGCCATTAGAGAGGTGTACGTATATTTTAAGGAAGTGTATGTGCCCATTAAAGTGGGTGTAAGAGAATGTATTTTATAATATTTATATATTTAATATGAGTGTAGCTAGGAGCTCTTATTCGTGATAGGTGCATAAAAGAGAGTGTAATTTAATATTTAAAATAGAGATAGTTACACCTTAGATCCATGAGAGTCTGTGAAGGAGAGATGTGTGAAGTGATTGAGGAGAGATAATTCCCTTTTAACATAATAATATACATAGTCTCATAAAATATAATAATAATATTAATAATATTAATAATATTGAGGATTAAGTCAAGATTGAATCATTATTACTATTGATTAATCATAAAGTACAGTGATTTTCCTTCAAGTATACTTGTTTACCCATTTGGTTGGAGTTGAATTACTATATTTTTGGAAAGTCATACTTGAAATAGTAGACTGATTTCTATTTTTAGAAGTCACTCCAAAATTGTTAGGAATGAGATTTTATTAAGTGAAATTCATATACAGAGTATGCGCATGGTGGTATTTTTCTTTCCAGGATAACTAGGGATTCCGCACACGGTATGGCTATGCATCTTCGTGCCTTAGTAGATTGAGGACTCGGCGCATCGAATCATACTCTAAAGATCTAAGATCTTCACACCTTATGATATTTTTTAAATATTCAGTGACTCAAGCATCTCCAAAACATTTAATTATAGATTCAAGACTCATGCTTCTTTATATTTCTATGGATTTAGGGACTCAACGTCCTAAGTACTTTATCATATATCCAGACTGGATCTTTACTGTTCCATGGATGCTATGACTCTGCCACATAATTCCATGAAGCTTATCTATCTACTCACGCTTTGGAAACTCGTCATTTCACCTGCAGTTACCCAATTGTGAGTCTCATACCAATCGATGGTTCATTGGTAAGGTCTTCTGGAAGACACTGTAACACATCAGCAATCTCATTGATCAAATAAAACCAAATGAATTTCATAATTAACTTATGAAATTTTACCAAATATTGTGCATGACTTCCATAGTGTTATAAACGAGCATCCCTATTGTGATATCCAAGTCCACCTTACATCATCATACTTAGTACGATATTACACACATATAATCATACAAATCATGTATCATCCATAAATCATAGTGTATACATATATTCCACCTAATACTGATGTCATGGATGCTTCTCCTCGGTCGAATCACCATTCATGTCATGCACTATGTCAAAATAGGATACCAAAAGATAAATACCGCTAATATGTAACCATCAATTCTTGTGCACGCAAACATAGATATTATCATAAGCACACAACAACCAAGTGACCCAAACCAGGTCATATAAGCATGTAAATAGTCTTTCATACATAATATTGCGCATATCATTATATCAAAATCCCCATCTCTAAGTGTCATCAAAGCTATCTCACTAAGAAGGGACACACTACGAGATAAAGCCATTTATGAGAAGGAAATGTTGGCAATACTACATGCACTAAAGAAATTGATACCTACCTAATGGGAAGACATTTCTTAAACACTTTCTTGGAACAAGACTATCCTTTGAAGACTAGCAAAAATGGGTCAAGATGTTAGAGTTCGACTTTAAAATCGTCTACAAAAAATGGAAGTTAAATGTTGTTGCGGAGTACTCAAGAAAGGATGAAGAGGTGGAAGCAATTTTTGCACCATTTCTATTATCCAACTTGAGATTTCATAATCAAAGCAAGGGATGAATGGAAGAATGACAAAGAAGTGTGGACACTCATTCAGATTTCGTAAGATCTGAGTACATACGATACATTTAAGTTGGAAAATCGATTCTTATGATATAAATATCTTATATCTTTGTAGGAATTTGAAACTAAAACAAAAAATATTCACAGAATTACACACTTCTCCTTTGAAAATTTTCAGAGTATTTTTTTAAAAAGTACCAACGCAGGTTGTTGGAAATATTGTCATTGATGGCAAAGTAGATAGCAAAGAAGCGAGAGAGATAGCAAAAAAATGGCAAAGGAGAACATTAGACATGAAGAAGAAAGCAAAGAGGCTGAGATGCGGAAGAAGAGTAATGGGGGAGAAGGGCCATCGAATTGAAAAATCTGCTTGAGACTAGAGGTTTTTGTGGAGTTAAATCATTTATATGTTATGAAAGAAATTGTTTAAGTATTACATGTGCATTGGCTAATTTAATTTATGTATACAATCTGAATCTTCGTCTTGCTTGTGTATGAATATGCTCTGTAATTTGGGGTTTTAATGTCCTCGTGTATCCTTAGAAATCTATAGTCATGTCGATGTTATGATGGGGAGTTGAATGTGTGCAAATTTATGAATCAAACCATCGTCGTCGAGTGATCATTGATCACGACATGGATCAATGCTTCTCCAACGTTCTGTGGTTACAGTGTTAATCTAATAGAAGATCGATGCAAGAATAGTTCTTTTGTAATGTATGTCTACGGGATATTTTATGAGTGATGATGTATCTAGATGACATCGAAGACCATGAATGTATACACGGCCCGAGGAGCGCATAAAAATGAGTTGAGAAACTATGTTACATTTGAAGAATCAAGTGAAGACAATCAGCGATGGACGAGAAGTTAGTGCCAACAAGTTGAAAAGGTTAACCAGAATTGAAGTGGTGAAGATATCTTTTAAAGACCATGAATGTGTGGAAGCCTACGACGCGAGATGGTGTTAACGAGAAGAGGGTTAATACACGGAAAGAGGCATAGCGAAGAAATTTTGGAAGTGGAGCGTATCACGAAATTCAGGCAAGATAATGGAACGCGAGGGTGGAATACAACTAAAATAGTGTTGTGAAGTTGGGTAGGCTCTGTGTCGAGAGAAAAAGAGAACCTCAAAGGTACAGTGAAAGCCGGTTGGAGACGCAATACCAGCAGTATCACGCTGCCCCTTAAGTGGTAAGTCGTTTTTGTGAAAAAAATGCGATATCACTCTTTAAGAGCCACGTGTCCTAAGGTGGTATTCTAAAACCATTTCCATCGCGTAATTTTGGAGATTTAAACCTCGTGCAATTAAATTGCGTGACCTGTTGAATGAGCTGAGTGAAGGATTTGGAGCGCGAGCACATAATGACCATGGGATCATAATTGAAGTTGCATATAGACGTTAATGCAAGAATCATTTTGAAAGTTATTGGGACTGGTGTTTGGAGACTTTTCATATGATATATGTTGAGGTGTTATGACTACAAAGGTCTTAAATAAAAAATAACAGTTTGTACCATAATGATCCTTAACAACGGAATGGAGGACCTGCCTGTCACTCTGGCTGAGATGTGACATATAATCTTGGGAACTTCTGTTTATCTTATACCCACATGTATTTAATTTTGGAACCTTATGTCTTGAAGGTACAGTTAACACTGGGTGAAAATGAAGTTAGGGCTGGTAATGGTTGATCTTACTTTCTAATAGAACGTTTCACTTCATGATGGTTTTAATTTACATAAATTTTTGACGGAGGTAATATATGCTAATATATATAGATTGTCCTCATTCTATTAAAGGGTGCCATCTTGTACTGAAACACAACACTGAGTAAAGATTGTTGTGGGATTAGCCGATTTCTAATATTTAATGAGGGGTTTAATAATTCCCAAAGCTTGTAAATATTGCAGGACGGTTTGGGGATGTTAACAAAGTATATTTATGTGGATAGTGGCGGCACATTTAGGTTGGGTTTAAGTGAATGTTAATTCACAATGGCCATAAGATATATAAAATTGTTGAAAATTTATATCCAAAAAATTTGGTTTAAAATCAGAAACTGCAAAACAGGTAGTGGTTAAATGTGATAAGGAGATTATAAAAAGAGCCAAAGGAACCCCTATAAATTGAAGAATTCACTAATATCATTAGCAAAGGTTCAAAATATCAACATGAGACTAGTTATTTAATCAAAGAAAGTCCACATATGAATTCATGTGAAGTGGGTTTAGACCATGGTTAGAAGTTATTGAAACAAGTGAAAACACACTGTAAATATTAGGATCTAAGAGGGTGAAGCTCAAAAGTCCACAGTATACATTAGTCCGTTCAGTTTAACAAAATCAGTTTTTAATACAAATAAAGTGTTCATAAAGTTGTGGGGGCCATGTTAAGCATTATTTATAACGGGGGTTTTTATTAAAAAGTGAAATGAATTTATGCTGGCGATGAATGATTCTATGGTTTTAACTGGTTTATAAACATGGAAGTTAAAGTTGACAAACATATTATTATAACCATTTGTGGATTTAAATTATTAAAACGAGTTACAATACGATCACGGAAGCTAATTAATCAAAAGGTTTTATGATACAGACTGTAAAATTGCTTTCTTATTTGGAAGAAAATTAAAGGTGGAGACTTTGGATTAAGTGGGTTTCTACGTTGGTTTTACAATTAATGGTGAGAGAAAAGTGCCTCCGTGTCAATGTCTTAGAATTTCGGATTGGTGTAGTAGGAAGTACATGCATTTTATACCTCCGGCTTTGATTTGGGAATGTGTATGTGTTATAATAGGATGTACCCGTGATGGAAAACGAAAAGCTTGACATTGATACGGTACAGTTGAGAACACTTAGAATTCAGAAATTCATTTTGTACCCGATGAACTTGAAAATATGGGTTTGGTATTTGCTGCACGAAGCGAGTAATAATAAATTTGAAAAATCAGGTGATAATGGCAGAAAGAACAAACTGCAGTGAGTAATAAATTTGAAAGGGTTTAATGAGATATATGGTCCCAGTATATAGCTCTTGTCCTTTTGTTAGTTTATGTTGTTTGTGATGTAGAAACTATCCATGGGCAAAAAAATCCTTAATAGCTGATGTATACATGTTATGTTTTCTTACGTAAATTTTATAAAAAGGAAATTGTTACGGAAGGCGGAGAATCAAGAGTCATGGCTGTTCATTTTTGAATTCTGGGGAATACAAGTCATAATATAGGCTAAACAATATCACATAGATATGCATCACAGGCTTTCAAGAATGGAGAAATTAGAAACACAGAGGGAGTAACAAGAATAAGGAAGAACGGTCGATAAGTTGAAGACTGAGATGATATAAAATAAATATGAGGCTAGTGGACAACAATGAAAAAGGAATAGATAGAGCTAATACTGGGCGTCGTATGTTTGGTAGAAATTTAACTTTCATGTAGTTACAACATGATAGATGGATTGTATTTGGTGGGGTAGGAACCTCTTGTAGGTTGTAGCTTCGGAAAAACAAATGGGGTTAGACTTCCTGCAGTGCTCTTAACAGATTATGAGTAGGAGCCTCATGCCTTGGTGTGTGCATAAGAAATCAGGCCGTGCGAGAGGGAGTTGGGCTGCATACCTTAATAAGATGTGGTTTTCTATCCTTATGGGTTTTACTTCTCTCATTCTCTATTCAGTTATTATTGTTGATACGGGTCAATGCAGCAATACTGCTACTAATTTATTAAGATTTTTTATTCCATATTATATTAATTTTTATCACAAAATGATGATGTGAATGAGTATAAAGAAATTTTAATAAGAACATCAACGCATTAAAAATGATTCACCCCCCTCATTTAACCAAAGGGTCCAACAATTGGTATCGGAAATCGGAGTTCCTTAAACATCAGCTGCTTATTTTGGAAGGAGATCTTAGGTCCCCATGATGGCCGGTACGAAGGATGCTCAACAGGCAAGCCCCTTTGTTCATAAATTTGAAATTATGCCTTCTAGAAAATAAAGGTAGGGGCGTACATTAATGTCTCTAGGAATAGAAGTTTGGGCTATTGTGGAATTGGGATATGCCCCAAAGGAGACTGACTCAGAGAAAGATTCCAAACAAGACTTTGTAGCTAATGAAAAAGCCATGAATGCACTCTTAAGTGGACTGTGTGAGGCAGAATTTATCAAATTAAAGCATATCAAGACTGCCAAAGAAATATGGGATACACTAGAAAACATCCATGAGGGAGACAAAAAGATGAAGATAGCCAAACTTCAAGTCTATAGAGCTCAATTTTAAAATTTAAAAATGAATGATGATGAAGACATTGCCAGCTTCTTTTTAAGGGTTTCATAAATTGTTAATAACATGAAAGCTCTAGAAGAAACCATAAAAGAATGTTTAATTGTACAAAATATTCTAAGATCTTTACCATCTAGCTTTAACCCCAAGGTTTCTGCCATAGAAGAAATAACTGATTGGGAAACTTTGACCATGAACAAATTACTTGGAAACTGAATAGCCTATGAGATGAGACTGCCACAGAGGAAGTCAAATGTGAGGGAGGAAGCCTTTAAGACAGAGAAGAACAAATAATAAAAAGAAGATACATGCTCCTGCTCTGATGAAGAAGAGGCCAAATTTATCAGAAGATTGGATAGAAGCTCAGGCAAGTATAAAGGTAAAATTCCCTTTAAATGCTTTAACTGTGGAAGAGTTGGACACTACGCATCTAAGTGTCATCATAAGAAGACAAAGAATAAAACTCAAGAGATAGAGAAAACCATTTCAAGGAACTAGCAGAAAGGGAATAGATACAAGAGAAAATCATTTTATGCTCAGCAAGACAGCAGTTCATCTGAAAGCTCAGATTAATCTTCCAATGAAGAGGGAACCTCTAAATTTATATTGATTTCCAAGTAATAGCTTGAAGGATTCCTTCTATAAGATGAGGAAGAAGGTGAAGTTCATCTTGAGGGGGAGCTAAGAAGTGCCCTGGAGGAAATAGATAGACTTAAACTAAAGTTCAGAAAATGGAAAGAAATTCTCCTCAAATATGTAAGAAAAGAAGAAAATTTAAAAGACCTCATTCAGTTGAAAGTAGAGCTTAAAGGAGCCAAGAAGGTAGAAGACACTCTACTTAAGCAAATTGAGGATAAAATTCAGAAGCAACAGAAATTGGAAGAATAAGTAGTATGCTTGAGGAAGAAATTAGAAAACACCCAAAGGAAATTATCAATAAACATTTCTCAAATGAAAAGCTCTAATAAGTTGAATAGCATAATAGATGATCAAAGATCTCCACTGATAAAAAATAGAATAGGTTACGAAGGAGAAACAAGTAAAGCCAAAGAAAAGGATAACAAGAATATCATATTTGTAAAAGCTGTTATGGAAAATAAAGCAGATCAGAAGGTTCCTATAGAAGTAGTAGCCTGCAATGAAGTAAACAGAAACAAGAAGGAACCTCAAATGACAAAGAAAAAAATTAATAAATAGTCAACTGAAAAAGGCTCATACACTCTTGAATATATAAAATTTGGAAGCTATCAAAGGAGATTCTTCCCCCTATGAAAAATGTCACTTTTTATGCCTGCCACAATCTGGGACATATTTCTGCATATTTTCATAAAAGGAGAACTGATTCCAACCAGCAAAGGATGAAAAAAATAAAAATACTACCTCAAGAAAACAAATGGAGAAGACAACCCTTCATCAGGTACGCTAATTATTTTTATGTGTATTGTTTTTACTCTAAGAAATTTGGCCATAAAGCCAAGGAGTGCAGAACATATGGACAAAGTCTAATGTTCAAAACCTCAAGGAGATTTATGAATTATGGAGAGTTCACTCATGCTCATAATTCTGCTAAAAATATGATCAAATGTTGTTTATGCCATAAAATTGGACATATGCTTTCCCAATGTCCTCTCAAAGAATGTGGTCCATCTTCTCAGAAAAGAAGCCAAAAAATAGCTGCCTGCAGTGGAAAAAGAAGTTGAATACGTGTGACATGGCTCTAATAGTCCAAGATCAGAAAAGCCAATGGTGTTTGGACAGTGGATGCTCAAAGCATATGACTGGAGATAGAAGCAATTTTATAACCTTTGATGAAAAGAAATCTAGAAATGTAACTTTCAGCAATGATAAAGTAGGAAAATTCAAAGGAAAAGGCTTAGTCAGTCTGGATAATGGAAGAGGAAAGGCCCAAGATGTAATATTTGTGGATGGGCACAGAAGCAAATGCAGCAGGTATAGGTCAAATGTGTGATAAAGGCTATGAAGTAATATCAAGCACCATAGGAAAGACCTTGATCAAAGGTATTCGAACATAAAGTAATTTCTATATAGTGAAAGAAGAGAATGAAGCATGCCACCTAAGAAAACTTGATGAATCATGGTTATGGCATAGAAGATTGGGACACCTTTACTTTGACCACATCATCAATATGAAAAAGAAGAAAGCAGTCAGAGATATGCTAGCAATAAATAAGCCTTCAAACACCATATGTAAATCTTTCCAATTGGGAAAACAGACCCACACATCTTTTAAAACCAGATATGAACTATCAACAAGTAGGCCACTTCAGCTTGTACACATGGGCCTGTGTGGACCTTCAAGGACTAAAGCACCAAGTGGAGAATCTTATTTCATGTTTATAATAGATGAACTTTCCAGAATGATGTGGGTTGAATTTCTCAATTATAAATCTTAAGCACTTGGTAAATTCAAGATATTCAAGGCATTGGCAGAAAATCAAACAGGATGCAAGCTAAATTGCATTAGATCAGACAGAGGAGGTGAATTCACAGACTATGATTTTGCAGACCTATGCAATGAGCATGGGATAAAACAACAATTTACAATTGCAGGTACATCTCAACAGAATGGTGTGGCAGAGAGACAAAGCAAGTAAGTACAACAGATTTCTAGAGCAATGATACAAGAAAACAACATTCCCCAAACATTCTGGGCAGAAGCAGCACACAAAGCTATGCACATTCTTAACAAAGCTCATTTAAGAAAAAAAAGTGTCAAGACTCCTTATGAATTATGGCATGGTAAACTGGCATCAACCAAGCACTTTAGAGTCTTTGGAAGCAGGTGTTTGATAAAAGATAATGATGAAAAACTATGGAAGTTTGATGCAAGAGCTGATGAAGGAATATTTTTAGGATATGCATCCAAGAGTAAGGGTTACAAGTGCTACAACAAAACACTACTCAAAATTGTGCAAAGCATTGATGTAAAATTTGATGAAGAACTACCAAACAGAACAAGAAGTACAAGATGCAGCAATCCTCCAAAAGGTCATGAAGAAGATAACCAAGATAATGATGAACTGAGCAGAACAATAGAAGATGTTGAATTGAACTCAAAAGGTCCCTCAAGACACACTTAAAATAATCATCCAGAAGATCAAATCATTGGGGACAAGAGTGTTGGAGTCTAGACAAGAAGACAGCTTGCTGAACAGATAGAAGAAGTACACCTAGCCATGTTATCTCAAATATTGCCAAATAAGTTCGAAGAAGCTAGCAAACAAAAAAACTGGGTAAATGCTATGAATGAAGAACTGGACCAAATTAAGAAGAAAAATACCTGGGAATTAATTTTAAGACCCACTAGGAAAGAATGTCAGTGGCACAAAATGGATATTCAAGAATAAGATGAATGAACAAGGGCAAGTAATCAGAAATAAAGCCAGACTTGTATGCAAAGGATATTCACAAATTGAAGGTCTTGAATAAGATGAAACCTTTTCCCCTGTAGCCAGAATGGAAGCAATCAGAATATTTTTGGCCTTTGCATGTTATCATGATTTCAAGGTATGTCAAATGGATGTGAAGTTTGCCTTCCTGAATGGAGATCTAGAAGAAGAAGTCTACATGGAACAACCTAAAGGATTCTCATTAACAGATAAACAAGACTATGTGTGAAGATTAAAGAAAGCCTTACATGGGCTGAAACAAGCTCCTCGTGCATGGTATTCAAGGCCAGAAAAATACTTGCAAAAACAAGGTTTTAAGAACGGAGGAGTAGATAGCAATTTGTACGTAAAGGCTAATGAAAATGAACTCCTGATTGTAGTAGTATATGTAGATGACATCATGTTTGGTAGCAACAAAGAGAAGTTAAGAAAAGAATTTGCTGAAGAAATGAAATCAGAATTTGAGATGTCTATCATTTGAGAGCTCACCTTCTATTTAGGACTTCAAATTCAACAAAATAACACAAGAACATTCATCTCACAAGAAAAATACTTATGAGAGATGTTGAAAAAGTTCCAAATGGAAGACTGTAAACCTGTGTCAACTCCCATGATCACTGGATGCAAGCTATGTGAAAATGATGGATCTGCAGATATAGATCAAAGATTTTACAGATCCATGGTAGGAAGTCTACTATACCTAACTGCCTCTAAACCTAACATTATGTTGGCAGTAGGACTTGTGGCAAGATATCAAGCAACAGCAAAACAAAATCACTTACTAGCAATCAAGACAATATTCAGATATCTACAAGGAACTGCACATTATGGGATATGGTATTCAAAACGCAAAAGCTTCACTTTGACAGCATATACAGATGCAGATTGGGCCAGTTGCATGGATGACAGGAAAAGCACAAGCGGAGGTGCATTTTATTTGGGAAAAAGTCTGGTGTCATGGCTAAGAAAGAGGAAAACTTCTATCTCTCTATCTACAGCAGAAGAAGAATACATAGTAGCAGCACCATGTTGCACACAAGTAATGTGAATGAAACAAACCCTCCAAGACATGAAGGTAAACATTGATGAACCTATTTCTATCAAATGTAACAATACAAGTGCAATAAGTATATCAAAAAATCCTGTACTTCACTAAAAAACAAAGCACATCCCAATTAAGTACCATTTCCTCAGAGAACAAGTAGCACAGAAAGTAGTGAAGTTGGAATATGTACCAACAAAGGAACAAACAACAGACATATTTACAAAACCTCTTGCTAAAGAGCCATTCAAATATCTAAGAGACAAACTAGGGGTAGTATATGTAGATGTTTCTCTCTGACATTAAAAGAAGGCATCATTCCAGGGGGAGAGCAGAAAAGAAAGCATCATCCCAGGGGGGGATCAGTCAACAAATATTGTCACAAAAGAGCCAGAGCTAGTGAGCAGTGCATGGAACAGGTCCTCAATATCAGAGTTTTATAGACAAGGTTTGGAAACCACACTAGGAAATGTGTAACCCTTTGCCATTGATGTCAAAGGGGGAGAAAAAGCAAGCAACAGAAGAAAGGGTCTTCTAAAAGGCAAGCAGAGGAAGTGTATTGCCATCAATGCCAAAGGAGGAGATTGTTGGAAATATTGTCATTGATGGAAAAGGAGACAATAAAGAAGCAGAGAGATAGCAAAAGAGAAGCAAGGAGAACATTAGACATGAAGTAGAAAGAAAAAGAGCTGCAGATCTGGAAAGACAGAGTAGTGAGTGAGAAGGGCCATCGAATTGAAAATCTATCCAGACTAGAGGTTTTGTAAGTGAAATCATTTATATGTTATGAAAGAAATTTTTTCAGTATTACATGTGCACTGGTTGATTTAATTTCTGTGTGAAACTATCTGAATCTTCATGAACTGTGTATGAATATGCTTTGTAATCTGGGTTTTCGATGTCCTTTGTGTATCCTTTAAGAAATCAACATTCATGTCAATGTTATGATGGGGAGTTGAATGTGTGCAAATTTATGAATCAAACCCTGTGTGGGATGGTCTGATCATTGATCACAACATGGATCAATGCTTTAAATGAAGACATATGATTTTGAAATTTACATTAATCTAGTAGAATCGATGCAAGGAATATAGTTATATTGTAATGTATGTCTACAGGATATTTTATGAGTGATGATGCATATCCAGAGGCCATATGAAGATCGTGAACGTATACACAGTGAGGAACGCATAAAAATGAGTTGAGAAACTATGTTACATTTGAAGAATCGAGTGAAGAAATAGTAATGATGATGGACAGAAGTTAGTGCAACAAGTTGAAAGGGTTACTCAAAATCAAAGTGGTGAGCTAGCTTTTAAATAGAACCATGAATGCGTGGAGGCCTTAGCTTGCTTGAGAGGTTGAAGTGTTAACAGAACAGAGGGTTAATACTTGAAGAGGCGTAGCAAAGCAATTTTGAAAGAGGAACTGTGTATCACAGAAATTGAACCGAATAACGGATGTGAAGGCAGAAAATAACTAAAATAGAGTTGTGAAGTTGGGTGGAACCCTGAGTCAAGGAGCAAAGCAGAACCACAAACGAACAGTGAAAGCAGGTTGGAGACCCAATAATGGTAGTGTCACGCTATCCTTAAGTGGTAAGTCATTTTTGTGAAAAAATTGCGATATCACTATTCAAGAGCCACGTGTCCTAAGGTGGTATTCTAAAACCATTTCCATCATGTAATTTTGGAGAATTAAACCTTGTGCAATTAAATTGCGTGATTGTCATCGGATGGGGCCGCCCATAATTGAAGTTTGCATCATGAGCACAGAATGACCATGGGATCATAATTGAAGTTGCGTAAACGTTAATGCAAGGTACGTGTTGAAAGTTAGTGTGGGACCCAGATATGTTTGCGAACTAGTGGTCTGATATATGTTGAGGCGTTATGATACACATAGGTTTTAAATAAAAAATAAAGGGTTTATTTATAATGATCCTTAACACTAGAATGGAGGGCGTAACATATATTAATATTGCTAAAGGATGAGTGTAATCCTGGAGAACGTCATCACATATATTTATATATGTGTGGGACCGGAACCTTATGTTGAAGATCGTTAACGTTAAGGTCGAAAATGAAGTTAGGGCCATAAGTAATATGGTTGATATTTGCGCAATTTCTAAATAGCGATTTCAAACTACATGATGGTTTTTGTTATAATGTTTGTCGAAGGAGGTAATATATTTTAGTATATTATCGATGATATGAACTATCACAAAGGGTGCGTGTAAATTTTTTATATGTGAGTATGATTGCTGTGGGACCCAACTGATCTTTAATATTTGTCGGGGTTTTAATAAAGTCCAAAGCTTATTAAATGTTTCATAACATTTGATTTGGGGATGTTGATATATTTTATATATGAATGGTAAGCCGTGGCACATTTAGGTTTGGTTTTTATGAAACTTGAATGTTAATTCACAATGGCCATAAGATGTCTGAGTCGAAGACTTATAGCCCAAAGATTTGGTTTTAAAATCAAGGCTTATAAAACTTGAGTGATATGATTGAAATGTGATGGCTGATATTATAAAAAGGAAAGAACCCTATGATTAGAAGATTCACTAATATACCGTGGAGAAGGTTCATATAACCGCAGGTTGGTTATTTAATCAAAGAGAGAAGTCTGCATATGAATTCATGAAGTGGGTTTAGACCGTGGTTTAAACAGTTATTGAAACAAGTTGAGTTTCTGCATAAAAATGAGATTTGAGATGGTGAGGCTCAAAAGTCCCTGTTGGTATATGCATTAGAGCGTTTATTTAACAAAGTCAAGTTTAATACGAATAAAGTGTTCATAAAGCTGTGGGGGTGTATTTCTTATTTGATAACTGGCTTTTATTAAAGAGTGAAATGAAGTTGTGGTAGTGAATGATTCTATGGTTTATTGGTTGATAAGCCTTAGAGTTAAAGTTGAAAAAATAGATTATTATAACCATTGGATTTAATTTATTAAAGCATGAGTTACAATACAATGCCGAAAGCTAATTAATCCAAAGCTTTTATGATAAGACTATTAAAAACTTCTTTCATGTGAAAACGAATTAAAGGTGGAGACTTTGGATTAAGTGGGTTCCTACGTTTGGTTTCATAATCAGTAATTGAAGAAAACCACCTCCGCGTCAATATTGTGAAATTTCCAGATTGTGAATCTATGTGGGTAGGAATTTGCATGCATTTTATATGCAACTTTGAGATTTGGGAATGTGTGTATGTGTTATAACAGGATTTTAACATATTGATGGAAAAATAAAGTTTCGACATTGATACAGCTACCAGATTTAGAACATAAATTAGAAATGCATTTTTATATACACAGTGATCTTGGAGAATGTGGGTCTAATAGGGGTACATGCACAGAAAGCAGGAGAGTAAGAAGAAACTGAAAGAGCCAATGATAGCACCAAAAAAGACGAGCACAGAGTGAGCCAAGAACTGAAAGGGTTGAATGAGATATATCAGATGCAAATGTAAATGTAAATGTAAATGTTTTAATTGATTTTATATTTTTTGTGATGCAAAGGCAAGTCTCCATAGGCAAACAAAAATCCCACTGTAATATTGAAATGTATATATGTTGTTATATTTTTCTGAATGAGTTAGATAAGGAAGTGAGAAGGCAGAAGTCAAAGAGTCATGTCTATTCATTTCTAATTCCCTGAGGAATGCTAACAGTCATAAGATAATTTCTATAAATAATATCACATAGATATGCATACAGAGGTTAGAGAATGGAGAATTGAGTGAGAGAGGGTAAGAAGAAGGAAGAGTAGATATAGAAGCTGTGAAGACTCAGAGATGATATAAGGCAGATATGAAGGCTAGTGGACATCAATGAAAAATGAACAGAACAGAGTTGATACCTAGGTAAATCAGCATGTGGCTTTGAAAGAGTGAGGAAGTTGATGCTTCCATATCAATTTGTAGCTTGATAGATCTCAGTTGTAGCTGGCTGAGGTAGGAGCCTCCTGTAGGTTGTAGCCTGTGGAAAACATAAGGGAGTTGGAGCTTCCTTGCAAATTGTGGCTTGCAGAATTGAGGTAGGAGCCTCATGTAGGTTGGTGCCTACAGAAAATCAGTGGTGAGAGGGAGTTGGAGCTTCCCTTTTCATCACAATAATAATAAGATGTGGTTTTCTCCCTTATGGGTTTCCACTTATATCTGTTGTTTATATGCATGATGATTATGTGTTGATACTCTTTATTTATTCTGCTTGATACCTGCTGCTCATTTATTAAGATTGTTGTTCCATTGTATATTAAGTTGATCACAAAATGACGATGTGAATGAGTATAAAAGAAAGTTTAATAAGAACATGATTGCATTAAACTAATTCACCCCCTCTCTTAGTTTAACCAAGGGTGAAGAAAGAATTTTTTTGTGATGGCCTTAAATATGATATTCAAACTTTTGTGCCGGAACGTTTATTTTTCCAGCAAAATAAAGTTGATACCTCAGGTCTTCTACAACCTTTATCCATTCCAAGTCAACGTTGGGAAGAGATTTCAATGGACTTTATCACAGGTTTACCTAAGTCTGAAGGAAAAAGTGTCATCATGGTGCTAGTTGATAAACTTACTAAGTATACACACTTTTGTGCATTAGCTCATCCATTTAAAGTAGGTACAATTGCTACTACATTTATGGAAACAATTCAAAAACTACATGGAAACCTAAAGATTATTGTAAGCGACAGAGATCCCATTTTCACTCGAAATTTTTGGATGAATTATTTTCTTGTTTGGGTACTCAAATAGCTCATAGTTCATCTTATCATCCTCAATCTGATGGTAAAACTGAGATAGCGAACAAATTTTTGGAAGCATATCTTCATTGTTTTGTATATGATAAACAAACACAATGGGTCAACTGGTTACCTCTGACTGAATGGTGTTATAAAACTTCGTTCCATACTACAGCAAAAATGACCCCATTTATGGCACTTTATGGATTCATCCACCGTCCATCACATCATCTTTAAGAGAAAATTATAAGGTTCAAGTAGTGGAAGATCACATCGAGCATCAAAAACAAGTTCTCGAAATATTCAAGGATAACCAAGATTTTGCAAAATATCGAGTGAAACAACGGCCATATCAACATCGCAGCGAGAGAAGTTTTGATGTAGGACAGTGGGTATTTTTACGACTACAATCATAGAAACAAATTTCCCTCAAGCAAGCTGAGAAGGATGCTAAATTATCATGAAAGTGCTATGCTCCTTACAAGGTGTCGCAAAATATTGGTACCATGGCATACAAATTGGAGCTTCCTACTTCTTCGCGAGTGCATCTAGTTTTCCATATTTCATGCTTAAAGAAGGTTATAGGTGACAAGCTTCCAATTCAAAAAATATTTCCAGAACTTGATGAGGAAGGAAAAATCAAATTGGAACCTTAAGCAGTCACGGAAACAAGAACTCGATAGCTACGAAATCTATCAATTTCAAAGTATCTCATAAAGTGGAAGAATTACCCACTGAAGATTCTACATGCGAGGATGAAAATTTTATACAGAAGCATCCATAGCTACTCAACCTTTGAGGGCAACAAATTTTTGAAGGAGAGGGGCATGTTAGGTCCCTATATTACTAGTGTATTCCCTTATTGTTGTTAGTGTAGCCCCCTTATTGTTATTGTTGTACCCTGTAACCCCCATATTGTTATTATTGTGCCCTTACATTGTTATTGTTAGGTCGGCTAGGATTATATTGTGACCCCATGGAGTCCTATATATAGAAGGAGGTTTTGTCATTTGTTTAATCCAAGAATTGTTCATTTATGTAATGTAAAGGAGGTTTCCCCCTTGGAGTGGCTTATTTCTAAGGCGTTGATCTCTCTTTTCTTCAATTTTTGGAGCTGGTTTCATTACACATACTGAGTCCAATATGTTCCACTTTGAAGGCCAACCTATCCATAGTCATCATCAAGCGGTCTACATCATCCTTCAACAATTTAATTTTTTGAGAAACTAATGCCAAATGAGAGCAAGCCTTCGTGGCAACCTTGTCATCCTACTTAGATATGAGGGATGCCGAAAATGAAAGACTTGACTCTAGGTGAACCTTTTGGTGTACTCCACTTTGCGAATAAGCTGAGCACTCCTTACCGCATGAATTTCCATAATTGCACTATTTTAACAAGATTTCAAGGGCCAGGCGCCTTTCTTTATAAACCATCTCTCCCTAACCGCATTAGCCTCCAACACTCTACTTGCATTCAATTCCTTCTTACCAGTTGTGAAATTGTTTGGAAACATTGGACGTCACTTAGTCACATCGGTTGTGCATGAACTTGAATGAAATTAAGCCATTCAAGTCTTGTTGCACACGAGCTATATTTGTGATAGCTTTGGGAAGGGTTAATATATTTAATTTAATTCGATTTATATTTTCACAGTTTTTTTATCTCAATAGTTTTTTTTGGAAATTTTAGTTAGTAAATATGGGGAAATATAAAGTAAATATAGGTACAAGTTACATGCTCAATTTTTTTGAAATATCTCACTTGTAAAGGAAATAAGTTGAACCTATAAATCACGGTGATAATGGTTATATATATATATATATATATATATATATATATATATAGCCATAGCCAATAAAGTTTTATATATTTTAATGGAAATTTTGATATTAAAGAAACAAAAATTCCCATTTCATACAATAAACAACAAACTTATTAAAAAAAATTATTAAAAAAAATATATTCAAAATGTAAGGAACATCACTCCCAAAAACATAACCAAAAAAATCCTTTAGAAGTGTCCCTTCTTAATGTTGGTTGGTTGAGTTAGTTTTATGATTAGTTATATCATTTAATGGAACGTATTTATTAAAGGGATCATGTGTGAGTCTAGGTAATTAATGCTATTTTTTTTTTTTTAATTGTGATGAAATTTCATTTTTTAAACCCCATTTCACATAATTATGTTTTAGATTATTTAGTAAAGGTTTTTCATTATTTTTTATTTTATTTTTTGGTGAGAAATTTGTTAAAATTATAAGTTTGTGTTATAAACTTTCCACAATCTAAGTGTTTTAGAGATTTTTTAGGGTGTTGAATCCATATATAAAATTAAAAAAAAACAGTTTAATATACACAAATCAAAATTTACCTAAAACAAATTTACCCAATTTTAACTAGAAACCACAAAAACTCTCATAATCATTAAAAAATCCATAATTGTAACTATATAAAAAAACATCCTTATAATATAATACATTGAATAAAAACTTCGTTATTCATAAATCTAATAAATAATTAATCTATTAAATTTAATATAATTTATAGATTAATAATTTCCCTAAAATAAGCAACGAACCTCCTCTTTTTCTTTTCTTTTTTAAATTCTACAACGCCAAACCAAACCTCAATGAACGCCATACCAGTTTTGGACTTTTTCGAATTTAATTTAAACAACCGACATCGAGATTTGACCCAATTTTTTTCCCGATTTCTAACCAAAAGCCCCTCTTAAAAAAATCTAATAATTAGAAAACGCTCATAGGTATGTATAAATACACACCCTTCTAATACGAACTACCTTATAATACAGTGAAAAGAAACTCCTTTATGCGCAGATCTAAGATTGTTTCTATTTTCCTTTGTCTATCTTCCATATCGATTCCTCTGTCCTTTCGATGCTCGATCAACATTTGGTCGCTTCTGTAACTCCATTCAAGAAGACTATGGAAAGTACTATGTGGGCTAAGCTGCCGGTTCATCTGCAAATTCAAGTGCTGCTATGGCTTTCCCCATTGGATTTACGTAGACTTTCATTCACCTGCAAGTACTTCCACTTATTATTATCGGATCCATCTTTTGCTACTGACTATGACCGTCACCGCCTCACAGATCCTACTTTCCTTGTTTCTTCACTTTACCTTGAGCAGCAGATGCAGAACATGACGGTTTTAAACTCCGTTATTTGGCAGCAAGGAACGAATGACCTGTTTCCATGGCAAAGCCCGTTGTTCGATCATTTGCACAGATCCAGCTGGTGGTTATCTAGTCACGGCGATGGGTTCGTGTGTTTCGAAGGGCTACCTACTTTGTGCAGCGAGAAGTATAATTTATTGGTTTTTAACCCTCTCTTTCCCCATGAGTCCAAGATTTTGACCCTTCCCGCCGCAGCTGGTGACGGGAAGAACTTGTATACAGCGGTCGCCTTCGACCGAAGAAATGGCGTTTGCAAGCTCATCATTTGGTGCCTCCCACACAATTACATACTTATCAAAGAAGGTGACAGAGTTGATAGTAATTTCAAAGAAGGTGACAGAGTTGTGACTTTCGTTTACCACTTTAAAGAAGGTACATGGAAAACGATAAGAGAATGCAGCAATGGAAGTGGTAAACTTTTTTTTATTCGGGGTGGTGCTCAGCTCGTGAACGAGCGGTTCCTGTGCTGGCTCTGCACTGACCTCATTTCATCTGTAAACACGGTGTTGGTGTTTGATGTGGAAGAAGAGATGTGGAAGGAGCCATTTCCTCTGGGTAATTCTGGGTCTTTTATTTGCACGGCTCAACATGAAAAACAGTTATGTGTGCTAAACAAAACATACGAGGAGAAAAATATGAAATTGGAGTTATGGAAGTTTGATATGGAACACAAAGTTTTGCGACTGGTAGAGTACTTCATCCCACCGCCGATTACGGATGAAAGAGATTCTCGTGTGGGGGGAGGCCCGGGATTCTTCTGGTTTGAAGAATGGAAGAAACAGAAAAAAATGTGGGTTTGTGATATCTCACGTCATTGCTGGCAAAATTTGGGCAATTTAGGAATGCGGCACAGAGCTGACTGTTTTGAAGCGAGCCTGTTTAGGTTGGGGGTAATGGAGAGCCTCACGGATGAAGTAAACGAAGCCAGGGGCGACGAAGAAGGTGAAGAAACAGGATAAAATTATTTAAAAAATGTCAATCAATTAATATATTTGTTGGTATTATTAGGTTGATAGGTAGATTGGGTGTTTAATTTGAAATAGCTTTACAGCATTTTTATTTCAGTACTGGTTATGTTCTTTTTACAATATAATTTTTGTGACTCTTATATAAAATGACTTTTGAATTTTTTTAGAATATATATATATATCATTTTTTCGTCTTTTCAATGTCTGGGTTTTTATAACTCTGTACATAATAGCTGTGCATATTTTCAGATTACATTATAATTATATTTCAAATTTTCAAAAACTTATACTTAATTTTAATGTAAATTTTCATTATTTTCTAAACTAATTCTCAAATTCTGGATTTTAATTTTTGCCTACTTTGAAGATATCTTCAAATCTTTTGACCATATCCTCGCAAACCTGCAACGACCTCTTCCTCCATCTGTTTGTCCTGCTTCATGAACCACCAAACACATGCCTGCAACAACCTCTGCTCGATCTGTTTAATCTACATGACCCACCAAATTACCTGTCACCAACTATTTGAATAAACTTTCTTTCTCCCACCCTTAACAATTGTTTCATTAAATCCTTCATTTATTATCATCTCCTTAGATCCAATTGTTTAATTGAATCCTTCATTGATTGTCCTATGTTTAGATCCAATCAATGGAAGTATTGAGCTCAAGTCTCGGCACGGCAGGTTCTAGCCGTGATTTACAGGAGTATAATGAATTCATTTTTCATATATAAATTTATATAATGAATATTAATAATAATTTAAAGTAAATTTAAAATTTATTTATTTTATGGATATTTTAATTTTAGCTATATTTTATTATAATGGATTAATGTTAATTACTCATTTTAAATGAATGGTGGAGATTTAAAATCCTTTAAATATCTTAATATATTTTTAGTGATAAATTAATTAAAACACGATAATTTAGAAACATGAATTATGCTATTTTGGTCATTTGGTATAACTAAATCATATTATTATTTTATGATATTGTTATAAAGCATATTTACAGAATCTTCATGATAAAGTAGAGAAGAAATGTGCATACTTTTTTAGATAAGGTAAGTATTTTGATGTTTTTATGAGCAATTAGTTTCATAAATATAGGCTTTATAAATTTAAAGGACAAATTTTAAATAAATTGCTAGCACTAAAATGAAAATAAGCACATGTATATGTCTAGAGAACATATAAAGATTTATTTTAACATTTAGAAGACCAAAACCCCTCACTCAAGTTTTTTAATTTATTTTTTCTTAGGAGCAACTAGAGAAAACATTAGAGAGTATGTGTGCTATTTTTTATTTTCAACTATAAAATATATTTGTAATAAAAATGACACATTTTTATTATAAATAAATTAAAATATTCTATCAGTAATAATTTTACTAAATTTTTTTAGATTTGATATTCATACTAAGTTAGGAAAAACAAAATTGGAAATACTCATTACTTAAAAGAAAGTATATATCAATAAACTATTATTATTTTTTATTTTTTGACCATCTTGAAATATTTTGACCATCTCCTTGCAAAATTGCAGCCACCTCTTCACCCTACCCCTTCCCGTTGTCCACACCCTTCTCCTTAAGATATTATCATCTATGAAGTTAGAGATGTTAATTTAGAAGTACAATCTAATGTCAATATTCTACCAACTCTATCTTTTTTGCAATTACCTCATTCTGGCTTCTTCTAGTCGAGAAGGAGCGTACATACCAACTAGTTGGGACATAGAAATATATATCCAATTGAATTAGTTGGAGAAGAAATTCAAGTAGCGCTGGTCGTTTAATAATTTGTGGAGCACCATTGTGAAAAATATTTGGTAGACATGGGTCCTCAAACCATGTTGGTCACTTGGGACTTGTAGTCCTTGGATAGATCCTTCTAAAGAGGTATTGTGCGCTTCAAAAGGAGATAGTATGCCAAAGTTACGTCCTCGGGCAGTTTAGGGTTAGGTTTTTGGATGTTTAGGTCGATAGTTTTGGCGCTTCATCTCCTAGTGTTAGGTTTTTGGGTATTTAGGGTTTTTCATTTCTTCTTAATAATAAATACAAGGCAACTTCAACACTCCTATATTTCAGGGCTAGATAGATGCAGTTGTCGTAGATAGATGGATGAATTTGTTGGAAGGGTATTTCTCGGTCCATGAATTCTCTAAGCAAGAAAATATTACTTTGGCACTCCAAAATTCGCTCCCCATGTCAAAGAATGGTCAGAAACCTACTTTGAGGAAAAGGATGAGAGGTAACCCTCTCTCTTCTCGGTCACACCCACTTGGAATTCATTCTAGTATAGCATCAAGGAACAATATTACCCCTTGGGGAGATATCAGGACAAGTACATCCAATGGACCATGTTGCGGCAACAAAGGGATCAAGATGTGCACCAGCTGACAAATTTGTTCCACACCCTTCGCACAAAGTTGCGTATTAAAGATTCAGAGAAACATTTGGTGCTCAAGTACCTCATCTATTTGCACAGATACATTAAGGGGGAAACAGTTGCTTGTGGTCGAACTAAAGGCATCCGACTCAGATGCATGTTTTGATTTTGTGTCAAAACGAGACAAGAGGAATAAAAAAGGGAAACAAATCATAGATGCAGAACCCAGTGCCACCATTTCCACCACCAAGGACAAGATGGAGGAGCTTAAGAAAGAAAAAGATGGGGAGCGCCTCTTCCATTCCCAGATGTGGGTGAAGGGTTCTCCACTGCAATTTCTTGTCGATAGCAGAAGCCAAAAGAACCTCATTTCAGTAGAGGTCACGAAGTGGCTTGGCCTACCGACCACAACACATCGGTAGCCATATACCATCGCGTGGATTCAACGAGAAAAATATATCTGCGTCAGACAGTAGTGTCATCTTTCGTATAACATCAAGCCCTTCACGAATGAGGTACTATGTGATGTTGCTCCTCTTGACGTGTCTGATGTATTATTAGGCCAACCATACTTGTGGAAGCAACATGCTATGTATGACTCTAGCCTTGTTCTAATATTATTACTTTGGGAAATAAGTTGTACATGATACTAGAGGTACTACCACCTTCCACCATCTCTTTGAGTACTACAAATAAATGCAATAAGATTATTTTTGAAACAAGGAAAAAAAATTCATTACAATCAGCCCATAGGGCAAGAAGAATATTATGCCTAGAGTCTCCAAACAGGGATACCCTGCACAACAAAAATATATGGACAAAGTCATGGAGGAATACAAGGAGATTTTCTCCTCACCCAAATGGGTTCCTCTACACTGGCAGGTCAAGAACTCCATTGAAATAACCCTAGGAACATCACTTCCTAATGGGTCGATCTATCGATGTTCTCTTTTGTAGAAGGATGAAATCAAGAGGCAAAATCCAAGAGCTCTTTCTGAAAGGGCACATTAGGCCAAGCTGCTCACATGTACTCTCTGAGGCTGATAAAGAAACCAGATGTATTGAATGCATTTAGCATGTCGGCTAGTAGGTCCACGACATCTTGGAGAAATCCAATTTCAAGCACAAGCAAATGCATGATCAACATCGGGTTCCATGCAAGTTTCAGGAGGGCGATAAAGTTTGGGTACATTTACAGAAGGAGCGCCTCGCTGACCCACACCGCAAGCTCCACCAGTTGAGATATGGGTCATTGACCATCACCAATTCAGTAGGGGATAATTCCTTAAAGCTTAGTATTCCACCCTTCCTTGGTCTGCAACCAATGTTCAATGTAGACTGTGTTTGGCCCTACTTTCCACAATTGTAGGACACATCCGAGATTGCAGAACAACTCACACCAGGAAATTTAAACCCAAACTACATGGACCAAGTCACAACTAATCACATCACGAACACACTTATCGAGAACAATTGACAAGAAATGATCCAACTATATCGAGTTGTGAAAGCATGCCAACTCCTTCACCAGGAAAAGTGGCTCACTAGGGATCAATTTTAGAAGAAGTTTCATTATCTCATTGAGGAAACCAACGCAATGGGGATCATTTATTCCTAATGGGGGAGGTATGATATAGGTGGTTATTGGTGGCCACCTACCTCTTCCACTTGGACCCCCACCATTATTTCTTTTAGTTTTTCATTTTCCTTAATTGTAGCACAATTAACTATTTTGGGCATTTTTTCAGCTCCTGAACTTCCACAGCCATTTTGAGGCCCTAAATGATGTTTTTCTGGACAATCAACGATGAAAAATTTCTGTTCTCAACTCAATTTTTCTTAAGCAATTGTAGTCATCAGATTTATCTTTCTAACGATGTATCGTGTGCATCAATCAGATATAGTATGCCAAACTTATGACACCGCAAAATTGATGTACCAATTTATTCCAACAGGGCCCATAGTTTGGTCTTTCATCTCCTAGGGTTAAGTTTTGGATGTTTAGGGTTTTTCATTGTTTCCCAATAATAAATAGGCCTTCAAGCCTCATTGTAACATAGTTCAGAGGCATGTAGCAACCACATCTCTTATTAGAGATAAGCTACCATCACCCTAGCTAGTGTATGTCCATTATATCTATAAAAATATTTCAGTTACATGATATTAATGAAATGAAGTTATATTTCTATTGCATCTCTACATTTATGTTTATTTCTCTATTTTATTATGTTCCTACATAAATCTAGATCAAATCCACTATTAAACTCTTCTTTGAATAATTGTGGGTACACTAAATTGGGATCCCAAAGTCCATTATCTCAACTTAGGATAACATTTTCCTCATTACATTTTGTACAAGTATCTAGTCGATGTTGGACACCAAACTCACTAAGACCACAACTTTCCACCCCCAAACTGATGGCCCAATAGAGGTCGTCAATAGGATGATCATACACATTATGCATATGTACAACTTGAAGCATCCATGCACATGGGATGAAAGCCTCCCCTATGTCCAAAAAAACCATAACTGAGCTCTCCACAGTTCAACTGGCCACAACCCCCTTCAAGTGGGATTGGGATTCCAGCCACTATGTCCCATTGATGCGGCCATACCATTTCCAGCTACTCAGGTAGACTCGGCTCATGTCGACTCTGAATCCAATAAGGCGAATAGCTTCATTTAGCACATTTAGCACATCTGCAAACAAGTCCATGACATATTCGACTGAGCCAATGCTAAATACAACTAGCGGCATGATTAGCATCGGGTGCCACAGAAGTTCCAGGTAGGTGACAAAAATTCGCTACATTTGCTAAAGGAGCACCTCATTGGGCCCTACTGCAAGCTTCGCCTAATTTGATATGGGCCATAGACCATCAATAAGGCAATATGGTACAATGCCTTTGAGCTCAATATTCCACCATTCCTTGGTCTGCTCCCAATGTTCAATGTGGACCACCTTCGACCCTACTTTCCACCATTGTTGGACACATCCAACATTGTACAATAACTCACACAAAAAGAGTTAAACCCTGACTACATGGAACAAGCCTAAAATGATCGGATCATGGACACATAGATAAAGAAAGCCTGAAAAAGAAAATTTAATTCGTATTAGGCAATCAAAGTTGGCCAACTCCTGCACCAAGGGATGTGGCTCACTAGGGACCAAGTTCAGCAGAAGTCTCCTTATCTCATGGAGGAAATAAACACAGTGGGGACCATTTCTTCCTAAGAGGGGAGGAATTATCCAACTGGATATTGGTGGAAACCCACCTATTTCACTTGGATCCCCACCCTTGTTTCTTTCTGCTTTTCATTTTCCTTAATTGTAGCACAATTTACTATTTTTTGTAGTTTTTCAAGTCCTGAAATTCCGAAGCTGATGACGATTTCTGTGATAAATTGGACCAACATGACATTTTGGTTGATTTTGGTCACTCGAAAGTTGTAGTCCTCGAATATGTATTTATAAGGAGTTATTTTGCACGTCAAACGAATATTTTATGCTAAAATTACATCCTCTGGAAGTTGATGTACCAATTTACCCAAACGAGGCCTATCGTTTTGGCGCTTCATCTCCTAGGGTTATTTTTTTGGATTTTTAGGGTTTTCCATTGTTTCTAAATAATAAATAGTCATTAGAGGCTCATTGTAACACATTTTAGAGGCATGTAGCTGCCACAACTCTTATTAGAGATAAGATACCATCGACCGAGCTTGTTTATTTTCCATTATGTCTGTAAGAAATTTTCAATATTTTATATTAATGAAATGAAGTGTTATTCATGTTCTATATCTTCATTTATGTTTATTTATGTATTTTAATAAGTTCCTTCATAGTCTGAATCATTACCGTATGGACCAATGAGGGCTATCCAAGTGGCAACGTCAGATAGGGAAGAATGGCATAGTTTTTTTGGTTCATTTTTGATGTGGTGGTCCAATGAGGGGATGCCATATGGTCCAACCAAAGGCCATCACATGGCACCCCGTGGTTGGTCAAAATTTTTATAAGGGTGGGATAACTAGGCGGGATCCAACCCGTGACATCTCGTCCAATACTCTAGCGCCTTACCACTGCGCCATGACCAATGTTTGCTAACCATAAGCTTACCAACGATATTTAAAGTGTATCATAGAACATTTTTTGAAGAGGGGTTTGGAAGTTAGCCTGGTCCCTAGGTCACCTTCTAACCCACTCGAATATGGAGCAAACAAAATAGGGACTAGGCATATATCCCTGGTCGTCAGTCCTCAAAAAATCCACAAGACCATAAGTGGATCTAGAGTAAAGCGTTGACAGAAGAGGGGCTTGCGACTAGCCTATATACTAGTCATATATATCTGCATGGCACCATCGATAGAACTGAAAGGTGATAGGAAGATGAAGGCGCTATGAATTGGGACCAACCCTAGGCCATATGAACATCCATGTGACCGTGGAAGAAGGAGGATAGGGCTCTGACAATGGGGGTAGGTGGTTATCCTCGACCTCTAAACACATCACCTGATGTGACCTTAACTCTACGGTTAAGCGGCCTAGGCTACCGAGGGAAAAATTATCACCTCCCAAGCATAAATCAGGGCATATTTGTCACTCGATTAACAGTTTATCCAATTTGTAGGACGAATAATAGAAGAAAGGTTAGAGAACCATAACTTGAAGAGTTTTTGGTCTTTTGGAGCTCAAGAAGAGTCCATATAGGAGTTTTTGGAAATTTCGGATCCCATGGAGACCTTTGTTTACTAATTGGAGCACATCTGAAGATAATTTTGGCAAGTTTGAGTCCATGGGTGTCATGATAAATCAGTGTTTCAGAGAATTTATTGAAGGCTGTTGAGCATGGACAAGACCTGGTAGGGGTTTTCTGGCCTTCAGATGTTTACTACATCAGTTGTGAATTATTTTTGCAACTCATATTTATCTTTTCTCACTATTTCCTACTGAGGAAAGCTTTCTTGTTGTACTTCAATGTGCAATTATAGTGCTTGTATAGTCATTTTTAGATGGAGTACATGGTCTTTGAAGGTGAGCCCTTTTCTTAATGATTTTTTCATGATTGACTGTAGGTTGTAATTATTTTTAGAGTGAGATTTTTTTGCAGGAGAACATTTCCTTGAAGGGGAAACTAGCCACTCCTTTTTTCAGCAAAATTTATGTACTCTTCAGTACTAAAATATATGGAGCAGTATAGCTGTGTTAGAAGGCCGATAGATGTATCCTATGAGGGGTGAAATCCATCACAAATATTGTGTTGTTTCTCTTCTTGAATTCCTTTATGCATTAAATGATGAGATGTTACTTGTTTTTATGTTTACATGAAAAATAACTTATATTCCTTGAAGAGAACTTTAAAACTTGTGTTTTCATAAGACCCTTTTCGGTTTGTAAAGCATCAGAGGATGATCACTTTTTAGGAAGAGGAAGTTGACCTCCTCATTCTAGATCAAGAGGAGTCAAAAAAAATTAAGAGGGACGTATACTATTTGACACTCGGAAAAATAATCTCTGATAATACATGTGTGTGTGTGTGTGTGTGTGTGTGTGTGTGTTGATAATAGATGTGTTGGAGTTGCTAATAATGATAGATATTTCACCCACATTTACTGTACTTGATCTATATGAATAAGATAAGTAATAAATGATGAAGATGATGATTATGTTATTGAGTAGACTAGATTCTTAAACGTGAGAAATGGGAAGTATATATTTTAGCTAATAGAGAAAACAAAAAACTTGAAAAAAAAAAACACATTAATGGAGATTAAAAAGGCATATAAGAACCTATGTAGATTTGAAAATAAGATATGGAGAAAATACATAGTCCTTTTACGACTGAAATGATTAGTATTTATGTTATTTCTACAACTATAAATTATTACATTACATATAAATACTCTCTATAGTTGTGCCCCTATGGATATTGATGGCATCGTCGTAAACAAAATGTGCGTCCCTTTTCCGAGGGTATTTAATCGCATTTGAAATTGCTATTGCTAATTAAAGAAGGAAAATAATATTTAATCTATGTTTTAAACTTTTTTCATTTAGAATACAATTATATAATTCTTGGTGACATCACTATTTATAGTTTCTTTAAATATATTTTTGAATTAAAAAGCAATCCTATGATCTTAAAAAAACCATGAGGTACCCAATGTGTATATAATTAACACTTAAATTTGTCATTCCAACAATTGTTTTCTAGATTTTTGGAAAAGCTAATAGGAAAATGTATCTCTAATAAGGTAAAAAATATAACATTTAAACTACACTATCAAATAATGAATGATGACCTTGAGTCTAAGGAAGCTCCAACATGTTTTGGTTTCCATGCAAATCTATAGAACATGGTCCCACTAAGCACCAAAAGACTTCCATGATTTCTATTTCCTTCACAATTGAAATCCAATATCGTCATGATAATTGTTTTATAATTTTATAATCTTTTTGACGATAAATAATTTATGAAAACCTTTGTAATAAGGAAAGAAACAACACTTTGTTATACATCAATTGTGACATCCCATAGCCAACCAAGTTTAGTTAATGAAGGAAGAATCGGTGTACCCATATCTACAAATGGTTAGACAATGTTGTAAAAGAGAAAATGACATATCCAAGGATTGATATATAGGCACTATATAGAGCATTAACTTATCTCCCTTTTTAGAGAAGATGATTTTCCCAGTTGATTAAAATATTATCTTTTCTCATTATCGTTAAAGAAATATTCATCCATTAACTTTAAATAAATCTAATGACTTGCTTTAGAATTTAAAAAATCTATAAATTTAAAATTTCATAAATGAATTTCTCAAAATAAAATTCGAAATTATATAGTTCTTATTATAACCAATTTCGATCAAATAAATAAAAGGTTGTAAATACCACTCATCCTATACCTACCTACATTATTTGATATATATATATATATATATATATATATATATATATATATATATATATATATGGTGTGGAAATTTATATTAATTCAATTGGAAAAAAAGCTAACGTCATTATATTTAGAGAAAAATCCACATCTTTATTGTTTTAGAATTTAAAAAAACAATGGTCCCTCTTCTACCTAGCCAATTACTATCTAAACTCCTAGCATCATTTATTTTATAGTCTCTAGAGGAGTCCATTATAGACTATATATTTGTAGAGCATATAAACCAAAAACATTAACCGCTACCAACTTTCCCGTGTTAATAATTAAATTTTCTAGATGAACAATATCCTCATGATGGGGAGGGTCCTCATGCATAGGTTTATCTAATAGTTAATCCTGGTGTTTCCGTTCTCGTGTGCCTTGAGCTGGTGTATCCTAGATTATGAAAACCACCTTAAGGATACCCAATGTTGTTTTTTCAACAGTGTGTTTGAACAATGTGTTCCACTTTGAAGGCCAACCTATCCACAATCATCTACAACCAGTCTACACTATCCTTTATGGAAAATGACAGCGAGCCTTTGTGGAAACTTTGTCACCGTGTTTAGATATCAGGGATTCCAAAAATGAGAGACTCGACTCCAGGTGAACCTTTAGGTCTACCCAACTTTGCGACTGAGATGCGCACTACATCATGCATAAATTTCCATAATTGTGCTTTCCTAATGATATTTCAAGGACCAACTATCTTTGTTTATAAACCATATCTCCTCGAAGACATTTTCCTCGAACACTCTACTTGAATTTAGTTCGTTATTTCTCATTCTGAAATTGTTTGAGACAATTGGCCATCACTAAGTCACCTTGGTTTTCCATGGGGTCAAATGAAATTAAGTTTCTTACATAAGAACTAACTTGGTCTTAACAGAATATAGAAAAGAGTAGCTGAATCCTCGACCAGGTGAAGAGGATGGGGCCTTCCTCCTTGATGGCAAAATTAAAGTGAGGTCCATTGTAATACAACAATATTGTGAGCTTCCATCTCCATACTTTGAAGGAGTTATTCTTCATGCAGACAATTAATGTCCTAGAAAACTTTAATTCAATGTTATTCGATATCCAAATCTATATATATTAGCATATTATATCCCATATCAACATATGATTTTTATACTCGGGATGTATAATATAGTTGGAGAACCATCATTCATTATTAATACAACTTGTCCAAGGGTTGCACCTTTTTTATCTAGCAAATCCATAACTTGGTTATGGTGCCTTTTGAGATGATAAAACTCAACCTTTTCATATTTATGAGCTTGCATCTATATTTTTATATTCATTGAAGGGAGATAAATTTATGGCGCCTTTCTAACATAGAGGAATATTTGAATTAAAATTTATGAGCCTTCAAAGACTTCCAACTAACTAATATTCTTTTTAATTTCCCTTTCCAATCCCTGCCATAAAACAAGAAGCTTTGCTTGATTATTAGTTTCTCTTCATAATCCATAAGTGAAGTGTGTCTCCATTTCTTCCCCAGCGTGATAAATTATGCCTCCCACTCCTTCCTCCCCATAATAAAATATATTTAGTAAATAAATCATAAATAATTATTAATTCTTAATATGTGTTTATTCAATTAATTAAAATATGTTAATTAATTTGATTTATATTTTCATAATTTTTGTATCAATATTCCTTTTAGAATATTTCAATTGGTAAACATGAAAACTTGTAAAATAAATGTAAGTACAACTTACATATTCAAATATCTAGAAATAAATAACCCATGACTACCTAATGGAATGATAGAAACCTATAAATCATAGTGATAAGACTATGAATGTTTCTTATTCCATAATTAAAATAAAAAATTATGCTACAATACATTATTTTTATATTAGAGAAACAAAAACTCCAATAACCATAAGATATATATATATATATATATATACATATTCCTAGTACAAGGAACATCACTATAAAAAGTATATATATATATATATATATATATATAGATATATATACATATTCCTAGTACAAGGAACATCACTATAAAAAGAAGAACCAATTAACCCCCATACATGATATCATTGATTCATTAATTGGAGGAAGAATAAAGTCCCCAACACCTCGACTACCCAAGAAAATCCTTCGGAGGTGTCCCTTCTTAAGACTCACTAGTTAAGTTAGTTTCAATACAGTTTCTATCATTTAATGGAACATACTTATTAAACGGATCGTACATGGGTCTTAATGCTTAATGCTCGATAATCAATTCCTTAGAAATATTTATTAGCTTATGATCATAATGGATCTGATCCTTTGAACCTTACTCCATCGCACTATGTCATTTCATCTAGTAAAGTTTTTCCAAGACTTCTGGAATTATTTTTTGGTGAGATATTTGTTCGAATCACAAATTTGGGTTATGAATTCTCCATAGTGAGTGTAATTTGTTCCACTTTGAAGGCCATCATATCCATAGTCATCTACATGCGGTCTACATCATCCTTCAACAAATTTTAATTTTTTAACAAACTAATGTGAAATCAAAGTGAGCCTTCATGGCAACAATGTCATCATACTCAGATATAAGGGATGTCAAAAATGAAAGACTAGGAGTCTCCATTTATAAACCATCTCTCCCTGACTACTTCTACCTCCAACTCTTTGCTCGCATTCAATTCCTTCTTCTTGGTTCTGCAATTGTTTGAAAATATTGGCCATCACTAATTCACCTCAGTTGTGCATGGGCTTAAATGAAATCAATCCATTCAAGTCTTGTTGCATGCAAGCTAACTTGGTCATAGCACAATCTATAGAAAAGAATAGTTAAGTATTCAACTTGGAAAAGGGCATGGGGCCTTCCTCCTCGATGGTACAACTAAAGTGAAATTGATTTTAATACAACAATATTGCAGGTTTCCATCTCCAGAATTTCAAGGAGTTAGTCTTCACGCTGATAATTAATGTTGTGTCAAACTTTAATACAATTCTATTAAATATCGAAATTTGTATGGATTGGGATACTATGTCCCATATCAACATAGGATTTGTATTCATGGCATATTTACTATAATTTGAGATCAATCCTTAATTATTAACACACTAAGGCAGAGTTTGAGAACCATCGTTCAAGTGTTGCACCTTTTTTAGCTAGTGAATGTGTAACTTTGTTATGATGCATTTTGATATGATAAAAATTGACCTTTTCAAATTTATAAGCTTACATCTGGATACTGAGAGTCATTGAAGGGAGATTAATTTATGTAGGCTCACTAATTGTGGGGGCGGGTTCAATGGGTCCAATCAATGGTTAGTGATAAGTCTCTCACCAAATATATTGACCAACCCCTTTTAAATGAGCCCACATAGCGAACAAATCTGATCTCATGTTCAACTCCATCCCTCCTTCATATGCAATGTGGACTTGGTGGTTCTATGGAAGGAATAACATAACCGTTGCTCCCATTATTGGGGTTGAGCCTTTCTTGATTTTGGTTGGTTGTCTATCCATGTTAGAGAACATTTCGGATGACTGTGTTTTTTGGTCTAAAATTGGTATTTTTTTTTTGAAATCAGAATCCTAGAGTATCTATTTTTTTAATGATAAAAATAGATTCTCACTCAAAATCCTAAAAATTTCTAAAAATATCTACGTAATTTTATCATAATATTACTTATATTCCCATTATTTTCGAAATTATCTTACTTAAATGCCCATTATTTTCCAAACTAATTTGTAAGTTTGTTTTGAAACTACTATAATTCAAATCAACCTGAAGCATTCTCAAATTTTTTATTCTTGCCTATTTTGGAGGTATCTTGAAATATTTTGACCATCTCCTCGCAAACCTGCAACCACCTCTTCCTGTATATGTTTGTCTTGCTTCATGGCCCACCAAACACATGTTACCCTCGCAAACCTGCAGCCAGCTCTGTCTGGATCTATTTGACCTGCATTGCCCACCAAAGTACCTGTCACCAACCAACAAGAAAATGTAGAATAAACTTTCATTGTCTTATACTTTTCCCAATTGTTTCATTGAATCCTTCATTGATTGTCCTATCCTTAGATCGAATCGATGGAAGTATTGAGCTCAAGAGTTGACACGTCCATATATAAAGTTATATAGTGAATATTAATAATAATTTAAAATAAATTTAAAATTTAGTTATTTTTATGGACATTCTAATTTGAGCGATATTTTATCATGGATAAATTTCAATTACTCATTTTAAGTGGACGATAAAGATTCAAAACTCATGAAATATCTTAAAATATTTTTAATGGTAGATTAATTAAAACATGATGACCTATGAACATGACTTATGGTATTTTTTATTATGTGGTATCACTAAACCATATTATTGCCTTATGATATTGTTATAAAGCGTATCTAGAATTTAAGAATCTTCATGATAAAGTAGAGAAGAATGTGCATACTTAAATCTTATTACATGTTTTTTGGAATCTATATATCTTTAACTCGTATTAATTATTTTATTGATTAATAATAATTATTATAAAAATTTAAATAAAGCTATGAGTTAGGTAATATTCATTGTCATTTCCTTAAACATTTCCAATACAATATGTCCCATAAAGTAAGTGTTTCCATATTTATCTGTTTTTATGAGCAATTAGTTTCATAAATATAGGCTTTATAAATTTAAAGGACAAACTTTAAATAAATTGCTAGCACATGTATATCACCACAAAACATATACAGATTTTTTTAACATTTAGAATACCAAAACCCATCACTTAAGTTTTTTAATTTATTTTTTCATAGTAGCAGCTAGAGAGAATATTAGAGAGTAAATTTTGTCAACTAGTTAATTTTTGATGAGTTTTTCCTTTTAATAAAAGTAGCTTTGTTCATTTTAATTTTTTTTCCATAATAATGTTTTTAAACTATTTAAAATTTAAATAATTTTAGCAAAGAATCATTTATAATTATAAATTTAAAGTAGTAATATTGATGAAGGTTTCTATATTTTAAAAGAAATGTGGATTATTTTAAGAGATAATTTGATGACCCAAAAATAATGAGATTAACACTGTATTTAATAAAGATCTATGATTTTTCTTATAAGTTAGCATCTAACCTTCTAACTATAATTAAAATCCACAATAGTGAATGTAAATTAGGTCTTTAAAAAATAAATTTGAAATTTCCTTTTATTAAATAAAAGTAGCAGTTTCTTATTGTTGCTAATTACATTGAATGCAATAGAATTGGTTGCCATGATTCCTAAGTTGTAGAACATATGCCAATAAAACTAGTCACTCCAACTTTAACACTACATTAAGCTTCAAATGTTTATATACAATTTATAGACTTATTATAGATTTGGATATGTATATATATGTGTATTAATTTTTATTTTGAACTAAAAAAAATACGTAGTAAAAAGAACACATTTTTGTTATAAAGAAATTAAAATATTCTATAAATAAGAATTTTACTCCAAAAAAAACTGTAAATTTGATATTCATAATAAATTAAGAAAAAAAAAATTGAAAATACTCATTACTTTAAAAAAAATTATATATCAATTAAAATATATGAAATGAAATTATTAAGAAACATAACAATAAACTATTACTATTTTTTAAATTTAATAACTACTTCGAATAAAACAATATAATATAAAACTTTTCATTCATAATTAAATAAGATATTTCATAACAAATAAAGATATGTTATTATATTAATAATAAATTAAAAAATGTTATTATATTAATAATAAATTAAAAAATTATATAAAAGAAAACTTGATTCTCATACTTACAAGGTATGCTATAATGGGTATTCAAATCGGTTGTCTTTTATCATCCATTAAAGTTTTATTTTTAATATATATTTTAATCTAGGAAAAATTTGAAGAATAAAGTTTTTCATATATGATGAACATTTGACTTTAAACATAATTTTTATTAGTTTGGAATTGATTTTAAATCAATAAAAGAAATGGTACTCATACCACTTATCTCACGTTTAGCTATAATACGTTAAAACAATATTATGAGGAATAAAATATAATGTAATGTTTTTATTAAACAAATGGTTAATACAATTAAATTTTATTAACTATTGTATTAACTAAAAATTCAATATACTTATTTTTTAAATATATTATACATGTTCATAGACACCTCTTTGCTTTAGATGGGGTGTTTTCATAGAATAAGGCGGAAGGGGTCTTCTCAAGCTAAAAATTAGATTCAAAGGAAGAAGGTGCTCAAGCACAACTATTTATGAATTCACAAGAGAATGAAAGAAATGTAGCAGCTGTCACACAATTAAACTTTCAAGAAGAAGTTAAATATAAAAATTGGTTATGGCACTTGAGATTTGGTTATCTCAATTTTGGAGATTTGAATTTGCTACATAGGAAAGACATGGTGAAGAGATTTCCACTCATATAAAAACTAGAAAACCCATTTGAATGATGTATCTCGGGAAAACAACATCGAGAGACATTTCCATCATGAAAGTCAATAAGGGAAAAGGTACCCTTGGAGATTTTCCATTCATATTTTTGTGGACCAATGCAGACACCATCAATTAGGGGAATCTATTATATTTTTACCTTCATAGATGATTATACAAGGAAGACATGGGTATACTTCCTAAAACAAAAAAGTGAAGTGTTTGAGCACTTCCACCAATACAAAGCTCTGGTTGAGAAGCAAAGTGAAAGCTACATCAAATTCTTGAGGACTAACAGAGGTGGCGAATACATCTCAAATGACTTCCTACGTTTTTGCCAGGAGCATGGAATTTACAAGAAATTTACAACAATGTATACACCTCAGGAAAATGGCAAGGTATACACCTCAGCAAAATGGAAAAGTATACACCTCAGCAAAATGGTGTTGCGGAAATAAAAAAATTGGACCATTATGGAAATGGAAAGGAGTATGTTGAGGGAAAATCATTTTCCAAATTATTATTCGACTGAAGTTATCACTTTTGCAGCATGTATCATTAATATGTGTCCAACCATAAGTGTTAAGAATATAGTTCCTAAAGAGGCATGGAGTGGAAGAAATCATAATGCCACTCAGATGAGAGTGTTCGGATGTGTGTCTTATGCACATGTCTTAGATGATTTAAGGAAGAAGTTGGACAAAAAGGGGAAGAAATGCATCTTTGTTGAATATAGTGACAAATCCGAGGCATACAAGCTCTACAATCCATCAACCAAGAAGGTCATAATCAACAGAGATGTTCTTTTCATAGAAGAGGAAGCATGGGATGCAAGCTTAGAGAAGACAATCAATGTGAATACATGTATACCACATGAAGAGAAAGAGGAATTGAATGCAACAATTAATTCATCAATGGTCTATCCTGCTACTGCCATTTAAGTGCAACAAAAAAGTCACCAAGTAACACCGTTAACAAATAATAGTATAGTCTCGCACATCCAAGAAAGTGATTCTCCAAGCACACCATAAATATCTGCATTTTCTTGAAGCACAACACCAAGTGACATGCCGAGCCCATCTTTAGCAAGTATAAGAAGAAAAAAATTCAGAAATGTAAGTGAAATATATCAGCAAAATGAAGTTGATAGTAGCGTTGGTCTGAATTATTTATTTGCATTGTTTTGTCATGTAGATGACCCAATCCATTTGGAGGATGCAGTCAAAGAGGGAAAATGGGTGGCTAAAATGGATGAAGAAATAGGAGCAATAGAAAAGAATGACACATGGGAGCTACTGAACTTTTCGCAAGGAAAATAAGTCACTGGAGGGAAGTCGATCTATAAGACCAAGAGAAACATTGAAGGAAAGAGTGAAAGGCATAAATCAAGGTTAGTTGTCAAAGGATACCAACAGCAACATGGAAGAGATTATGCAGACATTTGCGCCATTTGTGAGGATGGAGACTTTGTGTTCAGTGTTGTCAATTGTCTTGCAACATAAATGGAAACTGTATCAAATGGACATAAAATCAGTGTACTTGAATGGAGTGATGAAAGAGGAAGTATATTTTGTGCAAACGACTTGTTATGTGATAGAATGGTAAGAAGAAAAGGTGTATAGGTTGAGGAAATCTCTTTAAACATAATTTTATTAGTTTTGGGATTGATTTTAACTCAATAAAAGAAATAGTATTCATACCAGTACTTATCTCGTGTTTAGCTACAATACTTTAAAACAATATTATGAGGAATAAAATATAATGTAATGTGTTTATTAAATAAATGGTTAATACATTTTAGTTTTTAATAGAAACTTCTTAAGTTAATTAAACTTTATTAACTATTATATTAACGAAAAATTCAATATCCTTATCTTTTAAATATATTATACATGTTCAAGAGACCTCTCTGCCCTAGATGGGGTGTTTTTTGAGAATAACGGCGAAGGTGTCTCCTTGTTGACACACACACACAAAGTATTTTCCATATCTATTATGTGTCCTATTTTAGTCGCTTAAATGGTCCTTTCCATGGTTTAATGCTACTGCATCAAAATTTTGTCACTTCTCTAACTTCATTCAGGAAAACTATAGAATGTACTCTTTGGGATAAGATGCGAGTTGATCTGCAAATTGGAGTACTGTTATGGCTTCACCCATTGGATTTACATATAATTTCATTCATCTGCAATTATTTCCACACATTATCATCTGATCCATTCTTTTTTATTAATTATGATTGTCACCCCTCACCGATTGTACTTTCTATGTTGTTATTCACTACAAGTACTTTCCTTTGTGATGGGTTCATGTGTTTACAAGGGAACTTAATGACTTTTCGCAGTGAAAAGTATAAGTTAAGTGCTTTTAACCCTATATTTCCCCATAAGTCTAAGATTTTGACCCTTCCCGCCCCATCTGGTGAAGGGAGGAACTTGTATACAACAATCGCCTTTGACTGAAAAAATGGCATTTGCAAGCTCATCATGTGGTGTATCTTCTCAAAACACATACTAATAATTCTCAAAGAAGGTGACTGAGTTACCACTTTCGATAATAAATTCAAAGACGGTGACATAGTTATGAGTGTTGTTTATAACTTTACAGGAAAAATGATAACAACATACAATAATTGAAGTGATAAACATTTATATATTAGACACAATGCTCTTCTCTTGAATGAGTTTTTCTTGTGTTGCCTCTATAATGACCTAATTTCATCTGTAAACATGGTGTTGGTGTTTTATGTGAAAGCCAATTCCTCTAGGTAATGGGTCTTTTATTTGCACCGATCAACATGAAAATAAAATAGGTGGGGCATCTTTATTTTGATTCTTTATTCTATAAATATTTCGCGGTCAAATGAACATGGGCAAGGTCAATTAAGCTAAGAGAGCTAGGCGTGCTAAGAAAACCCTACGAGGAAAAAAAGATGAAATTTTGGCTAAGGAAGTTTGATATGGAACAAAGAGTTTTGGGAATGGTAGAGTTCTTACCTCCACTCAATATGGAAGTAACAAATTACCCTGTGTGGGGAAGCATCAGATTCTTGTGGTTTGAGGAATGGAAGAGAGAGATAAAAACATGGGTTTGGGATATCTATCATCATAGCTAGCAAAATTTGGTAAATTTCAGAATGCAGGAGAATGCTGAATGGTTTGAAGTGAGTCTTTTCAGGTTTGGTGTGTTGGAGAGGCTCAAGGATGAAGTTAATGAAAAGAGGACTGACGAAGAAGGTAAAGAATAGGATAAAAATAAATAAATTTCCATTCTACATTTTGTTTGAAAATTAATCTCAACCATCACGTTAAATGAACTTACAAAACATTATGTCAAGTAGATATTTTTTAGGTTGCAGATGGAATTTTCAGGTTAAATGAAATTTCTTAAATGGATTTCTGAGCATGAGTACATATTACCCATTCCGCAAAAGATTAAATTATTAAAGTCAAACAGAAATTTAATGAATGGTTGATAGAAATGCATTGTCAAGCATTTACTCTGCAACTGTTATTTATTGTACGCAACCTCAGCAAGTTTAGGAAATCACTTTTGAACAGTCACCCATCCCATGTCTTAAATATTTTTTCTTGTCATGTACTAATGTATTATAAATATAAATGTTTTGAATTAACCAACATGTAGAATTATTATGTAGTGTGGCAAATGTAAGTCTGAGAAGACCAAAGGAGAAAATCGTGGAAAATTTTGTGGTGGTCCCGTAAAAGAGTTTGTTACAAGTTTTACAGTGAGTTACTCCACAACTACTGGTGAATATAAATCTTAGTAAAATTATGTGTTTTACTTGGTGAAGGAGCTGCAACCTCCATATGAATGTATTTATTATGTTGTGAAGTTATAATCTAAATTTTTGTTTGTTGTGATATGTTTATGAATATTTCATGCCTGGTGTTTACGACAACTAGTTTGTTTTACTTTGTTCTACTGTGAGTAAATTTGTTTAAAGTTTTTTCTCCATTTAGTTGTGCAAGTCAAATACGTTTTAATATCTGATGCTTTATTTTTTAAGGAAGACTTGTATGATTTAATATCCACGATTGTATTGTCTTGAGTAAGATCATTTTATTAATCTGTGTGTTGAGGAAGAATCCTCTATGTTTTTTAAAGACTTTAACATGGTGTCAGAGAAGGTGTAAAATTTTATCACTGCAAGAGAAAATGTTTTTACTAGAAGTTAAAGTTTGTTTTCGAAGGAGTTTTTACCATCAAGGAGAACTTGTTTTTACAGTATAAAATGGAAACAACAAGCACAAGTTTGAATAATCCTTAGATAACTCAATTTAATGGAAAAAATTATGATTATTGTTCTATTACAATGAAGACTTTTTTTTCTTCACAATACATTTAGGAATTGGTGGAGAATGGTTTCCAAGATCCAGCAGATGCAACAACATATAATTCTTTGACACAAGCATAAAAGGATTTGTTGAGGGACAATAGGAAGGAGTACTCAAAAGCCGTCTTCTACATTTTCAAGTAGTTCATGAAAGTATCTTCCTAAGGATTTCAACAAAAACAAAGTCAAATCAAGCATGTGATACCCTCTAGACAACCTACCAAGGCATGGAAAAGGTGAAGACGTCAAAGCTAAAAATGCTCAGAAGATATTTTGCGACAATTTCTATGAAAGAGTCTGAGAATGTAGACTCTTTTTTTACACATGTAATTGGGTTGGTTACTCAAATCAGGTTGCATGGCGAGACACTTGAGGAAAGGATAATAATTGAGAAAGTTTTGAGAAGTATGTCGACAAGATTTGATACCATAGTTTTGGCGATATAAGAGACAAAGTATCTCTCATAGTTTTCAATGGATGAGCTTCATGCATCACTAGTTTCTCATGAACATAAACTGAACATAGCAAAAAACTCCTCATTGGAGCATTTCTCCAAGACACAAGTTTCATTTGGTCAAGGTAGAGGCAGAGGAAGAGGCAGAAGGCCACATACAGGTCTAAGAAGAATCCCTTCAAGCTCAAGTGGAAGAGGAAACAATGAAAATCCAAGTCAAGGCTCAAACCAAAGGAAAATCGAAACCATGATAGCATGTTTTTAGCTTGTAATGTATCACAAGAAAAACAAGGGGATTTATGGTTTCTAGACTCAGGGTGTAGCAACCACATCACTAAGAACATAGAAATGTTTTCTAATCTAGATGAAAGTGTGAAATATGAAGTGACATTTGGGACTGATATGAAACTCTATGTCATGGGAAAATGACGAGTTAATATTCTTACAAAGAAGGGGGAGAAGAGGTACATTTCAAATGGTTATTTCGTCCCTAGTTTGAAGCATAACCTCATAAGCATTGGAAAGCTTAGAAAAAGGGCTACAATGTCTTTTTCATAAATGACGAGTTCGTAATTTTGAATAAGTTCTAGTGACAAACAATAGAATGTTTCCTCTTAAGCTAAAATCAGATTCAAAGGAAGAAGGTGTTCAAGAAAAACTATCAATGAATTCACAAGAGAATGAAAGAAATGTAGCAACTGTCACACAAGTAAACTTTCAAGAAAAAGTTAAAGATGATAATTGGTTATGGCACTTGAAATGTGGTCATCTCAATTTCGAAGGTTTGAATTTGCTGCATAGGAAAAGCATGGTGAAGGGATTGCCACTCATAGAAAAATCAGACAAATTGTGTGAAGGATGTATCTTGGGAAAACAACATAGAGAGACATCTCCATCATGAAATTCAATAAGGGAAAAGTAACCCCTGGAGAGTTTCCATTCAGATTTATGTGGACCAATGCAGACACCATCAATTAGGGGCATCTATTATATTTTTAGCTTCATAGATCAGTATACAAGGAAGACATGGGTATATTTCCTAAAACAAAAAAGGGAAGTGTTTGAGAACTTTTTCCAATACAAAGCTCTAGTTGAGAAGCAAAGTGGACACTACATCAAAGACTTATAGACTGACAGAGGTGGAGAATACATCTCAAATGACTTCCTAAGATTTTGCGCGGAGCGTGGAATTTACAAGAAATTTACAAAAAGGTATACACCTCAACAAAATGGTGCCACAGAAATAAAAAATTGGACCATTACGGAAACATAAAGGAGTATGTTGAAGGAAAAGAAATTTCGAAATGATTATTCAGCTGAAGTTGTCGCTTTTGCAGCATATACCATTAATAGGTTTCCAACCAAAAGAGTTAAAAATGTAGTTCCTGAAGAGGTATGGAGTGGAAGAAAGCATAATTTAACTCACATGAGGTTGTTCGGATGTGTGGCTTATGCACATGTCTCATATGAGTTCAGGAAGAATTTGGATAAAAGGGGATAGAAATGCATATTTTTTGGATATAGTGATGAATCCAAGGCATACAAGCTCTGCAATCCATCAAGAAAGAAGGTCATAATCAATAGAGATGTGCAATTCATAGAAGAGGATGGATGGGATGAAAATTTAGAGAAGACAATCAATGTGAATACATGTATATCACATGAAGAGAAAGAGTAATTCACCACAACAAGTAATTCATCAATGGTGACTCCTAGTACTCCCATTTAAGCGCAGCAAAGTAGTCACCAAGTGACACCAACAAAAAATAATAGGAAATTTCTGTGCATCCAAGAAAGTGATTCTCGAGGCGCAATGTCATCTACTTCAAGTGCAACACCAAGTGACATGTCAAGCCCATCTTCAGAAATCATAATAAGACAAAAATTAAAAAATTTAAGTGAAATATATGAGAAAAATGAACTTGATAGTATTGTTCGTCCGAATTCTTTATTTGCATTTCTTTTTCATGTATATGACCGAATCCATTTTCAGGATGCAGTCAAAGAGGAAAAATGGGTGGCGAAAATGGATGAAGAAATAGGAGCAATTGAGAATAATGACACATGGGAGCTAGTGAACCTTCCGTAAGGAAAAAAAGTTATTGGAGTGAAGTGGGTCTATAAGACCAAGAGCAGCATTGAAGGAAATATTGGAAGGCATAAAGCAAGGCTAGTTGTCAAAGGCTACAAGCAACAAAAGGGAAGAGATTATGCGAACATTTGTGCCATTTGTTGAAAGAGTAAGTATATTTTGTGAAACCACCTCGTTATGAGATAGAAAGCCAAGAAGAAACGTTGTATAGGTTGAGGAAATTTTTTTATGGGTTGAAGAAAGCACTACGTGCATGGTATAGAAAAATAGACGCTTACTTGATGGACAATGGGTTCAACAAATGTGATGGTGATCCTACTCTCTACATTGAATAGAGTGATGGTAAGCTTCTTATTTCTTTTTTATATGTATATGATTTGATTTTTTTAGGGAGTGATGATTTCCTCATCATTTATTTCGAAGAATTCATGAAAAGCTAGTTTGAAATGACTCACTTGGGGTTGTTAAGGTATTTTCCCGGCATAGAAGTGAAGCAAATAGAACATGGTATTTTTATTTCCCAAGGAAATTATGTAGTAGGAATTTTGAAGAGGTTTAATATGCAAAACAACAAGCCTGTACCAACTCCGACTATCTTGGGGTTGAATTTGAGCAAATAATATTGCAACATCAATGTCAATAGGACATTATACAAAAGTTTTGTGGGAATCCTAATGTATTTGACTACAACTAGGCCTGATATATTGTATGTAGTGAGTATGGTGTCATGGTTCATGGAGACACCTAAGGAGACACATTGGCAAACAACCAAAAGGATTTTAAATTATGTCAATGGGATAAAGGAGTATGATATGTTGCACACCTCATCAGATGATTTTAGGTTGGTTTTTTATACTGACAGTGACTGGCCAGGAAGTGTTGATGATAGAAAGAGAACTTCAAGATATGTTTTTCATTTAGGTTCAGGAGCCATTTCATTAGCCTCGAAGAAGAAGTTGATATTGTCATTCAACAATAGAAGCTGAATATGTTGCCACAATAGTAGCAGTGTGTCAAACACTCTGGATTAGAAGAATATTGAGGGATTTATGCGATGAACAAGAGGGTAAAACCACTATTTTTTGCAAAAACAGGTCAACAATTGCACTATCAAATAATTTTGTCTTTCACAAGAGGACCAAGCACATTGACATTAAATATAGTTTCATAAGAGAATTGGTTAACAATGGTGAGATTTTTTTGCATAATTTTAGGTCAGAAGAACAATTTGTAGACATCTTCACAAAGCCATTGACACAATAAAAAAATTTTAAGTGACATATTGTTTGGGAATTTTCAATGGCGGCAGTTGCGATTAAGGGAGAGTGTTGGAAAATTAATCTCAACCACCATGTTAAATGAAGTAACAACAACCATACATCAAGTAGATATTTTTTAGGTTGCGGATGGATTTTGTAGGTCAAAGAATATTACTTAAATGGATTTATGAGGAGGAGTACATGTTACCAATTCCACAATAGATTACATTATTAAAGTAAAATGGAAATTTAATGAAGGGTTGTTAGAAATGAATGGTCAAGCATTTACTCTACAACTATTATTTATCGTACGCATTCTCTACAAGTTCGTAAAATCACATTTGAACATTTTCCCGTCCCGTGTATTAAATTTTTTGTCTTGTCAAGTATTAATGTATTAGAAATGTAAATGTTTTTAATTAACAAGAATGCAGAATTATTATGTATTGTGTTGGATGTAAGAATATGAAGACAAGAGGAGAAAATCATGTAGCATTTTGTGTTGGGCGCATAAGACAATTTGTTACAAGTTTTACAATGAGTTACTCCACAACTACTCGTGAATGTAAATCTCACTAAAATTATGTGTTTTACTTGGTGAAGGAGTCACAACCTCCATATGATTCTATTTATTTTTTTGTGAGCTTATAATCTAAAGGTTTTTTTGTTGTGATATGTTTATGAAAATTTCACGTCTGGTTTTTCCCACAACCACCTTGTTTTACTATATTCTACAACGAGTAAATTTGTTTGAAGTTCTTACTCCATTTAGTTGAGCAAGTCAACTCTGTTTTCATCTCCGTCACTTTATATTTGAAGGGAGACTCCTATGATTTAGTGTCATTGTCTTGAGTAATATTATTCCACAACTCTATGTGTTGAGGACAAATTCTTTGTGTTTTTTAACTTTTTAACAAATTTGATATTTTTTTTTTGAAAATTTCATATAATATATTGCTTGGCATTAGTAGGTTGATAGGGTGTTTATTTTGACTGGTATTATTAGGTTCATAGATTATTTACTTTGAAATAGCTTTCTATAATTTAACTCAATTTTCATTAATAAAAATAAAATATAATGAAATTAAAATATTACGGAATATTCATAGTTTTTTTTTTCCCAAGGAAAAATTGTAACTTTCATTATGTGAAATATTGAAAATTACATATTATATATGTTGCTATGAGAGAAGATGAAAAAAATGGTGACGTTGCCACATACTAAAAAAAGTATAATATGTATATGCTTGGTATTATTAGGTTCATAGATTATTTACTTTGAAATAGCTTTCTATAATTTAACTCAATTTTGATTAATAAAAATAAAATATAATGAAATTAAAATATTACGGAATATTCATAGTTTTTTTTTTCCCAAGGAAAAATTGTAACTTTCATTATGTGAAATATTGAAAATTACATATTATATATGTTGCTATGAGAGAAGATGACAAAACTGGTGACGCTGCCACATACTGAAAAAAGTATAATATGTACTGTACAAGACTGTAGTTGATATGCTTACAGTGTAGATAACAAAAAATATATAATATCTATGACCAATACAAAAAAGAAGAATAAAACCATTGTAAAGGTTCAAAGACAACCTGTAGAATTCAAGGCATAAATTCACACCATGGATGCTTCTTTATAAATGGCTTGTGAAAATACTAATAAACGTTGGGCCCAATGTGCTCATGTATCATCGAATAACCACAAGGTTGTTGCACTGCCTCCTTGGAAAGGATGTCAAAAAGCTGATTCCTTTCCCTGTAAATATGTCGAACATATATATAGTCAAAACAAAATTTTAATGACAGAAATTCAGCCAATAAACTCCCGAGTGTGTGCACATGGAAATCAGGTAGCAAATTCAACAAGTTAAATGACAATATTCGAATAACCAAATATATGGAGGTGATGAAGTTTGTTAAGTTCAGAAAAATTGTTTGTGCCTTTCCCCAATCAATTATTCATTTTATAATAATGATCATCATTTAAATATAATACAATGCCACCACCACAACCATTCTGCTATGCCGAACCATCAAAATAAGCCCATGGAAAAGATTTATCTATGGAATTGACCCTAATAGAAATATGTAGATGCCGAGGATCTTCATTTGACAAAAAATTATAGAGATAGTGATGTGAAATATGTATACAGTCCAATTAGGGGCTCAATCTTGAAAATTTTATTTTTTCCTTCCTATTGAAATACACCAACAAACCAATAGATGGAGGTTACAGATTTCAGATGGTTGTGTGTGATTCTACTTCCCAAGTGGTCTAGAATGGTTCTTCCGACCACCTCATATTGATATTCAATGATTGATATACTAGATTCCATACATCAATGTTTGAGGCGAATTGAGTAAATAGATGATCAATGGATTCTACATCATTATTACAGAGGATGCACCATTTGGGACCCTAAAAGGAACATTGTTGCAAATTGTGTCATGTAGGGGATTTTTTATGAAGTGAACACCATAAGGGAAGCTTTTCCTTTGACGAGGATTTTAATTTCTAGAGCAAGTGACACAACAAAAAATATTTATGGGGCTCATGAACAACAAAGATATAAGGATAACCATCCATAGGAGAGTAGGTGCACGATTTGGATATGAACTAAGTGAGTTCATCATCTTGATCATGTATCCTGATATGAGATTCAGATAATGCATTGGTGAATTCAAACCATTACTGATGCCATGTATCCAGAATCCGAAGGTCCTGTGCAAATTTCGAGGCCTATCCAAAGATAGTCAAATTGTCAGGATCTGCAACTTGATTTAGAATCCTATTACCAGATGACTCTAGGAATCAGATGAGTTTATGTGAGACAATGTGTGTTTTACCACACCGGTACTAGGCATCTAAGCCGATGCAAACCTTGACACATGATCCCATTTTAGAGGGAAGGCTTGATCACATATATGAGGTAGAGTTCAATACAAATCGCTAGATGGGGGAAATAGTCTTTCTGTTCCAATTGGGCAGCATGATCCAATTTAATATTTTCTGCGGATTGATATATTTCCTAATAACCACCTTGGTCCATATACTGGATGAGGTAAGAATATTCCAGCCCAATTTTTCTACCAGGGCTCTTGAGAAACATTCGAGATTCTTCATCCCCCATCCACCACATTTCTTGGGGTAGAGAAATATGTTCCCACCTTACCCATACTAAATTTTTATCTTCCCTACTTCCATGGCAGAGGAATTTGCTGCATAATTTTTGAATTCTGGATAGTATAAATTTATGGATCCATGTTAGCGACATCCAGTACACAGGACTGGCATCCAAAACCGATTTAATAAGAACAAGTCACCCAACACAATAAAGCTAGTGATGATGCCATATGTCAATTATTCTTTCAATATTAGCCAACAACCATGTCCAATATGAAATTTTATATGTATTGGGTTTGAGTAAAAAATCCAGATATTTGAGGCCTTCATCAAATGCCAAAATTCTGTATGGAAATCTTTGAATTGTGTAGTCAATTTCATATTGGGAGCATCCTAACGTTGTGAGGGAAGAATTATGTTGATTGCTAACCATTCTTATAGCCTTGCAAAAAAAATAAGAATGTCATTAAAAGAAGTGGAGCCACTAACTGACCCATTCAAAAATATAAGTACATCATCCAAAAATGAAAATGAGATAAAATAAAATTATCTCCAATTTTCATTCCTTTTAATCTCCCATGAATCTTGTCGTTGGTGATTAATATGCTCAAACCTTCCATGGCTAGGAGAAAGAGAAGGGAAGAGAGTGGGAATTTCTACCTAAAACTATGCTCAACATGAAATAAGTTTCATGATAATATATTAATAAGGATACTATGAGATATTGATGAGAAACATCACATGATCCATATGATGAAGTCATGAGGAAACCCAATATGGGTGAGTAACATCCTGAGATAAAACCAACTAGTTCGATCAAAATCCTTAGAGAGATCACTTTAAATACCATTCCCTTGAACTTGTTTATTTTTAGTGAGTGGATACCTTCATATGCAATCCATATGGCTTCATAGATCTAACGATTATTTAAAAAGAAAAATTTATCTTGTCAAATATGCTAGGATAAGATAGGCTTTATGCGATTCACAATGATTTTAGAAATGATCTTATAAATTAAATTATAGAGATAAATGGGTTGAAATTCATTAAAAGAGGTAGGGTTATCAGATTTGGGAATCAAGGCAATAAAGGTGGCATTGAAAGCACCATACATCTTACCATTCTTTCGAAATTTCTCGATAACCCCAAGGAGATCCTGCCCAAGAAATTCAAGGAATTCCTAGTAGAATTCCATAAGAAAACCATCTGGGCCTGGGCTCTTGTCTTTCTTAAACCTCTTGAGGAAAAAATTTAGTTCTCGTGTAGACACAGGTGCATTGAGCGCTTTTGTTTCCTTTGAAAAAAGAGAGAAGAATAGAAAAACTAATTTTCTGAAAGCACACGAACTCTAGATTTATTAATGCAAAGTATATATACATGTAGATGGTCAATTACTCAGTTACGGAGAAATAGTTTAACTGTCCAACTAAAAACTAATTCTAAACTATCAGTTAATCAATAATGACTAAATATTTTAACACTCCCCCTTAATATTGAGGGTTACATTGTTTTATGCCTAAATTTTGACATTGAAATTCAAAATTAACTTTTCCTAGTTGTTTGGTGAAGATATCCGCTAACTGTTCCTTAGAATCACAAAATTTGAGAACAATATCACCATTCTTGATGAGTTGACGAATGAATTTAAAATGAAAGTCGATATGTTTTCTATTTTGATGAAAGACATTGTTCTTCGACAAGGAAATAGCGGAAGTGTTGTCACAAAGGATTGATATAGGTTCATTTTATATATAAACAAAGTCAGAGATAAGTCTCTTCAGCCATATAGCCTAACATGATGCTAAATTTGCTGCAATGTACTCGGCCCCTGTGGAAGATAACGCAACTATGGGTTGCTTTTTGGATGACCACGAGATCAAGAATCTGCCAAATAGAAAAGCGTAACCAGAAGTGCTTTTCTAATCATCAATACATCCTGCATAATCACTATTTATATAACCAGCAAGCTTACTATATGTAGAGGCTATATATGATAAACCACAAGTAGATGTACCTACAATGTATCTTAACACCCTTTTTCTAGCTTTCCAATAATAGTCTTTAGGAGATTCCATAAACTTGGAAATGTAACTAGCTTCAAATGCTATATCAGGCCTAGTAGCAGTTAGGTACATAATACTACCAGCAAGTTTCTTATACAAAGTCAAATTAACAACAATAACCACATCATATTTACTTAACCTTTTACCCAATTCAATAGGAGTATGTACCGGTTTACACCTATCCATCTTAAAAATTTTCAAAATTTCAGTAGCATACTTCTGTTGACTCATAAACATAGCATCGTGTGTTTGTTTCACTTTGATACCTAAGAATTATCTCATTAATCCAAGATCTATCATTTCAAATTCATTTTTTGTTGCAGCTTTAAATTCATATAACTGCATGTTACCTGTATAAATTATGTCATCAACATAAAGACACAGTATCAAAATATTACCTTGATGATCATTCTTGATATACAATGTGGGCTCATGTTCACTCCTTCTAAAACCATTATTCAGCAAGTAATGGTATATTCGGTTGTACCAAGCTCTTGGAGCTTGCTTCAAGCCATACAATGCTTTCTTCAACCTGTACACCTTATGTTTCTGATTTTTTATTTCGAAACCGGGTGGCTGATCAACATACACTTATTCATTCAAAATACCATTCAAAAAATAAAACTTGACATCCATTTCGTAAATAGGCCACTTGTTTTGTGTTGCAATAGCTAATACAAATCGAACAGTATCAATTCTTGCTACAGGTTAAAATGTTTCAACATAATCTATGCGAGGTTGTTGTGAAAAGCCTTTGGCAATTAATCTTTCTTTTGTGCTTATCAACTTCACCTCTCTCATTTAACTTTGTTTTAGAAACCCATTTGACGCCTATAGAATTTTTATCATCAAGTAAATCAACCAAATCCCAAGTTTCATTTCTTTCAATAACATTCATTTCATTATTCATTGCATCTAGCCATTCTTTGTCCTTTATAGCCTCTTCAAAACAAGTAGGCTGAAATGAAAGAAATGCAAAATTTACAATATCATCAACGTCGTCTTGTGCATAAATATCACTTAAGTTTCTCATTTTAGGATTATCAAAACCAGACTCAAAAGATGATGAACTGCTACTACTGGATGAACTGCTACTAGTTTTTTCTTGAACATGTAATCTTGGAGTGCTTGTTCTAGGTGCTTAAGTTTGTCTAATAGAATAAAAGGATTAGGAAAAGTATTGTTCTACATTTAATTACAATACTTGTCTTCCAAAAATTTCACATCTCGACTTATGACAAATTTCTTAGTTATAGAATTAAACAATCTGTATGCCTTATATTGATCACCATATCCTATAAATATATAGTTTTCACTTCTATCATCAAGCTTTTTTCTCAATTTTTCTGGAACATGATCAAAAGAAATACAACCATATACTTGAAAGTGCTAAACAATTACCTTTTGTCCACTCGATGCTTCTCCAGGTACAAAACACTCGATGCTTCTTCAGGTACAAAACATTGAACACTTGAATTTGGTGATCTATTCAAAATATATACCGAACATGCAACTGCTTCAACCCATAAATCTTTAGACAAATGTCGTGTTTTGCATAAACTTCAATCCATATTCATAATTGTGTTATTTCTCTTTCTACGACTCCATTCCGCTGCAGAGTATAAATGGTTGTCATTTGTTTTTCAATACCATGTTGTTTGAAAAAATCAATGAATTCATTATATTCATAATCACCTCCTTTATCAAAACTCAGAAATTTAAAAAACTTGTGACTCTATTTTTCAGCCTCGGCTTTGAACTCTTTAAACTTCAAAAATTATTCAGATTTTTATTTGATGAAATACGCCCAATTTTTCCTGCTAAAATCATCAATAAAAGTAAGAAAATAGAGTCTACTAGCAACTAATTTTTCTTGCATTGGATTGCACAAATCTGTATGCACTAACTCTAGTTTTTCTTTGGCTCTATTAGAGGCTGAAGCAAAACTATCTTGCTTATGTTTACCCATTATACAGCTTGTACAAGAAGAGATGTGATCAGACAATGCAAGGAAACCTTTCACCATAGACTTTATTTGCAACAAACTCATACTTTTGATAGGTAAATGACCATATCTCAAATGCCACAGGTCAGAGTGAGTTGGCGTTGAAACCTTATGTGCACACAACTTCTCACTTTTCAATTGTAATTGATACAACCTGTTCTTTTTCATAGGAATCTTTGCAACAAGAGACTTATGCTTATTAGAAATCATACAAGAAGCATTGTGAAAGCTAACATCATAAAAATGTGCATCTCATTGACCAACACTCAAAAAATTATGCTTGAAATTAGGTACATAATAAAAATCATAGATATGCTTCACAACATTTTGTTTGGTTAAGACAGGTACAAAACCCTTTCCTGAAGCTTTAACCTGCCGATCATCACCCAAACAAATAGAGCAACTGAGATATGTATCAAGATGAGAAAACAAATCACTATGATGAGTCATGTGATTACTACATCTGCTATCTACCAACCAAACATATTTATTATGTACTTGCACAATCACTTGGCATGAAAAAAATAAAGCATCTGATGTTTCACATTCAGTGTTTATGACAATGGCTTTGTTTTTACTTAAACATACTATAATTTTTGACATTCAGACTTATAATGGCCATATTTTTTACAGTAGTGACTTTGAAGTTTTGATTTATCTATCCACCTACGACCATGATCAGTTTGAGACTGCTCTGACTGTGTTTGAGTTACCTGTGATCTATCATCAGACTGAGACTGTCCTCTACCTTTTCCTCTCCTACCACGAAAACATCTGCCTCTACCTCTATCGATAGAAGCTTTAGATTTGAAATCATGCTCTAAATAATTGACATCTAAATTAATTCTTGGTTCATGAGCCGACAAAGAACCAGTTAATTCTTCCATAGATAATTTTTCTAAATCTCTCAACTCAAAAACAGTAACTATCATGTCAATTTTTTTAGGCAAACATCTAAGAATTATTTCAAAAATTATTTGGTCTTCAAGTTATTCACCATTTATTTGAAGCTAATTAACAACACCCATAACTTTATTCATGAAATGATCAACTGTTTCTGATTTAGTCATTTTAAGTGTTTCAAATTGTGTTCTGAGAGTCTGTAATTTTACCATTTTTACTTTACCATTCTCTTGATAAGCAAGCTTAAGTATATCCCATATTGATTTAGCAGTCTTAATAGCCATGATTTTATGAAAAATAGTCATATAAGGAATTCAAAATGCATGACTTCGCTCTACCTTCTTTCTATTCAAGTTCATCAAATTGTTTTCTTTGAGAAACACTCATACCGACAATTGTATTTGTGTCAGGCTCTGTGAACCCCAATTCTACTGATTCCAAACAACCTAAACCTTGTAAGCATGCTTGCATTTTAAGACTTGAAAATAATATTTTTTCCCACTAAATAGAGGCGTAGGAATGGAAAACTAACTTGTGGAAGCCATGTTTAAAGGAATTAGAAATCTGACTAAGAAACAACACCCAACAAGAAATAACAACAAAGCAAAAATAACACCAGCTACAGTCTATGTGCTCGGCCTCAAAGTCACGTACAAGGTCGGTCTCAAAATCCAAAACAAACTTATAGAGGCACCTTGCTGACAAAAAAAAACAGCAACAATTGAATCTCATAAAAGAGAAGAGTTGGGAAAGATACACATAGCTTGCCTTAAGAAGGAAGCAACTAAAAAAGATATGCAATAGTGGAAAAAATTGATTGGTTTCCAATATTCCTATGCTAAATATTTCTTTGTGGATCAATAAGTTGCCATGAAGATCAAGAAAATAAAAATTAGGAAAGTATGCATGACCTTTATCTCCAATGGCTCTGCACATCCACTTCACACATGCAACGGCAGGTTCACTTCAACGATGTAATAACAAATAGACCTTTATATTTTGCGGTTCTGCATATTCTCTTCATACACACAGTGGTGAGTTCGCCTCAACAACAAACAGTAACATGTGGCTCTCACTCCTTAAAGAGAGGACTTCGTAAATGGTAGATCCGCGGAGTGAACAACAACAAAAGGAAGCAATTGGAATGGAGGTTATTCACACCACCGAAGAAATGTTCTTCATATAGGCCTATGACAAAAACAAATCAGAAGGAATGCCTCGTGCTCTTCACTCTGCAGTCAGCTTTGACATGTTTCTCCTTCTTCCTAGACAACAGGCTCCTCACTCTATTCCTCGCTCTGATACCATGAAAAAAGAGAGAAGAATACAAAAACTAATTTGCTGAAAGCACACGTACTCTAGATTTATTAATGCAAAAATATATATACATTCAAATGGTTAGTTACTTAGTTACGGAGAAATAGTTTAACAGTCCAACTAAAAGCTAATTCTAAACTATGAGTTAACCACTAATTACTAAATCTTATAACAGCCCCCTCATCCATAAATATGGGAAATAGTCCAAAAATTTTAATGATTTAACCAAGTGATGCCTCTTATGGAGCTTTGAATAAATTCTCAAAATGTGATATACACATATTGGAAACTATTGTTGAAGGATTTAAAAAATTAACCCTCCCTATCTTCTAGTGACAAAATAGTATTGCTAGATTTCCACCCTTTGAAAAATCGTGGAAAATGTTTCATATTCTCATATCCAGCAGGTAGCGAGATGGATATTCTCTTGAGTCTTCAACTTTATTCCTTGTATTTTAATATTATGAGGTCATCAGCTTCGAATTTGATGACTTTCTCTTTTTCTTTCGTCGATACATAACCTCCTCCATATGGATTTTCGAATATGGCAAGATCTCCTTCAATGAGTCAGAGAGCTTCATCATCATTAATTTTCTTTTCCTTTTCTTAGTCAATCTTCTTCCTTTTCAGAAGCTTAATCTTCCAAAAACAATATGCAACCACAGACTGTCCTTCAGACAAATAATTATCCTGCCATGTATCTTTTACAGTGCACTTATAGTCCTCATCTCAAACCCATGTCGAATTGAATTTAAAAGGGGATTTTGGTTTAGTTGGGACACCTCTTATCTCAAGGTATATAAGCGAGTGATATGAAATCCATTCCAAGGCAACCCATTTCCTAACCTCCACAAATTTATCCATAAGATCCTCCTTGATGAGAAATATATCAATTCGTTGAACAAGCGTTGCATCCCTTGTTCTCTGATTTCCGCACGTCGGCTGTAATCACGACACATGAATATTTATCAAGTTGTTTTCCTCAAAAAATTGAGCAAACAAGTCTAAGAGGGAATTGATATGCACATGATTTCCTCATGAACTTGCATGTCCAATATATAAATTTATATCACCTCCCAAAATTATATTGTTCACTTGCATAAACAAGGATCTCATGATATCCTGCTAGAATTTCACTCAATTGTGATAGGGGCCATATATATTCATAATACGAATTTCCATGCCCAAATATTCTTAGAATATATATCTCATTAATACTCCATCCCTCCCCTGGACATTTAACAACTTCATGGTCCTTCCATCAACACCTACAACTATGCCACTTGATCTACCTTGTACATCTAATGCATGGAAGGTCTAACCAAGTCTGAGGGCTTCTAGAAGCCAACATATATGTGAGATACTCCCGAGAATTACCTGTAAGAATATCACATCAACCTTTTCTAAATCTAAAACTATCCTAAATACTATCTTCTTGATGGGGCTAGCCAGAACCCTATAGTCAAATGAGATGCACGTCATTGGGACACCAGAACTTGGTTTTCTCTTTCTCTAAAAACCCTACAAAGTGATATTTTCCTACCTTCTATATCATCCATACATTCGTTATGAATGACCTTAGAAATGAAGGATTGGATTTTACAGACATGTTTATTCAATTTAGGAGGGGACGCCTGTCTAATTCCGCGCCCCATGGGAACAAATTGTTTGGATAAGGATCTCAGAAGTATCTATGGCTAGAGTTAGATTTGGATGAGGCATATCCTTTATCATTATCAGGGACTAGGGAGGCTAAAGGGATGGTGGGATAGGGGGTTGGGCCGTAGACAAGGACAGATGCCAGAGCACAAGTAATATAACTAAAAACATAACTAGAAGTAATGAACCCAGAGCGATGATATAGACAAGATACATCTGAAGCATGCATACTATAAGGTTCAAGGGGAGGAAGGGAGAAAGTAGTATCCAAAGTGGATGTTGTTGCAGATGCCAGAGTTTTGGTTGCGATTGGAGGCAAAGGGCAAGTGGAGGAAGCATGCTTCACTTTATCCTAATATTATCCTTTTGATTTAATGGTCAATGGATTTTTAGGAATTTGATTCAACATATTATAATTTGTGCCCTGACCATTATCCGCGACCGTGAAATCTCCACCCAATTTTTATTTAGCTAGCAGGCGATAATCCTTAAGGTATGTCCAACTCCATGACATATATGACATGGGAAAGGTACTCCTTTGTATTTTAATATCTAAAATATAATGTTACCTCACCATCACAGCCTTACGCTTTCGACCAAACCCTCTCGCGTGTCCATGTGAACCAAAATGCAAGCATACGCCATATTTCCAGACAATAGGAAGGATTTTTCATAGTCTATGAAAACCCGCAGGTCGTTACCAACACACCTGAAAGCATCTTCACTCCATAACTAAAGTGATAATCCAGGAATTCTGACCCATATTAGACCCGCCCCCAACTCTTCTCACTCGAAATCAAATAACAAAGTCCATTGTTTCGGAAAAGCTGACATCATTTCAATTTGCGAGTATTTCGACATTACCCAAGAAACATGCTCAGGTCTATGGAAACGTAGGGAAAACCATCCCCTGGTCATGGTCACCCATAATGGTAATGAATCGATAATTTTCCCCATAAATTCGGTGACCCATAGCTTTATATGTGATGTTGAGTACTCTATGTTGTGAACCCTTCCAACTAAAACATTGTATGTTGTGTCCATGACTTCGTTCAACCTAATGCCCTCCCTCAACACCAAAAATATTCCTCTTTCTCTGAATTTGGTTCTTTTTTTTTAATTTCCACATTTATTTTGAACCCCCCCGGAGCAAGAGGGTCTTATGAATGTGAATCCAAAGGGGAATTAACCCTAGCTTCTGACTACAAGCAATATGGGGAATTGGCCGGGGGACCAACAAAGAAATGAGATGTATGAAGAGGTACATAGATATGAAGGTCTTGAAATATGTTCGCAACTTCTGAAGGATGGATTTTTCCTCCAAAAGTATGAGAAGGAACCCAGATCATAAATATGAGTAGGCTCTTCCAAGATCCCACCCTGATGGTGAAATCCCTCAGAGAGTGTCAGAGACGAGAAAGGGTTGAAGCATGTCGGAAGGAATTTTAATGAAGATGGAAATGGAATCAAAATATCATTAAAAGTATGAGAAAAGGGATCCATGGGAACCTCAGTGTTGTGAAACCCAAGCGTGTGCTGACCAACAACAAAAGTACTAACAATGTACTGAAGACTAGGCTTTTAAAAACCCATCCCCGATGAAACGCTAATTTCCACCACCTAAGAGACGAGTAACCCTTCTACTACTCGTGGATCCATAATTGAAGGTTGAGGTGGTGATTATGTTCATATCAACACTGATACATATAGGTCAACTGAATAAGCAACAACATCTTTGTCCATCTCAACATGTGGATATTGTCTTGCATCCATCTGTAGCCTCCTCGAAACTCGACAGACAAACCCCACTCCAAAAACTTACCTATAAACATCCCCAAATAAAGTGCTACAGTCGATTTCCTAGACCGTAAACGTCAATAAGCTTCAAATCACTAATCGAAGATAGTCAAACCCGCTTAAAGGGTACACGTTCAAGTCTTCGCGCAAAGACAAAACCATCCTTCACCCCTCTTCGTTTTTAGAAAGAACCAAATGGAATATTCATAATATATATAAAGGAATGGGGTATATTTATTTTTAAAGTGATTATGTTTCTTTTAATAGTTAAAGAAAATGTCATATAATATGGCTTTATGATTTTTCAGGCATATGGTATTCATAGGCTATGATATTATAACAAAACCTATTCAAATTAATAATCTCCATGATAAAGTGAAGATAAATCTTTATGATTAAGAATCTTGTTCCATTTTGTTTTAAATATCTTCCTTACGTAGAGACCTACATTATATCTAAATTTCTCCTGTTTTATCTTATTTAAAAAATGTTGGTTTTTGTATTGAATTCCAATATAAAAAGTACAAATATACATCATGGTCCTCATATTTTATCCAATACTAGATTGAGATCATATTTTATCCATTACTAGATTGAGCTATTAACTACTTAATATTCGCTTCAAAGTGCACAAAAATTAAGCTTTAGAATTGACCAAATTGTTTTTAAAAAATATATATTTAACTCATATGTATTATTATTTTTTATCATTAATATTAATAATTATAAAAATTTAAAATAAGATTATTATTTAGTTAATTAATTTTTTCTTTTTCCAGTATAATATTCTTCATTTTTTTCATGCTTATTTGATTTTATTAATTACTTAATTTATATGGCAACAAAATGGAGAAGGAAACTTAGTTTCATAAATTAGTGTTTTATAAATTCAAAGGAGACACTCTAAACAATTTTTCACCACTGAAATAAAATCTAGGTAGGATATATATATATATATATATATATATATATATATATATATATGACTTTCAAAAGACCAAAGCACAACTTAATTTTTCTAATTTACTATTTCTTAGTAATAGGAGGAGCAAATATTAGAGAGTAAATTTCATTATTGGGTTAATTTTTCATGGGTTTTTCATTTTTAGTAAAAGTAACATTATACATTTTCAATTTTTTTCCTAATTTTTATTATTTTTTAAATTCAATACCGTACAAATATCCTACTCTAAAAATTTTCAATTTTTTGGAAACTGTATAAAATATTTAGAAATGTGAAGAATTAAAAAAAATAAAAATAAATTAGAATTAGAATTTTAAGAATGAGTAATATTTATTAAGGTTTGTGCACTTTAAGATAAGTATAGATTATTAAAATTTTCCTTCATCATCCACATTCTTACATCTCGGTTGTTATCTTGTGATGACCAACGTAGATCGATATTAACAATGTATTTGATTAAAATCTATGGTTTTTCATCTAACCTTCTAAGTATAGTTGAAATCCACACTATCAGTAGAAATTAGGCTTTTAAAATCTAAATTTCAAACTTAATTTTACTAAATAAATGTATCAATTTCTTATTGTTGCTAATGACACTGAATTTAATAGTGATTGCCATAATTTTTTAGTTGTAGAACATATGCCAATAAAACTAGTCACTGCAACCTAAACATTACACATAGTTTCAAAATGTTTTTAAGTTGTTTATAGGTTTATTATAGATTTGATTTTTTCTTGTTCTCTTCTAAAAATGTGTTTTAGTATTAATTTCTATTCTAGAATATGAAAAACTCTTGCATAGATCCATCTTAGGTATGGATCTAACATGAGTCGGGAGGAATCAAATTTATTCACGTGCAAATTTATTTAGAGTGCAAAATACATGTTATTTTTCATTGTTTAAATTGTAAATTTGAATGCTAAATAAAGTATATATAGGACTAAATAAATGTTTTAACCATAAAAAATTAATTTTCTCATAATATATACTTAAATTTTTATATAATACGTAATTGAACTTAAAATATTTTACATAACAAGTACATCCACACATTGTATCAGGAAAATTAAAATGATTTATTATTATTAATATATTTTCAAGTATATGTCAACATTAATTCATATTAAAATATTTTATTGATAGCCCACATTCAATATTTTTTTATATACAACATTAAAATGTTTTATTTTAATAAAAAAATTTATATATATATATAGATATATATGAAGTTGATATCAACACAAGTTAGTTAACAGAGATCTTCAAATAGTTTATTTAAATATCTTGTTGAAATATTCTTAAAAAGTATAAGATTTAAACATCTTACTCACACATTTTTTGTTACTTCTAATTACTTTACAACATATTCTTTTTTTTTTACTATGGTCATCCTAATTTTCTATTTAAAAATATATATATATATTTTTTTATTGTAAGTTCGGTGGGACCTTGCCATTTCTATTATATTTTAAGACAGGTTACAAAAAATATATTTTTATTTTTATTTTAAAGGGGAATAGAACGAACAAACTTACACATCCCCTCATATTGGACTATAGAATGATCTTCTTGGCTCAAAAATACATTTTTATTATAGAAAATTTGAAATATCCTATAAACTTTAAGCTTACTTAAAAAATAAAAATTTAATATGTTATAATATTCATAAAGTGTCCATTACTTATAAAAAACTATATATCATAACTATATATCCACTATGAAAGTGGTTTTAATCTCAATGTATTATCAAAAAATAAAATTTTAATAATTATTATATAAATATAAAAAGTATATTTAAGTACTTCCCCAATGGGGATGACAAATCAGAGTGCCTCAAGGATTGTGGAGGGGGTTCGCCACCCCCACAAGTCATGTAGACAACTAGTAATTAATACAAGGTAGATGGGTTGCATGTGTGCCCGTGTGAAGCTCAAATTCATTGAGGACTGTCAATTAATTGTTTTAAGGCTTGTCATGTTGCTTATTTGAATTTTGTACTCGTTTAGAGGTATTTGGCATGGTCATTCATGACTAACGGATTTGTGCATAATGGAAGGGAAGCTACTTGCAGCTCCTTGCATTAGCTCATTCAGGTCCAACAAGATGATCACAATGAATTTTTAGACTTCACAAACCTTATTTAGCATAACTTGTGGGATATGTATGTTCAATTGATCAACATATTAGAAGGGTAGCAATGTATATAAGGAATTCTAGAATGTATGTAAACCAAGCTTACTCACATGGAGTGGCATGTTCATTGTGAATTCAATCATCTACAATCCCCTGTCTAAATCACCTTCTTCCAGTAAATTCTGATTATATTTAATGATAGTTAGTTTTATCTTAGTCTTTTTGAAACTTTTAGACGGTCAATTTATGTAAAACTATGTTTTTTTGGATTACTTTTTATGTGGGTATGCATTTATTGGCCAATAAATCTAGTGAGAGTGAAGCCTATAGATTTTGTAGAAACAATATTGAAAAATGAAATCCTTTAAATTAATATAAATCTCAATTCAAAATAAATATAATAATAATAAATACTTTGAATACAATAATACATTAAAAACATTTTCATTAATGACGAATTAAGATATTTTTATAATAAATACATATATGGTTTTATATCTCCAATAAATTAGAAAATTATATAAAAGAAAAAATGATTCACATATTTAAAAGGGATTGTATATGGGGTATTTAAATAACTTCATTTGTGGTGACGGCTGTTTTCTTATCATAAATCAAAAAAAAAAATTGGTTTTTTTTTCAATATATATTTTATTGAAATTTCTTGATTCGGGTTATTTTTAAACTAGCAAATATTTCCAAGAGTAAACTTTTTAATATAATAAAGGAGGAAACTTTCACTTTTAACATATTTTTTATTAGATTTGGGATTGATTTTAAAAAGAAAGAGTAGTCATACCACTTATCTCAGGTTTACCTACATACTTAAAATAATGTTATGAGAATAAAATATAATGTAATGTGTTTATTAGATAAATAGTAAATAAATTTTAATTTTTAATATCAATTTTTTAGGTTAATTAAACTTTACTAATTATTATATTAACTAAAAATTCAATATCTTTGTATTTATAATATATTTTTATACATTTTCATAGAGGTTTTTCTGCCATCAGATCAGGTTTCTTCTAAGATAAAAGGGGGAAGTAGTGTGATTTTTTGTAGCATCAGAGGTGTTATACTCTCATGGCTTTGTGGAGAGGCTAAAACATAGGATTTCTCCATAAACCATACAGAATTTATCTAATTCCACCTATAATTGTCTCAATTAAATTATTAACCAATTTTTAAATACTTCCTATGTCTAAACCTATGAAAAATAGTTAATTAATTAGTATTAATTATGAAAGGTGAGAATTCTCTAGAGATTATAAAAAGAATTTGATGTTTAGATGAAGCACATACCAATGCAAATACTCAGTTATCTAGTTTGTTTGATTCTCCAATGGAATTGATTTAGTGGGATAAATTGGGTTAGAGGTCAAGTAGAAGGTGGTAGAGGGGAAACATAGGATATTTCTCGAGGAGTTTCTAGTTTTGGAAGAGTCATAAGAAGAGGCCGAAATTATTCTACATTAGCCTATGCATGCGTTGAGTCGTGCCTCAAAATAGGAAGTTTGATTAGACATAGCAAGGGTCGATTCATTTACCAGTGGCTAGGAAAATCTGGAGGAGGCCAGAAAAATCATTTACAGTGGCAAAAATAGGCTAGACGTCACATCAAAGGAAAATTTTGGGAAACATGAGTCGGGATTGCATAGAGGAAACACATAAGCCTGATGTAGGGGTGTTCAAAAGATAGTTTTGAGTCTTAGTTTGTTATGGGATTTCTTAAGGAGGAAGGTAAACTCCCTCAAATACTTTTTGCAGTATTTCTCTGAGATAGAAACATCAATTCGGCATCATTTTATTGTACTTAGAATTTCTTATGCTACATAATAATTAAAATGATCACTCTTGCACTATTTTTCCCATATTGGGTTTTTTCTGGGGACAATTGTCCAAAATGGTGTTAAATTTTTTTCTGTGTGCTCACATTTTAATTGCACATTATTTAGTAATGAAATTTTCACATGGTATCCCAAAAATTTAGATCAGACGACGAAGCTCAGAAGTGGCCGAGGAAATTGCTTGTTTAGAGGGAGTAGTAGGAAAAATTTCTGAGGGCTATACAATACCTATCCAAGAAGTATGAATTGCTAAGAAATTTTATTTTTTAGAGTAATGTTGCAAAGAAATTCAGTTTTCCAGAAATATTAATTCCAACAAGAAGAGGGAGTAGCATTACAATATCTTCACTGGGAAGATTCCTTGTTTAGGAGAAGAAGGATTTTTGTACTAGTTATTAGAGAAGAATCAGTGTTGGGTGAAAGAATAATAGCACACAAATTTGTATTAAATAAAACCATGGATCGATTTGATATTTAGGGGGCCTTAAATTTTTCTTCTAGATTAAAGGATGAATTTTCTTGCTTATCAGGAGAAACTTAATGGGGTGTCTGGTATATAGACAATGGAGCACCAAGTCACATGACATGGGTTAGAGAATATTTATATAATTTTAATGAGGATTGGATGGAATTTCAGATTATGATGGGGAATATAATGAAGTGTACTCTAGTAGGGAGAGGTACCATCGATTTTCAAAGCGATTTGGGAGAAAGAACGAGCACTACAGAGGTACCACATGTTCTAGGATTAGGTATGAATGTGATTTCAATATCTCAACTACAAGATAATGGATATGTTGTCCACTTCATAGGGAATAAAGTGTTTTTCAAACACTTGATCTGGAAGAGGTTGAGATATATTAGAGATAGAAGAAACAGGTTGTACAGGTTGCAACTCGACTCTTCTATGGAACTAATAGGAAGTGATAGAAGCAATAAGAAGGAATTGAATGAGCTATGGCATAAGAGAATTGGAAATTTACACCATGGAACATTGAATATGCTCAATAATAAAATAACATGGGTTCCAGAAATTAGCACAAACCACGATGATGTATGCAAAGGGTGCATACTTGGGAAATATGCTAAGGAGACATTCCCAAAAAGTGACAACAAAGCATATGGAATGTTAGGACTTATACACCTATAAATTTGTGGCACGATGTCTACTAGAGTTCTAAATGGGGCTGAATACATTGTCACCTTCATTGATGACCATTCCAAGAAAACTTGGATATACTTCTTAAAGACCAAAGGTGAGGTCTTCAATCATTTCAGGGAGTATAAGGCTCTCGTGGAGGATGTGATAGGGAATAACATCAACATGGTTTTCTCAGATAATGGTGGAGTGTATATTGATAAAAAAATTCACATATTTTTTGGCAAAATAATCCAAAAAAAGAGAGTGGACAACTCCATACAATTCTCATGAGAATGGGGTAGCAAAAAAGAAAAAAAGACTATAGTTTGGGTTGCAATATAAATTCTATATGAATATGATTATCCTAGATTTATATTGTAAGAGGAATCTAACACAACAATAAATATTCAAAACATGACTCCTCAAAGAGAATTTGGGAAGACAACACCAAAAGAGGACATCACGGTGAAGAAGCCAAATGTGAGTCACTTACATATCTTCAAACATTCCTTATTCCCATGTGTCAATGGAGAAGCATACCAAATTGGATCAAATTGTTGAACATCAGTTCCTTGTTGGGTAAATAAAAACCTCAAAGGAATACAAGATCTACATTCCTAGCAATAAGAAGATTATAGTGAGATGAGACATAAATTTCATGGAGGACCAAGATTTCAAGAGATCTGATGAGATTCTGCGGGAGATTAGAATAAACTAGTTGGAGCTTCATCAGTCCCAAGGTGTGAGAATTGATCTTGAATTTTTGTGTCGCACCTTTCCCTGACCGCATGATTTTAAAAGGAAAATTTTTCAAGTCTTGCATTTAACCTTCTTTCTTGGTGCGCGGTTGAATTTTTTCCTTAAAAAACTTAGGAGAAGTTTAATTTTTGGAACTTCTATAACGCCTTCAATTGGAAAATATTCATTTGTAGTTTTTACTAGAAAACCATAGGTTTATTTTCATAGTGTATGATTGTTTGGTGTTAATAGTTTCACCATGATGACGTTAGGAGCAAGCGTATAACTGAAATACATCACGCTTTTTTGTTCTAAATGAGAGTCTACATAACTTATTTTAGATATATATAGAGAAAGAATAACTTGCGACAGAGATGAGTAGAGGAACCCCTTGACTGAGGAGAAAGGGTAACCATGTTCTAAAGAAAACCTTAGCGATAGATAAAAATTTAATATACAAGGCGACCAGATCTCATGCTCGTTATGATGACTAGTTAATACAATTTTACAGATATTGGTTATGTCAAGTCACACTGGAGTAGGTGAAATGATGATGGCTAGTGATGATAATTGTTGATGCCTTCAAGGGAATTTCTTGAAGAAATAAACCGAATCAGGTGCACTCGTGCATCATCTAAATGAAGCACCTCTTGCGTTTATTTTACTTTGGGAACTGTTGGCCGGATAAATCAATCTTGCAGACAAGATCGATCTCCCTAGTGTCAGAAGACAATCTAGCAACAAACAGACAACTAAGTTTATCTTTCTCTAAATATATTTGTTTTACAAGTAAATGCTATGAAGGTGTCGATCCTGCCTTAGATCCAAATGCTTATTTGTAACCATAGTTCTTCCGTCGCATCAGTAGTTCCTCCATTGCAACAATAATCCTTCCATCACAACAAGAGTTCTTTCATCGCAACAATAGCTCTTCCGTCGCAACGATATTTTTTCCGTTGCAACAAAGTGTTGTCTTTCGTCGCAAAAAAGTGTCATCTTTCATCACAACAAAGTGTTGTCTTTTGTCGCAACAAAGTGTCGTCTTTAAAGACCTGCAATCACAAACAAGCAAATATTAAATATCACATGTATAACAAATAATTATAAAAAATACCTAGCATAGTGATCAAGGAATCTATGAAATAAACGATCAAATGATAGCTTATTGAAATAAACAATCAAACGACAATATATTGAGAAAAAAAAAACTTGATTGTATTAATCTTAAAATAACAGAAGAACCTTACAACCTTAGCCTTGATGCTGAACAGGCGTTCCAGGGGTCTGAAGTAGGAGTCTCCTCTACTTTGATAAGTCTTGCACTCTTCCTCCAGGAGCACATAGAGGTACGTGATCTTTCCTCACAAAAGCTCAGTAGAAAGAAGTCTAAATCTCAACAACACTTCACCTCAATCACACACTAAAGCTTGAACTCCCTTGAGGCTACCCAATGCCTTTTTTTATAGTGCAGATGAGGAGGTTAGGTTTCCACCTATGAAGGGATAGAATTCTCCTTCAAAGGGATAGGATCCTCACATCAAGGGGTTAGCTCCTTAAGGTGTGGGATCCATGAACCTTATTAGAGCGTACTCATCCCCAAAAATCTCACCCAAAAGCTTCTAGGATTGACCAAAAAACAACTTTTTTACTTTGGTTTCTCGCCCTTTTGACCTTGAAGGGGGTACACAGGCATTACATAGAGAAACCGCATTCTGGAACACAGTTTTGCTTCACATTACCTGCGTTCCCTAGCCAGTAATGCAGATAAGCTTCACATTACCTGCGTACCCAGGGTTTTGGAGCTTTTTAGGGTTTTTTCTCTTGTTTTAGGGCTTGACATGAGGATTAGAGGTTGTAAGAATTACAGAAGGGGTAAGTATGAGTGACAATGAGCTCATACAGAGCAGAATGTCAAGGTGATAGTTTTTAGTGCAACAGATTGCCCCCTAAAGTGCGAAATCTGGAATAGATGAAGATGAAGTCTATCATATATGAAGAGTGAAGTAATTTATCAGTTCAAGTATCATCCTATGGACACCCCAGTCGGAACTTTTAAAAACATTCAATGCAAAATATATATATGTAAACATATCATTGTTGAGGTAGGTACTCCCATACTGAGATCAAAACTAACTAGAAAACTGATTTAAACTGTTCTGATACAGGAATGATTTTCAATACATCAACATTATAGACGTGTGTAGATACAGTATGGATGCAACCATCTGTTTATGAATAGTCCACAATATAAATGAATAACAAAATTCCTCACAGCTTGGATGGTAGAAACTACATCTAGGGTCTTGATTTCCATTTCTCGAACCAGTACGATTATATCCATGTGAATAAATGTGTTGAAGTCGAACATGGTAGAAACCACTTGATTACCAATCAATAATGTAAATTGTTAACAAGTGTGAGAGTAGCCGCCAGTAATGTCAATGGCTCTCAAACTACTCAGTACAATCCATGAAATGTGAATGAATGAGCTAAAGTCGAACATGTCACGGAATCATTTGATCGAACGTCAATGATGCAACCTATCGTCGAAGGAAAGAAACCTTCCATTGAGGCATGCATATTTCAAGGTACTGACAATTTCTGGATCAACTTCCTAGATAATGATCTGTGGTCGATAGAAAGTGATCCGCCGTAGGCAAGCCCAGAACGCGAAATCATAGATCACGTTTTGAATAAATATATTAGCAAGGATTGACTCAGGGATGGTGAAAATGGAAGAAAAATATTTCGCAAATGATTGGTTTGTTTGAACTATCCTCTTGAACACATAACAACACTGCAAATGGTTTGGCGACAATTGACCCAAAGCTAATACCTAGAAACCAGCTGAAGACTTTCAATATGGTTTGATTAGGTGTTAGGTAAAGGATTTTCCCAACCCAGGTGAACAAAAGTGTCGTGTTCAAGAGTGGTTAATAGTTTTCCGAATAATCAAAATGTAGCAAATAGGTTCGTTTTCCTCTCTTTTCCCCCACCATTTCTGGCAAGTACCTCTTTATTTTTGACAAGCTTGAGGAGGATAACATTTTCTTGTTTATAAGCTCATCCTTCACATGAGTCCAACTTAGTTTAAGATTTGAACCCTAAGAAGGAGTGGTTTGATCCTGCTTAAAAATTGAACAGGTTCTTTACTGTTAAATTTTAACGAGTCCAGTATAGGAGAAACTCAGTTTTTTTCAATTTTAGGGAGTTAGAAGAAAAACTTAAGAAAATTTCGTGGGTGTACTTTTTCGTAAATTTAGTCTCTCGAGCCTGCAAAAGGATAAAATAATGCAGGAGAGAACTCTATTGACTGTAATTAGTCAATGTATAGCTTTTTCATAAATATTCCATTTCAGTCTATAAAAGGGATAAACTTATACTGAAAGGACAATCATTCATTTACTTTAACGAGTTTGAATAATCAAGTGATCGTCAATGTTTTCAATTTTTGAGACTCTGAAAAGAGCTAAAAAGCAGACTCTAGGGTTTTGCTTTTTCGTAAATTTTTGAAAGAGTCCGAAAAAGTGATAAACGTATGCTATTTGTTGAAAAAATGATCAATTTTACTGAAAAATCCAATATTCTGCACAAAAAATCAAAACAATTACACATACATGTTTAACATAAATAAAAATGTTTTCAAAAATTACCTTTTTAAAGTGAAAAATAAACAAATTAAAAATTCATTTATTCGGAAAAACTTATAAAAAGGACTTTTCTAACTTCATTTTTACTATTTGAATTCAGAGTGAAAAAGTGAGATCTTTTGGATTAAAAAAAAAAAAAAAACTTCCTTTGAAGATTCTGGAAAATCCGTTCGTCGGAATCATAAACCGTCAGCTCCAAGTAATCTGTATAAATTCTGGACCATATGAGGGCCCAAATTGATCTCCTGATATGGCTAGTGAAAAAGTGGCACACAGGACCAGTGTTTCTTGTTTGGTGGCCACCGGCTCGAAGTCGAGTTGGAGGACATATATTTTTTGACTGGTTTGTCAAAGAGGGGCAGACTCTTATCCCTATTCGGGACTAGACCAGGTGGCTAGTCTGTTGCTAGTCTCAAAGTAGAGTTTTGCAATGGTTGAGTAGACCCCAAGGATAAACGGATAGATATCAAAACTATTATCCATCTTGAGTTCAAATTTATTGTCTTCACTTTTATTAGACTTTACAGGAGTGTAGCATTACATGTTACCAATCTCATGCTGAGGGAATTGAGATTGTTAGATTTTTGTTGACATATTTTCATTGGTTGAACAACCAACTCTTTGTCATTAAGGACTTTCATACGCAAGGATGGACTATTGCAGCGACAAAGACATGGATTTTCCTCCAGGAGAGCAACGGGATGATTCAAGTAAAAATCATTTTAAACACTTTCTAAGTCCTAATTTTTTTTGTATTTTAAACCGTCCAACACAAGATGATGTATAGTTTAAAACACACTTTTATGCTATGATATATCACTATTACCGGCTATCTGTGTACATGTTATCGAATGTTGTTTAATTTACTGTTTTGATTATTGTAAATGTTTATTTATCATACTAGAAGCAATTGCATTTGCTAATGTATTTAAATGTCTTGGAATATGTTGATATTCAATGTAATCAAATTCACGTTCCAAGAGATGAACTCTCAAAAATAACCTTAATAACACTGGATTCCTAATGGCATACACCAGGGTTAAGCTGTAATACAACAAGTTCAGAGTCCAACCTAACAATCAAGCTCCGAATCCAAAATGAGATGCATTCAGATAATAATTCAATCACTACACTATACTTTGCAATGTAATTTATTGTTTGACCGAGGCTTACCCCATGCATAGACACTAACTCATCAGACGGTGAATAGATAACCCAAGTTGCGGAAGAAATGTTCCATGTACTACGACAAGCACCATCAGAAAAACCAATGTATGTCTGAAGAGATGTCGACATTTGCAATATCAAGAGTAAAAATCATATAAGAAGGAATAGTGATAAGAGCACACTCTAAACTAGGAACACTTTTCTAATCTAAAACACACCAACAGTAAAGAAACTAATCTAATCAAAAATCTCCACACCAAATTTAAGCATAATATCTCTTGAGACAAGGCCCATTTCTGGGTTTATCTAAAGGGACACCATCAATATCTATCAGCTCATAGGCCCCTTTTCCCATCTTTCGCTTAAAAATGAAAGGACCATGCCACATAGGCACAAATTTTCGAGCCCCTAGCTTATCATTGGCTTGATCGTACACTAAAACTAGGTCTCCTTCTGAAAAATTACGAGGTGTAACATTTCTATCATACTGAGCTTTTATTCGTTTGACATGAACCTCGTTTGCTAATGCAGCATTTCGTCGATTCTTATCTAGTTGAGCCAAGTACAAAAAATGCTTCTCCTCTTCAGATGTAGCTGGGAGTAATTCTATGGCTAATTTCAATGATGGAATTTCGCATTCAATAGGCAACACAGCTTCCAAACTGTAAACCAGTTGGAAGGGAGTGAAACCAGTTGATGTTTTTACTGAGGTCTGATATGCCTAAAGTGCTACAAATAACATGGAATTCCAATTCGAATTATGAATACCAATGATTCATTTGATCATAGTGACTAAAAATTTGTTGATAGCTTCAACCAGACCATTAGCCTGCGGGTAATATGGAGTAGAACTATCGTGGCGCAGGCCAAGTTGATCTGTCAATTCAATCATCATGATATTTCGAAAATGACTTCCATGATCCGTAATTATGGCTTGAGGAACATTGAATCTAGCAATTATATGATTGAACACGAAAGTTGCAGTAGTCTTGCCGTCTGCCGAAAATGTAGGCATCGCCTCGGCCCACTTAGTAAAATAATCTACAAGATAATATACGCATGCCCCCCGGCCAAGTGAAGATTACATGTAATAAAGTCAATACCCCACTTTGCGAAAGGAATGACAGCAATTATAGAGTGAAGAGGAGCTAGTCGTGCATGCATTTTACGATCAAAGACCTGACAATTGTGGTATTTCCGGATTACATAGATATAATCTTTGAATAACGACAGCCAAAAATAACCAGCACATAATATCTTTTGGGTTGTGGCATACCTAGACATATGAATGCCACATGCTATAGAATGGAAGTCATTTAGAACCTTTTCAGCTTCTTCATGAGTAAGACAACGTTGGAAAACAAAATCCGCTCCACGACGATAGAGTGTATCACCAATAATATTGTACTGTTGGGATTGGAAGCGTATTTTCCGTCGCTGAGATCGTGATATTTCAGGCCGAAACAATTAGGTTTGGAGATAAAAAATAATATCTCCATACCAAGGATCAAGATTACTGATAAGAAACAAGGATTTGTCCGCAATGGGCTGCTATGTCACAGTTTCAGTATCAGTAGACAGGAAATCACACATCAGTTCTGCAAAAACCAAATATTTCTTTTCCTTTGATTTTTCAAATTCCAAGTGAAATTCCTGTAGGATAACTATCCATTTGGAATACTTGCCCCCTATCAATTGTTTGGTCAATATGTACATCATAGGGTTACAGTCAGAAATTACTGTGGTTTTGCATAATAAGATGTAGTCACGAAATATTTGGATAGCTTGAACATCTGCCCAGGCCAATTTCTCCACACGTGTGTATTTGATCTCAGTCGGATGCAGATTTCGACTAATATAGTAAATCACATGTTCATTGTGGAATTCATCTTCCTGAACTAAAACAATCCCAATGGTGGAATGAGAAGCGGCGAGGTACAAAAAATAGTCCTGGTTGTAATTGGGAGGATGCAGTAATGGTGCATGGGTCAACGCGTGTTTGAGTGCATCAAAAGATCGATTAGCAATCTCATCCCAAAAGAATGGAACATTCTATTTTAACAACCGGGTAAAACCTTTTGTTAACTTGGTGTAGTTAGGAATGAAATGACGTAAAAAGTTTGCTTTCCCCTGCAAACTTTGGATTTGGCGGAGTCGAAGGAGGAGGTAGATTGACAATAGCTTCGACCTTCAACGGATCAACGCGAATGCCTACTTTCGGAACAATAAATCCCAGTAAGTGACCCAATTCTACATAGAAAACACATTTGTGTGGATTCAGCTGAATTCGATAATGCCTACATCTCATAAAGATAGATCGTAAATGAGTGATATGGTGGGCCCTACACGATGAATGCGTAGGTAAATCATTGAGATAAGGCTGCACAATTTTCTTAATGTCATGAAATGCGTAAGACATAGCCCTTTGAAAAGTTTCCCCAATGTTCTTCAATCCGAAGGCTAGTTTGCAATAAGAAAATGTCCCCCATGGAAAAATGAAAGTTGTTTTTGGCTGATCAGCAGGGAGTATGTTTATTTGATTGTAACTAGAAAAACCATCCATAAAGGAGAACATTTCACTCTCGGCACAATCATCGATGATCGATATAGGGGGTTGGATAATTGTCTTTAGGACAAGCTTGATTAATATCCCTATAGTCGATACATACTCTTATTGTCCTTGTTTTTTGTTAACAGGAACAATATTTGATACCCAATTGGTTAAAGGAATTGGATAAATGAAACCTGCACGAAGTAATTTCTCAACTTCGGCTTTGATAGTAGCCTCTTTTCTCAGATGTATTTGACGTAAGCATTGACGAACAAGTTTGGCATCTGTGTAAGTCTTGACTTCATGTACAACAATTGACGGATCGATTCCTGGCATTTCTTCATATGACCAGGCAAACACGTCACGAAATTCTTGAAATATGGCTTTATAAGTTTGGATTTCCTCGTCCATACAGCAAGCACCTATATGAATGTTTTCAATTATTCCTGGCTTAACTGAAATTTCAGTAGGAATCGTTCGAGAGATATTTTCCAAATTTAACTTAGAATTAGGATTTTTCAATGGATTCTACAGTTCTTTGACATATTCAGCAGTAAAAATAGAAGCGAAATCATTTTCAAAATGATCCAGCTCAGGTAAAAATGAATATTGGTGATGTAGATCTTCCCATGGTAAATCATCAACAGAAAAAAGTTCACGAGTCTGCTCATCAATATGAATAGGATTGAGAATTTCGTTGTGGCTGAGCTAGAGATAGAAAGTGATTCTTCATGGATCGCATTCATTAGATTAGTTTCGATTGAAGAAGGATCGGAAAGTGATTTTACAACCTGATATGCAATTTCAAATGGACTCAAAGGCATCGCGCCATCAAATGAATCCAACTCGGAATTAGAAGGTACGATCCAAAGATCATCAAAAGTAATAGTATTCAATGAAATCATATGAATATTTTCAATAGAAGGTGATACATTAGGAGGAGGAAAGGAAAAATTTCATAGTAAACCAGAATATTTAATCAAACCTACCCCAACATCCTTGTAAGGGATAGCCATTTTACCGACGTGCTTGATTGTTTCTGTAGAGGTTGGATGAGATGAGAAATAAGTGAGCTGGTCTATTGTAACGATCTTTCCTTGATGTGGAAACTTGATAAGTCGAAAGACCGATGAAACAACAACAGTCATAACATAAGACCAGCTACGACCCAAGAGAAGGTTGTAATCTAGAGGGGCATCAACCACTTCCACATCTAGATCTAAGGTTTTGCCTTCGACCCCTATAGGTAAATCCTACAAAATACCAAAAGGATGGAACCCTCGGCCATCAAAAGCCTTTAGAATTGTCGGAGACTGATTGAGTGTAGGAGAACCAAGTGATTTCCAACACTGGATCGACATAATACACGTAGAAGCCCCTTCATCAATCACAGTCCAAAAAATGGGTTTGTTTTTTACTAATACTAGAATTTGGAAAGCCATTTGATGGGCTAGGTGGGGTGTATTATTCTCTAAATCGAATATTATTAGGTTTGAATCCTAAATATCGACAGCTCCTATGGCAGACAAAAGTAATTTACACTGTGCTGGGCACGATTGCAGCACTTCCAAAGCTGACATTGCTAAAGGAGAAATAGTTATGTCCTCAACAATGTTGTAATTCTAAGCAGCTCTTGCATGTGGATTGAAAGCTAATTTATGAAGTACACCTTTAGTAGGCGGTTTGATTACTAGGTCTGGATTGGGTTTCTCGATCTGTAGTGGATCAGAAATAGAAGGAAGTGTAGTTGATGCGTTTGAATTAGAAGATTCTGTTTCTTTACCATCAACAGGGTTTTTACTACCATAATCTTGCAATCGCGTCGCAATCCTGACATGAGACATCATCAGAATGGGTTCTTCTGAGGCATTCGAGGTAGAACCAATCATCTTACTATCTTGAGTATGAAAATGATCCTTCAAGACAACAAGTTTTTGAGAACCTTTAATGAACTTCTAAACCTCCGCTCGATGCGGGCATTCTTTGGTAAAATGATCCTCATCGCAAATGAAACAAGGGTAGCGAGGTTTGCGTTTTTCATCATTAGATTCATTTTTATTTGTTTTATCTTTTGAATTTTGTTTGTTTTTATTCTTCCCCTTCGTTTTACCTCCATATTTAGATTTGGTCGTAGATGTCTCTACGACATTAATTTCGGCAGAAATTTCAATGGAAGACTCTCCTTTCGGGGAATCAGGTAAAGTTATTATAGGAGAAGAATTCGTTGAAGATTTCTTCTTGCTTTTAGTATTAACTGAACCAATCATACCATCAGTGGCATGATAAAAAATGATGAAGATGAATTTTAGCAATAAATATAATGAATATTTTCATGATGAAGATGATTTCATACCGATCCTTGTGTCTCTCACAATGGAGGTCATGAGTTTCTACAACGGGCTCCAGAAAATGGAAAACAGAGCAATAAATAGGACTAAGGGGACCAAATATCATTTCAGTTGCACTGTCAAGCTTAATATTCCTACGCTACTTCCAGGATAATTTATTATCATTGTGGTAAAGGAAAGCACCAAGGATGCACATCGGGAGAGCCAAGTAGGAGCTTGTACCTTGGCCTTTGTAATTTTGTTAGTTGTATGGTAGATAGGCCATACATGGGTCCCGTGTACGAAATTTTCACGGTGTAAATTTAGGGCTATGCAGATGACTCATGTAGAGTCACATAGTGACTATGTGAAGCTCTAAAGTTTACATGACAACATCATGAAAATGTGGCCCTCAGTCGCACATTCTATGGGACTGATTCACGATAAGCCACGACGATGTCCATCAGAGGTCATGGCTTGGTTGCTAGATCATGCATGATTTGCACATTTGTGTTTAACAAAAACACATGAACCATGCATTTTTGTTAAACATGAACATGCAAACCTTGGTGTGGTGGTCACCGCGACCTTATGCCTGATAGACGTGTGAATGCATGTATTTTCAAAAAACAGAAGCGCGTTGCACACACCTATGTTGGGTACAAGTGCATGTTTTTCAAAAAGAGGGATATTTTTTACTTTTATAACTTAGGGAGCTACAATTGATGCTTGAATCCCTAATGGTAGGATTATTTGGGGAGAAAAAGACTGGGAGTCCCTACATACAACAGTTGCAGTCAACTAGGTGGTCAGCCAGACCTTGGTTCGGTGGGGGTTACTGAAGTTTCTTGAGAACGCCATATTGAGATCTAAGGATAGATTCCTGCATTTTTTGATACACTGTTGGGATGAGGACCAACATATTATGATGATTCACAGGCGTTACAGAATTTTTGAGGTCTAAAATCGGCCTCGTAAGAAAAATGTAAAATTAAAATGAACTTTATAAGTACCAATAGAATTCAAGATGATGATTTCAACCATGAGGGATGATTCATCATTTTTAGGGTAACAAAGAAAAAATATTAAAAAATAATAAAATAATAAAACTACTTTTTCAACATGTATTTTCAACTGTTATCTCCCTAAGGTTTTACTCAAATTTCAAGTGGGAGTACTCGTTGGATGAAAAAATTAATTCCTCATCTAAGGAGTAGCCATGTTGCATACTTTCGATGGAACATGCTACACAAAACATGAGAAATACATGAAAAAATGTGATTGCAATGAAAATTTTCATGTATTTCTCAATTTTTTGTGTATAAGGGTCCATCCAAAGTATGCAACATGGGTACTCCCTGGATGGGTAATAAAATTATGTATCGAACGAGTGTTCCTGCTCAAAATTTAAGTGAACCCATAGAGAGATAAGTTGAAAATATGAGTTGAAAAAGTAGTTTTTTCTTTTTTTCCTCTAAAATTTGATGATCTAATCTAATATTATTTTATTATTTCTAATATTAGTTTATAATTTATTTAGGAGGCCCATTTTAGAACTCAAAATTCCCTTAATGGATGATCTGCCAATTTCTGCCCACATTTATGTATATTTTGTGATAGGGTTGCTACCTCATGGAGAGGATTTCTCGTATCCCCTACCAGCTAGGCATGTGGATATTTGCTGATGGGAGGAGGTTGAGGGTCATTGTGGGCCAAACCCATATGTCAATTGTTGCATCAAGGTTCCCGCTATTTTGGATCTTGTTGAGGGGGTTTCACTTGCTATGATTTTGAGGTTCGATGGTTCAACATCCCCACAAAGCATGTTGAGGCCCTAGATAATTGTCCTATAGTGGTTGTAGTTGGGCCACTTCTTCAACTAAATTGATTTTGTGCATAGTGGCATGACATCCTAGTTGACACAAGTGCGGCATTGTGAGCTACGAAGCTTTCGATACGAAAGTATTTTATATGCAATATCATGTATGAGAAGGTCGTGATGCTTTGAACCTTCTTAGCAGTGCATCTAGGGCCCACTAGAGACCCACGTATCCAATGGTGTGTGCAAGTGTTTCCACGGCCAGGTGGTGGTGCTGTAGGGAATTATTGGAATGGAATTGTGGAGGGTTAGCTTAACTCCAAGCGTAAGCTAATTTTGGAGTACCCCTATCATGGCGTGAACTTTTAGAGAGATCCAGACATGGGGCTTCCTGCTGGTGATGTCTAGGTGTTGGATCAGGGTCCTGTGGGGCACACTTTTTTATATAATTTTGTATAAGTTTGTTTGTATTTGTGACCTGCGCGATTGATTCAAGGGATTAAAGGGGCTTTGGGGTTGTTCAAAGTCCCTAATTTTGATGTAAATGGGTTTAAGGGTAAACTATGCGCCTCTTTATGTATATTTGCATGTAAAGATTATAAATAGATATATTTAGTCTAGGAAAAGTAGTTAAGTTGATATGATATCATGATCTATATGCATTTGTAATACACTGTAAAGGTTTTGTTTGGGTTGGGTAGTAAGGCTCTTGCTGGCTGTGTGCGAGGAGACATAGTCTTCGTTGTTTGCAGACTCTGCTGTTTGTGTGCATGGATTACAGAAAAGATATTCATGCCCAAGGATCAGAAAGTATCAACCTAACTTGAAGAAGTTGTTTTGAAAATTATGTTCGTCATTCGGGCATGATGATCAACATTTTCGCACTTTTTATATGATGTTAGATAAAGTTGAAATATATAGAATGCAGGCTAAGCCTACCTCACCAGCATCCCCTTCTGGGCGCAGAGTGTTTCAAGGTAGAGGAAGAGGCCGATGGGGTGGATCAGTTGGCTAAGGAAGAGGACACATCATTTTATACAACTGTGGAGATTCTCGCCATTATGCGCGCGTCTGTCTGAATCCAACACGAGAGTTGCAGGAACGGTAGGCAATTTGATCATGTCATAGAATATTTTCTTCTCTTGATTGCTAAAATGCAAGAAAATAAGACACAAAATACAACACATAATATTCAGAGCATTCATGCTAAGACCCTTAAATAATATCCCAGTGTGAATGTGGTTAATAGGAGTGGTGTAGTCACCAATGAAGATAAAGGAAAGTAATCAGCCACTGATGTATGGATTAGTAAAGCACCTAAAAATAGGGAAGGTTTTAATCTTCAATGCGCAAAAGAGACCATTATTGAAGTCTGAAGGGAATTTACACAAGGAAGTGCATCAACATCAGGAAGAATGATGCAGGAAGTAAGAGGAGATGAGGAGATCAAACCATTTCTACAAGCATGTATAAAGTTATTGCACAACAAGAATGTAGTAAAAAATCTGTAGGATTTGATAGATAATTGCGTAGAGATGGAACAACTAATGGTAGAACAACGAGCGATCAAAAAAATATACAATAACAAGAACAAAATGGGTAGGGATACACATATGTCCATGCAGATTGGTGCTTGTGAAATGGACCAAGTTATTCTAGATGTAGGATCAGGTGCTAATGTTCTACCTAAGCAAACATGGCAGTGCATGGGAGAGCCAATGCTGGAGCGGTCTACCATTCAACTGTGCATGGCCAATAAACAGAAGATCATTACTTTGGGGAATTTTTCGCAAGTTTTGGTCAGTGTAGAGGGTGTGAAGGTGATGGTAGAATTTGAAGTCATCCAAATTGTAGATAATATTGATCCCTATCAGTGCTGCTAGGATTGGATTGGGCCATTGAAATGGATGATGTTATCAATTTCAAATAAATGGAGTTAGGGTAATCGTTCCTCTAGATCCTAGAGAGGGACAAAGATATGTTGAACCAGTGCATGTCGATGATCAGATTGATCAAATCTATAAGTTGACCTTGCGTAAGGAATATTGGATTAATCCAACCGCAGATGGGAATCTTAATTGGGAGAAGGATAGCTCTTGGTTTTTAGACTCTGATGAAGAACTAGAAAATTGGCAGAAACGATTGCATGAGGTATCTATGCTGCACTGCAATTGCATGACCCGAACTCTGGGATGTATCACATATGAGGTACGTGATTTGCCACACTATGATGGATTAACTGATATAAACATGTTTATAGGAGACCTCGAAAGGGCACTTCCTCAGGGACAAAGATTCCATGCTTTGGATCTTGGCTTGCACGCTACTCCAAAAAGATGGTGGGAAATTAATAAGGATAATATGGGCAACTAAAAGGAATGTGTGCACATGGTGAGGTTGTAGTTTGAATGTCCAGTCATTAAAATGGAAGATGTGTACTCTGGAAAATAGGATCTCTGCATACATTTGGCAAGATAAAATCAAGTATGGGGTGTAGAACCAAGACCTGAATGGGTCCATATGTTTATTGACACATTGGAAAAAGTGCCTATTGAATGGTATTTCAAGAGGAAGCTGCATAGAGGCACAAATGAAGGGAAATGGAATAATTTATTAAGTTCAAATGGAAATTTAATGAAGGGTTGGTAGAAATTCATGTCATTCATCTACTCCACAACTGTTATTTAGTGTGCCCAATAGATGTTTAGAAATTCACTTTTAAATAGTTGCACATCCCGTGTCTTCAATTTTTTTACTTGTCATGTATTAGTGTATTAGAAATGTAAATGTTTTGAATTAACAAGCATGTATAATTACTATGCATGTGGAGGATGTAGGTTTGAGAAGACAAGAGGAGAAAATCATAGAGAATTTTGTGGTGGGTGGGTAAAACAGTTTGTTACAAGTTTTACAGTGAGTTACTCCACAACTACTCATGAAAGTAAATCTGTTAAAGTTATGTGTTTTAGTTGGCGAATCTGTTCTACTGTGAGTAAATTTGTTTGAAGTTTTTACTCCATTTAGTTGCAAGACAACTGTGTTTTAATCTCCGCCACTTTATTTTTTAAAGAATAATCCTATGATATAATATCATTGTCTTGAGTAAGATCATTCCATGCAACTCTATGTGTTGAGGAAGAATCCTCTATGTTTTTTAAACTTTTTGACAAATTTGACATTTTTTTGGAAAATGTCATATAATCTATTGCTTGGTATTATTAGGTTGATAGGGTGTTTATTTTTAAGTATTATTAGGTTCATAGTTTGTTTACTTTTAAATATATCGCTATAATTTTAACTCATTTTTCATTAATAAAAATAAAATATTATGGAATATTCATAGTTTTATTTTCCCAAGGAAAAATCGTAACTTTCATTATGTGAAATATTGGAAATTACATATTATAGATGTTGCTATGAGAGCATATGATAAAATATGGTGGCCCTGCCACATACTGAAAAAGTATAATATGGAATGTACAAGACTGTAGTTGATATGCTTACAGTGTAGATAACAAAAAAGATATAATATTTATGACCAATACAAAAAAGAAGCATAAAATCACTGTAAAGGTTCAAAGACAATCTGCAGAAGTCAAGGAATAACTTCCCCCTATGGATGCTTCTTTATAAATGGCCCATGAAAATACTGATAAAACTTGTGCCCAATGTGCTCCTGTATCATCCAATAACCACAAGGTTTTTCCGCTGCCTTCTTGGAAAGGATGTCAGAAAGTTGATTCATTTCCCTGTAAATATATTGAACAGAGATAGAGTTAAAATGAATTTTTAATGATAGAACTTCACCCAATAAATTCCTGAGTATGTACACATGGAAATCAACTACAGCATTGAGCAAGTTAATGACAATCTTTGAATAACCAAAGATTTGGAGGTGACATACATATTTATCAAGGGAATAAATCAGAAGATGATGAAGGATGTTAAGTTCGGAAAAATTGTTTGTGCCTCTCCCTAATCCAATCTTCATTTTATAATAATAATCATAATTTAAATATAAGACAATGCCACCACCGCAACCGTTCTATTGTTTCGAACCATCAAAGTAAGCCCATGGAAAATATTTATCTATGGACGCGATCCCAATAGACCTATGCAAATGCTGATGATCGTCATCCCATAAAAAAATTATAGAGAGTAGTGAAGTGAAATATCGGTACGATCCAATTAGGGATCGAATCTTTAAAAGTATATTTTTTCTTTCGTATCCAAATACACCAGCAAACCAATAAATGGAGGTTGTGGATTTTAGATGGGTGTGTGTGATTCCAAATAGCTTCCCAAGTGGTCTAAAAATATTCTCCTGACCACCTCATAATGATATTCAATGATTGATATACCTAAAGCCAAAGATAAATGGTTGATGTGCATTGAATAAATAGATGATCAATGGATTCTACATCATTCTTATAGAGGATGCACCATATGGGACCCTGAAAGAAACGCTACTACAAATTATCTCCTATAGGGGTTTTCTTACGAAGTGAACACGATATGAGAAGCTTTTCCTTTGCCGGAGCTTTTAATTTCAAGAGAAAGTGGCACAACCAAAAATATTTATGGTCCCCATGATCGGAAAAAATGCAAGGATAATTGTCCAAAGGAGAGTAGGGGCATGATTTTTATATGACCTAAGAAATTTCATCATCTTTATCCTATATCCTTATGTGAGCTTCATACCTAATGCCATGTATCTAAATCCGAAGCTCCTATGCATATTTCCAATATTATGCAAAGATATTCGAGTTGTCAAGATCCACAACTTGATTTAGAATCCTTATATCAGATGACTCTAGGAATCAAATGAGTTCATGTGAGACAATGTGTGTCTTACCACACCCATACCAGGAATCCAAGACGATGCAAAACTTGACACCTAATCCCACTTTTGAGGCAAGGCCTGATCGGACATATCATGTAGATTTCAGCACAACTCTCTAGATGGTGGAAATAGTATTTCTATTCCAATTGGGTTGCATGATCCAATTTAATATGTTTTTTGGACTGATATATTTCCTAATAACTACCTCAGTCCATAGACTGGATGAGGTAAGAATATTCCAGCCCAATTTTGTTGTCAGTGCTTTTGAGAATCATTTGAGATTCTTCATCCCCCATCCACCCCATTTCATGGGTAGATAAATATGTTCCCACCTTACCCATACGAAATTTTTACCTTCCCTAATTACGTGCCAGAGGAATTTGCAACATAATTGTTGAATTATAGATGATATACCTCTACGGATCCATGCCAGCAACATCCAATACACACGAGTGGCTTCCAAAACCGATTTAATAAGAATAAGTCACCCAACACGAGAAATATAGAGATGATGCCATATGTTAATTCTTCTTTCACTCTTAGCTACCAACCATGTCAAATATGCAATTTTATATGTATTGGGTTTGAGTCAAAAAGCCATATATTTGAGGCCTTCATCAAATGCCAAAATTCAGTATGGAAATCTCTTAATTGCGTAGTCAATTTCATATTGGGAACATTCTAACACTAGCAGGGAATAATTCTCTTGAATGCTAACCATTCTTGTAGCCTTTCAAAATAGATTGAGAATGAAATTAAAAGAAGTGGAGTCACTGACTGACCATTAAGAAATACAAGTACATCATCCACAAAAAAATATGAGATAAAATAAAATTATTTGCAATTTTGATTCTTTTTAACCTCCCATGAAGATTTTCCTTGGTGATTAATATGCTCAGACCTTCCATGTCGAGGAGAAATAGAAGGGGAGATAGTGGCCATCCGTGCATAAAACCATGCTCAACATCAAAGAAGTTTCAAGTTAATGCATTAATAAGGATAGTATAAGATACAGATGAGAGACATCACATGATCCACATGATGAAGTCATGCGGAAACTCGAGATGGGTGAGTAACATCTTGAGATACAACAAACTAGTTCTGTCAAAATCCTTAGAGAGATCAATTTTAAACACCATTCCCTTCAGATTGTTGATTTTTATTGAGTGAAGAACTTCCTCCGCAATCCATACGGCTTCATAGATCTTACAGTTATTTAAAAAGGAAAGGTTCTCTTGTGAAATAAGATAGGATAATATAGGCTTTATGCGATTCACAATGATTTTAGAAATTATCTTATAAATTCAATTACAGAGATAAATCGGTTGAAATTCCTTAAAAAAGATAAGGTTATCATATTTTGGAATCAAGGGCAATAAAGGTGGCATTGAAATCATTGTACATCCTACCATTCTTTTGACATTGCTCGATAACCCTAAGAAGACCGTGCCTAAGAAATTCAAGGAATTCCAGGTATAATTCCACAGGCTAGCCATCTGGGCCTGCTCTCTTGTCTTTATTAAACCATTTCATAAAAACTTCTAGCTCCTCCATAGACATAGGTGCATTAAGCGCTTTCGTTGCCTCCTCATCCATAAATCTAGGAAATATTCCAAAAATTTTAATGATTTAAGCAAGTGATGCCTCTTGCGGAGCTTTGAATAAATGCTCAAAATGTGATATACCCATATTGGGAATACTGTTGAAGGATTGCACAGATGAACCCTCTCCATATTCTAGTGACCAAATAGTATTGCTAGATTTCCGCCATTTGGAAAAATTTTGAAAAAAAATTGTATTCTCATCTCCAGCTTCTAGTGAGATGGATCTGCTCTTGATTCTTCAACTTTCTTCCCTATATTTTAATATTTTGAGGTGATCAACTTCGAATTTGATGACTTTCTCTTTTTCTTTCGTCATTACATAACCTCGTCCAACTGGATCTTGTAATATGGCAATAACTTCTTCAATGAGTCTGAGAACTTCATTATCCTCCTTTTTCTTTTCCTTTGCCCGGTAAATCATCTTCTTTTTGAGAAGGTTAAGCTTCCCAATAAATATTCAGCCACAAATTTTCCTTTAGACAAATAATTCTCATGCCATGTATATTTTATAGTGTGCTAATAGTCCTCATCTTGCATCCATGTCGAATTTAATTTAAAATGGGCTTTTGGTTTCGGTGAGACACCTGTTATCTCAAGATATATAGGTAAGTGATATGAAATCCCTCCTGAGGCAACCCATTTCCCAATATTCACAAATTTATCCATAAAATCCTCCTTGATGATAAATATATCAAGTTGCCTAACAAGCATTTCATCATTTGTTCTCCGATTTCTCTGTGTTGGTTGTGATCACAACATAGGAATATTATCAAGTTAATTTCCTCTATCAATTAAATGAAGAAGAATTGGATGTTGTGCATGATTTCCCCATGACTGTGCATGTCCAATAGATAAATTTATATCACCTCCCAAAATTATATTGTTCACTTTCATAAACGAGGATTTCATGATATCCTCGCAGAATTTCGCTCACCTGTGACAGGGGCCATATATATTCATAATACAAAGTTACATGCCTAAATGAAGATATGTCCCATTAATACTGCACCCCTCCCCCAAAAATTTAATAACTTCATGGTCCTTCCATCGACACCTACAACTATGCCACGTGATCTACCTTGTACATCTAATGCAAGGAAGGTCTAACCAAGTCTGAGGGCTTCCAAAAGTGAGTAGATAAGTGAGCTACTCCTGAGTATTTCTTGTAAGAATATCACATCAACATTTTCTAAATATAAAAGTCTCCTAAAGATTATTTTCTTGGTGGGGCTAGCAACAACCCTACAGTTAAATGAGATACACTTCATCGGGACACCTGAACCGGGTTTCCTCTTGCTATAAGAACTCTATCAAGTGATAGTTTCCTACCTTTTGCAACATACATACTTACCTTATGAATGGTATTAGAAATGAAGGACTACCTTCTGCAAATGCATTTATTCGATTGAGGAGGGGATGTCTATCCAATTCTGGGCCCCATGGGAACAAATTGTTTAGCTAAGGATCTAAACAATTAGCTATGGCTGGAGTTGGATTCAGATGAGGCATCTCCTTTATCATTATCAGGGACCATGGAGGCTGAAAGGATGGTGGGATAGGGGGATCGGCAGTAGGAAAGGACGAAGGCCAGAGCACAAGTAATAGAAATAAAAATAAAACTCGAATTAATGAACCCAGAGAAATGATATAGAAAAGATACATTTGAAGCATGCATACTATGACGTTCAAGGGGAGGAAGGGAGAAATAAATATCCGAAGTGGATGCTACTGCAGATTCCTAAGCTCTGGTGGTGATTGGAGATAAAGGGCGAGTGGAGGAAGCGTGCTTCACTTTGTCCTAATTTTATCCTTTTGATTTAATGGTCGATGGATTTTGAGGTGTTTGATTCAACATATTAGAAATCATGCCCTGACCATTATCCTTGACCACAAAATCTCCACCCGTTTTTTCTTTAGTTAGCAGGAGACAATCCTTATAGGTGTGGAAAACTTCATGACATCTATGACACTAGAAAGGGACTCCTTCATAGTCCAATTTCTAAAATATAATGTTACCTCACCATTACAACCTTGGGCTTTTAACCAAATCCTCTCATGTGTCCAGATGGACCAAAATGCGAGCATACACCATATTTCTAGACTGTAGTTAGGATTTTTCATAGTCTAAGAACGCCCCTAGGTTGTTATCAACACACTTGAAAACATCTTTAGTCAAGAATTGAAGTGATAATCTAGGAATTCTAACCAAGATTGGACCTACCCCCAACTATTCTCGCTCCAGATCAAATAATGGGGTCCATCGTTTCGGAAAAACTCACATCATTTCAATGTTCCAATATTTCGACATTACCCAAGCAACATTCTCAAGTCTATGTACACATAGGGAAAACCATCCCTTAGTCATGGTCACCATTGACGATAATGAATCGATAATTTTCCCAAAAATTCAGTGACCTACTTCTTCAAATGCGACACTGAGTACTCCATGTCGTTGACCCTTCCAACTAATACACTATCTGTTGTGTCCATGACTTTTTGCAACCTAATTCCCTCCATTAACACCAAAATTCTTCCTCTTTCTATGAATTTGGTGCTTTTTGTTTTATTTTCACGTTTACTTTAGGCCCCCCCTCTAAAGTAGCATGGTCTTGTGAATGTGAACCCAAAGGGGAATTAAACCTAGCTTCCAGTTGCAAGCAGTCTCGGGAATTGACCAGGGGACCAGCAAAGAAATCCAATGTATGAGTAGGTCCATCGATATGAAGGTCCTAAAATATGCTTGAGGCTTCTAAAGGATGGATTTTCCCTCCAGAAGTATGAGAAAAACCCTAGAGGGACCTGGATCAGAAATATAAGTAGTCTCTTCCAATATCCCACCCTGATGGGGAAATCCATTAGAGAGTTCCAGATACGAGCAAGGGCTGAGGCATGTCGCAAGGAATTTTAATGAAGATGGAGATGGAATCGAAAGATTGTCATACGGCTAAGAAAATGGATCCACGTGAACCTGAAAGCTCTGAAACACAAGCGTGTGGTGACCAACAACAAAAGTACTAACAAAGTCTTGAAGACTAGGGTTTTAAAATCCCATCCCTGATGAAACCCTAATCTTCACCACCTGAGAGACCAGAAACCCTTCTACTGCTGGTGGATCCATCATTGAAGGTTGGGGTGGTGATTATTTCCATATCAACACTGATACATATGGGTCGAATGAATAATCAACAAGATCTTCGTCCATCTCAGCATGTGGATCTTGCCTTGCATCCATCTATAGCCTCCTAGAAACTGGACACACAAACGCCACTCCAAAAACTTACCTACCAACAACCCCAGATAAAGTTCTAGTGTCGATTTCCCAGACTAGAGACGTCAATAAGTTTTAGATCACAAATGGAAGTTAGCCAAACCCACTCACATGGCAGAGGTTCGAGTCTTTGCGCAATGACAAATCCATCCTTCACCCTTCTTCCATTTAATAAAGTACCGAATGGAATATTTATATTATATATAAATGAATGGTGTATATTCATTTTTAAAGTGATTATGTTTTTTTTAATGGTTAAAGAAAATGTCATTTTAAGAAATGTCATATAATGTGACTTTATGACTTTTTGGGCATATGGTATTCATAAGCTATGATATTATAACAAAAAAATATTCATATTAATAATCTCCATGATAAAGTGAATATAAATCTGTATAATTAAGAATCATGTTCCATTTTCTTCTACATATCTTTCTTACCTAGAGGCCTACATTACATCTACATCTCTCTTGTTTTATATTATTTAGGAAATGTTGGTTTTCTATTTAATTCCAATACAAAAAATAAAAAAATACATCATAGTCCTCATATTTGATCCATTACTAGATTGATATATTGACTACTTAATATTTGCTTCAAGGTGCACAGAAAGGAAGCTTTAGAACTAGCCGCTGCAAAATAGAAAAAGAAATATGGTTTTTAAACCATATACGTTTAAGTCATATATATTAGTTTTTTTATCATTAATATTAATAATTATAAAAATTTAAAATAATTTTATTATTTAGTTAATTAAAATTTTCATTTTCCATACAATATGCTTTAATGTTTTGATGCTTATTGGATTTTATTAATTGTTTAATTTATATGGCAAGATAATGGAATAAGGAAAATCAGTTTCATAAATTTGGGTTTTATAAATTCAAAGCACACACTCTAAACAATTTGTCACCACTCAAATAAAATCAAAGATCTATATATCTTTACATTATATTGAAAAAAATGTGACATTCAAAAGACCAAAAACCACTACTTAATTTTTCTAATTTACTATTTCTTGGTAATAAGAAGAGAAAATATTAGAGATTAAATCTCATCATCGGGTTAATTTTTCATGTGTTTTTCATTTTGGTAAAACTAGTTTTACACATTTACATTATTTTCTTTTTTTAAAATTCAATACCATACAAATATTCTACTCTATAAATTTTCAATTTTTTGGAAACTATATGGGAGATTCAGAAATTTGAAGAATTAAAAAAAAATTATAAATAGAATTTAAAGTATTAGTAATATTTATTAAATTTTATGAATTTTAAAATAAGTATGGATCATTAAAATTTTCCCTCATTGTCGACATTCTTACATCTTAGTTTTTATCTTGTGATGACTAAAGAAGAATGAGATTAATAATGTATTTAATTAGGACCTATGGTTTTTCATCTAAGCTTCTACTTATAGTTGAAATCTGCACTATGAATAGAAATTAGGTCTTTAAGATCGAAATGTCAAACTTACTTTTACTAAATAAATATACCAATTTCTTATTGTTGACAATGACACTGAATTTAATAGTGGTTTCCATAAGTCTTTAGCTGTAGAACAAAATGCTAATAAAACTAGTCACTGCAACCTAGACATTAGACATAGTTTCAAAATGTTTTTATGCAGTTTATAGGTTTATTATAGATTTCATATTTTCTTTTTCTTTTCTAAAAATGTGTTTAGTATTAATTTCTATTTGAAAATATGAAAAATCTTGCATACATCCATCTAAGGTATGCATCTAACATAAGCTGAGAGGAATCAAATTTGTTCACATGCAAACTTATTTAGAGTACAAAATACAATATGTTATTTCTCATTGTCTAAATTGTAATTTTGAATGCTAAATAAAGTATATATAGGACTAAAGAAATGTTTTAACAACAAAATTTATTTTTCTCATCATATATATATATATATATATATATATAATTCTTTTAAAATGATATATAATAGGTGATTGACATTAAATTATTTTACACATGACATGTACATCAAGACATAAAATGTTTTATTTTAATAAAGAAAATTCTATATATAGATATACATGAAGTTGATATCAACAACAATTAGTTAACATTCATCTTCAAATAGTTTATTTAAATATCTTGTTGAAATATTTTTAAAAAGTATAAGATTTAAACATCTTGGTCACACATTTTTTTTTACTTCTAATTTTTTTACAACAACATCATTTTCTTAATTATGGTCATACTACTTTTCTATTTAAAAAATATTTATTTTTTTATTTCCTATTTTTATTTTAAAGGGGAACATAATGAACAAACATACTCATCCCTTGATGTTGGGCTGCAGAATGAGCTTCTTGGCTCAAAGACATTTTTTTATTATAGAAAAATTAAAATATACTATAAACTGTAAGCTTACTTAGAAAATATAGATTTAATATGTTGTGATATTCATAATAAGTGAAAATAAAAAATAAAAAATCTTCATTACTTATAAAAAAACTATATATCTACTTTGAAAATAGTTTTAATCTCAATGTATAATAAAAAATTAAAATTTAATAATTATTATATAAATATAAGAAGTACATTTTTTATTGTGGTTATTATTTTTAAAATTGAATAAGTAATTCCATAATGGGGATGAAAAATCAGAGTGCCTCGGGGATTGTGGAGGGGGTTCACAGCCCACAAGTCATGTAGACAACTAGTATATTAATACAAGGCGTATGGGTTGCATGTGTGCCCATGTGAAGATCAAAGCCATTGAGGCGTGTCAATTAATTGTTTTGAGGCTTGTCATGTTGCTTATTTGAATTTTTTAGTAGTTTAGAGGTCTTTGGCATGACAATAGATGACCGAGGGATTTGTGGATAATGGAAGGGAGGCTACTTGGTAGGTTATATGGTTGTGTGCTAAAGGAGGAAAATAATTTCCAGGGAAAGTCGCTTTGTCTTAGCTCAGCGGAGGAAGGGGGAATCATGCAAGGAAATTTCCCTTAGATCCATAGAGAGAAAGAACACTAGTGTGAGGTTATCTAGAAATTTTACATTGAGCTATCAAATGGGTGACTCATCAAGGAGATGACAGACTACAGGCTCAAAGAACCAACTTTTGATTTTCTCTCGAACTTATTATGGGCTATCCACACTTGGTAAAAAATTCTAATCTTGGTGGTTAACTTGTATGATTTTAGTTTTTAATATATTTATCAATGTTGGGAAGCATCTTTTTCCAAGAAAGGTGCATTGTGTCTTACTTGCTTTGTTTTCAATTAGGAATTTTCGAAGACTGGTGGTTGGTCTACTAGTGGTGAGTCATTACCTTAGGCACTTTAGTGCTACAAGCTCTCCCACATTCAATCGTGCATGGGTCTATAGTTTTTTAGAGAAAATATAAGCTTGATTGGGTGGTTATTTTTTTGGCTCTAGCAACCTAGGAATCCTTTTCATTATAGGATGAGCTACATTTTATTCTTGTTGGGAGTTCAAAACTTTCACCTTCTCAAGGGTTGGGATGGGTAGTGGCAAATTGGATATTTTCTTGTTCATTTTGACAGTCTTTGTGGTGGCTAGAGAGAGCCTCCCTAGTAAGGGGATTTTGTATTGAGGGTCTCCAAATTTTGTGGCCCCAAGGACGATGAGGGGCACCCACAGTTATCTGCATCGTGTTGGTGTAGCATACATACTCCATCCCTTGGTCATTAGTTAAAGTAGGAGGTGGTGAATACACATCCTCAGTTATGCTGGGAACTTCGTTGGATGGAGGAGAGGGGTTTTCGGGTGAGGAATAGTATAATGAGAAGGTTCAAGGAGAAATAATGGACCCACCTTTATCTCAATCCTTTCCTTTAATGATGAATACTCCATTTTCGACAGATAATGTTAATATCATTCAGTAGTTGTATATCTCCTTGGATTAGCTCATTCATTTAGGGACGACAAGATGATCACAATGATGTCATAGAATTTATGAACCCTATTCAGTGTAACCTTTGGTATATGCATGATAAAATGGTCAGTATATTAGAAGCATATCAATGTATTCAAGAAATTCTAGAACGTATATAAACCAAGCTTACTCACATGGAGGGGCATGTGCATTGTGAATTCAATCCCCTAGAATCCCTTAGATCAGGTCTAAATCACCGCATTCTTGTAAATTCTGATTATATTTAATTATAGTTAGTTCTATCTTGGTCTTATTAGTCTTTTGAATGTTTTTTGCATTTATTTTATGTAAACTTATGTTTCTTTGGAACTTTAATTTGTATGTGGGTATGCATCTATTGGCCAATAAATGTAGTAAGAGTGAGGCCAAGAGGTTTTTTAGAAACACTATTGGAAAATGTAATCCTTTTAATTAATAGAAATCTCAATTCAAAATAATAATGATAATAATAATAAATACTTTGCATAGAAAAATATATTAGAAACATTTTCATTAATGATGAATTAAGATACTTTATAATAAATATAGATATGTTTTTGTATCTCCAATAAATTAGACAATTATATAAAAGAATAAATAATTATCATATTTAAAAGGTATTGTATATGGCATATTTAAGTAACTTCATTTGTAGTGATGGTTTTTTTTACAATCAATCAAAGTTTTTTTTTTTGGTTTATTTTTAAAATATATTTTATTGAAATTTCTTGATTTGGGCTATTTTTAACTAGCAAAAAATTCCAAGAGTAAACTTTTTAATATAGGATGAAACTTTCACTTTTAACATAATTTTTATTAGATTTGAGATTTAGTTTAACCCCTGAGAAAGAAAGAGTATTCATACTAGTTATCTCATGTTTACCTACAATACTTAAAACAATATTATGAGGAATAAAATATAATGTAATGTGTTTATTAGATAAATGGTAAATAAATTTTAATTTTTAATACCAATTTCTTAAGTTAATTAAACTTTATTAACTATTATATTAGCTAAAAAGTCAATATCCTTGTATTTATAATATATTTTTATACATGTTCATAGAGATCTCTTTGCTCCTGGATCAAGTGATTTTTAAGATAAAAGGGGGAAGCACTATTATTTTTTTGTTCAAATCAAGAAAATTTTATTATTAACGCGATGGTAGATGAGTGTTAGCAACACAAAATCCTGATGTAGAGGTGTTCCAAAGCTAGTTTTGAGGCATATTTTGTTGTGGGATTTCTTAAGTAGGAGGGTAAACTCCCTCAAATATTTTTTCTAGTATTTCTCTCAAATAGAAACACCAGTTCGACATCATTTTATTATACTTAGAATTTATTTTTCTTCATAATAATTAAAATTATCACTCCTACACTAGTTTTTAAACATTGGGTTTTCTTGGGGACAGTTGTCCAAAAATAATGGTGTTAAAAATTTTGTGTACGTGCTAAAATTTTATTTCCACAATATTTTTATTTGTGAATATTTCTATGTGACTACTTCATTGTTGTTGTAGCAATGAACTACATAATTAAATTATTAGTTAGAACAATTAATTCCATTTGTTGCAAAAAAATTCCAGTAGTGATATTTTCACATGGTATCCCACCAATTTTGATCAGACGAGGAAGTTTAGAAGTAGAGGAGGAAATTCATTGTTTAGAGTGATTAATAGGAAAAAATTTCGGGGGCTATGCAGTACCTATACAAGAAGTACAAATTTCTAATCAATTTTATTTTTTAGTGTAGGGTTGCAAATAAATTCAATTTTCTAGAAAGATTAATTCCAACAAGAAGAGAAAGTAGCATTACAATATCTTCACTTAGAAGATTCCTTGTTTCGGAGCAGAAGAGTTTTTGTAGTAGTTATTTGAGAAGAATCAATGTTGGGTGAAAGAAGAATATTACACAAATTTGTTTTCAGTAAAACCATGGACTGAGTTGATATTCAAGAGGCTTCAAAATTATCTTCTAGATTGAAGGATGAATTTTCTTGCTTATTAGGAGAAACTTAACAGGGTACCTTGTAGATAGACAATGGAGCATCAATTCACATGACATGGGTCAGAGAATATTTATCTAATTATAATGAAGAGTAGATGTACTTTCAGATTATTATGTGAAATAGAATGAAGTGTACTCCAGTGGGGAGAAGTACCATCGATGTTCAAAGGGATTCAAGAGAAAGAACCAGCACTACCAAGGTACTACATGTTCTAGGATTGGGTATGAACATGATTTCAATATCTCAACTACAAGATAATGGTTTTGATGTCCACTTTGTACGGAATAATTTTTTCCAAACACCTGAGATGGAAGAGGTTGAGATATATTGGAGTTCGAAGCAATAGTAGAAATGGGAAGGAATTGAATGAGCTATGGCATAGTAAAATGGAAAATTTACATGATGGAGCATTGAATATGTTTGGCAAGATAGTAACAGGGGTTCCAGAATTTAGCACACAACATGATGATGTATGCAAAGGGTGCATACTTGGGAAATATGCTAAGGAAAAATTCCCAAGAAGTGACAAAAAAGCATATGGCATGTTAGGACTTATACACCTAGACATTTCTGGTGTGATGTCTACCAGAGCTCTCAATGGGGCTGAATACTTTGTCACCTTCATTGATGACCATTCCAAGAAAACTTGGATATACTTATTAAATACCAAATTTGAGGTCTTCAATCATTTCAGTGAGTATAAGGCTCTCCTGGAGAATGTTATAGGGAAGAAGGTAAACGTGTTTCGCTTAGATAGTGGTGGAGTGTATATTGATAAAAATTTCACATATTTTTTGGCAAAGGAAGTGAGAAGAAGAGAGTGGACAACTCCATAAAATTCTCACGAGAATGGGGTAGCAGATAAGAAAAAAAAAAATATAGTTGGGGTTGCAAAAGAAAGACTATATGACTAGTATTTTCCTAGGTTTCTATGGGAAGAGGAATGTAACAAAAAAATGTATATTCATAACATGACTCCTCAAAGAGAATTGGGGAAGAAAACACTAGAAGAATACTTCACATGGAAGAAGCCAAATTTTAGTCACTTAAGGATCTTCGACAACATTCATTACTTCCACGTGTCATAGGAGAATCACACCAAATTGGATCAGACTGTATAACATCGGTTCCTCGTTGGGTATAGAAAAACCTCAAAGGAATACAAGATCCACATTCCTAGCAATAGGAATATTGTAGTGAGACTCGACATAAATTTCATGGAGGACCGAGATTTTGAGAGATCTCATGAGAGGATGTAGGAGATTGGAATCAAGCAGCTGAAGCTTCATTGGTCCAGTAGAAGGGGAAGCAACAAGGGAAACCAATGAGATAGTCACGAGAATCTATTACAGTGACTAGTACTTGCATGTCCTTAGCTACATGGTATCCAATGCGTGTTAGTGTTTTTGTGGCAATAGAGTACCAAATAAAACCTCCTTAACAGTTGGTTGTTCCCTAAAAAGTATCACACTGATATTTGGTGTTGTTATTTGGAAAAATTGGATAAAACAAAGCATTGAAAATAGTGAAAATAATGCATCTAAAAACATAAAATATACCAAGGAGACAAATACAAAATAATGCTTAATGAAGCAACAATTTACCATAAGAATGGAGAAAGACTCCCTTTATTGGTTGATGGTGGTAGAAGATTAAAATAATAGAATGCTAAAAACACTTGAAGATGGTTCTTTAAGCTATGGTGCTAAAAATCCTCAGCAATGAGGTCCCTTTCCTCATTCTCTTTGCAAGATTATCCTCTCTCTCAAAAGAAGTATGAAGACTCTCCTAATGGTGTATTCATCTACTCTCACTAAGATGTTGGATTTCTTAGAAGAAATATAGCCCTAACTTGCTAATGTTCTTACTTCTTCTCCTTCGACAATGAAATGTGGGGTTTATCTGATAGAAATTTGTCCAACATAATAATGTATCATGTTTTGGTTATCAAATTTCTTGTTTATATAGAAACTATTGAACCCATCTTCCCTCTGTTGGTTCAAAAGTGATAGTTACTCAAGAGTAGGACAAGTTGATTCCATTGGGGGTTGCATATATTTAGGGCGACTCCAAGTAGGTTGTACTTGACTACAAATGTTAGGGAATCCTCCCCCCAAGTGTGGGAATTGAGCCTGAATTTCTAAGTCATACCTTTCCTCGACTGCACAATTTTCGAAGGAAAAGTTATGCGATTGTGCATTTGGTGTTCTTTCTTGGTGCACGGTACAATTTTTTCCTTAACAAACTTAGGAGAGGTGTAATTTTTGGAGCTTTTATAATATATTCATCTGGAAAATATTCATTTGCAGGTTTTACTAGAAAATGTTACGTGCATTTTTATAATGTATGATTTTTTGGTGTTAACAGTTTCCCCCTTATGTATGAGGTTAGGATCAAGCGTATAACCGAAACACATCACGATTTTTTTTCTAAATGAGATTCTACGTAGCTTATTTGAGAGAGAGAGAGAGAGAGAGAGAGAGAGAGAGAGAATAACTTGTCGCGAAGATGAGTAGACGGATCCCTTGACTAAGGAGAAAGGATAACCATGCTATGAAGAAAACTTGAGTGATATATAAAAAGTTATTATATGAGGCGACCATGTGCCATTCTAGTTATGATGACTAGTTAATACAATTTGATATATATTGGTTCTATCAAGTCACACTGTAGTAGATGACATATTGATGGATAGTGATGATTAACTGCTGACACCCTCAAGCGTGTTCCTTGAACAAATAGACCGAATCAGGTGCTCCCGTGCATCATCTAGGCGAAGCATTTCTTGCATGTCTTTGACATTTGGAACTTACCTTATATCATGTTGTAAGCAATGCTAAATGTGGTGCTTAGTGATGCGTACTTATTTGACTAAATGGAAGATCTATAGTGGTTATAAAGCACTATACCAACCCTAACATGGAAACTAGTGTTGGTGTTGAATGTTAGGGGAACCGATGACATTGACGGGAAATGTTGATTCCCATTGTGCCACTCTGGGATGTTCCTTCAAGGGGTAACACATCCAAGGTACAACCTCAATCTTGGAATATGGGTTGTGATGTCGAGAGGAAAGAAGCATCAACCATCCAAGAAGTGTTCATATGGGGAATCAAGAAATTTGGTGAATTGGATTGTGATATGGTGGGTCAACAAGGCATGATAATTAAAGATGGCTATAGTAATGAATATGGATAACTTTCCCAAGGTTGGAACTATAATGCAAGTGGCAGGAGTCAAAATAATTTTTCTGGTAAGCATAATGATGGAGTCGGTAGTACATCCAGGGTATGTGTAACTATGCTCTGACTGATGTGATGGGGATAAGTGGATAATGTGTGAGCTTCGACTAAGGGTGACTAGACACTGTCGCTTGGATAAGACATAAAAATATGGGTGGAAATATTTTTCCTAAAAAATGTTTTTACACTTTCCAAAAGAATGTAAAGGTGATTTGGATGTACAAACACAGAGACAAGTTCCCCAAAACATGTTGGCCTACATAATGATGTAGGGACGGTGTTTGTTTTTTGAGGGTGGGGGCCCCACTGGCTGTTATCGGTGTAGGGTTGATGAGGCGGGTGAAATTACACAAATGGACTATTTAAGTGGGGGGATTATAGGCCAAATTTTTAACGTGGTAGTGCGTCCTACTTGATTAATTGTAAAATATGATGGGTGAACCAGGTGTTGGCCCTCATTTTAGATCATTTTTTTCTTATTAAATACACCCAATTTCCATTATATCCGGCCATATACCATCCATACATACCTTATTTTGACCAATTTATGAATATTTATGTAAATAAATTACATTTTTCAATTTTTAAATATTTTTACAAAAATTGGGTTTTAAGTGCATTTCTGGATAGAACTAAAAATTCACGTAATGGCTCCATTGAAGTCATACCTGTAGGACACCTGGGCATGATATGAGCACATATTTATAAATATTGGGAGCCAAGGATGGATGTGTACCTATTGGTTCGGTCAAACCGAGCTAAAACATGCTCAGTCAAAGCTGGTCAAACAGGACTCGTCTTTCAGAAAATCCCTAGGAAATAGGCCAAAATTAGTATTTTGTGTGATTTTCCAGATTTTTTGTGATTAGATGGATGAATTATATCAATATAGATGAGATTAGGATAGATATGACTGTTAGAGACATTTTAGTCAAGTTTGTTTAATATTTTTTTATTTAAGACAAGAACATTGAAGGCATCAACATGAAAAATTTGTATAATTTCTTAAGGAGACTTTAGAACTTTATGAGTTAATTTGAGGAACTAGTTCCACTTTTTTTATGTTCAATGTGATGAATGATTGATTGAGTTGCACTACCTGGTTAATTTAGCTTGATTTTCATAAATATTTTTTGTTCATATTTGTTCAGTTGATTAGATGTATGATGATTTATTATGACCGATGATGAATCTTAGTTTAATTTCTAATTTTCATATGAAGGGACAAACCAATGTTTAAGTTAGACTCTCCTTCTATCTGATATAAGAACAAGAAACTAGAATTCATCTTTCTTTTTCTTATCGAGTGATTTACTTATGCTTATGAATCTTAGTTTAATTTCTAATCTTCATATGAAGGGACAAACCAGTGTTTGAGTTAAACTCTCCTTCTGTCTAATATAAGAAAAATAAACTAAAATTCATTTGCTTTCCTATTTGAAGCAATTTCTCAAATTTCTAGTCTTAAAAACAATGGTAACAATGATGAATGAATTTGTGAAGAAGGACAACATGGATCTCCTTAGTTAGGAGCCTCTTATTTGATGAGATTGTTGAACTATGTCAAATATATTCTAGGGGAAGACAGAAAAGTGGAAAAATGGATGTTACATCAAGAGCATCCAAATCTGCAACTGGAGGAGTAACAAGAGCATAAATAGGAAGTTTGCTAGAAAATTTTAAAAGTGATATTTTAAGCAGTTTAGGAACACAAGTTGATCTTTTAAAAGAAAATAATATGAATGAATATCAAGATCAAATCTTATCAATATTTTATCCAAAGTGTAGGAAGAAACATCCACTTAGAGAATTCCCTTTGGATAACATACAGGTGTGTGGACTCTGTATAGAGAATCATGCAATTGAAAGCTGTCCAAAACTTAAAGAATTGCAGATGGAAGATATACAAGGGACAAATTCTCTTTATTATATGGCTCCAAGGAGACCTTGGAAACCAATGATTCCTCAAAAATTCCCTCAACAAAACCTCCATAATTATCAGTATCCTCCTCAGAATCCATGGAGTACTCCAATTCCATGGCAGGCTTGGACTCAACAATAATATCAAAATCAACCTGCACAAGGTTGGAAATGATATAGTTATGGAAACCAGCCACCTCAAAAAATGTATCCCCAGCAATATCAATAGCCATATCGACATCCATACCAATAATCATATCCCGAGAAACCATTCCAATACTAACAATTCTAGCAACATTCTCAACCAATTCCATTTCCACCACAAAATCCTGCACCATTACTAACACAACCTCAGCAACTTCATCTACCTTCTAACTAGCAACCTCCTGGACCAACTCAATTACTAGTTCATCTAGTAGAAAATCCAAGTAACAAAGTGGAGCACAAAATTCCAATGTCTCTTCCTGAATTTGATATTTTGGATGAGTTGAAGAATGCTTATGTCAAAATTCATTTGTTGCAAGCTATAAAATATATTCCAATTTATGAAAAAACAATACATGACTTATGCATTAAGAAAACTATCAAAAAGAAAAAGGATCAACCTATAGTCTAGGTCATTGGCAAACTAGCTAGTCTCATGTCTACAAAAACAACAATTAAAAAATATATTGATCCTGGGATCCCTATGTTTACCATTTCAATCAATAATTTTTCAATTCAAAATACTTTAATAGATTTGGGGGCAGCAATAAATTTTGTGACTACATAAACTATGAAACACTTGAAATTGAATAATATTAGACCTACTACTACAATTTTGGAGCTTGCAGATAGATCTAAAGTTATACCAGAAGTAATATTAGAATATATCATTATTTCTTTGGATTCATGGGAATATCATGTAGACCTCCTGATCTTGCAGCCAAAAAAAAAATCTATGAGGCCATCCTTTAATTCTAGGCAGACCATGGTTAGGCACAACAAATGCCTCCATTGGATGCAGACCAAGAAGTATGATTATAGCACATGGGGATGAAAGGAAACATGTTACACTCTATCCTCCAGCACAATCTCCTTCTTTATTATCATGGCTTGATTAACAACAAAAACAACAAGAAACTAAATTAGTTCTCAGTATTAGTAAATTATTTAATTTAAGAGAAGAGGAAGAAAATGAGGATCTATTAGACCTTTTCATCTTAGAACCTAGTATTTTAGAGCAACTTAGAATAACACAATAGGAAGCCGCAAGTCATTTTTTAAATCAATGTTTCCAGGAAAATTTCACTATTCAATCATTGAAAATTTCATTTGAAAGTATTTTTCTTGTTAACTCAATTACCAATTCACAGAGTAAAATGATCGAAATCAGTCCTGGAAGGAATTTGAATATTGGTAATAATTTACAATCATCACAAGAGCAAGAGGTAATAGAATTGTTACGGAAATATTCAAAATATTTTTCCTGGGATTACACAGACATGCAGAGAATTTATCCAAAGATATGTATTCACCACATCTACAGTGATTATCATATCAAACCAATGAGACAACCACAAAGAAGAATGAATCCTATGATGAAAGAAATAGCGAAAGAGGAACTGCAAAAATTGTTACAAGTTGGATTCATCTATCCTATTTCTGATATTCAATGGGTTTCTCCCTTAGTTTTTGTGTATAATAAAAATGGAAAGTGGAGAATATGTGTAGACTATAGGTAACTAAATAAAGGCACATTAAAATATCATTTTCCGTTACCATTTATTGACCAAGTGCTCGATTCATTAGCTGGGAAGAAATTATTTTCTTTTCTTGATGGATTTAATGGATACAATTAGATTAATATAGGATTTGAAGACCGAGATAAAACCACATTTACTTGTCCATGGGGAAAATATGCATATAATTTTTTGTGATTTGGCTTATGTAATAGAACTACCACTTCTCAAAGAGCATTCCTTACAATATTTTCTTATCTAATACATGAATGTGTAGAGGTCTACATGGATGATTTCACTGTATATACAGGAAAATTTGATGATTGTTTGAAAAGTCTTGAAAAAGTTTTGAAAATATGCATAAAGACAAATCTATCCCTCAGTAATGAAAAATTCTTCATGATGTTAAGAGAAGGGATTGTGTTGGGACACTATATTTCTTCTTCAGGAATCAAGGTGGACCCAAAAAAATACAAGTTATTGTGAGCTTGATGCCACCTACAACACAAAAAGAACTAAGAAGATTATTGGGATAGGGAGGCTGTTATAGGATATTCATTGAGAATTTTAGTAAAATAGCTCTACTTCTATTCAAGTTACTTGAAAAATATGTTGACTTCTAATGGAAAAAAAACTGTCAAAATGCATTTGAAATATTAAAAGGAAAATTGTCAGTCTTACCCATTCTCCGAGGACCAAATTGGTCATTGCCATTTCATATATCTACTGATACATCTGAAATGGCTATAGGAGCATCACTTGGATAGAAGGAAAACCAATTAAATTATGCCATATACTTCATAACAAAAAACTTAACACCAGAAGAATTGATCTATATAGTCACAGAGAAAGAAGTTTTAGTTGTTGTGCATACATTTAATAAGTTTAGGCATTATATAACAGGTCATCGAGTATTCATTCATACATATCATACATCGATAAGATACTTAATGAACAAAGCAATAACAAATGGAAGAATTACTAGATGGTTGTTATTAATGCAAGAATTTAACATCATTGTTTTAGATCGACTAGGTAAGGATAATCAAGTGTCAGACTTTCTATCAAGGCTTCATTCACCTGGTGATCCAAATCCTGTTTCAGATGATTTTCCAGATGAACATTTATTTTCTACAATAGTTAAAACACCATGGTTTTCTGATGTAGCCAACTATTTATCATCTGGAATATTACCATCCCATTACACCAATAAACGTAAAAGAAAGGTAATTAGAGAAAGTGCTATATATATTTGGGTCAATGGTGACATATTTTATACTAGTTCTGATTTATTAATAATAAAATGTGTTACAGAAGATGAGATTCTAGATATTCTGAAATCATGTCATGACGAGCCATGTTGTGGTCATTTTGCAGACAAGCGGACAACATACAACGTGCTCAAACTTGGTTACTATTGGCCAAAAATCTTCAAGGATTCCAAACCCTATGTTAAAAGATGTGATAGCTGCCAAAGAACTGGAAGCCCTGTGGTATCAGATAAAATTCCATTAAAGCCACAAGTATTCACACAGCCATTCGAGCAATGGGCTCTAGATTTTGTGGGACCAGTTGACCCACCTTCAAATCCAAATAAGTACATTCTAGTATGTACATATTATCTTACAAAGTGGGTAGAGGCAAAGGTAGTGGAAAGAGAAAAAAAAGACATAGTAGTCTCATTCCTCTTTGAGGAAATATTTGTTAGATTTGGAGTTCTGAGATAGATTTTCATTGATAAAGGAGAAAAATTCACTTCCAAACTTGTCCAATATCTTATAGAGAAGTATAAGGTCAAACAAAAAAAAAATTACTCCATATCATCCTTAATAAAATGGACAAGTAGAGTCGACAAATAAAGTGCTAGAAAATATCATGACAAAAACAATGCAAATGAATAGAAAGGATTGGTAAGAAAAGTTAAGAGATGCACTGTGGGCATACAGAATTACATGGAAGAGAACAACTAGATTCAATCCATACCAGTTTGTATACGGTAAGGAAGTTTTGTTACCCATTGAATTTCAAATTCATACATATAAACTTGCAACAAAGTTGGGAATGGAACTATCTGAAGCACAACAACAACAAATGATGCAATTAAATGAACTGGATGAAATAAGACAACAAGAAATAGAGAATACATCTCTAGTGAAACAAAAAAGAATAAAGTGGCATCACAAATTCATTAACAATAAAAGTTTTCATAAAGGAGATTGGGCATGATTGTTTGACTCAAAGTTCAAATATTTCAAGGCAAAGTTTACAACTCATAGGCTTGGGCCATATGAGATAGAAGAGATCTTTGATAATGGAGCAATCAAAATAAAAACAATTGACAAAGCAACAATTTCATTTTTAGTCAACAGACATAAGCTTAAGGTCTACAATAAGCCTATCAATAAAGAGGACCTTTTAAAAATAATCTCAACAGAAAACAACATGGAAATAATGGAACAACATAGCGGTATGCCTTCCTTCTAGAATAATTTAAATATATATATATATATATAAGTAAAGAAAAGAGTTTGGTTGAGAAAATCTAGGAAATTGGCACAATACAAACTCAAATTCATATCAGAAAACCAACATGTTTGGACAATATGAATTATGTACTTTGTTTTAATTTTACCTTAGTTTGATTTTGCAAAAATAATCCTCCAAGCAATGCGAGACTTGCGGACAAGTCTTAACATAAGCAAGGGGGGAGTTCGTAATAAAACTGTTCAAATAGTTTTACTAGTTGTATTATAGAAGGGACCTGAATTACATGTCAGAAGCAACCTGAAACATCGCTGAAAATATCATGCAGAAGGGACCTGAAACATTATTTACAATATAACTACAGAATGGACCTGAATTACATCATATACGAATTGCAGAAGGGACCTGAACAACATCAACATTCAAGGAACCTGAATAAATAGTAGATGCCAAGAAGAACATGAAATAACATAATATCAAAAGGTTCAAGTCAGCAGTTAAATTGTTTATATTCCATCTATGTGTATCTATGAAGAACCATCATTGTTATCATAAGTATATGATCAACCATCAACCATTATTTTGATAAAAGGACATCATCAACCAGTATTTACATCAAGCTATTTTGCAGGAATACAATTATAGTAAGTGTACAAAAAATTCTCATAAAATCTCTTGATTTTTTTTTTAATTTTCTAGAAATTGTTAAAAATAATTTAACTTTATATGCATCCCATTACACTTACCACTTTCCATTTTTCTTATCAATATCCTACCTATGTTCCACGTAAAACAAAACATTATTATCCTACCCATCATAATCATATTTCATTCATTATAATCCTATTATTTCCTACAAAATTCCTATTCATTATCCTTTCCTACATTAAGCCTCCTACATGAACCCCATTCCTATTCATCATTGCATATACCTCTACAGTAATCCCAAACATTTTATAAGAATTTTGACGAAAAATAAAGACTCAATATTTTTCCCGTAAGGAATTTTTTTGACCTACAAAAACTACACAAGGGTTAGTGGCATAAGGAGAATCATTTAATTTTAAATGACCTATATTATGGTAATTTTAAAATAAATTAAGAAAAATGCATAAATCTAAGGTATGAGCACAATATGTAAACATCTAATATGACAAAGCCAAAAGTTTGAAAATGAAAATGAAATCGACGAAGGTTGAAAAGACATGGGATTATTATGCATATAAACCAAGGTGTGGACATACAACGTAATGAGGGCAGCCATGAATGAAATATGAAATTACAAAGAATGTGGGGATGTGGTGATATGGTGACAAGATGTTTATGAATACCATGGAATAAGGACAATGTACAAAGACAAAAGAATGCAACCACGAGATTCGTGAGTCAGAAGGTGAGTCGGCATATGAAACTGTCAAACAAATTTCAAAACATTGTGTAATTCCACATTCAAACACTGTGACAAACAACTGTGTCAAGCCTTCACTATCAAAACAAAAACGGAAATCTATGTTAAATTTTTTCTCTTCCACCACCACGGCCATATTCAAGCTCAGGTGGAGGAGGACATTGTGCAAACACATGCATGCATTCAACACCTCATGGAAGACAAAAATTAGCGAGAAAATGTGGAGAAGAGGTTGTGGAAAATAGATAAGTTCGAACTAAGAAAGAGCATTGGTTTTAACGAATATTTAAGGCCAAGATATCCTATTTTCCGAGTTGATTGAGCACTCCAACAAACTCCAGTGACTTTTTAAAGTGAATAGGTAAGGATTGATTCCATATTCTTCATTGTTGAACTGATTTTAGGGATAGTGAAGCTCGAGATTATGTTTAAGATGTGTCATTGAACAACGAGTCAAAATCCAGTTATAAATTAGTGTCTTTGCCACCATTGAACTCGACTCTACCACCATTAAAAACGACCCTTCCACCATTAAATCTGACTCTGCTATGAAATATGTGAATCTTTAGATGTTGGAGAAGAGTCCTAGCTAAAGTAGCATTGTGTAAACACATGAGCACGAGGTTGAACTCAAAGATATCTCCGAGATTGCTCCACATCAAGTAACCGAGTTTGAAATCCTCCATACATAGCCACGAAGTTGTCACATGAAAAAAAAAATAGGGTTCGATATTTTTACATAGTGTGTGATTTTTGTAAAACACAGTGAGCTATTTCTTGTTGTTCTCATACAAACAGAGAGCAAATTTGTTTCAATTTCAACTTCATAGTGAGAATTTATCATTGTAGAAGAGGGATCGAGCATGAATTCATGAGAAATAGGACACTGTAAGATGATTTTTGTTGATTCCTACATAATGAATTCTGTTTTAGAGGCAGATAATTCATTTCTACACCAAAAATAGAGAAGGAATTTTTGTGAAAATTTGATAAAACAAAGATTGAAAAATTAGTGATAGAGCAATAAAAATATTTTAATAGTGTTTTTATGATATTTATACATAAAGAAAGAAAATTTTTATCAGTTTTTGAGAGATCAATAGACTCATTATTGCACCACAAAAGAGGATTGAAGAAGATTCACATGTAAAAAAAAAATCATTTCTTTTGAGGAGCTTCAGAGAAGAGGTAAGCATAATTGTCATGAATAAAATGTATGAATAAATTAACAGAGATATATATATGCATGAATTTTTATTTATGATGAGAATGTGTAGAGCACAAGGGTATATAAACTAGTATACATAACACATGGCCACCAGAATAGAGCCAAGAGAGTTCAAGATAGAGAATTGGGAGAAGGAAACTATAGAAAAACTATATCAATATTGATAGATAGGGTTCCTACAAAAATTTAACAGGCAAAACAAAAGTATCTCTAAAGAATTCATAAAAAATTATAGACAGGAACAAACAAAGGTGGGCAACCTATCTATTCCATTAAGACCAGAATTCATTTCAGAAGCTCTAGATCTTCCACTTTTAGGAGAACAATACCATAAAGGCCTGCATTTCAAATACAAAGGGTGGAGTTTCTTCTTGGAAAAACGTAGAAAAGGATCATTTGATAGTACAAAGGGCATCCCAAGGGAGTGGTTCAATGAACCATGGGAAGAATTGGTATTATTAATACAAATTTATTTCACATGTGATGCCAGATACAATGTAGTACATCTTCACCACATCATACTACTCAAGAACATAAAGGGAGAAGTAAAGATCAATCTACCATACTTCTTCTCCAAGAACTTGGTGAAACTGATAGAGAGTGCGAAAAAAGAGATTAAAACCAAAGAAACATAGATCTACTAGTAGAGGCTTATTAAAATCCTTGTAGAATATCAAGTGAAAAGAAAGGGTTTAGTAAGGAAGGAATTTTTATCCTTCATCATTTTGAGGAACAAGTAATACAGGAGAAATTGAAGCCAGTTCACAAGATAGGAATCATAATGAACTCTCCTTTATATCATAGTACTAGGCCCAAGAAACAACATGATATTATCATGGTTAAGAAGGAAAAATATTATCTATCTATTCCTAAGAGGCATAGGAGGAAAACTCAAGAAGAAACAAGTAACTACGAAAAATATCCTGAAGTACAAGTTGTTCAACCATCTCCCACAACAAAAAAAATTGATGAAAGAATTGAGAAAATGAAAAGAGAAGACTATGAGGAACCTTTGGAGAAAGATTCATACTTTGACAATGTTGAAGTAGGAGCCACCTCATTTGTCAAAGATATAAAAGAAGAGGAAAGAGAACTACACTTGTCAAGATAAAAGAGCTAACAGAGAAATTGGAGGTCAACGGAATTCTAGAAAGACATTTGAAAAAGGAAAACAAGATTTAGAAGAAAAAAAATGAAAACCTAATCAAAGAAAATTAAAATTTGAATGATAAAATGGGGAAATAGAAACAAAGAACACATTGATTTCCAAGCAAGCTTATAGGTGGCTTAATGACAAAAACAAATGGAAGTACAAGTATGAGAGACAGAAGGTCATGGCTACAATTTACAAGGGAGAGCTGTACAAAGGAATTGATTTTCTTCTACAAGAAGCACAAAAGGAGGCATCATGATCAGGAACAGTTGGTACATCAGAACTCTGAAGGTCAAAGCGGAGAAAGAAAGCATGAGGATATGCTTGCAAATCAACAAGGGGGAGATGTTGGCCCTCACTTTTTCTCAAAATTTTCTTATTAAATACGCCTAATTTCCATTATATCCAGCCATACACCATCCATATATACCTTATTTTGACCAATTTATGCATATTATGGTAAATTAATTATGTTTTTTAAATTTTAGATATTTTACACAAATTGGGTTTTAAGTGCATTTTTGGACAGAACTAAAAATTATCGTAATGGCTCCATTGAATTCATACTTGCAGGACACCTAGGCACGAGTTGAGCACATATTTAGAAATATTGAGAACCAAGGATGGATGTGTACCTATTATTTTGGTCAACCCGAGCTAAGAAATTCCTAGTCAAAGCTGGTCAAACATGACTTGTCTTTAAAAATATCCCTAGGAAATAGGCCAAAATTAGTATTTTGTGAGATTTTCCAAATTGTGTGTGATTGGATGGATGAATTCGAGCAAGATAGATGGTATTAGGATAGATATGACTATTAGAGACATTTTAGTCAAGTTTTTTTAATATATTTTTATTCAAGCCAAGAACATGGAAAATTTGTATAATTTCTTAATGCGACTTCAGAACTTTGTGAGTTAATTTGAGGAACCAGTTCCACCTTATTTGTTTCCATTCAATGTGATGAATGATTGATTGAGTTGCAGTAGCTGAGAATTATTTTCAGTGTGCAAGACAAGAGTTGAGGGCCCCCACACCAAGCTAAGTACACTTCCTGGTTAATTTAGCTTGATTTTCATAAATAGTTTTTCTTTATATTTGTTTAGTTGATTAGATATATGATGATTTATTATGATTTATGATGAATATTATTTTAATTTCTAGTATGCATATGAAGGGACAAAACGATGTTTAATTTAAACTCTCCTTCTATCTGATATAAGAAAAATAAACTAGAATTCATCTTTCTTTTCATTGTCGAGTGATTTACTTATGCTTATGAATCTTAGTTTAATTTCTAATCTACATTTGAAGGGACAAACCAGAGTTTAAGTTAAAGTCTCCTTCTATCTGATAGAATAAAAATAAACTAAAATTCATTTTCTTTCTTGTTTAAAGAAATTTCTTGAATTTATAGTCTTAAAAACAATGGTAACAATGATGAATGAATTTGTGAATAAGGAAAACATGGATCTCCTTATTTAGGAACCTCTTCTTCTACTCTTTATGCATCATTAGCTATCATCATTGGTTAATTGATTTCTCTTCAAGAAAGTAATACTCTAGGGAAGGTCATACATGATCTCCTAAGATAGGAGCCTCTTCCCTCAAAGATTACCTATTGAAACAGAAATTACTTAGTTAAATTTTATATTTTTGATATACATTTCCTTTAGTTTAAACAATTTGTCTTATAAAAGATTTACTACATCTGATATCGATATATTTTGGATATGCTTCCAAGTTTACAACCCCATATTGATAATAAGATAGTTGTTTTAGTTTACCTAGTAAATTGACCCAAAACTAGGAATGGGTTTGATGAGGGATGAGTGAAGCAGAATGATGTTGATCTTCAAGGAGTGAAATTGATGTGGTTCTCAGGCCTGAGTAGATGGTCATGGATCCCAATAGTGAAGGGGTGTATATGAACATGAATTGATGCATCAGTGGGAAATATCTATCGAATGACATGGATGTTTATCATATGCATGGCGAGGTGGTGATAAACATGGCCGAGATGATGGACCCTATCTTGCATTTTGGAGAAATTATGGTAGGATATGAAAAGCTTAAGAGTAAGCCTATCATGTTGAGTGTTGAATGATACCATCTCTATTAGTTGTCTACGAGGGTAACTATTAAAGTGGATTTTTCATGATGTAGATGAAATATCCACAACCAATACCCAAAATGAAAATATATATTTTTAAAATGTATGAATAATCTATGATTGACTGAATGATATGAATTAAAAACAAGAGAAGGTGCACTTGAAATAATAGTTTGGGTGTATGGTGGGTCGAAAAATGAGTTTTGGAAATAACTAGAATGAAGAGCTCCATGATGAATATGATGTGGTACTGATCCTTGTGTCTCTCATGATTTTTATAATGGAGGTCCTAAGCTTCTACAATAGGCTCCAGAAAATGGAAAAGAGTGCAATAAATAGGGCTACGGGGACAAAATATCATTTCATTTGCATTGTCAAGCTTAAGAGGCCTAAGCTACTTCCAAGAGAATTTCTTATCGTTTTGGTAAGGGAAAGCACCAATATTTCGTGTGGGGAGAGCCAAGTAGGAGCTTGTACCTTAGCCTTTGTAATTTTGGTAGTTGTAGGGTAGATAGGTCATACAAGGGTCTCATGTATGACCTTTTCAAGGTGTAAATTTAGGGCCGTGCAAATGACTCATGTAGAGTCGCATAGTCACTACGTGAAGCTTTAAAGTTTATGTGACGACGTCATGCAAAAGTGGCCCTCAATCGCACAATCTGTGGGACCAAGTCACAATAAGCCATGATGGTGTACATCGCGGGTCATCGCACCTTGGTCGCTAGACCACACATGATCTGCGCATCTATGTTTTACACAAGTGCATGAACCATGCGTTTGTGTTAAACATAGAAGTGCGGACCTCACTGCGATTCTCATCATCACCTTATGCTCGATAGACATGTGAACGCATGTCTTCTTGAAAACTAGACGCGCGTTGCACACACTTGTGTTGGGTACGAGCACATTTTTTTTAAAAAGAGCGAGAATTTTTATTTTTATAACTTAGGGAGCTAGAATTGATTCTTACAATCCCTGATGGTAGGATGATTTGGAGAGAGACAGACTGGGAGTCCCTATGTATAATGGTTGTAGTGAAATAGGTGGTCAGCCAGACCTTAGCTTGGTGGCAGTTACTGAAGCTTCTTTAGAACCCCATATTAAGATCCAAGGATAGATTTCTGCATTTTTTGAGACACTGCTAGGAAGATGACCAAAAAGTTATGGTGATCTACAGGCATTATAGAACTTTTGAGGTCTAAAATGGACCTCCTAAGAAAAATGTACAGTCAAAATCAACTTTATAAGAACCAATAGGATTCAAGATGAGGATGTAAAACATGGGGGATGATTCAATATTTTTAGGGTAACAATGTAAGAATACTAAAAAATAATAAAATAATAAAACTACTTTTTAAACTTGTATTTTCAACTTATCTCCCTAAGGTTTTACTCAAATTTCGAGTGGGAGTACTCGTTCGATGAAAATTTGAATTCCTCATCTAAGGAGTACCCATGTTGCATACTTTCAATGGAATGTGCTACACAAAAAATGAGAAATACATGAAAATACGTTATTGCAATCACATTTTCCATGTATTTCTCAATTTATGTGTATAAGGGTCCATAGAAAGTATGTAACATGTCTAATTCTTAGATGATGAATAAAGTTATGTATCCAACGAGTGTTCCTACTCGAAATTTGAGTAAACCCATAGAGAGATAAGCTGGAAATATGAGTTGAAAAAGTAGTTTTTCCTTTTTTTCCTCTAAAATTTGATGATGCAATCTAATGTTATTTTATTATTTCCATAATTAGTTTATAATTTCCTTAGGAGGCCCATTTTAGACCTAAAAATTCCCTTAATGGATAGTCTACCAATATCAACCCTTATTTATGTATATTCCGTGACAGGGTTGCTACCTCGTGGAGAGGATTTCTTGTATCCTCTGCCAGTTGGGCATGTGGATATCTGCTAATGGGCAGAGGCCGAGGATCATTGTGGGTCCAAAACATATGACAAGGATTGGATCAAGGTTCCCACTATTTTTTATCTTTCTAAGGGGATTTTGGTGGCTATGATTTTGAAGTTGGATGGTTCTATGTCCCCACACAGGGTGTCAAGGCCCTAGATAACTGTCCTATAGTGGTCGCAGGCAGGCCACTTCTTTGACAAGGCTCAGTTTGTGGACAGTGGCATGACATCACTATTGACACAGGTGCAGCGTGGTGAGCTATGAAGCTTTTGCTAAGCAATTATTTTATGCAATATTATTTAAGAGAGGGTCGTGATGCTTTGGACCTTCTTAGTAGCACATCTAGGGCCTACTAGAGACTGACATATCTGACGGTGGGTGTCGGTGTTTCCAAGAGTTGGTGGTGATGCTGCAGGGAATTTTTAGGTCCCTATATTACTAGTATACTCACTTATTATTGTTAGTGTAACCCCCTTGTTGTTATTATTGTACCCCTGTAACCCCCATATTGTTATTATTCTGCCCTTAAATTATTATTGTTAGGTCGGCTAGGATTACATTGTGGCCCCACTAGGATTACATTGTAGCCCCATGGACTCCTATATATAGAAAGGAGGTTTTGTAATTTGTATCATCAAAGAATTGTTCATTCATGTAATGTATTGGAGGTTTCCCCCTTGAAGTGGCTCATTTATAAGGCATCGATATCTCTTTTCTTCTATTTTTTGAGCTGGTTTCACACCATTTGGTATTAGAGCTTTGGATTCTAGGGTTTCGCTGCTCCAAATAGGTCATCGTGGAATTTTCTCTATAAATTTTTTTCTACGAAGTTTAAAAAGATAAAAAATTTAGGGTGCGAAGCTGTAATCCCAAGGAACATTGTCGCAAACTTTTAGGGCTTGGTTCACAATATTTTCGGAGATATGATCTATGGAAGTTACATCTTTTTGCAGGCTCCTCAATTTAATCTAAACAAGTCATCCTGGAATTTTATCTATAAATTTTTTTCTATGAAGGTTCAGAATCTGAACTTTTAGGGCACGAAGATGAAATCTTGAGGAAACACATCGCAAAATTTCAGAGCTTGGTTAGCAATATTTTCGGAGATATAATCTGTGGAAGGTCATTCTTTTTCAGGCTCCTGAATTTCATCTCAAAGAGGTGATAGTGGGAAAATCTTCATAACTCTCTCTCTGTGCATAGGATTGACATGCCGTAAAATGTGGCCACAAGTAAACAGATAGTAGTTTCTTTGCTATCAATTTCAGAGTTAAAAGATGAAACAGTGACACATGGCAAGTCGTACAAGTTCGATGCACTGAAACAGTCCATAATTAGGTCATTGTGGGAGATTGGACATAACTTTACCTTGAAGAATCCAAATCAGCTCAGACCTATGGCATTCAAAAGAGGATTAAGAAGGCTACCTTAGTGCCAAATTTCAGATATTGAAGAGTTGTAACCACAGAGATAATATAATTTCAATATCGAGATCTTCAAAAGCAAGAAAAAGGTGTGTAATTTTTTCCGAATTGCATAAGTCTTGTTTGAAGAATAAATTTGATTTAGATATCATCAAATTATCATCAAATTAGAATGAAGACTGAAGATATTCCAAAAACAACATTTCGAACTCATGGGGGTCACTATGAATTTTTGGTCATGCTTTTGGCCTTACCAATGCACCTTCTACATTTCAAGGGTTGATGAATTCCATTTTCAAACTCTTAGAAAATTTGTGCTAGTATTTTTTGATGATATACTAATCTATAGTAGGTCTTGGAAGGATCATGTTGAACATGTTGAGAAGGTGCTTAAACTATTGCAGGAGAAACAATTATATGCAAAAACATCCAAATGTTTCTTTAGAGTATAAGAGGTGGAATATCTGGGTCATATTGTATCTCACGAGGGTGTTAAGGTAGACCCTAACAAAATTAAAGCCATTAAGGAATGGAAAGTCCCCACAACCATAAAGCAGTTGCGAGGATTTCTTGGGTTAACAGGGTATTATCGCAAGTTTGTTAAGAATTATGGGAGAATAATAGCACCTCTAACAACATTATTGAAGAAATATGCATTTTCATGGACTCCTGAAGCAACTAAGGCCTTTGAACATCTTAAGAGAGAAATGTGCCTGGCAGGGTCTCCATCATGAACACAGCTTTTCATGTGAATGTAATGCCTCGGAAATGGTTAGTGTTGTTAATGCCAGAAGGAAGACCCATTGCTTTTGAAAGTCGTCCAATCAAAGGAAAGTATTTACAGAAACCTATTTATGAGAAGGAAATGTTAGCAATACTGCATGCACTAAAGAAATGGCGAACTTACTAATGGGAAGACACTTCAAGGTAAAAACCGATCATGATAGTCTTAAACACTTTTTGGAACAAAGACTATCGTCAGAAGAGCAGCAAAAATGGGTCACAAAGATGTTGGGTTATGACTTTGAAATAATCTACAAAAAAGGAAAGCTTAATGTTGTTGCAGATGCACTCTCAAGAAAGAATGAAGAAGTGGAAGCATTGCTTTGTGCCATTTCTATTATCCAACCAGATTGGATAACCGAAGCAAGAGATGAATGGAAGAAGGACAAAGATGTATGGAGACTCATTCAAAAGTTGCAGCAAGATCCTAGTACATCTGATACATTTAGTTGGAAAAATGATTCCTTATGGTACAAAGATCGCTTATATCTTTGTAATAATTCCCAACTAAAACAAAGGATTCTTCTGGAATTGCACACTTCTCCTTTAGGAGGACACTCAGGATTTTTAAAAACTTACCACAGGGTGAAGAAAGAATTTTTTTGGGATGGCCTTAAATCTGATATTCAAAAGTTTGTGGCGGAATGTTTGGTTTGCCAGCAGAATAAAGTGGAAACAATTAAGACCCCGGGACTTCTACAACCTTTAGCCATTCCAAGTCAACGTTGGGAGGAGATTTCAATGGATTTTATCACAGGTTTACCTAAGTCCGAAGGAAAGAGTGTCATCATGGTGGTAGTTGATAGACTTACCAGTATGCACACTTTTGTGCATTATCTCGTCCATTTAAAGCAAGTACAGTTGCTACTACATTTATGGATAGAATTCAAAAGCTACATGGAAGCCCAAGGGTTATTGTGAGCGACAGAGATCCCATTTTTACTGGAAATTTTTGGACGAATTTATTTTCTTGTTTGGGTACTCAATTAGCTCATAGCTCATCTTATCATCCTCAATCCGATGGTCAAACTGAGATAGTAAATAAATGTTTGGAAGGATCTCTTCGTTGTTTTTTATCTGATAAACAAACACAATGGGTCAAGTGGTTACCTCTCGCTGAATGGTGGTATAACACTTCCTTCCATACTGCAGCAAAAATGACCCCATTTATGGCACTTTATGGATATCATCCACCATCCATCACATCATCTTTAGGGGAAAATTCGAAGGTTCAAGCAGTGGAAGATCACATCGAGCATCAGCAAGAAGTTCTCCAACTCTTAAAGGATAACCTGAATTTGACACAAAATCGAATGAAACAACAGGCAGATCAACATCGCAGCGAGAGAAGTTTTGATGTAGGAGATTGGGTATTTTTACGGCTACAACCATACAAACAAATTTCCCTCAAGCAAGCTAAGAAGGATAATAAATTATCGCCAAAGTACCATGGTCCTTACAAGGTGTTGCAAAAGATTGGTACTATGGCATACAAATTGGAGCTTCCTGCTTCTTCACGAGTGCATCCAATTTTCCATGTTTCATGCTTAAAGAAGGTTATAGGTGAAAATCTTCCAGTTCAAACAATATTGCCCGAACTTGATGAGGAAGGAAAAATCATATTGGAACCTGAAGCAGTCACGGAAACAAGAACTTGACAGCTACGAAATCGATCAATTTCAGAGTATCTCATCAAGTGGAAGAACTTACCCACTGAAGATTCTACATGGGAGGATGAGAATTTTATACGGAAGCACCCATAGCTACTCAAGCATTGAGGACAACACTTTTTTGAAGGAGAGGGGCATGTTAGGTCCCTATATTACTAGTATAGTCCCTTATTGTTGTTAGTGTAACCCCCTTATTGTTATTATTGTACCCTGTAACCCCCATATTGTTATTATTGTGCCCTTAAATTATTATTGTTAGGTCGGCTAGGATTACATTGTGGCCCCATGGACTCCTATATATAGAAAGGAGATTTTGTAATTTGTATCATCCAAGAATTGTTCATTCATGTAATATATTGGAGGTTTCCCCCTCAAAGTGGCTTATTTCTAAGGCGTTGATATCTCTTTTCTTCTATTTTTGGAGCTAGTTTCACAATAGGCATTCTTGGAATGCCATTGTGTGGGGTTAGTTTAACTCTAGCCCTCGGCTAATTTTGGAGTTCCCCTATCATAGGATGGACTTCTAGGGAGATCCAAACATGGGGATTCCTCCTGGTGATGCATGGGGACGAGCATGTATGAGAGTTCTTGTTTTTTTCATTTTTTCATTTTTACATGTATAGGTATGTTTTTTATATAAGATGATTTTGATACCATTTTTTTTTCACTTTTGTATGCAGGGTTCAGTGATGAACAATAACCTACTTGGTGGGAAATGATCTAATACGCATCGGTGTAAGAGGGGCGACACCCATGCCACAAATATTGAGAGATGTGAGGCTTCCTGCTGAGCCTGAGCGGCCAATGCAGCTGCACCGATTGGAAACCGGTTGACCCTTCGGGGAGGGTAGTAGTGCAGAGAAAGACATGGACATAGAGTGGTGGTGCAAGCATGTTGAGGAAGTGGAGCCACAGTTTCCAAGTGTAGAGTGCGAGCTGTGGGAATATTGAGATACCCGGGGTAGGACTCAGGCCCTCACTAGAGGGATTCCCATGGAGGGGTTGGATGGGTTGGGTAAGGTCATCATGGAGATGAAGATCGTGCATGAGTGGGGGCGTCGACCATTTTTGCGCCATATAGATATGGTGATGGCCACGACTAGTCTGATTTTGGATCCGAGTGTGGATATTGCTCCACGGGAGGGGGAGGGAGGGCCTCGACCCTAGATTTAGATGATATGATGTATATTCCAGGGAAAGTAGCCATTATGATTATGCTCCCTTTTGTTCATTGACTTGTTTCTCTGGGCTATGAGATAGTGGATTGTACAACTATTTTTGTACCCAAGATATATATATTTTTAGTGTATATATGCAAGATATATTTTTGGTGGCTCTTATGACTTTTTTGGTGTACATTCTTATAAATTTCGGGCTCTGGTATTGTCGTGTTTAATTTTCATTCTCACCTTATTTTTACTCATGTTTTTAATTGTTATTTATGTCATTTTTCACAATTCTTGGGCTAGTAGCTTACACTTGGAGCATGATCAAATAATTGTTCATTATTTAACCTATTTCCTTTATTTCCATAAGATTTGCATCAAAATGATTATTGATGATAATGCTTGTGTTGTCTTAGGAAGACATATGAAATCACGATCAAAGATACACGTGCATCAGAAATTGCACCAAGTTTTTTTCCTGCACCAACACGCCTACACTAGCATTCCTGCACTGATTTGTGGTTCTGACATCTCGACACGCTTTCGAAAAAAAAGAATGGTTATTGTCCAAAATTATTCTCTAAAACCTTCCCATGAGTTGGAGTTCATTGAGATCGCACATGTGGGTCTCTAGAAGAAAATAAAAAAATCTCCTCAGAGTCCTCGCAGGTTTAAAATTGCCACGTTTGACCTAGAGTTGCGTGCAGTTGGACGAGAATTTTGAAAATCTAGGAAAATGGGTTTTTTTCCAATATAAAAAATTATCTATAACCCGAACCATTTCCCAAGATTCACATTGTTATAAAATTTACACAGGTTTTTGAGGCATTTGTATAAAAAAACACTGTTTTTCTAGAATTCTAGGATCTTGGCACAGTTTCAAACTGCCAAGTTTGACCTCGATTTGCATGTATACGAAGGTGAATCTCTAAAATATGAGTGAAATTATTTTTTACAAGTATAAAAAATTATCTAGAACCTGAACTATTTCCTAAGATTCTCATTAGTCTAAATATTACACAGAGGTCTTTGAAGTAGTTTTATAAAAAAAACTATTTTTACATAATTCTAAGATCTAGCCAGATTTGCCAAAAAATGGAAACTTCATATTAAATCTATATTTTCTTGATGGGAAAATTTTTGTACTTGTCTCCTATTGGTGGAAAAAAAATGGGATTCACTTCCTCATCTTGTTTTGTAATGGATTGGCTCATCTAAAGCCAAATTTGTATCTTCAAATATATAAAAATAGAGTTATGGCTCGAAGCCTAGGGAGCAAGCCATTTTTTGTACTTTCATGCTGCTAACCTGAGTGTTAGGGGTCTTCCCCTTCCTCAAATCAATTTGAAGTTGCACTACTGAGCTCAAATGTATAAGGACTGATATTTCCATTAATAACAAGCCTTTAATGCTAGGTTCATGCATCAATTTTCTCTATTTTATGTAATGTTAATCTTGCTCTCATAGTTAAGTGTTTTCCTTAAAGGGAAACAAGATGGTTGGCTCAGGCCCAGCCAACCCAACTCATTCTCCCCATCTTTCATGGTGTGCTTAGATACAATTATTCTGGTGTGAACAAAGTGATTTATTTATGCTTGAGCTTGTAGTTTTGGTGAAACCCTTTTGAATGTATTTATTTTATGCATGAACTTAGATCTAAGGAGTCCTCATGTGTGTTGAGTTGATTTTCATTTCCTGTTTCACTATTTTATTCATTCCCAAAACATCACATTGTTTCTTTTCTTTTTTGAGAATGTTCCTCGAATTAATTCTGAAAGATTAGACAGGGTTGCAGGTTTAATGATTTAAGTTATGATATAAATATTAATTTCCTTCTATAGCACAACATACCCTGATACAAATATGAGTTATGGCTGAGTTATGATATCTATGTGCATAAGTTTATACTATAATGATATCCTGAAATGATTGTAAACTAAATATCATTAAGTATAGGAATTGGTGATGGCATTTTTTTGAGTTTAAATACTTTATGAAAATAATATTTTAAGAAGAATGTATTTATCACGCAGTGACAAATATTTGAAGAGGTTTAAGTTTAATCTTCTAAAAAATGTCTTTTATTACAAAGCAAGAGTTTTCCATTTCTGCAACTATGAGAATTTCCTTGAAGATTCACATTTCGTCTTTTCACTGGAAGTTTTCATTTTATTTGGGATTATTTTCATTAATGTTGAAGCTAAATCTTTATTTCCTACTTACTGTTTATAGCACAACAATTTTTGAATCTGTCCCAGTGTAGGAACAAGATGTTCTAAGTACAGGAACAAAGTGTTCTAGTATAGGAATATAGAATTCTAGTACAAGAACAGAACATTCTAGTATAGAAACAAAGCATTCTAGTACAGGAACAAAACATTCCAGTACCGAAATAGAGTGTTCTGGTACAGGAAAAAAGTATCTTCTATAGGAAAAAAGTGTTATGGTAAAGGAACAAAATTTTTCTGGTACAATAACATATTCTATCTAGTATAGGAACAAAATCATTATAATAAAAAAATGAATTTGATTTGTTTTCCTAGTGCGGAGACAAAATTGTTCATGTATAGGAACATGGTCATTCTGATACAAGAACAAAATTTTCATAACATAGAAATGAACTTACACTTTTTTCCTTGTACAAGGATCATAGTACAACAATAGATTTGATTTTCAAATATTTTAAGTTTTGCACTTGATTGAGTGGCATGAATTCTGAGTTCATTTATTTTTGAAGTATATTTCCAGCAAAGTATTTTATTTCTATTTTCTAAGTGAGAGTCCAGTTTCGAGTGTGGTGTGTGGTGTCATTTTTTTAACTAGTGGTGTGAAGAGTTTCTACACATGTTAGGATTTTTTTTTCAGGTTGCTAGAGTCCTTCTCTGGCATTTCGAGTGTTGAGCCTCAAATTTCACGAACTCTCGAATTAACAATTAATTTTTTGTCCATTAATATGCCATATATTGCACCCAACATTTTGGCACTGTTGTCGGGGAGGCGCTTAGGGGATTTACCTTTGTAACATGGTGCAGTTTATTTTTCTCTTTACCTAGATTTTCTTGCAAATTTTATTTCCTTATAATTGACTCCTTGAATTTGTTTATTTCCTGCAATTTTTTTTTTAGGTTTTTAATTCCTTGTGTGTTGTTATAACCCCCCACCTATTCAACCACATGCTAACAATATATACCAACTAGTTTGTTTAATATAGATAAATGGTATTTTGAGGCATTTTTCAATGAGGGGTTAGAGGCTAATATCAATCATCTAATGCATGTATTTCACTGGTAAGTTGGCAGGAACATTCAAAGAAGGATTTTCAATGTAGTATATGGAGAACCTATTTTCATTTGGTAAGAAATGAAAAGCATTTTTACTTTTGAATTCGCTATTAAATATCTAGGAGTGGTACAAATGCATGGTATTCCCCATCCGCACTGCCAAAATTTCATGGTTTGGAAAATCGAGACCTAGATACATTCTTATTTCAGTTTGAAGGACTTTGTAGAGGATATGGTTATTTTGCTAATGCTAAAAGGTTGCAATTGTTTCCTTTTACTCTTAAAGAAGTAGCTCTCCGATGGTTCATTAGCATTGGAGGGAACTACATTAAAAAATGGGAATACATGGAGAATGTATTCTTGAAGAAATGATCCAGGTGGATATCGGTGGCCACCCACCTATTCCATTTGGACCAGCACCATCAATTCTTGCATCTTTTCATATGCAACACATCTTACTATTTTTAGCAGGTTTTCAGGTCCTCCACTCTCGAAGCCATTTTGGGGGCTTAATGATCCAGGTGGATATTGGTGGCCACCCACCTATTCCATTTGAACCCCCATCTTCAGTTCTTTCAGTTTTCAAGTTGCAACAAAAATTACTATTTTTAGCAGCTTTTCGGGTCCTGAACTTCCGGAGCCGTTTTGAGGCCCTAAACGACGTTTTTTGGGCATCGTTTTACCAACGAATTTCATGGAATGAAATTCATCCTGAAAGTTGTGGTCCTCAGACAGAGCTTTCTAATGATGTATCATGTGCGTCAAACGAAGATCAAGTGCCAAAGTTATGCCCATAGGAAGTTGAACCACCAATTTACCCAAACGAGCGCCCACAGTTTTGGTGCCTCATCTCCTACGGTTAGGTTTTTGGACGTTTCAAATTATACACTGTTTCTCAACAATAAATAGGCCCTCGAGCCTCATTGTAACATAGTTCAGAGGTCTATAGCAACCACATCTCTTCTCAGAGATTCGCTACCAGCACCCTAGCTATTTTATTTCCATTATGTCTGTAAGCATATTTCTGTTATTTGATATTAATGAAATGACGCATTATTTCCGCTGCATCTCTGTATTTATGGTTATTTGTTCATTCTGTTGCGTTCCTGCATAAATCCAGATCAAGAAATACCAAGACTATTGTCTAGACAGTGAAGATAATTTTAGAATAACACAAGGGGAAAATAAAAGTTTGGAGGAGTATGTGGAATGATTTCGATACAACCTTCAAAAATCAAAATATAAACATTTCGAAAAAGAGTCCTTGAAAACACTCCTACTCAAAGGAACTGAATATCTTTTTTTCAGAACCGTTAAATATAATAGGAGCAGGTGATGCTTTTCACTTACCATACGATGATGTTTGTGAATTATGCATTAGATATTCAAGAGGAATCTCCAAGATTGGTAAGAATTCTCGAGAACTTTCTTCTCAATTTTTTAAATATGCTACAAAAATAGGAGTTACAAAAGCATCTCTAAATTTACAATTGGATGATTTATGGGAATAACAGAAGAAGTGCAAGGAGTGTTACTCAATCAATTTCCCATCACTACTAGGGTTACACCAAGTATTTAAAGAATCAAGTAAGTAAATGAGTCAACTACCAGGTATAAATGAAAAATCATCATCATTTAATACTTGGAATAATATTTATTTTCCCCAACAAGTTCTTCAATAGATCTATAACCCTACAGTTTCACGGAAAACTTATAGCCCTCCTTTGATTCAATACCCCACCTTATTCCGACAATGACCCTCTCCCTTAGGCTAGATATTCCCATAGCCTTGAGGATGGTTTGGAGCCACGTGTCTAGGGAAATTCCCCATGCTATGCCCATTACTGAAGCCACAACAAATACAATTCGTATCTAATGCACCACCATGTTATCCTTCTCTATGATCTTAGCCATTTGTGCAACCAAACCCTAATTCTAATGATGAATCACACATCAATTTAAAACACCTATTCTTCCTACTCAGTCCCCTACTGAATGTAATTTCATATATTTTAGAAAGTGGATAAGAGTGAATTTAGAAACATCCCCTATTACCACACAAAATTTTCCTCGGGAAGAAAATTTAATCCATAAACCCTTAGAGGAGAAATCTATAATTGGAACTTGTTCGAAAATTGTTGTTGAAGCTCACCAATAAGAAAAACCAAGAGTTTCCCTTAACCATCCTTTTCAATATGAACAGAGAAAACATCAAGTTGTGGAATACTTGTACAAGTTGAAAAACCATGAATATGTGGGTCCTATTGAAGCCTGGTTCCAAACAATCATTGACAGACCTCACTCCTTCATCATTCGAAACTCTTGGTACCATATCAATTAAAGCAGTTGGTTTCTCATACTTCGGTATGCGTTAAAGTCTACTTTTTAAACTTGAGTGTGAGTATACTTAGTATTTTGTTAATCATATGGTTACACTAGAAGTACTCCTGCACTTGAAGGAGATCTTCCTCTCTTTAAATTATGGTAGGGTAGTATAGAAACAATAAATAAAAGTTCTATTTGGAATAAAATTATTATAGCGCCACTCTTAAATTACCTAAGGCACAACTATTGAAATTTCCAGTATTATGCACTCTTGTAGTAAGACTTGTCATAAGAAACACTCTTAATGCCTCATATTTTATAAAGTGACTTTGATTATTGACCAAGATTATTCATTCGGTTAGTTATGGGGATTGTGGTTGTTATGCTTAATACTTTCCATTCAAAAGCTTGATAACCTACATATGGTTTATTCATAAGCTTAACAGACTATCATCCAAGAAACCTTTTCAAGTTTCTCTTTGAAGATATTGATGAAAATCCTCCTATGGTGGACCAATCCTATAAAACCATAATGAGTTCTCATCATAACCATAGCATGATTGACTCAAGGAATATTTCAGTAAATATCTGAGATGTTTTCTTTAAAAAGAGTCTTTAGGGTAGAAGGACCAACCATTAAAGATTATTAATTTAAAATTTTCACACCATCTCATGGTTTTAAGGAGTAAGTTTTCCTCCCCACATATTACGTAACTTATTTGAGGTTAATCATAATTATAGTTTTTTTAACATAAATGAATTAATTGATGGATATGAGGTCTCATTACGAGCCAACCTACTATGATCATGGGTCCTAATAAGAATGACATTACCACTACTGGTCACCAAGCCATGTTAATGGATTTCAATTGAAAAGCTAGAAGACAAGAGGTCTCATGACGAGCCGACTTGTTCATTCTTGTTAGCTCTTGTGAATGGAACTTTTGTTTTTTGGTTACCAAGCCAGGACAAGGACCTTCAGTTAATTCTCAAATGAAAGTAAATTATTTTAAATGACTCTGAATCTATATCTAATAGGTGGTACACAAGCATTTCATTGAGTTAAAAGGAATCCTTATCGAGGCTATAAACACCTGCTGGCAGCAGGGTCTTTTCTATGGTATTAAATTTGATTTTACATTATGATTTACTCGGTCATTTCTACCTTTCGCCGAGCTCATTATCATATCTCTCTGAGAATGAATTTAAGTTACTTTCGACAATGTTCTTTGGAATTCTATCTCTCTTAAATATGAAGGCTTTCATGGATGTGGGACCTTTAGTGCACATGATTCACTCTTCCTGAAAAGGAATAAATTCAACTATCATTTCTTGGATAACGATAATGTGGGAAGGTATAATTTTGTCATGTTTCTTTTTCCTACTTAAATCAATTTTAATGCCTTGGATTTCATATAATTTCACTTCTATTTATAATAATAAGGCTATTGAAAGTAAATACCTGTTGATTTGGACCTTTCTTGAGATGGTTTGCGGAAATTTTTATAGTTGGATACTTTAAATCCCTGTAGTGACAACATTGTTAGCATTCCTTTAGTTGTCCTAGCATTAGTTACTTTTAGAAATAATGAAGATCAACTTGACATCATTGAATCTATCGTTGCGGGTATTTATTATACTATTGATGCAAAGGGAGTGAACATCATATGGAACTTACCTACATTATATTACTTTATTAGCTCTATAGTTTAAGTCAATGGAACATGAATCTAATAGATAAACCCTATCCCTATAGTCTTAATCAACTTTAGTCTCTGTCAGAGGTTTTTCTTGCATGAGGACATGCAAGATGATTGACATGGGGGGATGTTAGGCCACGAAATTTTCCTGTTTAATTCTCATTCTCACCCTATGATCACTCATGGTTTTCATTGCTATTACTGTCATTTCGCACAATTTTTGGGCTAGTAGCTTAAACTTTGAGCATGACCAGGTAATTTTTCATTATTTAACCTATTTCCTTTATTTCGATAATATTTTCATCAAAATGATGATTTATTATAGTGCTTCTGTTGTTTTAAGAAGATGTATGAATTCATGATAAAAAATACACATGCATCAACAATTAATTGCAACAATTTTCTTTCTTTCACCGACACTCCTACAGTAGCATTCCTACACCAATTTGGGACTTTGACATCTCACCATGTTTTCAGGGAAAACCAAAGACAGTTATTGTCCAAAATGATTCTCTAACAACTTCCAATGAGTTTTATCGTGCCTAGGTCACACATGTGGGTCTCTAGAAGAAAATTAACAAATCTGCTCAAAATTCCAACAGTTTTAAAACTACCAAGTTTGACTCAATTTGCATGCCTGTTGGAATAGGGTCTCCTAACAAGATGTGAAATTGGTTCAATTTTGATATTTTTTATTATAATTAGTATAGCGCAAGGGTTTTGGGGTGGGTCAAAGCCTCCAAACGTATTGTAATGGGTCAAAGGGTAAACTAGGGGTTCGAAAACCATGGGTTGCGGACCATAAGAATGTTGAGGCTAGATTATTATAAATAGAGATGCATTTTGGATTGTAAAGGAGAGGAATTGATGAGCTATTGATGCGATCTTTTGGTTAAGCTATCTATTTGGATTTTGGGGAATGAACTCCTATTGGTTGTGTGCACGGAGATCCTATTCCAGCTGTGTGCAGACCCTGTTGCTATGTGCACAGGCCGGGAAGGGAATTGTAAGGAAAGATTGATGAATGAATGAATGCGAAGGATTGTTAGAGATCTGAATCTGTGAGTACTATTGTATGAATTAATGATAATTTTTGTGTTATGTATTTTCTCTCTTTTTGTTGTGAAGGCCTGTGTACTGAATGATTGGATCTAGATCTATTCCACTTTGTTTATATAATACCGTGTTGATGTTATAGAATGCATATAATTATAGATATAGTGCACGTGGATGAAAATAGATACATAATTAACCCTGCGAGAAACAAGGTAATATAAGAATTACAGAACAGAACGCAGCTCTGCTTTCCTTACCCTTCCTTTCTTAGGGTGCGGAAACTTGGTTCCAGCACCCACCCATACTACTTCGGGTGAGACTGTGACCTGCGAAAGCAGGTCACTACCAAAAGGGCCAGTAGTATAAGGTTTTGTTGGCAAACCTTGCACACCGAACCTGGGTCAGGACCCCTCAAGCCAGTAGTGCCTTTGCAGGTGAATCTTGAAAATCCGAGCAAATGAGTTTTTTTACCAGTATAACAAATTATATTGAAACCAAACCATTTCCCAATATTATCATTATTATAAAAGTTAAAAACAACTCTTTGAGGTATTTTTATAAAAAAATATTGTTTTTCCAAAATCCTAGGATCTTGGCATAGTTTTCAAACTGAAAAGTTTGACCTCGATTTGCGTGTAGCTAGAGGTGAATCTAGAGAATCCGAGAATCATTTTTTTTACCAGTAAAGCTAATTATCTAGAACCCGAACCGTTTCCCAAGATTTTCATTAGTATAAAAGTTACACAAGAGTCTTCGAAGCAGTTTTATAAAAAAAAAAAGGGTTTTTCCATAATTCTAGGATCTTGCCCACATTTGCCAAAAAATAGAAAATGCATACCAGATAGGCATTTTCTTGATGGGAAAAGGATTGTATGTGTCCCCTATTGATGGAAAGTATTTTTTATTCACTTCCTCATTATGTTTTGTAATGGATTGTATGGCCTAAAGCGAAATTTGTATCATGAAATGTATAAAATTAGAAATATGCTTCCAACCCTAGGGAGCAAGCCATTTTTTGTACTCTCATGTTGCTAAGCTAAGTGTTTGGGATCTTCCCCTTCCTCAGATTGATTTGGAGCTGAAATAATAAGCTCAAATGTATAAGGATTGATATTTCCATTGATAACAAGCTTCTAATGCTAGGTTCATGCATCCATTTTCTCTATTTTCTGTAATGTTAATTTTGCTCTAAGAGTTAAGCATTTTATTTAAAGGGAAACAAGCTGGTTGGCTAAGTCCCAGCTAACCTAGCTCATTATCCCCATCTATCGTGGTTATGTTGGTGTGAACATAATGATTTCTTTATGCTTGAGGTTGCAGTTTTGGTGAAATACTTGTGAATGTATTTCTTTAATGCATGATTTCAGATGTGAGGAGTCCTCATGTGTGTTGTGTGGATTTTCATTTCTAGTTTCAATATTTTGTTATTTCTTGAGCATCACATTGTACTTTTCCATTCTGAGAACATTCCTTGAATTATTTCTAAAATATTAGATAGGGTTGTAGGTTTAATGATTTAATTTCTCCTAGAAAGATTTACTTCCTTTTATAGCAGAACATACCCTGATATAAATACGAGTTCTAGATGAGTGATGATATATCTGTGCATAAATTTATAAGTAATGATATCCTCAAATGACTGTAAACTAAATATCATTAAGTACAGGAATTATTGATGGTATTTCTTTATGTTTAAATACTTTATGAAATTAATATTTTAAGTAGAGTATATTTACCACACAGTGACAGAGATTTGAAGAGGTTTAAGTTTAATCTTTTAAATAACATATTTATTACAAAAAAAGAGTTTCTCATTTATGAAATTGTGAGAATTTCCTCATAAATTGTGAGAATTTCCTTGAATATTTGCATTTTTTCTTTTCACTGAAAGTTTTCATTTGATTTGGGATTATTTTCATTAATGTTCAAGTTAAATCTTTCTTCCCTGCTTTGTTCATTTCCTATTTACTATTTATACCACATCAATTTATGAATGAAGGGTTGTAGAACGCGATTCTGTCTTAGTGCAAGAACATGATGTACTAAGTATAGAAACAGAGCATTCCATTATAGGAATAGATCATTCAAATACATGAAGAAAACGTTCCAGTATAGAAATAGAGCATTCCAATATAGGAACATAATGTTCCAGTACATAAATAAAGTGTTGCAGTAATGGAACAAAGCGTTTGGTACAAGAAAAAAGTGTTATGTTACAAGAAGGAACTTGTTTTGGTACAAGGATAGAGTTAGTCTAGTACAAGAATAGAGTTATTATTATACAAAAATGAATTTCCTTTGTTTTCCTAGTGTAAGGACAAAATTATTCTAGTAGAGGAACATGATCATTCCAATATAGGAACATAATTGTCATAACATAGAAATTAAATTACTCTATTTTCCTAGTACAGGGATCATAGTATAGGAATAGATATTCTTTTCAAATATTTTGAGTTTTGCACTTGATTGAGTGGCATGAATTCTGAGTTCATTTACTTTTGAAGTAGTTTTCCAACAAAGTATTTTATTGCTAATTTCTGAGCGAGAGTCCAGTTTTCAGTGTGGTGTGTGGTGTTATTGTATTAACTAGTGGTGTGAATAGTTTATACAAATATTAGGGTTTTTTTTTGCAGGTTGCTAGAGTCCTTATTTTGAATTTCCAGTGTTGCACCTCGAAGTTCAGATTCTCCAGGATTTGCAATTAAATTTTGGTCCATCAATATGCCATATACTGCATCCAACAATACTTTATGGTGTATTTGATGTATGTGTTTTATATGTATCTTTTATATATGTGATGGATATGATGTTCCATGGTTGATGGTACATATGTATAGCTATGTGATCAATTATGTGTAAATGTTATGTAATCAAAACTGTGAGCTAACCTTTGTGCATGCAGATATTTCGTAAAGAGGCATGGATCATGAACTTGAAAGGTTTTGTTAAATTATGATACAATGAGTTGGGAATAAAGGAAGATGTGCATGTGATAGATAACTATAAGGGAGGTGTCAGCCAAGAGGATTATGATGACATCGTATTAAAATTTATTATTGGTGGTTGACTTGATACATAATCCATTAGTGAGACAAGGTGTTTAATAGGGAGAGTATATGTCCAAGTTTGCATTAGAGAGGTTCTACGACCACTGAGAGGTGCCATCAACAAATCCTTAATGATACATTGGTGGAAGATCCATCTATGAAACATGATGAGAGAGTGGTTTTAGAGTGAATCCATGATGAGGTGATCATCATAAAAATAAGTTATTGTGCATACATATTTATTGTATGGCACTAAGTGAAATTATTTATGGGTGAAATGTTTTGAGGTAGAGTCCATTGACAGGAATTTGGAAGCACATCCCATTGGGCTATGATAAGATGTATTCCCCCTTGAGGAGGAAATGCTTGGAAATATATGGATCTTTCCATAATGTCTTGAACTTCACAGGTCCTAAAGCTTCCTGGGCGACATCATAGTAGAGGACTAGCTCTCCTTCAGTAAATGACAGAGGGGTCATATTGCGATAAAAAGAGACTTTGACCCTATTTTTGTGGGTTTCATTATGTTGGAAAGACTCCCCTCGACTTTCTTCAACCAATTCTAACTGCACCAACCATTGTTCTAGGGGTTTGCTATTGGTGAGGAGTTCGATAGCTGAATGTAGGGTGGGGATTTTGAATTCAATGGGAAGCACGACTTCCACCCCATATAATAATTGGAAGGGTGTACACCTTGTTGATGATTTGACCAATGCACGGTATACCCATAGGGCTGAGAACATTATATGGTGTCATTTTTTTCCGTGATTTTTCACCATGCGTTGCAACATTGTTTTGAGGACTTTGTTGACAAATTCTACTGGAACATTATACTGGGGGTAGTATGATGATGCAAACTCATGAGCAAGACTAAGGTGTTGGGATAATTCCTAGAATATCTCATTTTAGAAATAATTCTCGTGGTCAAATACCAATTCCTTGGGGACAACAAACCATGTAAAGACATGGTTAAAGAAAACCCATGTAGAGGTTTCTACGGTGTTATTATATCTGGGCATGGCTTCTTCCCACTTGGTGGAATAGTTGACAACCACCACTATGTATTTGTAGTTGCCGGATAAGGGGGGTTTCACGTCATGAAGTCTATACCCCATTTTCAGAATGGCCAACGGTGAAGATAGGGTGTAGTGGAGCTAGAGGGCTCACACTTTATGAGAATAGCATTGAAATTTCTCACATATTTGACTCCTTAAATGAAGTCATGAAAGTGGGTGCACCAGAAGAAACTTAAATGTAGGATTTTTTGATCGGTATCCATCCCCAAGAGGTGGCCACCACAAGCCCAACTGTGACAGTCATTCAAGACCTACTCACCCTATTTGTGGGTAAGGCACCTACAAAGGATGGTGTCGACGCCTCTTAGATAAAGGAAATATAATAGAAGGATGTAGAGGGGGGCCTCATGGCATATGTCTCTTTGGTTGTCACGAGTGAGTTGAAGTTTGAACTTTTGAGTTCATAAAAATAGGATAATATCACCGTACCAATGGTCATTTGTTGACACTAAGAAAATATGTTCATCGAGTAGTGCATCATTAATGGGTGGTTCTTGGGTCTCTATTGTGAGATCAAGAATGAATTCAATGAGGATGAGCGTCTTTTTTCCTTTAAGAGGGTTAAACTATAGATCGAATTATTGCAGTATAAATGATAATTGAGCATATGTGTGATTCATCATATGACGAGTGAGAAAATATCACATAGGAATGATATATTCTATGATGGAAGTGGTTCGAAGGATGATATAATTTTGAAGCTTATGTACTAAATGTAATAGGGTTGAGGCTATTTTTTATTCTGGCTCATACTTCAGTGCAGGTCCAGATAAGTTCTTTATAAATTAATAAATTATATGTTCCTTGTACTTTGTTCCATCTTGGACTAATACTCTAGCAATTCCTATATCTGATGTAGATAGATATAAGGTGTAGTATTTATTGTATTCGGGTGGGCTAATCGAAGGTGTTGAAGATAATGCATCTTTTAAAGGTTCAAATTTTTTTTGACCCTATTCATCCCATTGGAAAGGGATGTCTTGACGAGGGAAACGTAGGAATCCCCAATCACAAGTAGAATAGTCAACGACATGCTCAAAATATTTTCATTGATGGCAAAGGAGCACAAAGGAGCATCACCAGAACTATCATTAAGGCAAAGGAACAAATAAGCAACAACAATAAGGCAAAGAAGAAAATGAAGAAATAATGTAATAAGAAAGCATAAAAGAGAGGTAGAGGAGCAGTAGAGAGGCAAGCAACAGCATTAGACAATCAGCAAAGGAAAAGGAGCAGAGAGGAGCAACATTAGAATCAAAGAAGCGAAGGTAGTTAAGGTAGAAAAGGAAAAAATGCAGTGAAGGCAGAAAAGGAATAAAGGAAGAAAAGGCAGCAAAGGGGAAAAGGTATAAAAGGAGAAAAGGTAGAACAAAGGCAAACACAGCAAAGGAAGAAAAAAGGAAAAATCAAAAAAGGCAGCAAAACATCAAAGGAAGAATCATGAACATGCCGGGCAAAGTCGTGAACGTGGAGCAAGCATGATAATCCCAAGTCGGAGTGAATAACAAACAGAAGAAAAAGCTCAGGAGAGATCAACACTTTTAAAAAATCAATAAATCTTAGGAAGGATAGCGAAGCAGTGGCTATGGAACACCTTGTAGTTGCATATTTTTATTGATGAGTTATTGAAGAAAGTAGCATGGAGTGATGTTTGGTCGTAGAGGGCTGCAACTGTGTTTTTCCCAAAGTCTCAAAGGTTTCAAAACAAAAGCATGAAGGATGAGCGTATAGTCACGATTAGATCATAGACTGGAAAGAAGAGAGATGAATGGATGAGATTACATCACAAGATAAGTTGGGAATATGTGATGCAAAGAAGGGCGAGCAGGTGAGGACCATTAGATCTGGGCACAGATCAATGGCAGACGGAAAATCGTAAAAGCGGACATCACAAATTATAGCGGATAGAGATAAGGCATCACACGATAAGTTAAATTGTTTGTGATGCGGTAAATATTGGAATATTTGACATGAAGAAGGGTGAGTAGGTGAGGACCGTTAGATCTAGGTGCAGATCAATGACGAATGACAAATTGAAAAAGCGCACATCACAAATTATAGTGGATAGAACTAAGGCATTGTGCAATAAGTTAAATTGTTTGCGATGTGGCAAATATTGGAATATGTGATGCAACGAGGGAAGACCACGTGTTGGCATTGCGCATGATCGCACACCGCAAATTTTATGGTTTGTACTTAAGAATTCACATGGTAAGCTGGATGCGATGCGATGCGGTCGCATATAAAAAAAAATAGGAGATATATTTATTTCAAAACATTAAAAATTGTGGGCAAGTGAAATGTGATGCGCTGTGATTGGTTTCTGTGTTGTGGGACCTGAGAACCCTTGTTCCGCATATATGTATTTTGGTTGGGGGTAATTGCAATTTGTTTAAAGTTCAGATATAGTAGTTGTTGTTGTTTGCTAACGTATATATGTGGAATAAGCTCCAATATTGTAATCCGCTAAGAGATAAAGGGAATTTATGTGGGCCATAACCCACAGGTCACATTATTGTTTAAAATTGCAATTTTGTGCTGCATTAACTAGGTAATTATGGGTTTAATTCCACTAACCCTACATATTTTTATATTTGTGGCCCTATGGACACTCGAGTAAGTAACTCGACATAGAGAAAAGGAGCACAGAAGAGCATAAAATGATGTAGGTAACATATTCAATACGCATGGGTAGTGTAAAACATAAAGGCATGAGTCAAGTCAGGCTAAGACAGTAATGTTGTAGCACAATTGGAAATTTAATTGTAGAGACATAAAATACAAAGGGGTAGCAAGCAAAAGAGGACAAACACACAACAAAACTAAGAAACTGAAAGGGTTGAGTGAACTATTTGATTGTAACCGTAAATGTATTAATTATTCTATAGTGTTTTTGATGCAAAGGAAAGTCTTTGTAGGCATAGAAAAAACTCCATGAGTATTGTAGTGATTACTTCTGATGTAATATCCCAATCTGAAGAATGAGGAATCAAATGGGTGGAAGGCAGAGAGTCGGGCATGTTAACTCCATATTCCCTGTAGAATGCAAACAGTCATGAAGTTATTTATATAAAACATGTAATATCAGTATGCAGAACGAGACGAAGACAAAGAGAGAGAGAGTGTGTAGAAGAATTGAAGAGAGTTGAAGATTGTTAGAAAGTTGCAAAATGTAAGAGAGAAGAAGAATATAAGAAATTTGCATAAGTTTGGAGAGTGGAAGAATAAGAGAGGATAGATAGAGATGATGTGCATATCAGGAGTTTATATGAAGCATATATGAAGGTTGAAAAGGCAGTAGTGAAGAAGGAGTAAAACAGAGTTGATATCTAGGTAAATCGACATATGATTTTATTATAGTGTGAAGGAGTTGGTGCTTCCGTTTCAATTTGTAGCTTGATAGAGGTGGCTTATTATTGAAAACTCTGGTGCTTTCTCATTTAATTATTAACCCCGGGTAATTCTTCTTATTTCAAGAGTGTTGGCACAATATATTCAATTCAGATCATCTAGTAGTTACTCCTTGTCACTTATGAGGAGGAATTTGCTAACTTCCTAAGTTTGCTTATCCTACGAGGGGTGGCTTGGATTGATTTTTAACCTAAGATTGAGTAGCAAGATTGAGCATTTATCTAATTGAGTTAAACAACAATCTAACTGGACTAAACAAGAATCTAGAGAAATCAAGAAGCATTTGAATTGAATTAAACAATGGTCTAAATAAATTGAACAACAATGGAATGAATTGGAACAACAGTCTAACTAAGCTGAACAGTAATAGAATTGAATTGAATCAACAGTCTAGCTAGTTGAGCAGTAATGGAACAGCAGTATAACTAACTGGGAAGTAATGGAACAATAATATAACTGAAGTGATTTAAATAGATCATATAGCAATTATTGAAGTAATTTTGCAATGGAATTATCTTTATGACTTAATTAACCAACATTAATCGACGGTTGAACACTTCGTTATGATAAAATAAGAGTGCAATTCATTAAGACAGATAAAATTGAAATTAGCTTATTATATGATATGTAACTCAAATGCAATGGTATTAAAATAATTGGAACTATCTACTGATAATGAAATATTTCCATAAGTCGGAAGATACGATTGCGATTGTCCTAATTCAAGAACGTGATTTCTAATCAACCCTGATGAAAGAGAACTATAACTTTATTGAATGGAAATATACTTTACAATTGCATCAGATACTTAAGCATTGGTTCTGCAATTACACAGAGTATGAAAACTTGCAAGGAAATTCCAGAGGTTGGGCCCAGACCACAAGAAGCTCTAGCACAATAAAAACTTCAAAACATTATTGTTCAAAACTCCATATTACATCCAGTGATGTTAAAAAAATACAATTAGATAGACTATTTCTGATGTGTCAATTACAGAATGAATTTCCTATCCTTTCTCCGACTCCCCTTCTCGTCCATCCTTCACCCTTTTAAAGGTGATTTAAAAAATGCGAAAGTATTTCCCAAATGATGGCCTGCTGCCCATGGCTGTCGGTTGAGTTCTGGGACTTGAATTCATATGTCTGCCTTCTACCGGCCGCTAGAAGTTACTAGGATCTCATATGTTTGCGTCCGTTAGTTAGCTTCCATTTCGTATTGGTCTAGCCATTCTGCCTTCCTGCATGCGGAGATAAAAGAAGTCAATTTTCTATTACAAAAACATCCTTTTCATCATTAGTCTAATTGTTTTCATTTTCATAATATTTTATTCTCTTTATTGTTAATATGAAGAGGAATTACCCTGAAATTGTAACATAATTTGAAGTACTTACAGGGTGATAACATACCTTAATTTGGGCCCAACATACTCCCCTGCTTACCTAATTGCATGTCCTCATGCAAACATATGATTGAGATGTAGAATTTCAAGAGTAAATATCATTCTATTAGGAACAAGGCATAGTTGGTTGCCGGAGCTCTACATGATAGCGCATCATTATATAGAGAGAAAATTGTAGAGATTTTCTTCTTAGCTTGTTCCACCTACTCTTATACCATTTTAACCTTTGCAGGTTCTCCTCTAAGCTGGGCAAATGTATCATCTTCTTTGGAGGAGAGGTCAGTGAACTTTTTTAGCAATGCCTGACATTCTTGTAATGCCACCACCTCCTTCCTCCACTGTGTTAGTTCATGCCACACTTGCACTAGTTAATTGCGTAATTTCTAGTTGGCAGCTTTCTCTACTAGATGGGCATAGGTAGGGGCTTCCTCTGTTTGGGTCCCCTTTTCTTCTATAACCTTCTGCTTAGTTTGGGTGGAGGCTTCGATGGTGTTTGCCAATTCTGTCTGCATTTCAGCCTCAGTGGTGTCTACTAGGTTGGTATGTATTTCAACCTCAGTAGTAGTTATCAAATTGGTTTGTATTCCAGTTTCCACGGTGCTGGCTAAGTTGGTTTGAATTTTGCCTTCGGCAGTATTTACTATTTTTGTTTCAGTTCCTGCAATAGATGTTTCTTTCATTGGCTTATGGGCCCTTCTTTCTTTCTTCAGTTGTTTTCTCAAATATTTTACCAATTTCTTCAATCTCTTGTAGGTCCTTCTTAGTTTCTCACTTCTCCTTTCATCTAAATATTTACATGTCCTTATTTCAATAGGGGGAGCGGAATTCCCCTTTTCAGACTACTTCAATGGGAGGGTCCTGAATAGGAGGAGCGATGCTACCTCCTGGTGACAAAGGGGCTATCTTTGTGTGTGTGCTCTGCTCCACAAGGATAGTGTCACCTAAATGATCTTGTGATTCCATTCTCTCCTTTGTCTGTCCATCAATATACACCCCATAATTATCAATAGGGGACAAAGCCTCATCCTCTCATGGTTCCTCTTGGTCAAGTAGGATGTTAGTGTGACCAGAGCTACTGGGGGTGGCAGATTTATCAAAAATTTCCTCTTGCTCCCCTACTCCCAATGTGTTTCTCGATTCATAGTTTGACCTTATTTGTCCTAGGACTCAAGCCATTTCTTCCTCGAAATATTACAAGGGTGCATGGGATGGTTCTGCTTCCCCCATGAGGTTCGAGGTTCCTTGGAGTGTCTTGGACCATTCTTTCCTACTTGGCTGGGACGTTGATGTTCTGGTCCTTTTTCTTCTTGGTGTATTTACCCTAGGGGGCTCAATTTCGGTTCTGTAAGGGTTTACTTCTGGTTCCTGTGCCTCAGGGTTAATGAAATTATCTCAGGCTATCTGTTGCCTATCTAGCTCATGAATGATGATTAGTTTTATTAACCCCTGGTGACTAACCACTGCTTGGGGATTTTTAGCTTTCCTCAATCGAACAACAGTATCATGCAATACAAAATTCAAAAAGGCATGCAGATTAATTGAAATATTTTTTTTAAGTGCAACTAAAAGTTTGAGCTGTCAAGGTTTTACCACATCCCGATGTCCTTCGCATGTAATAAAATTTTGGATGAATGCCGCCAGCTCTTTCCATGGCTGGTGTAAAGAGGTAGGGTTAATCCCTCTATTTTTTCGTTCCAAAAGTTCCTTCGGGTCCTGGTATGCTGCTACTGCTTCTCTCAGGAGGAGATGCTTCTTTGCCCATATTTCTCCTTGTGCTGGTATTCCAGAAAATTCCGCGATAATTCCCTATGTAACTGGTATAGTTCAACCTTTGACTCTAGTCTTCCCTTCCTGCAGATTTTGCAGAGATTAGATTGCAATTCTCGTGTCGAATCCCTGTAGTCTTTATACATATGTCAACCATCTAGCTCGCTGGAGGATGGCACTCGCTGCCTCTGAAATTGGAAAGTTTGTAGCATCCATTTGAAGGGTATTTCCTCCCATAGCTGATATGCTCTTTTCCTATGATTTTTTTATTCTTGGCTCTGTTCTTTCGACTGAATGTTATATGCAAATGAAAAGAGATTGTGGCTCTGCGCAGATAATCTTCGTGCCTTAATTTTAGTGTTCCTCTACTCTTATCGATGCATCTAATGATATTTTTTCATGAATTTGACATAATTGCTGAATTAAGACCAATTACACCCCCTCCCTCAAAGAAAGGGTGCCCATGCCCTCAAGTACAGGAGAGATTTGGTCTCTCATGAATGCAGAAATGGGAATGTTAGAATTTGATAATGATAATCTGTGTGTGAAGGAGTGGGCGGTTGAGTAATTACTAACATATGCAGTATAAAGGTCAAATTTAGAATTTTTCATAATTGTATCTTGTGCGGAAGTGACCGGAAGCGAGAGGAAATAGCATAGCCATTATTGCGATATGATGTCCTTGTGCAACTGAAAAGTTATGACGGAAGCAAGACTGATTCAACTAATGATTAGCGTTGTCATCTCGAAGTTCAAAATATGTAAGCATATCTTTGTTAGTTATTCTTATGGCAGGTCATATTTTTTACTAATTCGAGTAATAGCTTGTGGTCGAAGAATAGAAGACAAGGTGTATATAAAAAGAAATTGGCTATTGAAGGAGAATAATTTCATAACACAAGCAGAGCCACTGCAGCCAGCAGGCATTCATAGCCTCAACGAGGTTTCTATTTTAACCTGAAAAATGAGCCACGATCCTTATGTAAGAATAGTTGTTTTTCCAATTTTATGGAGAGATCGCCATGCTGGTATGGTGGCTAGATAACCATGGTGTCACTCACTAGAGTTGTAGAAAAGTGATCAGGCTGGCTCGCGATGAGACCTCTTATCCTTCAAGTCGTTAAGAAGGTCATTACCCCAGTGTGGTGGCCATAGTGGGCATGTCACTTGGTACACTCTTATGAACGTGGTAGGCTAGCTCGTGATGAGACCCCCTATCCTCTCTTAAAATATGCATGTAAGTTTAGTACTTTCTTTTGAATTGTAACATCTTGATATATAAGGAGGTCACTGTGCTGGTGTGGTAGTCAGATAGTCACAATGCCATTCACTAGAATTATAACAGAGTGATCAGGTCGGCTCGTGATGAGACCTCCTATCCTTCCAGTAGATGAGAAGGTCATTAACCTAGTGTGATAGCCATTGTGGGCATGTCACTTGTTAAATCCTTATGATCATGGTAGGCTGGCTCATAATGAGACCCCCTATCCTCTTAACGATTTGCATGAACACATAATAATTGATTTTTATACATAGAGGGAGGCTCATTAACTCCTTAAGAGTGAGGGATGGTGAAAGAAGAAGAAAAAATTCCAATACCATTAATACCCCTTGTTCCATTTCTTCATGCTGTAGGGACATATTACTCGAATAGTGCAGAAAGATATATCATCATAAGGTCATGTATTGTATGATATCATATTTGAACTATGGGTGACTTAGCCTTTCATTTCATGAGTGCAGAATGTTAGCTTCCTGTTTAAGAATTGTAGTGCCAAAGGGCCATCATATTTGTAAATCTACCATTTTCCCTCTCTCTTTCAACTGCCATTCCCTACTCAAGGTTACTCAATTTGAGAAAAACACAAAAAATGGAAATTTAAGTTGGTTGAACAGCATATGTTCAAATATTGAGTAGCATCTATTCAAATATTTCTCGGCATAATTAAAAAACTCTAAAAAAATGATTGTTCAATTCGATTGAACAACAGTCATTGAAAGATCGAACAACAGTTGTTCTCGAATTGAACAACATAAATAAAAACACAACAGTGAACAGTTGTTCAGTTTGACCGAATAGTAGTTGTCCAAGAAGTGAACAGCAGTTGTTCAAGAATTGAACATAAAAATTAAAAATGTTAAAATGACCGTTCAATTGTGGTTGAATCAGTAGTTGTTCAAAGATTGAACAACAACTATCCATGAATTGAACAGTAAAAATAAAAACGTCGCAAATGGCTCTTCAATTCGACTGAGCAACAATCGTTCAGAGATTCAACAACAGTTTTCCACGAATTGAACAACAAAAATGAAAACACAGAAAATGGTTGTTCAATTTGGTTCAACTGCGGTCGTTCAAAGATTGAACAACATAAATAAAAAACACCAACGAACAACTGTTCATTTTGACTGAACAATAGCCATTCAAAGATTGAAGAGTAGCTTTTCACAACTTGAACAACAAATTAAAAAAATTTAAAAACGGTTGTTCAATTTTGGAATCAGCAGTCGTTCATAGACCTAAAAGCAACTGCTCATGAATTGAACAACAAAAATAAAAACACCGCAAATGGTTGTTCAATTGAGCAGTAGCCATTCAGAGATTGAACAACAGTTTTCTACTAATTGAACAACAAAAATCAAAACACAGCCAATGGACGGATGTTCAATTCAACTAAAAAACAACCATTCAAAGATAGAACAACAATTGTTCTCGAATTGAAAAGAAATAAAAACATAATCTTAAAAGGAAAATAAATTGCAAATGTGAAGAATGTACAACAAGAGAATATAATTATATAGATTATTTACAAGTGATGCTGGAAAACCTCTCATGTAATTGAGTTTGTGGGGTTATCATCCCCTTTCACCACAACTTGGATGGTGGGATCGTTTCGTACCTATTGACAGAAAGATTCTTTCATGAGAGGTTTGCAATAGAGGCATACTCTATGTCCGTTAAATAAAAATTGTGAACGAGATCCATCTATGGTGGTTAACGTGAGGGTACCATTGCTATGTACTTCCTTGAATTCATATGGACCAAGCGTCTTGTTTGCAGCTTTTCCCGGAAAGTCTTGGAACTGAGTCATGAGAGTGCCCAATCTCCTTTTGAAATACTTTCTTCTTTATTAGGTTGTTCGGCCACTTGGCTCACCGTTGCTGAATGATCGCGTGTGCTGTACAAGCAGCTCAAATTTTGTCCAAGCTTCATTTATTTGCCGGAGTCTCTTAGCTTCGAGCTTATGTTATGTCCAATCCCATTTCCTAAGTCAAGCTCTTAGAGTTTTAATTTCTTGAATTCACAGGGGAAGAGGCTTCTCTCCCAAATACTAGCTGATATGGTGAATATCCAATGGTATTTCGCCAGGTTGTTCAATAAGCCCATAAGGCTTTCGGTAGTCTATTGGTTCGGTCCCGGTAGTGTGCTGCTACTGTCTTGGTAATGATTTCCTCCAGGACTTTGTTGGTGCTTTCAAATTTCCCATTGGCCTGCAAGTGGTAAGGAGGTGTAACTCTGTGGATGATATGGTGATTTATTATGGTGGATGTGATCTTATTACCTGTGAATTGTGCCCCCCTATTGGTTATCACTTCCCTTGGCAATCCATATCACACGAATAGTTCAAAGAGAAAATGAATTACTGATTCTTCTGTGGCTCTTGACAAGGCCACTGCTTCTACCCATTTGGTGAAATAATCCGCGTCAACTAATATGTGGGATTTTTGGTTTGATGGTGAGTTGAATGGTTGAATGAAGTCCAACACCCACCCTTCAAATGGTTCCACCACCAATTGTGGTTGTAGCAGCATTTCATCAACTTGGCCTGTGTAGCCTATTCTTTGGCAATTCTCGCAGGCCTAGACATACTTCTTTGCATCTTTGAAAATCATATGCCAATAATAGCCTAATTGCCACACTTTATGCGTTGTCCTTCGTTCTGTGAAATGGTCACCACATGGTTCATCACGACAAGCTCGTAATATGTCATAGATTTCATCTTCCCTTATGCATATGGGTATGTGCATATTGGCCCCTGTATGGAATAGGTATCCTCCAATCGAAGAGAATTTTGTGTTGCGCTGTAAAATCAATTGTCGTTCTCTCGATGTTAAGTGTCTAGGTAGCTTCCCCACTGCTAGATAATTTTCCACATCTTCATACCATGATGTTTTGACCACTAAAACAAACAGGTGTTCATTAGGGAATTGAACGTCAACTGTTAGCATGTTTTCTGTATTGAGGACTCTGGAGAGGAAGTTTGCGACCACGTTTTCCTTCCCTGGATGGTTTTGGATCGTTATATTGAATTCATGCAGCAACAATAGCCAATGAGTTATTCTCCCATTCGTGATTGGTTTATTAGCTAAATATCTCATAGCAGAGTGGTCAATATACAGGAACACTTGATATCCAATTATATAGTGCCTGAATTTATTGATAGCATAAATGACAACAGGAATTCTTTTTTGGTCACTGTATAATTTAATTCAGTAGGAGTATAGTTTTTTCTAATATAACAAATAGCATAAGGCTTTCGGTTTTCTTCTTGGCCAAGGACTACTCCTATTGCTGTATCAGATGCATCGGAAGAGATGTGAAAGGGCAGTTTCCAGTTAGAACCACACAGGATTGGTGCTGTCGAGACCAGCCTCTTCAAGTCTGTAAAAACAATGTCACATTTGTCAGTCCAATGGCATTCAACAGTCCCAGTCAATTCATATAGAGGTGCAACTATCTGTGAGAATTTTTTTATAAATCTGCAATAATATGCTGCATATCCTAGAAAACTACGCACCTCTGTTTGTGTACAAGATGTAGCCAACAGAAGGATTACCTCTATTTTAGCCGGATCTACCTATATTCCAGATGCAGAAATGTAGTGACCTAGTATTACCCCCTCACTCATCATCATGCAGCATTTTTCGTTGCTTAGACATAGTCTAGTAGCAATACATCATTCTAACACTTTTTCTAGGATTTTTAGAGCTTGATCAAATTCTTCCCCATAGGGTGTAAAATCATCCATATAGATTTCAAGTCCTTCATTTATTAAGTCATAAAAAATGCTAATTATGGCTCTCTGAAATGTTGATGGGGCATTACATAATCCAAATGGTAAAACTCTGTAAGCAAAAGTGCCCCATGGGCAGGTAAAGGTTGTCTTATCTTGGTCTTCGGGAGCTATTTGGATTTGATTATATCCGCTAAATCTATCAAGATAGGAGAAGAACTGTTTCCCAACCAATGTATCAAGGACTTGGTTAATGAAGGGTAGGGGGAAATGGTCTTTCTGCATTTCCTTATTTAATTCTATGTAATCTACGTAGATTCTCCACTTCGTATTCTTTTTAGGAATGACTACGAGAGGGGAGACCCATTTGCTGTCTAAAATAGGATAAATGAAATTTACATATAATAGTTTTTGCAGCTCCTCTTTTACAATCTCTTTTTGGTGTGGGTTTAATATTTGTTGAGGTTGTCTAACGGGGCATGTTTCCCTATCAGTATAGATGTGGTGCATGTATAGTTTTGGGTCAAAACCCTTCATGTATTGGTAGTCCCATGCAAATGCACCTTGGGTGCTTTTGGAGGAATTTTATGAGTTTCTATTTTTTGTTGTCGTCCAAACTGCCATTAATATTCAGAACCTTGCCTGGCTCGATCTTAATAGGTATGCTGTTATAAACAAAGGTTGTGGAGATATGTTGAGTCTCGAAGTCTATCAGAAGATCCTCTTGATCTTCATGTTCAAGGATTGTTTTCAACATTTCGCATTTTAGATTTTCAGGCGTGGGTAACTGATTCATAAAATTATTGATTACATCATCTTCAGTTTGATCCTTGAATTCGAGAGCTTCTACTAGTGTCAGAGGTAGAAGGATTTTTTTCTCCCAATATGTATCTAGATGTTTGTGAATTTTTACCGTGGGCAGGCTTGGTTTGGCAGGTGGATAAATAATGATATTTTTAATTGAATCTCCTCTAGTGATAGTCATGCTACCTACTTGACAGCCTATGTAAGCATTTGTTGTGGCCACCCAAGGTCGCCCAAGAATCAATGGGTGCCCTTACATCCTAATTTTTGGATTAATGACTAAACAATTAGCTGGGTATTCCCATGAGTCCACAAAGACCATGATCTCTTTCACTATACCTTCCAGTCTAATAACAGATCTATCAGTTAGTTCCAGAAGTGTGACCGTAGGTTCTAAAGCTGATATGCCCAGTTTTTCGCAGGCTCCAGTAGTTAGGATGTTAATGGTTATCCCCAGGTCAACCAATGTGTTTGGAAATGAGTGGCCACAATTTTGCACAATTACAATGGGGTTTCCTAGGTCTTCATATTTCACAGGTGATTCCCTAATTAACAACAAGTCAGATAGCATTCCTACCACATGAACGGTGGGTGCAACCTTTGTTTTCTTGACTTGTTTTTTTCCACATAATTCTTTGATTGTATTTTCATAGATGAGAATGTATTGGATGGCCTGGAGAAGAGGAATTTTGGTAAGGTTTCTTAATTCCCCCGGGATGTCAAAATATGGAGTGATTATAGGCCCGGGTAGATTTAATCTTTTAGGAAATGGAGGCGGAGTCACCCTAAGTTCTTCATGTCTTTTTTGATCAATTGTTTCCTTATATTTACCTATTTTTGTTATATTCGTTAAGGTAGGTTCTGTTGAGGTTTCAACTTGGGACTGAGGTGGAGTTGTGGCTTTTATAGGTAAGATGGTACATCCTGATCTTAACCTAAATTCGTTGCATTGTTTCTGTTCGGAATTGGGTTTTGGATTTTCTATGATCTGAATTAGTTGAACTGGTCTATTATTGGGATTAGGATTGGGTTGGGCTGGCAATTGAGGGCGTATGGCAGGCTGCTGGTTATGCTGAACTGGGTAGGGAGCTGGCAACGTAGGTTGATTTTGGGTCCCTGCTCCTATCGGCAGATTGGCCATTCCCATGGGTTGCTGCCAATTCCAATTGGTGTATTCAGTACGGGGGTTTGGCCACTGGAATTGATATGGGATATTTTTCCAATAAGGGGGAGAGCAAGGAAAGTTCTGCCAATTATTCCCTGATGGAGGTTGCGTAGGTTAGGGTGGCATAGGAAATGCTTGGATTGGCCAAGTTGGGAAGGAGTTTTGAGTCTGCCAAGTTGTTGCAGGGTTTTTCTGGCTAAACCGCGGCGACAGAAAGTATTGAGGTAGGTCTTGCGGCATGCCAGGTCATGCTTGCCATTGATAACACTAATTCATTAAATAGACTAGCTCTCTTTCTTCTTCTACTTCCTTGTAGATGGCTTTCAGCCCAGGAAGTGAAGGACACTGGTCCATGGTATGAGCCTTAGTGCAGATAGCACAAGTCTGAACCATGTCCAAAGGACATTCCATCTAGCTATGCTTCTTCGGACATATTGGGAAAAATATGGCCAGGTTTTGTTCCGCAAAAGCTTGTTTGTGTTTGGCTTGTAAAACATCAAGTTGTGTTGTCAAAGTACCCAGGATGTCAGTTTTGAATTTTTCCAATAGATTTGAAAATTCTGCTCTGGTTACATTTCCATTGGTCTGCTTAAGGTCTTTCTTCATAGAATCATGCCCAACAGGCCAATTGTGTGAGCTACCCCGGGAACATCTAATACATAAGGAAATAATCTCGTCGTATTCTTCCTGGTAAATATATCCCTTCCCTATTATGTTAAGCATATCAACCCATTATTCCTTCATCCCTTTAATCATCGTGGCTTTTAAAATGTCCTTGGACAACATGGTATATGGGGATGTTTGTAAATTGTATTGAAATATTTCTACTTATTCCTCTAATGTTTCATTGTCTTTTGGAGACATGTTGAAGATTTCATCTTTTAGATCTCGGGTTTGACAATAGTCTTAATATTTGGTAAGAAAAATATTCTTCATTTAGTCCCAGTTGTTTATAGTTCCCCCTCCTAATCCCATGAACCAACGGAGCATAGTTCCTTTTAAGGTAGAGGGAAATATTTTTAGTTTTTGGGGATCGGTGGTGTAGTCATATCCTCTGCATAAGACATCAAATTCAAATACGAATGCCTCAGGATCTTCTTGGTTAATCCATGAAAGGTGGGGATGTTGTGCAAGTTAATGGATTTCATAGGGGCATTGGTAGCATGATCAACAATAGGGTATTCTAATGTTGATTCCTGCCTCTGATTCTGATTTTGATTATTTGCCATCTAATCAAAGAGGTGGCAAAAATATTCAAGAACTTCTTGATCTCGAGGAATGATTATAATAGGCTTGGGAGGTGAATGCGATGGGGGTTTTACAACACTTCCCTAATATAGGATCCTAAGTAGTTTTGTTTTGATTACTTCTTTAGGGGACTTAGGTTATGATATTTCTATGTGAATTCCTCCACTAGTTTCTCCCCCTCCTTCTTGTAGGTTGCAAGAGCCTCCCTCTTTTGAAGGTTTAGTGCCTATATGAACGGTTGTCTGTAGGATTTACTCAGACCCCTCTGTCTCATAGTGAATCTCAGTGTAGGATACAGATGGTGAGGCTGCCACCTGAGGGAGTGTATTAGGACTTTCAATGGAAATAGTTTTGGGTCCTATAGATGCCTAAGATTCAGATTTCCTAATGATTTCATCTATATATGTTGTTCTTCCAAGGATCACCAGTCCTTTGGATTGTGAGGATGGTTGTGAATGATTTTAGATTGTTTCTATCTTTTTCTTCCTAGACATAAAACAAGAGCACCTATCCTACGGTTCTTTGCACGGCTTGCTGGTAAGTGATCTAGAGGGCAAGCATATTGCTTGTTGGTACGCAGGTTGTTACCTCTCGTTTTCAATACCTAATTCTTCATAGAAATGGAGAAAGATGAATAAAGGAGATGAATCTTAACACTCTCCCCAGAAACGACGCCAAAATGTTGGTACTCAGAGAGGTGCCTTATTATTGACAACTCTGGTGTTTTCTCATTTAATTATCAACCTGGGATAAGTCTTCTTATTTCAAGAGTTTTGGCACAATATATGCAAGTCAATTCGTCTAATAGTTACTCCTTGTCACTTATGAGGAATAAATTTGTAACTTCCTAAGTTTTCTTATCCTACGAGGGGTGGCTTGTATTGATTTTTAACCTAAGATTGAGAAGTAATATTGAGCAACTATCTAATTGAATTAAACAACAGTCTAACTGGACTGAACATCAATCTTGAGAAATCAAGTAGCAATTGAATTGAATTAAACAATGGTCTAAATAAACTGAACAACAATGGAATGAAATGGAACAATAGTCTAACTAAGTTGAACAATAATAGAATTGAATTGAATCAGCAGTCTAGCTAACTGAGTAGTAATGGAACAACAATATAACTAACTGAGTAGTAATGGAACAACAGTATAAATGAAGCGATTTAAATAGATCATAAAACAATTATTTAATTAATTTTTCAATGTAATTCTCTTTATGACTTAATTAACCAACATTGATCGACGATTGAACGCTTCGTTGTGCCAAAAGAAGAATGCAATTCATAAAGACAGATAACATCGAAATCAACTTATTCTACGATTTGTAACTCAAATGCAATGGTATTAAAAGAATTGGAACTATCTAGTGATAATGAAATATTGCCATAAGTCGGAAGATACGATTGCGATTTTCCTAATTCAAGAACGTGATTTCTAATCAATCCTAAAGAAAGAGAACTGTAACTTTATTGAATGGAAATATACTTTACAACTACATCAGATACTTAAGCATTGGTTCTGCAACTACACAGAGTATGAAAACTTGTGAGGAACTTACAAAGGTTGGACCCAGACCACAAGAAGCTCTAGCGCAGTAAAAAATTCAAAATATTATTGTTCAAAGATCTATGTTACATCCAGTGATGTTACAAAAATACAATTAGATATATGGTTTCAGATGCGTCGATTATAGAATGAATTTCCTATCCTTTCTCTGACTCCCCTTCTCATCCGTCCTTCGCCCTTTTAAAGGCAATTTCAAAAATGTGAAAGTATTTCCCAAATGAAAACCCTTTGTGCATGGCTGTCGTTTGAGTTCTTGGACTTGAATTCATCTGTCTGCCTTCGACCGGCCACTGGGAGTTACCAGGATCTCATATTTTTGCGTCTATTGGTTAGCTTATGTTTCCTATTGGTCCAGCCATTCTACCTTCCTACATGCGGAGATAAGAGAAGTCAATTTTCTGTTACAAAAACATCATTTTCATCATTAGTATAATTGTTCTTGTTTTCATAATCTTTAATTCTCTTTATTGTTAATATGAAGATGAATTCCCCCGAAATTGTAACATAATTTGAAGTACTTATAGGGTGAGAACATACCTTAATTTGGGCCCAACAAGAGCCTCCTATGGGTTGTATCTTGTAGAAAGTAGATGCGTGTTGGAGCTTCCTTGCAAGTTGTAGCTTGCAGAATTTGAGGTATTAGCCTCCTGTATATTGGAGCCTACAAACAATCAGTGGTGAGAGGGAGTTAGAGCTTTCCTTTGCATCACAAGAATGATAAGATGTGGTTTTATCCCTTATGGGTTTCCACTTATATATGTTTTGTATGTGCTTGATGATTATGTATTGATGTGATGTTTTAATCCGCTTAATTACTTGCTCTACACACATTAAGTTTGTTGATTCATTATCTATGAAATTGCTTATGAACTGAAGGTGTAATTGAGTTGAATGAAAAGAGTTTTAAATGTCCATGAATGTACTAAATTTATTCACCCCCCGTCTTATTTTAGCTAAGATTTCATCAATTGGTATCAAAGCCAAGTTCTTCTGTATCATTTTAACAACTAGAAGGAGACCTTAGGTCCCCAAAATGGCTAGCCTAGAAGGATGTTCAACAAATAAAGCCCCATTTTTTATTAGCACAAACTATACTTTCTGGAAAATAAGAATTAAAACCTATCTGATTTCTCTTGGATTAGAAGTCTGGATTGCAGTAGAAATAAAATATGCACCAAAGGATACTAACACAGAGAAAGAAGCCAAACAATATTTCATAGCTAATGTAAAAGCAATGAATGCACTCTTGAGAGGTCTGTGTGAATCATAATTGATCAAATTAATGCACTATAATACTGCCAAATATATATGGGATACCTTAGAAATATCCATGAGGGGGATAAAAAGGTGAAGATGACCAAACTGCAAGCCTATATAACTCAGTTTGAAAATCTAAAAATGAATGAATATGAAGATGTAGCTAGTTTCTTCTTAAGGATTGTAGAAGTTGTGAATAGCATGATATCTCTAGGAGAAAACATCAAGGAATGTGTGACAGTGCAAAAGATATTAAGATCTTTACCATCCAGGTTTAACCCTAGGGTTTCTTCCATAGAATAAACAACGAACTAGGACACCTTGACCATGAACCAATTAATTGGAAACTTGATAGCTTATGAGATTAGACTTCCAAAGGGGAGTCAAATGTGAGGGGGGAAACCTTTAAGGTAGAGAAGTGCATAAAAGGGAAGGAAGATACATGTTCATGCTCAGATGAAGAAGAGGCCAAATTTTCCAGAAGATTGGATAGAGGCACGGATAAGTGAAAAGGTAAACTTCCATTTAATTTCTTTAATTGTGGAGCATTATCCCCCCCCCCCCCAGAGAAAGGGAAGAGATTTAATAGAAAATCATTTTATGCTCAACAAGATAGCAGTGCATCTGAAAGCTCAGATGAATCCTCAAATGAAGAAATAACCTTTGAATTTGTGTTGATGGCCAAGGAATATCTTAAAGGAGATCTTCTAGATCATGAATAAGGGGAGTTAGGTCTTCAGGGGGAGCTAATTAGTGCCCTGGAAGAAATAGACAGAATTAAACTCAAGTGCAGAAAACAGAAAGACATTCTCCTGAAATATGTAAAGGAAGAGCCAAGTTCAGAAGACCTCATTCAGTTGAAAGTAGAAATTGAAGAAGGTGGAAGACATTTGATAAAGCAAATAAAAGATAAAAATCAGGAACAAGAGAAATTGGAAAGAGAAGTAGTATGCCTGAGAAAGAAATTAGAAAAGGCCCAAAGGGAATTATGAATGGATTTTTCGACGAATGAAAAGCTATAACGAGTTGGAAAAAATACTAAATTCTGAAAGTTCTCCTCTTATAAAGACCAGGATAGGCTATGAAGGAGAAAACAGTAAGTCCAAGGTTGAAGATAACAAGAATATCACTTTCGTGAAAGCTGTAATAAAATAAAATGATAACTCTCAACAATATGAGATTATTGTAGCTAGAAGACTGATAGAATAAAGGAGAAGGTTGTGTAAGCAGCTAGTGGATGAGATTACCTCCATCAAAAACTCAGAGAAGGTAGACATTGAGAAATATAATGAAGCAACCCAAAATAGATCCAAAGAATTAGAAGCCAACAAGACCTTGATGGGTAATGAAGCAAAGAGAAACAAGTAGCAACCTCAAATGAAAAAGAATGAAATGAAGAAATGGTCAGTTGCAAAAGGCTCATACACTCTTGAATATGAATTGAAGAAATTTGGAAGCTGTCAAAGGAGGTTCTTTCCTCCTATGAGAAGTATCACTTTTTTTGCCTACCACAAACCTGGACATATTGCGACATACTGTAAGACAAAGAAAATCTAGTCCAACCAGCAAAAGATGCATAAAATAAAAAGAGTACCTCAGGCAAACAATGGAGAGGACAACCTTTCACTAGGTAGACTAATCGTTTCCATGGCTACTGTTTTTAATAAAATGAATTTGGACATAAATATGTTGAATGTAAATTGTGTTAAAAAATACATCAACTCAACCTTACTTAGGTAAAATAAGATGTTATTCATGCCACAAGCTTGGTCACAAAGAAAAATATTGTAAGATTCCATATACATTAAAGAACTCTAAACAAATGATTGAATCCAATCAAATCAGAAAAAAATATGAATCAAAAAGAAGTGAAGATATTATGAAGAACCCCAATAAAGTATGGAAGAAAAAGAGAAAGGGAGAGCCTGTTACTTCAATAACATAATGAATCCATCATAGTCACAAGGGGAGCTACTCTAGGAAGAAATGCAAATATCCATCCAGTAATAGATAAGAAGCAACATCCTAGGAGGAGAGAAGTTCATAAAAAGTCACCATAAAATTAATTTTAGAAGAGATCCTTGGAATAAGGATAGCTAAAAGTTCAGGAAGGGAAAGGACAATTCCTCTGACAGAGAACTAGAGGAAGAAGGATTTGGAACAAGTAGCCTGCCTATTAGCAGAATACCAAGTTTTATTAGTGGAGCAATGGTATGGTACAGGTCCTCAAGATCAGAGTATTATGGCAGAAGTACATCAAGGTAGTATTCCCAATGTCATCAACATTATAGTATTTTTGGATTAAGCACTGGTTTGCTCTGATTATTGCAAAGTATTTTCTGATTGCAAATATTGGATAATGTTGAGCTGCATTATTAAAGCATGAAAAGGTAAATAAAAGTGCTAAAGGATCATTATCTTATTTACATTTGAAGTGTTATATTGAGCATTAAAGCAGTATCTAATTCTAGATATAACTGCATACCTTCCTTAATTCAGTACAAATATATCTTCAAGGTCTCTTTCTTAAGATCATTCATAAAACTGTGTGAAGTCTATTTGTTGAGATTTCAATTAAACAACTTGAAGATGTTTCTTTGAAGCTCATTATGATATAAACGTTAAAGTGTGTGAAGTATGAAGGAATAGTTGTGTTAATCTTACTATTTGAATCTCAAGTGTCATTTATTGTTTCATATAAATCCTACTTCAGCAGAAAGGAATTGCTGGTATTTCAACATTACAGAGAGGTTGATCATTGACATACATAACCCCCTTATGTCATAAATAAAATTGTATAGTTGATAAGTGAGACTGATCAGTGAATTGAATGTATATAGCCTCAAGGGTTGGTTTTGAAAATACTTTGTACAATATTAAAGTCATTGGGTCATTTAGATTGAAATACAGTCTAGTTATACAACAAGTTGTAAGGATTCTTGAGATTCATTGTTCACATCAGTATCAAAAGCCTTTCGGTTTTTAGTGTAATATCCATGTTAGCAGTCTAAAACATATCACCAACAACAGGCAATAATGGTGAACCACAGCTACAAAAGATATATTGGCATCATCATATTTGAATATATGTGTACTGCAAATGTGTATTCTAGAAGAAGACATATTCCATATACAATATTCCTCAATAGATATGTATCTCAGATGAAGGTCATAATAGAGACTGAAGTATATTTGGACTAGAATTTATATGTCGTATGGAGAATTCTCAATATTTAAGTATTATTCCAATAATGCATCTCTGATTATATAAGTCTGGTACAATTTGTTCTATGGAATGTCCTTATCATCACTTTCAGCTTGATACAAGTGCAAGGATTCTATGATTTTGGATGGTATCAGCTTACTATGTATATACATACAATTTCAATGCTTCTCAAAGTGTTCTCCCAACAACTCTTGTACACCAATCTGGAGCAGCAAGGCATAAAGTAAGAAGAAAAAGGCCTATACACAACTCAAAGAGAAATAATGCAAATATGGAAACTACATTGGGAAATGTGCCACCCTTTTCCATTGATGTCAAAGGGGGAGGAAAATCAAACAGAAGTGGAAAGGCTCTTCTGAAAAGAAAGCATAGGAATAAAGACACTTCTTAGAATGAAAAGGGGAAGAAGTATTGGAGTATTTGTGGATGTGTTGCCATCAATGCCAAAGGGGGAGACTGTTGGAAATATTTTCATTGATGGAAAATTAGCACAAAGGAGCATCACTAGAACTATCATGAAGGCAAAGGAACAGAGAAGCAGTAGCAATAAGGCAAAGAATAAGATTAGGAAATAATGTAGTAAGAAATCATAAAAGAGAGGCAGAGGAGCAACAGAGAGGAAAGGAGCAACATTAGACCATTAGTAAAGGAAAAGGAGCAGAGAGGAGAAAATTTAGAATCAAAGAATCAAAGGCAGAAAAGGAAGTTAAGGAAAAAAATGAACAAAGGAAGAAAGGGTAGAAAAGGATGAAAGGAAACAAAGGCATCAAGGAGAAAAGGAAACAAAGGCAACAAAGGAGCAAATGCAGCAAAAAGGAAAAGGCAACAAAGGCATCAAAAAGGAAAAGGCAACAAAGGAAACAAAGAAGAAAAGGTAGCGAAGGAAGGTAAGGCAGAAAAGGAGAAAGGACAGCAAAACAACAAAAGCATAATCGTTAACATCATAGGAAAGGTCATGAATGTGCAGCAAGCATGATAATCCCAAGTCAGAGTGAATAACAAACAAAAGAACAAGCTTAGGAGAGATCCGCACTTTTAAAAACTAGATAAAGCTCAAGAAGGATAGCGGAGGAGCGGCTATGGAACACCTTGCAGTTGCATATGTTTATTGATGAGTAATTGAAGAAAGTATGATGTAGTGATGTTTGGTCGCAGAGGGCCGCAACTGTGTTTTTCCCAAAGTCTCAGAGGTTTCAGAACAAAATAGTGAAGGATGAGCGAACCGTCACGATTAAATCGTAGATCAGAAAGGGGAGAGATGAACAGATGAGATTACATTGCAATATAATTTGGGAATATGTGATGTGAAGAAGGACAAGCAAGTGAATACCATTAGATCTAGGCACAGATCAACGACAGACGGCAAATCACAAAATCACACATTGCAAATTATAGCTCATAGAGCTAAGGCATTGCGCAGTAAGTTAAATTGTTTGTGATGTGGTAAATATTGGAATATTTGATGCAACGAGAGGAGGCCACATGTTAGCATTGCGCATGAGCGCACACCACATATTTTATGTTTTGTACTTAAGATTTTGCACGGTAAGCTGGATACAATGCAGTGCGATCGCATATCACATAAAATAGGAGATACATTTATTGTAAAACATCAAAACTTGCGGGCAAGCGAAATGTGATGTGCTATGATTGGTTTTTGTGTTGTGGGACTTGATAACCCTTGTTCTGCGTATATGTATGTTGGTTGGGGCTAATTGAAATTTGTTTAAAGTTCAAATATAGTAATCGTTGTTGATTGCTAACGTATGTATGTGAAATAAACTCTAATATTGTAATCCATTGTGAGATAAAGGGATTTTATGTGGGCCATAACCCACAGGTCACATTATTTTTTAAAATTACAGTTTTTTGCTGCATCAAGTGGGTAATTGTCGGGTTGATTATGTTAACCCTACATATTTTGGTATTTGTGGCCTTATGAATACTCGGGTAAGTAACCCGTCATAGAGCAAAGGAGAAGAGAAGAGCATAGAATGCTTTAGGTAATATATGCAGTAGGCATGGGTAGTGTAAAACATAAAGGCATGGGTCAAGTCAGGCTAAGATAATAATGATGCAACACAGTTGGAAATATAACTATAGAAACATAAAAGACAAAGGGACAACAAGCAAAAGAGGAAAAACACACAACAAAAATAAGAAGATGAAAGGGTTGAGTGAAATATTTGATTGCAATCGTAAATTTATTAATTATTCTATATTGTTTGAGTTCTATCATGGCCTCTAGAATACCTTAATCTGAGTGAAAAATATTATCTGAGGTTGAATTGGATTATACAAGGTCGTGAGGATGGAGTTTGGGCCTAACATTTCTCGTTGACAAGTAAGAATATGATTTGGAATTTTATGCAATAAAACTAAGTGAAGTTGACAATGTGTAGATGGGATGGGTTTGCACCGTCGGTGGTGTTACTATTGGTATGTTAGTTTAAGTGGTCTTGACACCAAAAATGATGAGAAGAGAACACGAATCATGGTTCCCGTGGATGCTGAGATGAATCGTATGTGATGTTGTGTGTCATCAACATTAGGTGGTGGAAGAATTTCCATAATGGTTGGTTTATAACGAGTGGGAGGGAATTCTTGTGGCCTTTTTGGCGTACAAGGGGAAATGGTTTCTTCTCCAATGGGAGGTAGATGATGAATCCTAATATGTAAAAATGTTTAGAATATAGGGAATGCTTTTGTACTAAGAGAGCTACTGGTGTAAATGTCACACACAGGGAAAGTACTAACCAAGTAGATGGTATGTGAGTCAGTACATATCATAGCGTAAGATGACAATGTTTGGTTAGGGTCATGAAATCAGGCATTTATGAGTGCTTTCCATATCTGTGTCTTCATACTAGCATGGTATGGCTTCCTAGGGTGGGTTTGGCTTAATGTCTCTCTGGCTGCTCTCAAACATGGAAGATATTGACAATTCTTTTATTAAAATTAATTTAATGAAATTTTAAGACACGATCTTGAGGTATCTCTAGTTCTTTGGAGATGATATATGAGTTCCATCAAAGTAGTCAAGTATGCATCAATTCAGCCTTTGGTATTTATTTATTCTAAACTGTGGTTTTGTTGTTGTAAGTTGGCTTTTGTTCATGGAAGTATTTGTTTCTTACTATGCTCCATGGAAACGAAGTCTCATGAAATTATATATGGTGTGTGTCTTTATGATATCACTTTTTTATAGGTCAATTTGGGCATCATCTCGCAATACCTGGTCAAACTGGGCATCATCCCCTAGGACTAAGAATAGGGTCTATCACCCCCTTAATTTTAGTTATTATATGCCCTAAGTGAAGACATTCCTTTCATGTCTTCAATTGTGAGATTTCCAAGGTTTGAAGTATATATTATATGACCCACTAACTGACCAATTATCCTCTGCAAGGGACTAACTATGTTGCAGTGTCAATTCCTCCATGCAAGGGTGCAATTCCTGACACTCAAGGGTGTGTTAGTAACCTGGGATCGAAAGCATCATTGTTTTAGGAATCTCCACTTAGACAGTGCATTCTAGAAGAGTCCATAGGTGTAATACTTTGAATCGAAGTTTCTATCCACCACCTCTGAACATGGAAACGCGCCTTTCCTATTATTATAAATCCAATCAATGAGAAACTACCATCAGTTTCCCTATAAATTGAGCACTTATCTAAGTGCTAAGGAGGAAGAATTTGTGAAAATTTATGCTATTGGACTCTTGTTTTATAAGAGATTGGAAGTATTGATATGCTGTTGAGATGATGCTAGATGTGATGAGGATGGAATGAAGTTGGAGCATGTTGATGACAAATTGATCTATTGGTTGTAATCTTCTCCTCCTATTCTCTAATAAAGATATATATTCATTTTCTGAATACATATGTTTATATCTTGTGAAATGTGTTCTTGATGATGTATGTATTCTCATATATAATCGGTGTGATTTGATTAAGATAAGTAGATACTTGTATATTGTATGTTGTTTGTTGTTCTCTGCCTTTGATTGTGAGAATTGATTTGGTGGTTTGAGTTGGATTGAGAGCGACATAAACTGTGATAGAAGGAGAAGGAGAGTGAAAAGGATCACAAGTAGGCTCTTTCCCTTTCTATATAACTGTTCATCTTAGAGAAAATAATAGTTGTATTTCTTCTGTTGTTCTGAGTGAAGGAACACCACACTTAGGGAATCTAGTTTATCTATAGATTAGAATTTCATATAACACACTTAGTTTTTATTTTATTTTTCAAATTCTAAAATAATTTAGAAAAACATATTTGAATAAGTTGTATTGTAATTCTTGCAATCCAAAGAAGATTTAATTTGTTGATTTTAGGCTTGATATAGACCATGGATGAAATATTTTGCTCAATTAGCAACCAATAATGTGTTGTGGTGTCAAAAATGGTAGAAAGCATTGGCTAGACGTGCATAAAAAAATTTCATGCCATGAATGTGTGCATGCCACTATGCAAATTTTGATGTCTAAAATGGCCTCCTAAGGAAGTAAAATGAAATAGAGTTATGAATTTAAAAAAAAAAAAAAAAACTATTTTCTTTATTTTATTTTTAGCCTATCTCCTTATAGATTTACTCAAATGTCAATTGTAGTAACTCATTGGATGCAATATTAAAGTTGACATCCAACGAGTACCCACTCTACATACTTCTAAGTATAACTACATAAATTGAAAATACATGAAAAAGTGTGTTGAACATGATTTTTCATGTATTTACAATTTTTTTAATGTTGGTCTACTCAAAAGTATGCAGAATGGGTACTCGATTGATTTGGAATTTAATTCTACATCCAATTAGTGTCTACATTTTACATTTGGTTAAAAGTATAAGGATATAAGTCACAAATACAATGAAAAAAAGTATTTTTCTTCTTTTCCCTCCAAAATATTTTCCCCTTGGAATGACATCATCATCTTGAAACCTATTGGTTTTTTAAAAGTTGATTTTGTTAGTACATTTTTTGTTTTGAGGCCCATTTTTTATGTTAAAATTCCCATATTTTGTTAACAATGTTTGCACATGTCTAAGAATGCATTCACATTCCTTAGAATAGATCCACACTCCTAATATTAAATACCAATTCCTAACCCATGCTGACTTGGTTTTCAAGCTAGCATCCTAGTTGATAGTTTGGAGATTGTTAAGCCTTAACACCTAGAAACATGTGCATGCTCCTAGTAACACACATATTTTCCTATTGATGCATGTTATTGTAGGCCCCATTTCCACTTTTAGGGACATCGTTAGTGTTTGATTTCACATACTTCAATCTTTTCATTTAAAAATTGTTTTGAATTAAAAACCATTAACTATGTAATATAAGAGGATATATAATGTAAAAGAAGATTCAAGTAGTACATAATGGAGGAATAAATAGGAATTTTTGTGTTGATAAGATTCGAACATTGGTTGATTATTTTTAATAGAAAAATATATGGCTATAGGTGTCAACAAATGGGTTGAACGCATGGTTGTAATATCCATAATTTGTTTGCATGGAAAGAGAACTCAAAAAATTGTGTTCGACATTATTATTAATACTAAAAGCACCATTAGTGATGGAGGCATTGTTGCATCGGGAGGAATCACAGAGAACAGTTGAACTGGGGTCAAATCAAGATAAGGTTTGGGGGTAGCGTCTGGAGGATCAAGGGGGCCATGAGTACCATCTGAAGGTAAAGGGCCAGGAGAAGGAGGTTCAAAAGGCTGATCAGAGTACATCATGAAAATATGGTAATCGGGGGAACCAGATGGGAGAGGTTGAGTGGCCACCTGACCTTCAGGTGGTTGGGTAGCCACAAATCCCTGCTGAGGGAATGGATCAGTAAGCATAGCTAGTTGACTAGGTGCAGGATTGGGAGGAATGAAAGGATAGCTTGTTGTCCTCTCAATGTTGCTTGAGATTCCCATAGCTGTCTCATCTGTGGCAGAAGAGAAAAATCATGTGTATAATGACCATAAACACCACAACAAGAATAGGGCTTGTTCGTACGAAGCGACCTGTCCTGCTTGGGCTGAGTGCCTTGTTGCTGGTTTGCAGTGTAAGGAGCATTACCTTGATTAGGTCCAGGATTACCAGAGGCAGCTTGAGTGCCTTTCCTCTTCATTTTTTTAGGAGGAGGATTAGTCATGCCCTATTGTGTGTACACTTTCCCCAAATGGGGCAGTGGTTGTTGCTGCATGGGTTGAGAAGGCAAGGGAGGAAGAGGTGCTAATGCTGGAGGAGCTGGAGCACCAGGCTGTGGGTATGGATAATAAAGAGGTTGGGTAGCAGTATGGTAAAGAGGAGGTTGGGCAAAAGGAGGAGGCATGTCGTATCCTGGATACATGCTACCAGGAGGGGGAAAGTGTCGGAGGTGCTGGCCCCGCCGTGAGAGAAACCATAGCCCATGGGAGGTTGAGCATATGGATTAAAGAGAGCTCCAACGATACCGTCGACGGCGTGAGATGCCCCTGGTGCATTGGCACAACCAGGTCAGGGAAGATCAGGTAGAACGGTATAAACATAACCTGACTGAGCATAGATCAGGTCATATTTTAACGCAATTTGGAGAGTGACTTCTTCGGTTTGAGGAAAGTGCGATGCAACATCTTTCCCGATAGGCAGCAAGAGAGTCCTAAGGAACCAGTCCATGTAGACATGGTCTTCGAAGGTAGGGGCTCGACATAGGCTCCTTCTTCTCTCACATTATTGAACATGGTCGGAAAGGTGGGTCACAGATGATTGACGGAAAGACGTCAAGAACTCGATACCAGTGTCAACGTAGGGGGAGCTAGAAATAAGACAAAAAATCTCGGGCCAGAGTCGCAAAGGTGGTATGAGAGGAAGGGGCCTTATCTACATACCACTTAGAAGCTTCGCTGGTAAACATTCATTGGAAAAACCAAAGATGAACAGAGTCATCGGTAATGTAATTATACAAACACCACATGTGGAAAGATCCGATATGATTTGAAGGATCTTGTCCAGCAAGATCTTCAAAATTTTGTATATCTGAAGGGAGCTTTGTTGTCATAGAAAGCCAACTAGCATCATGGTGTATAGGGTCATTTATCAACTGGTCAAAATAAGGGAGGCTAAGGCCTGCCATGAAAGGGAGCAAGGGTGAAACCAGGGTAGTGTCCATTGTAGTCCCACTAGTGGTATTCCTAGCCTGAGGGTCGGGGTTTCCACCAGTAGCAGGTCCTACACCAAACATAGTGAAGGTGTCAGGAGGAGAACCAAAGGTGGAAGGAGAACCTAAAGGACCAGAAGAAGAGTTGGTCTATGAACTAGGGGGAGGACTAACTCGGGGATTAATCCTTCCTACCGGAAACTGAGGATGAAGGCCAAGAAGTCTCTGAGATAAACGCTGTGGTGGTGCAATGGTGATGACATAAACACAACACAAGGGAAAAATAGACCAACAAGGGTAGGGAGGTGTAGAATCAAGTGATTAAAATGTCGAAACAAGGGCAAAGAGGTGCAAGATCAATTGATTTAAATGTTTTAGAGTCTTTTCTTGGCGGTGTTAACCAAGCCCTTTTTCACTTAGGGTGTGCATGTAAAAGTGTGTAAATATTAAATTTTAAACCCAAACATTTGTAGAGAAAAAGAAAAAATGTGTTGTAGAGTTGTAAATAAACCTGCAAATGACAGCATATAGGCCTGCAAAACAGAAAATAAACATCTAATCATGCAATAATCTCAACCCAAGAAGGTGGGCCTCTCAAAAAATAGTCTATAGGTGAGTAAAAAACTAATATAAACACACTAAAATAGGCTAATAGATCTTGGGTCAAGAGGGAAAAAGATCTAAAAGACAAAATCTGCTGGAAAGTAGCGCAGAAAACAACAATAAATCAGAGGAAAATTGTTGTAAAAAGAGGTGGCAAAAGGCTATTTCTAGGAAGGAAGCGCGGTGCCCCATAAAGGAAAACCTAAAAAAAGCTAAAAGAGGAGATTTGGATGGATAAAAAGCCGATTTGAAGTGGATCTGAAGAGGAGGTATCAGATCTTGCAAAATGGCTGAAGACTCTGAAATTTCAGACAACCTGCAACATCAAACACTCTTCCACAAAAAGTGGAGGGTACTGAAGCCCTAGGGGGCTAGGTTCCTACTTATTTGAGTGAAAAAAAACAAGTACAGGTCCAAAACGGGCAGAGACGGAAGTCAGACAACCTTGAACAGAGGCTTAGCAAAACCCATAAAACTTTCAGAAAAATCCCTGCAGAAAGTCCAAGTCACAATTTTTGGCTTGTTTTCAGTAAAGGCCCCACCTTTTGGGCTGTAAAGTGTGTCCTGGAGGTCCAGGCCATAGGTTTTGGGTGAAAAAGTGCGACCTGCACTTCCGGCACTGTTGGCGGCAGGTTTCAAAAGAAAAAATTGTGTCAACTGCGGCTGATGTCGTTCACCTGCGCAATGGGTCTGAAAACACACAGAAGTTAGAATTTTTATCGTTTTATGGTTTTATGGTTTAAAACAACATCATGAATAAGAAAAAAAAAGGGCTAAAGAGAAATCCTAGAGTTTGAAGTAGCTGGATATGCAAGGATCAGAAAAACGATAGCAGTCGTAATGGTAAACCTGTGTGGAGTCGTTAGTTATTAGTATGAATCTTGATTCGAAGTGTACAAAGAAAGACCACTTTAGCTGTGCATAACTTACAACCCTAAAAGCAGAAATGACTGCTAATATCTTCAGATATGCAATTAGATGATCAAGACAAATGTTTCAGAAATCTAGATCTATGCATTAGAAGACATTAAACAGTAGAAAAATAAGATTTACTCCATAGATCCAATAGACAAGACAAGAATATATCCAATGAATATTTTTATTAATGGCACATGGGAGGAAAACACAAGAGGGTGTTCACTATTCTCCTCAAATGGATGGGTTCTTGTGAGTCCTCAACACTTCAAATTTAGAACTTCTCTCTCTTGATGGTGTAGAAAACCCAGAAAAAAAATGGAAAAGTATGGCTATGATTATGGATTAATAGCTAGACCAAGTGTTAAGATCGAGAGTGATCTTTAGGCAACAAAAGGTGACAAATTAATGGGAAAACCCTTCTATTTATAACAAAATATTGAGTTAATCTTGAGATTGGTGCATAATCAAAATATTATTAGCCAAATCTAGATCCAAATTTTATGGAATATTTTATTATATTTGTTGGAGGGAAAAGGAATTTGACTTGAGTCAAATCCCTTTATTTTTAAATAATAAATAAATAAATGATTTATTTATCATTTTAAGGATGTGATTAAGTAATAATAAATAAATAAATGATTTATTTATCATTTTAAGGGTATGGTTGAGTAATAATCAAATAAATAATGATTTATTTAATTATTTAAGGGTGGATTAGTCATATTTAACAAAGAATGTTATTTAAATAAGATTTAAACAATTATTCTTTAAAAAATAATAAGATAAATAATGATTTATCTAATTAATTTCCTTGTTTTGGGTTAAATATAACCAGGAATATTAATTAAACTTTTGTTTAACTAATTATTTCTTGAGGAAAATCAAACAAATGTATATTTATTTAATATTTCCTTATGGGCTTTCTTGTTTGGACCATAAAAACTTAATAAAAGTGATTTATTAAGCTATTTTCATAGTGAAAGCAATTTTACTTGGAGTAAAATTGGTTTTACATGGTGTACTTGGGTCCATCTAATGATGATAGGTTAGATGACCAAAAAATGGTGTAACACCAACTAGTTTGTTAAATATAGATAAATGGTATTTCGAGGCATTTTTCAATGAGTGGTTGGAGGCTAATATCAATCATCCAATGCATGTATTTCACTGATAAGTTGGTAGAAACATTCGAAGAAGGAGTCTCACACTAGTATATGGAGAACCTCTTTTCATTTGGTAAGAAATTGAAAACATTGTTACCTTTGAATTCCCTATCAAAGATCCAGGAGTGGTGCAAATGCATAGTATTCCACCATCGTCATTGTCAAACCTTCATGGTTTGGAAAATGAAGACTTAGATACATTCTTCTTTGAGTTTGAAGGAGTTTGTAAATGATATGGTTATTTTATTAATGCTCAAAGGTTGCAAGTGTTTCCTCTTACTCTTAAAGGAGAAGCTCTCTGATGGTTCATGAGCATTTGAGGGAACTACATTCAGACATGGGAAGACAGAAGACTGTATTCTTGAAGAAATACCAAGACTATTGTCAAGACGGTGAAGATATTTTTGGAATAATACAAGGGGAAAACGAAAGTTTAGAGGACTATGTGGAACGATTTCGATACAACCTTCAAAAATATAAATATAGACATTTGGAAAAAGAGACCTTGAAAACACTACTAACTCGAAGGAATTAAATATGTTTTTTTAGAACCCTGAAATATAATAGGAGCAGTTGATATTTTTCACTTACCATACAATGATGTTTGTGAATTATGCATTAGGTATTCAAGAGGAATCTCCAAGATTGGTAAGGATTCTTCAGAACTTTCTTCCAAATTTTTGAAATCTGATACAAAAATAGGAGTTACAAAAGCCTCTCTAAATTTACAATTGGATGACTTGTAGGAAGAACGGAAGAAGTGCAAGGAATATAACTCAATAAAATTACCATCACTGCTAGGGTTACACCAAGTATTTAAGGAACCAATTAAGGAATTAGGTCAACTACCAGGTATAAATCAAAACTCATCATCATTTAATACTTGAAATTATAGTTATTTCCCTCAACAACTTCCTCAATATATCTATAACCCTACAGTTTCATGGAAAACTTATAGCCCTCCTTTGATTCAATACCCCACCTTATTCCCACAACGACCCTCTCCCTTGAGCCAGATATTCCGACAGCCTCAAGGATGGTTTGGGGCCTCCTCTCTAGGTAAATTGCCCATGCAATATTCATTACCAAAGCCACAAGAAATACAATTCATATCTAGTGCACCACCATGTTATCTTTCTCTATGGTCCTAACCATTTTTGCAACCAAACACTAATTATAATTATCAAGTTTCACATCAATTTAAAACACCTATTTTCCAACTCACTCCCCTACTAAATGTAATATCATACCTTTTATAGAGGGGAGAGGAGAGAATTATGAAACATCCCCTATTACCACACAAAATTTACCTCAGGAAGAAACTTTATTCCATAAGCCATTAGAGGAGAAATCTATGATTTGAACTTCTTCGAAAATTGTTGTTGAAGCTCACCAAGAAGAAAACCCTATAATTTCCTTTAACCATCCTTGTCAATACAAAGATAGAAAACATCAAGCTGTGGAATACTTGTACAAGCTGCAAAACCATGAATATGTGGGTCCTATTGAAGCCTGGCTCCAAATAATCATTGACACACCTCACTCCTTCATCATTCGACAATTCTTGGTACCATATAAATTAAAGCAATTGTTACACCAATTTTTGGTCATCTAACATGTTACTATTAGACGGACTAAAGTACACCATGTAATACCAATTTTACCATAGTAAAATTTCTCTCACTATGAAAAATAATTTAATAACCCATAGTTTATTTAGTTAATTTTGGTCTAAACAAGAAACCCCATGAGGAATAATTCAATAAATCCTTATTTGTTTGATTTTCCTCAAGGGATAATTAATTAAAAAACTGTTTAATTAATATTCCTGGTCATATTTAAATTGAAAGAGGAAAATTAATCAGATAAATCATTATTTATCTTATTATTTTCTAGGAATAATTATTTAAAACATTATTTAATAATATTCCTTGTTAAATTTGACTATGTCATTTATAAATAATTGAATAAATCATTATTTATTTAACTATTCCTTAACCACATTCCTAAAATAATAAATAATCATTTATTTATTTATTATTTCTAAAAAAATGGATTTGACCAAGTGAAAATTCCTTTTCCTTCCAACAAAAATAATAAAATATTTCATAAAAGTTGGATCTAGATTTGGTCAATAATATATTAATTATGCACCAATATCTAGACTAACTCAATATTTTGTTATAAATAGAAGTGGTTTTCCATTCCTTCAGTACCTTTTCTTTTCCTAGAGATAACTCTTTGATCTATACCTTTGCTTTGAATTTGATCCTCCCATCATTATTGTTATACAGAATTATGGCTTACGGATAAAACAAATTCCCTAAATGTGGTGTGCATTTAGAACAACAGATTAAATACTTTTTAGATACTTTTCCTAATAGTAAATAGACACAAAAAATAGATTAGGAAAATTTCTTGGAGTCCAAGCACTTCCTATTATCCTTCTGTTTCTCTTGTTGTAGCTTCAAATCCATGCTAGATCACCAAAATATTTCCTGCAAGAATGAACACTAAACAACAAATATATTGAAATATATAGATGTTTATTCATGTTAATCAATTAAATCAATGAAACACAAAACATATAAATCATATTATAATTCATAATATGAAAGAGAGAAGCTTATACAGATACATATGTGGGAAATTAAGAAAAAATATTTATTAATGGATAGAAGGGGAGGTTACAACAATCGATTGATTTTATGTCACCAACGCCAGTATCATCCCAGCCTCATCACAATGAACATCTCTCCAGCATCATATCACTCAAATCAAACCCTCAATTGAGATTCCAAAAACATTTCTCTACTTAATTTCTTCCTTCTCAGGCACTAGAATATGTGCTCAATTTATAGATGAGTTGAAGGTAGTTTCATAATCAATGAATTTCTAATAATAGGCAAGACATGTTTCCAAGCTCAAAGGTGTTGAATGGACACATGGATTTGAATTTTGACACATATGCCCTCTTCTAGAAGGCACTGGCCATGCAGAGATTCTAGAACAATAACAATTTCCCTCCCAATTGACCAACACACCATTGAGTGTCGAGATGTGCGTTGCAGAGCACCCTTGAATGGAGGTGCCTGCATATGTAAAGAAGTTAGCCCCTTGAGAGACTGCATTAGTGAGCTCATAGGTGATATAACATGTACTTTGAAATCTTCGAAAACTTGCAATGGAATTCATGGATGTTTTTTTCTTATTCTTTTTCTTAGGGCATGTAGCAACTGAAATGATAGGGGATGATAGACCCTATTCATTTGTTCAAGGGATGTTGTCTAGTTTAACCAGGTCATTGGGAATGGTGCCAAAATTGACCTATAACAGATTGCCCCCTAAAGCATGAAGTCAGAATAATAATAGCGATATTCTTTGAATGAGACGCTTTACACTGTGATGGGCTAGAGATGAAGTGAAGTGGAGACCTGCATCAATCTTACAATACATTACATCATGATATATCCTCTTGATCATGAATTTCTGAGGGAAGGAATTCCCATGCTCAACACATAAAATATCTAATAGCATGTACATAGTTCAAAAAGTCGTCTGCATTGGATTGTTTCCCATTACATACATGCCTACAGATATAGGCCGATGTTTGGATGATGATTTGTATGTAAGGTCACAGTACATGATGTGTACAAAAATCCTTAAATTGCAGCTCGGATGGCTGAAACTTGATCGGGGGTCTTCTTATCTCATTCACTCGATCATTCAAGGACAAGTCTATCCATGCGAATATATGATTTGTATTCAAACATGGTAAGACATCGTTTGATTACCATCCAATGATGTGAGCTCTTAACAAACACAAGAGAACCACCATTGTTTTCAATGGCCCTCAAGGTACTGTTGTACATTTTTTAAGGCGTGAATAAATGATTTTATGTTGAATGCCAAACAAAATCTTTCGGTCAAAAGTCTGGAAGCGAGGATCTTATTGATGTTCTAACAAACCTCATGGCACTGGAATATGATGTTTCTAAGTGAACTTCCTAGATAATGATTTGTCGTCGAGAGGAAGTCACTTTATTTTGAAACAAGAGTTACTAATTTTGGAGATAAAGGTATGAATTGATATAGCAATGTTCAGGGATGACTGTCATGAGAATTAAGGTATATGAGTATTGCAGAAGGATGACTATTCATTGGATGACTTCCCTTGAACATATAAGCGACACTGAGATGAGTTGGCAGCATTGACCCAAAAGAAAAGTGAACGTATGATGAACCATAGGTATGAATGAACCGTCAATAATATTACCCAACCCAAACAGTCACGGTGATGAAGTGAAGTTTCATGTTCAAGAGTGACCTACTACCGTAAAAATTTCTGTTCAGTTTCCAAAAATTTCCCCGGTCATTTGTCGATAAGTACCTCTTTATTTTTTAACAATATTGAGGAGGATAACATATGCTTAATCTATAATTCAACCCTTTGGGAAAATAATTTATCACTATTTAATAATTTAATGAGTCTAGCGATGACTGAAATTTGATTCTTGCCATGATCAACAAGCCCATCGTTATTTTATGTTTTAACGAGCCTAATGACAGTGACAGCCAGAACATTTTTCATATTTAGAGATTTTGAAAAATAGGACGAAAGAAAACTCCATCAGTAATTTTTCGTAAAGTTGTCACTCAGATCCAAAAAAGTGAAAAATAATATCTAAGAGAACCTCCAAGCCATGTTCGACTAAGGTATTCCTTTTTCGTAAATAATATATCTCACTCTGGAAAAGGGTTAAACTTATACTGAGTAGATATCAATTCATTTACTTTTACGAGCTTGAAAATACAAGTGCTCGGAAATCTTTTCACACTATCGGAGTTTGAAAAGCACTAAAAGAAGACTCAAGGGGTTCCTTTTTTTCTATTATCGAAGCTCAAGAAAGAGATAAAAGTGCGCTTCAAGTCCTTTTTCATTTAAAAAAAAACTCAAAAATAAGGATAAAAGTATGCTTTTTGGTCAAATCATTCTTGAAATAAATCTGCATGACTAATCTACTCATTAGTTTTAAAACTTGTTCAGAACAACATCAAATGGATTAAAAATACCCATTTCATGATAAAAATATAATAAAACCATAGTGACAAAAACAAATTGGATTTTCAAACGATCAAATGACTAATTAAAAGAGTTTTACTATTCATTTTTACCATTTGCATTTTGGAGCTCCGAACCTATTTTTTCCCCCGAAATTCAGCTGTTGATTCCGATTGATTTTGTGGACAATTTTCATCACCATTTGATCCAGGCTAGTGCGATGAACCCTCTCTTTCTTTCAGTAGTCAATTCATTTCCTTTCATTGAAATTTTTTAGGGATTTCGGCACCTTAGGGTAAATTATTTTTCCAGAGAGAGAAATTCACCCTTGAGCATTGAAAACTACATTGTGGAGCACCTAAATTGAATCCTAGGTGCATATGCAATGGACTGTCCCTTGTTTTAAACTGCGTTGGGTGTAATTCTCATTTTTTTGTTTTTTCAATGTACCAAAAAATTGCCTAATTGTTTGCATGAAAAGGAGTCCAGTGGGTCTTATGGTTATGTTTAAGGATACTATCGTACTGATGACTACTTGGAGAGAAAGAGAGCATGAAGAACAAAACATGGTTTCCCTAAATGATCTGGGTACAATAAGAGCCCTAAGAGATTTTGGGTTGTTAAAGTACTTATGTTTGTCATGGATGAGGCAACAAATAGAACTCTTGGAGTTCTTAGTTTGAGCATGGGATCCAGCTATTGAGGAATTTCACATTAGGAGCAAAGTGGTTCCTATTGCAGTGGAGGATGTGTAATTTCTTATAGGCTTGTCGAGGAGAGGCTTGCCTATTTCCTTCTCAGGGTTTGCTCTCAGAGGAGAGACTATGAGAGATTATGTTTTGCAGTATTTCTATCCAGGGGCAAAGCCAAGCGAGGATGGAAAAATAAAAATCTATGACATTCAAGATTTTCCTTTGAGAACCATTCTTTTCATGATCAAAAACTTGTTGGCACCATTACACTACATGTAGCGAATAGATAATATATGCAGTATGCCCTAGAGTGCATGGAGCCAATAGTCTTCAATTGGTATGAAGTTGTACTTTCTCAGATATAAGAACAATTGAATAAGATAATGGGAGGAAGGAAGAAAAACTTCAATTATGGTTCTATCCTCATTTCATTTCCCTTAGAGAGGATTCCAATGATGTAGCCTTAACATGTGACACTGAGTATGTATAACCCTAGAGATCCCATGATGGAGATATGGATAGAACTAATGGCTAGGCATGCAAGCCAATCTTCCAATGTGTTCTCAACTATGTTCCTTTCCTGGTTCAGGTGACAAGTTGTCGCCATCGATGAGTATGCATATGGAGGCATCGATTTCCGAGGAGATCCAGACTTAGCTTTACGAGAAGGCACTCAATGGGGTGCAATAGATAAGGATTTTTTGAACATGTTTTTAATTTTTTCTAAGGTTTATACATTTTTTTTGTTTTAATGTTTTCAAAAGACTAAACTAAAGTTTTAATGTAATGCAGATGTTGGTTGAGTTCAATCGGTGGAGTAACTAGATCATGAAGTGGATGAGCCAACAGAGAGGGCTAGTGGGAGAGTATTCCTTTAGGATCTAGATATGGTTGAGACTCTGTCTGAGCTTCGGAAGCACATAGAGGGGTTGACCTTCAGGATTCTAGATTTTCGGATCGAAGAGTTACCCATGCGACTGTAGCACCACACTATAGGTGTTCCTAACCACTAGATGCTGTAATTGCGTAAGATAGCTAGATCTATAGCATGTTACCCTGAGCATCACTAGTTTAATTTTGACATGTTGCATACATTTTGAGGTCATATGACCAATGTGTCTTGGGCACAATTTTTTTTAAAAACCTATATCTATCTATCTATGTGATTTCAGTGTTTTCCTATTTTTATTGCGCAATCCTATTCAATTATGTGAATATATCTTTACATGTGTTGTAAATTTTTGTCTAAAACATGATTAGCTAAAGAATCTGTCAATGTGTTCAAGTTTCTGGAAATGTGTTGATATTGAATAAAATCGAAATGTCTTTCCAAAAGTAGAACTCTTAGGAACAAACGATACAGTGTTGGATTTATAACAGTATAAACACTAGTGAGTTGTAATACCACAAGTTGTGAGTCTAACCTTATGATGATGTGGTTAATACCAAATGAAATGGCATCAGAGAGAATTTCGATCAACGCGCTATACTCAGCGATATTATTTGTTTATCTACCAATAAAGATCCCTTGAAAACTCACTAACTCATTGTTTGGAGTGAAAATGGCCTACGCTGCAAAGAATAGATTATGCGTACTATGACTAGCACCATCAGCATATCGAACAAATGGTTCCAAAGATTTAGACATCTGCAATTAAATGTAAAGCGACTTACTAATTTCAAGAAAACTCTAAAAAACAAACTAAGTCAGTGAATGCAAAACAACGTCATATATATACAATACAATACAAAAAATCACTATGCTCATGATTAGGAATAGTAACGTTTCAGATACAACCCATTTATGGGTTGCACCAATGGAATTCCATCGTAATCCACCAACTCATAGGCACCCTTAGAAATAACTCTTTTGAAAATATAGGGACCATGCCATAATGGCTCAAATTTCCATGTACCTATTGCATAAAATTCTTGATCATAAAGAATGACAAATTCACCCTCTGAGAAAATGTGAGGCTAGAGATTTTGTCGTATTGCGCATTTATATGTCTCTTATGCGCTTTGATGGCCAATTGGGCTTCATGAAGCATTTAATCAAGATGGATGAGGTTAAAAATATGTGCTTCTTCTTCTAAAGTGTTTGGTAACAACTCAATTGTGTGTTTTAATGACGGTATTTCACATTGGATTGGTAAGATAACTTCCAGACCATAGACCAACTGAAAGGGGTTAAATCCGGTTGTGTTTCTCATCGAGGTTCGGTACGCCCACATGGCCATGTAAAAAATCAAATGCTAGTTTCTTTTACGAACTCCTATCATTTTTTGAAGCATATGTTTAACAATCTTGTTGATAGCCTCAACTTTTCCATTTGATTGTGGATAGTAAGGAGTAGAATTATCATGTGACAATCCTAACTTGCAAGTCAATTTAGTTATCATGTGGTTATGAAAATGCTTCCCATGATCTGTAACTATAGCCTATGGGACCCCAAACCATTCAATAACATGATTAAAGAAAAATAATGCATTTGTTTGTCCTATGTTGTTGAATGTAGGCATCACTTTAGCCCATTTGGTAAAGTAGTTTACTGCGACAATAATATAAGCATTCCCCCCAGATGAACGAGGGTTACAGGTCATGAAGTCAATACTCGATTTAAAAAATGGTCCCACATAGATAACAAGATGCATTTGCACTGACAGTTTGCAGATTTTACGATCAAATATATGGCACGCATGACAGCTTCTGACTGTGAGAATGCAGTTGCAAAATATGGTAGGAAAAAAGTAACAGGTGCAGATTATCTTCTATGCGGTACTGTATCTAGACAAGTGTCCACCACAAGCCCCAGCATGGCAATCATTTAAAACCCTTTTGGCCTCCTCATGAGGGAGGCACCTTCTTAAAATTTTATGGACACCATGACGATAAAGTGTATCACTGACGATCAGATAATATTTGGCTTGGTATTCAATGCATCGTTATTCAAAGCGAAGTATCATGCCGAAAAGTCTAGGTGTGGAGATAAATGATAAAATCCCCATACCAAGGATCAGATGATCCAATCAGAAACATAGATTCGTCATGAATAGGTGGTTCCAACGTAGTAGAAGTACTATCAGAGGGAAGGTCACAAAGAAGCTCAGCCAAAACTAAAGACTTGTTTGACTTGGATTTGATGAATCCCAAATCAAATTCCTACAAAATGACAATCCATTTTGAATACTCCCCCCCCCAACAATTGAAGTGATAGGATATAAGTCATGGGGTTGCAATTCGAAATCACAATGGTCTTCCGAAAAAAGATATAGGGGAAAAATATTTGGACAAATTGAACAACTGCTAAGGCAAGCTTTTCTATGTATGAATACTTCACTTCCGTATCATTGAGATTACGACTCAAATAATAGATCAGATATTCTATCCCACTTTTTAATTGGACCAATACCATAGAAATGGTCTTATTAGCCACGGTGATATATAATAAATAATCACTCTGATAATTAGGGGGATACATTAATGGCGCCTGGACAAGAGTATCCTTGACAGCATCAAAAGAAGCTTGTTCAACTTGTTCCTAATGGAATTGAAACCCTTTTGTCAAGAGCTGAGTAAATCATTTAGCCATTTCGGCATAGTTGGGTATGAACCTCCTTAGGAAGTTAGCCTTTCCTTGAATTTTCCTTATCTGAAGTAGTGGCCTAAACCTTCAATGGGTCGATTCGAATTCCTTCTTTTGAGATGACGAATGTAAGAAAACAACCAGAACCAACACAAAACACACATTTATATGAAGCGCATTTTGTAGTGTCGGCAACATAAGAAGATGACTCTCAAATGCATCGGGTGATCAGTCTTGTTTCGTGAATGCACGGGTAAATCATCTGGATAGGGTTGAACAATGTGCTTGATGTCATTGAAAGCATAATCCATTACTCTCTGAAAAGTTTCCCTAGCGTTCTTTAAACCAAATGGTAGTTTCCTATAAGTGAATGTGCCCGAGGGACAGATGAATTTTGTCTTATGTTGATCCTCTGGGTGGATATTGATTTGATTATAGCTAGAAAATCCATCCATGAAAAAAAAAAATTCACATCCAACACAATTGTCAATAATCTGGTTGATAAAGGGAGTAGGATAGTTTTCTTTTGGACAAGCAAGATTGACATCCCAATAATCGATGCACGCTCAGATGGTTCCTTGTTTTTTCATGACAGTGATGATGTTGAAAACCCACTCAGTTAGTAGAATAGGGTAAATGAAAGTAGGATGCAAAAGTTTCTCAACTTCTGCTTTAATGGTAGCGAGCTTCTTTTTATGAACAGGATGAAGGCATTGATGCACCGGTTTGACATCAGGATACATATTAATAGCATATTCAACGATACTAGTATCTATGCCTGGAATTTCCTCGTAAGACCAAGAAAAGACATCACAGAATTCATGAAAAAAAGAGTGATATGTTTCAAGTTTTGATGGAGAACAATATATGCCGACATGAATATTTTCTACAATGCCAGATTTGGTCAAATTATCGATAGAAATGGTTTCTTCAATATTTGACAAATTTCACTCAGAGTCGATTTCATTAATAGGTAAATAATTCGAAAATAAATTTTTGATTGATGGGTGATATAGTTCACTATGATTATTTTCTTCATAATCAGGAAGATGGGAACGATGATGATAATCTTCCCATGGTTCTCCTTATGAAATTATGGTTTCCAAAGTATTCTCGTTTGTCAAGAAAGTTGAGGAAAAAGGATCAGATGGAGAAACAAAATCTAAGGAATGATCAACCCAAACAACCGTCTATGTTGACTTCAGATTCACCACCCAAGCTAGATAGATTGATCGCTATGCCAACTCAATAGGGTTGGGCAGCAAAAATTCATCCAACATAACAATTTCAGAATCACCTGTACTCTTCCTTAAGCCAGATGGACTCGAAGAGATCATGTAGCAGGTATCTATACTTGAAATTTATACCGACCTTGCAGGAGGCGGTAATGCAAAGGTTCCCATGAGAGTGTAATCATTTAAGAGTCCTACACCAATGTTATGAAGTGCTAGTTGGGGTGCATGAATGAATGAAACACTTCCAGTTACCTGTGAAGAAGAGGCAAAGAAGGATAGTTGATTGATGACTGTGATGGCACCTTTAAAAGGAAAGGTGATCATTCTCAAAGATGTAGAAACAATTGCAGTCATAGAATATACCCATATCCTTCCAAGTAGAATATTGTAGTCAAGGGGTTTGTCAGCAACCTCAACATCAACATTCACTATTTTTACCTCTAGTTCTACATGTAGGTTATTGATAATACCACAAGGCTTATATGTATGTCCTTCAAAAGCCTTCAATGTTGTTGATGATTGAAATAGGTGCGGGGAGCCAAGTGACTTCCAACAGTTTAGAGACATAATACATGTAGATGCTCCCTCATCAATAATAGTACAATGAACAAGGTGATTGAGAACATTTTCTTGTATAGACAATACCAATTCTACTGGTAATTGTGGCACATAGCCTGTATGATTAAAGACGATGAGATTAGAATCAATCAGATCAATTCCACCAATAGTCGACAATAAACCTGTTTATGGGATGGAAAATTTTGTAATACCTAAAGAGCTGACATAGCTGAAGGGGATTGAGTGAAATATTCAACTATATTATCATTTTTAGCAGCTCTTGCTCAAGAATTGTATGTCGATTTATGAACGACTCCCTTCAGTGGCTTGATTGTCAATCCAAGAATAGCAGTAGGCAGTTTTGATTCCATAGATGGATTGGTGGTCGAGGTAGTAGGTTGATTACTGGCCTGAATACCATAATATTTATTATTCATTGACACCAAAATATCTGTTAAAGGTTTTCTGAGAGATAACATAAGCACTTAGGAACTAGAAGCTGGATCCGTAGCAACCAAAGTTGTGTACGAATTCGGAAACAAATCTGTCAACACAGCTCATGCATGTGAATTCTTAATCATTTTTAAGACTTCAGCACAGTGAGGACAATCTTGAACAAAGTGTTCCTAATTACATATTATGCATGGATAATGAGGTTTCCAATTTGCAGACAATTTAACAGATGATCTTTCTTGCGGGTTAGAAGATTGATTTTCCTTAGATTTCCCTTTTTCCTTACTTCTGGGTTGCTTGTCACTTTTTCCTTTGTCAAATGAAAATTCATTAATTTCAGAAGAAGGTGGAGGATTAGATCTAGTAGTATGATGTGTTCTTGCAGTACCAATCAAACTGTTTCCAGCATGAGAGTCCTTTAATTGAGGAGGAACAATAAAATTTGATCTCGACGCATTAGGAATTTTTTCATAGAGCATACCAGACTGAGCAAAAATCAAGTCTAAATATTGGGCATAGGAAGTAACCTGCTCTTTAGTGACGACTCCACCCTTAGCCACATCCTCAGTTATAGATGGTAACAAGGATTTAATGAACCACTTAATGAGGAGTTGATCAGGAAAAAATGTCTTAAGCTTTCTATGACGACGACGCCACTCATGAATAGGATCCGAAATGTGAGTAGCATTAGTCTGTTTCAAATTAGTAAAGAGTTATGTTCCAGTTTCATATCATATGGGTAACTGGAAGTGAGTCAAAAAGACAGTAGCTAGGGTAGGGAAATTATCAAAAGAAGCTCTAGGTAACTCAATGTACGATTTTGTAGCCACACCAATGAGTGTACGGTGGAAAAGACGTAGCCAAACAGAATCATAATTCAAGGGGTTTAATGAAAACCATGAATGATAAGTCATAGCATGAGTCGACGAGTCTTCCCCAGGGTTTCTATTGAACTTAGGAATATCTGAGGGTAACTTATGGGGTATCACCGACCACCAAGGAGCATATTTGATTAGATCGTTAGTGAGCTAATTTAAATCTTGTAACTCTAAAGTTGCAACAAAGGGCAACTGTCGATTAAGGTCAGGTTGACCACAGCCAGGGTATGATGGAATTTCTTAGGGAATAGGCCTTTGAACACCAGCATAAGGGATCTGCTGCTGGTAACCTAGATAGGGGTTATTTTGATAAGAAAGCACATGAGGATTCTATTGTCCAAAACCTGGATATGATACTTGTGGAAATGAAGGTTGAGGCATTTTCACCTCAGGCTGCCAAGGGGTCTATCCACCAATGTTATAACCCAAATTAGGATAACTTGGATTCGGTTGAGGATAGGTATAACCTGGTTGTGGCTATGAAATGCCATAATATGGTAAACCAGCTTGTGAATAAATGATTCCAGGTATAGGTTGTTGTTATAAATTAGCCAAACGATTTGGAATCTGTGGGCCCAATACTTGAGGGTATTGAGTTGAAGGACACACCTGAAACAATTGTTGTACAACATTCTGATTCTGTAATAGGGGTAAAGATGTGTTAACAAGTGGAATTGATGTGGGTGGAATAGGTTGAAATGCTTGATATGAGTGTACAATCATTTGTGGTTGGATAGGAAAAGTGGGTTTCCATTGAAAAACATTCATTTCGACATTCGGTTGACCAAAAAATGACGGAGTACTGTCAAAGTGCCAAAGTTTTTCCCTAGCATGAGGAGGATAATAAGACAGTAAATATTTCTCTCCAAATGCAAGGAGTCTAGTTGATATGGTACTGGATGGAATAGACCTAGAAGGACCAACTTGATATTGCCCTAAGGACGTGTATAAAGAATCAAGCCATTCAATACTTAGTATAGGTTTACCAGTGAGAATACCAGACGATGACATCAGTGAAGTCCATGGGTTGGAAGATGCACCAGAGAAAATTCCAGATAAAGATTTATAACCTGATGGGACCAAAGGGCCACCATGAAAATATGACCCTAGTGAAGTTGTGAACATCGACGGGGTAGCGAGAGAAGGTGCGGATACAATTGGAATAGATGGTCCAACCAAATATGTTGGTTAAGGCATGGTTACTTGAACAAATGTATACCCTTTTGAATCGATGGGAATTTGAATAGGAACAGGATCAACAAAAGGTAAGAATGGTGATTGAGGAAAATACTCGTACAAGTAAAGATCTTCCCCAAAATGGGTTGGAGTTAAAGGTGTCTCGTCTTGTGTGATTTCTTCAATCGAAATTAAACTAGGTGGAAGGATTTTCCTGTTAGGCCCAAAGTATATTTCTAGAGGTTGACTGTGTGATATGGGAGACTCAATGGCTACAATAGAGTGTGGGGTGACTGATACATGAACAAATTTTGGTGGTTTGAGTTTGCGATGCAGATGTTCTGGAAAGAAAGAGACAGTATCTGGATCAGTTTCCAGTTTAACAATGTCGGGTTCCGGAGGTATGGTCTTACTAATTGGATGGATCGTGACCACGGGTCGTTGTGAGGACTTTGTCTTAACAACAGTCGATGAACCAGGATTTGTAGAAGCAACTTGTACCAACTCTGGTATATGGGAAGATGATGCTTCACCATAGGTACTGATGGTACTGGTTTTGGTAGAGCAATGTTGCCTTCTCCGCACAAAAGTAGCTTTTGGTGGTTAAGGTGGTTATAATGCAAGTCTACACGAATGACGAGGAAAGGAATTTTATTCTCCCACAATGAATGATTCATTTTATGACCAAAAATAAATAAACAAAATAAAAGGGTCATGCTAGGAAAAAGTTTTACCAAGAAACTGTGAACTGCATAATACCTCCTCGCGAGCCAAGAAGTACGGGCAGGCAATCTCCCGAATTTTTTGTTCAGTGTATCACAATTTACAAGACGGCCGAATCACTTCACTATGGATGGATAGAAACCTAAATTTGTCCTCCCAAATATACTCGAAGGTACGTGGAGGCCGAAGTCCATATTAGATTTGTCTGATGTTAAACCGCACAGTGAGAGAACCCCTTTATACTTTTCATACTATAACATCGCCCGATATACCTGAATGTATGTCGACGAGCTATGGTATACTTACATACGTGGAGTGAGGTATCTCACTCAGAATGTATCATAGACAATAATGACAACTTTTATGTTTTATGATGCTAGAACACATCTCTAGCCTAGACCTTCTAAATGTTATCGTTATGGTTCCAATGATTTTTTAGGTAAATTGATGTAAATTTTAAGTTTATCTTGTTTATCAATTTTCCTTTCAAGGTTCACCATGATGATGTAATGGAAATCCCTAAAATTCAAACTAAAATGATGAGCAAAATTTTCACTTTTAGCTTTTTTCAATGAAAGTCTTAGCTACTAAAGGAAAAGAGCAATCTGTTTTGAGAGAAAACAACAAAGAGAAGAAACTAATATGCAACTTTCCTCATTGTTCCTATGAAAAACACACAATATAATATATGAAAATGTAGGTTTCTCTTTTCATTCCCTTTAATTTCAATGCAAAAATGAAAGTGTATGCATCAAATCAACAAAAACAAATGGTTTCTTCTTTGAGAAACGATGAATTTAACAACAAATTTTCTTTTAGGAAAAATGAAGAATAGAACTACAATTTTTATTATAGCAAATGAAGAATTTAATGAAAATTTCCGTTACGAAAGAAAATGGATCTAATGCAGCAATAAAAATACTTTGAATTTGATTTGTCAATGATAAATAAAAACACTTAAAGAGACATTGAACAAACTAAATTTTCAAAGGAGGAAGATTCAGGTAGATTCACTGGTCTCTATGAGGCATCAGACAGTTGAAAACACAAAAAATAAAAGGCTGACTGTGAAGGCAATCACAAATTCAAAGGGAATTTCGTTGGCTTAGGGGGAAAAGTAGCCTCGAAGGGAAGACAGTGCATCACAAACCACCACTGAGCTAGAGACAGTGTTATGGAAAGCACTGTGTCTTGACCAACAGTGTGTTTGGTGCAATAGAGAATGAAAAACTCAAACTACTGACACACTTCTAATGCAATTATTAGTTTCAAAAGTCTAATATTTAAGAGAAAATTCTACAGGGTAGATAAACAGAGGCAAACACACCAAGGATGAAGAGTGAACTCCCTAGCAGAGTTGCCAATTTGTTATGCAGAATTATGGATTACGAATAAAACACATTCCCTAAATGTGGTGTGAATTTAGAACAATAGATTAAATACTTTGTAGATACTTTTCCTAACAGTAAATATACACACAAAATAGATTAGGAAACTTACCTGGAGTCCAAGCGCTTCCTATTCTCCTTCTATTGCTCTTGTTGTAGCCTCAAATCCAAGCTAGATCGCCAAAATCTTTCCTGCAAGAATGAACACTAAACAACAAAGGGATTGCAATATACATATGGCTATTCACATTAATAAGTTAAATAAATGAAACACGAAACATATACATCATATGAGAATTCATATTATGAAAGAGATAAGCTTATACACATACATATGTGGGAAAGTAAGCAACAATATTTATTAATGGATAGAAGGGGACGTTGCAACTAGCGATTGATTTGATGTCACCAACTCCAGCATCATCCCAACCTCATCACAATGAACATCTCTCCAACAACATATCACTCAAATAAAACCCTTATTTGAGATTCCAATAACATTTCTTTACTTAATTTCTTCCTTCTCAAGCACTAGGATCTGTGCTAAATTTATAGATGAGATGAAGGTAGTTTCATAATCAATGACTTTATAATAATAGGCAAGACATGTTTCCCAGCTCAGAGGTGTTGAATGGACACATGGATTTGAAGTTTGACACATATGCACTCTTCTAGAAGGCACTGGCCATGTGGAGATTCTAGAACAATGAGAATTTTGCTCCCAATTTACCAACACATTCTTTAGTGTCAGGAAGTTCTTTGCAGAGCACCCTTGAATGGAGGTGTCTGCATATGCAAAGCAGTTAGCCCCTTGAGAGACTGCATTGGTGAGCTCCTAGGTGATATATCATGTATTTCAAATCTTGGAAAACTTGCAATGAAAGTCATGGATGATTTGTTCTTGTTCTTTGTCTTAGTGCATGTAGCAACTGAAATGATAGGGATGATAGACCCTATTCATCGGTTCTCGGGATGATGTCCAGTTTAACTAGGTCATTGGGAATGGTTCCCAAATTGACCTATAACATATTTCCTGCTAAAGGAAAAATTCATAATAATAATAACAATATTTTTTGAATGAGATTATTTAAACTGTGATGGGATGGAGCTGAAGCAAGTGGTGACCTGCATCAATATTACAATACATTATATCATGATATATCTTCTTTATCATGAATTTCTGAGGGAAGGCATTCCCATGATCAGCACATAAACTATCTAATAACATGTACATAGTTTAGAAATTCATCTACTTTGGAATTTTTCCCAATACAAACATGCTTATAGATATAGTCCCATGTTTGGATGATGATCTGTATGTAAGGTCATCGTACAGATGATGTGTACAACAATCATGAAATCATAGCTCAGATGGCTGAAACTAGATCCAAGGTCTTATTATCTCATTTACTTGATCATTTGTGTACAAGTCTAGCCATGCGAATATATGATTTGTAGTCGGACATGGTAAGACATCATTTGATTACCAGCCAATGATGTGAGTTGTTAACAAACGCGAGAGAACCACCACTGATGTCAATGGCCCTCAAGGTACTTCAGTACATTTTGTAAGGCGTGAATGGATGATTTGATGTTAAATGCCAAACAAAATCTTTAGGTCAAAGGTCTGGAAGCAAGGATCCTATCGATGTTGTAACAAGCCTCATCATACTAGAATATGATGTTTCTAAGTGAACTTCCTGGATAATGATTTTTCGTCGACATGAAGTCACTTTATTGTGAAACGGGAGTTACTGATTTTAGAGATAAAAGTATGACTTGATATAGAAATGTTCAGGGATGAGTGTCATGAGAATGAAGATTTATGAGTATATCATAAGGATGAGTATTCACTAGATGACTTCTCTTGAACATATCAGCGACACTGAGATGAGTTGGCAGCACTGACCCAAAACCAATGTGAAGGTATAATGAACCATAGGTATGAATGAAACGTCAAGAAGATTACCCAACCCAAATAGTCATGGTGATGAAGTGAAGTGTCATGTTCAAGAGTGACATGCTACCATAAAAAATTTTGTTCACTTTCCAAAATTTTCCCCGGGGACTTTTCGACGAGTACCTCTTTATTTTTTAACAGGCTTCAGGAGGGTAACATATGGTTATTATATAATTCAACCCTTCGGGTGAATAATGTATTTCTATTTAATACTTTAAAGAGTCTAGTGATGAATGAAACTCGATTCTTTCCATGATCGACAAGCTCGTCGCTATTTTATGTTTTAACAAGTGTAACGACGATGCCAACGTGGTTCTTTTTCATATTTAGAGAGTTTGAAAAAGAGGACGAAAGAAAACTATATAAGTAATTTTTCGTAAAGTTGTTGCTCAGATCCGAAAAGGTGGAAAATAATATCTGAGAGAACCTCCTAGCCATGTTCGACTAAGGCATTCCTTTTTCTTAAATAATATATCTCAGTCTAGAAAAGGGTTAAACTTATACTGAGTAGATATCAATTCATTTACTTTTACGATCTTGAAAAGACAAGTGCTCGCCAATATTTTCACATTATCGGAGTCTGAAAGGAGATAAAGGAAGACTCCAGGGGTTCCTTTTTCGTTGTTATCGAAGCTCAAAGAAGTGATAAAAGTGTGCTTCAAGTCCTTTTTCATTTTTAACAAAGCTCGAAAAATAAGGATAAAAGTATGCTTTGTGGTCAAATAATTCTTGAAATAAATTTGCACGACTAATCTGCTCATCAGTTGTAAAACATGTTTAGAATAACATCAAATGGATTAAAAATACTTGTTTCATGATAAAAATATAATAAAACCATAGTCACAGCAATAAATTTGATTTGCAAATAATCAAATGACTAATTAAAAGAGTTTTACTATCCATCCCATTAAGGGGGACTAGTAACATCTTTTCTATGTTCCGTTCACAGGTGTCATAATAAAAAAAAAATTATTTCAAAATTCTTGTCTTGTCCATTGGATGCATGGAGCAAATCTTGCTTATTTTTTTTTGTTTAACATCTTTAACTGCATAGATCTAGATTTTTGTAACATTTATTCTGATCACTAACTGCAGATCTAAGGATATTGACAGTCACATTTGATATTAGGGCTCTTTGTTATACATAGATAAAGTAAGTTTTTTTCATAGGCTTGTGATTAGAATTCACACTAACAACTGGAAACTCCGTAAGGGTTTATAATTACGACCACTGTCATTTTTCACATCCCTGCATGACTATTTGCTTCAACCCCTAGGGTTTTTCTTTAGCTTCTTATTTTTCATTTCTCGGTGTCGATTTTAACCTTTTTAACCCTAAAATAGTAAAATCTCTAACTTCCGTGTGTTTATGGGCCTTTTGCATAGGTAATAGGTATCAGTTGCAGTAGAGAGGACCCATTTTTATAAAACCTACTCCCGAGACAACCGAAAGTTTAGGTCACACTTTTTGGCCCAAAAACTGTGACCTCGGTGGAAAATAGGTCAGAACCTGTGACTTGTACTTTTTGTGGGTTTTTTTCCATGATTTTTCTGGTTTGTTTGGGAGACTGTTCATGGTTATCTGACCTTCCTCTTTACCCATCTTGGACTTGTACTTAGTTAGTTTTACTCATTGAAGTAGGAACCAAGCCTCTTAGGGCTTTAATATGTTTCCACCTTTTTAGGAGGAGTTTAGCTGAAGAAGGTCATCTGAGATTTCTGTGTTTTTCAGTCATTTTTTCAGATCTGAACTTATACTTTCAGATTCATTTCAGATCGGTTATTTATCCATCCAAAAAAACCCTTTTCAGTTTTGGTTGGTCCTCCTTTAGGGTCCCCCCCGTTTCCCTTCAGGTTGTAGCCTTTCACCACTTATTTCTCAACATTTTTCACTCTGGTGTTTTGCTATTGTCTGCCCCTCTTTCCAGCAGATCTGACCTTTAGATCCTTGTCCCTCTTGACCTTAGATCCATTGGCAATTTTCTGTGTTTTGACTAGATTTTTCCCACCCATAGACTAGTTTTTGGCAAGCCCTCCTCCTTGGGCTTAAATTTATGCATATTTAGCTATTTATTTTACTATCTCATTTAGTTTCCTTTACTGTCACTTTAAGTTTTATTTACAGTTATACAACATATTTTTTATTTTTTCTCCACACAAGTCTTGGATTAATTAAAATTAACACACTCATCTCACACACACACACCCTAAGCGAAGAGCACCTAGTTTACACCGCCATGCCAACACTTAAACATTGAAATCAATTGATCTACGCCTCCCTGCCATTGTTTACGTCTCTTCCATATTGGGTTCTATGTCTCTTTACCATCATTTCACTCCCAAGGTGTTTATCTCGGAGACTCCAAGGCCTTCATCCTCAAATTTTGTTAGGAATAATTACTTCTCCACATAGTGTTCTGAGTTCGTCCTCCACTGAGTCCCCATTTCGACTCTAATTATGGTTCATCAAGCTCCCCTTTTGGCTCTATCCCCCACTCTCCTCCACCTTTCACCTTCATCATGTCTGGTTCAGGACCTAATTTTCGTGGCGGCCCCAACCCTATTGCTGGAAATGCTACTAGTGGTGTTGCAACAGGATTTATTATGGCTGCTCCCTTGCTTCCTTATATGGAATGCCTAATCCTTGTCAATTTTAGCCAGTTGATTAATTACCCCATACACCATGATCCGGGTTGGTCTTTTATGCCAACCAAGCTTCCTTCAGACATCCCCAAGTTTGAAGGAAATTTTGAAGAGGATCCTACCGACCATTTTTGTTCTTTCCACATGTGGTGTTCATCTAACTCCATCACTGACAACTCTATCCATCTTCGATTATTCCAATGTACGATTACTGGAGAAGCTTCTAAGTGGTATGTCGACCAGGCCTCCTCCTCTCATACTATTTTGCAACCCTTACCAATGATTTTTTGTCTTATTTCCAGATTCCCCTTCACTATGACATCTATATTGAACTCATGACCTATTTCTATCAAACTTCTGCTAACCACCTATCTAACCATATTCAAGAATGGCACAGAAGGAAGAGCCTATGTCGAGCCCCTGTTTTCGAAAACATTGTATACATGGAATGGTTTCTCAAATCCCTTTTTCTTGATATTGGTAAGGATGTCCCAAATCAATTCCCTCAGACTGAGGAAGCTGCCCTCCAGATTGCATTGAAATATGACATGATCTACGTGCAATCTATTTATGTTTATATTGTCTTACTTCATCTCGCTAGACCCAGTGGTGCCAACACACCGGGGTATCCCATGCCGCTGACTGTATCATTGGATCCCTGTCACATATGTACACTCATCGTCCCATGGGTTATGGTTTCCCTTAAGGAAGGGCCAGCTCCTCTAACATTTTCCCTCCTCCCGACAGCATGTATCTAGGACATAGCATGGCTCACGCTTTTTCCAAACTACAAGGGCCTGATTTTTCCCAAATTTCTTACCCCAATGTTTTCCAACCTCCTTATTATCCATATTCATAGCTTGGTGCTCCAGCTCCTCCAACACAACCACCTCAGTCTCCCTTTCCTTCTCAAACTTTAAAACAACATGCACCCCCCTTCAGGTTCAGGTGTATCCATAGCAGAGTGCAAATAATCCTCTCATTTCCAAAATGAAAAGGAAAGGACACCAAAACCAAGCCACTCTAGGTAACCCAGGAAGCAATCCCCAAGGGAATATATCTAACACTGCAACCCATCAACAGGGTGCTTAGCCCAAGGAGGATAGGCCTATTCACACGAATAATCCTTGTTCTTGTTGTGGTGTCTATGGTCACTATACCCACGATTGTCCCCTTTTACCTTAGATGTGTCAGATGTGGGAAGCTCAAGCAACATCCTGAGGACATCAAGCCTCTTCTTTAGTTCCTCCTAATGTTGTCCCTACTCAAATAGCTATGTTTACCAATCCTTTCCCTCAGTAAGGATATGTGATTTCCCAACCCCCCGAGGGTCAGCGACCACTCAACCTCCTCCATCTGGTACCTCTGATTACCAGATCCTCATGATGAACTCTGACCAAATCGATATCACAAATCTCAACCTTCAAACTCGGTCTCGTCAGTACAACAAGCCCCCTTCTAGGTCTGCCACCGAGCCCCATGGTCAGGTCCCATAGAGCCTCTTTCAACACTCACTGGTACTTTATAGATCCCTCAACTTAAGGTAGTGGTTTATAACAAGACACCCAATGGACCATTCTGTCAAAACGTTGCTTCCAATAAAGTCGCCCACTCCTACAGTATAGTAGATGACTTGGCGCAATCCACTACAACCATGTCAACGTTCGAAGTCTTCCAATCGTACCCTTCACAAAAAAAATTTCTACTAACTAATATGGGCATTATGGATCCTTTAGATGATCATTTGATTGTCTTCTATTTTTACAAGTCAGAGCATCGTCTCCTTCCTGCATCTGTCGCCTTCCAAATACCTGTCAAGATCTAGAATGCCAACATCTCTTGTTGTATCATTGACAAAGGGGCATCCACTTGCGTGATGTTCGCTTATTTTTTGAAGCAGCTTAGATCACCTGAGTTAGCCCCTTCCACTATCACCCTCCTTGCGTGGGATGGCCACTCTTCGCATCCCCTTGGCATGTTATGCAACTATCTTATTACTCTTACGAGCAAGAATGTTTGTGTTGACATTAAAGTCATTGATGCCCCCTTAGGATAAAACATTCTATTGGGTCGTAGATAAACTTATGCAATGTCTAATGTCTCATTTGTGGTTCACCATAATATGTTCTTTCCTCATAATAGAAATATTTTCACTATAGATCAGCTGACATATTACGAACTAAAGTCTCAGAGCTCTCCAAAGTCCATTATTTCTTCAGTGGCCAATAAACAAATAGTTGAACCTCCAACCAGTGTCTCACCTGGAGTCTATAAATATTTCTCTTTCCTTGTTTCATTCCATGGTCTCCCTCCCCCCATCTCTGACCCTATTTCGTTGAGTTTTTTCATGATGCAATCATCTCGTTCTGACCTAAAACTGTCTGGTTTGACTAGTCAGCATCCCGCCCTCCGCAACCTACTCCTAGTACCTCAACTCAGCCTTCATGACCTCCTCCTCAACACCCCTCATCTCTATATAGTTTCCATGATCATATCTATCCCCCTGGAATGGTTCCCCCTGGCCTTAACCATCTCGAAGCTATCTCGCCTGGCCATTTCCCCTCCAGTCAGATACTGTTTCTTACTCCCCCTTCTGGAGTATTTTCAGTACCTGTAATCACTACCCTGTCACATTCCAACATGGCCCTAAGGATCCCAGTTTGGTAGACTGATCCCCTAGCCAATATCCTACCTTGTCAGCCCAAGCCTTACAATGCTTTGACCCTGGTCCAACCAGTCGCCATCACCCCTCCCTTTGCTTTTGTGCCTTAGCCACCTCAATAGGCACCTAATCCTGTTGCAAAAACCTTGGGTGAGGGGGGAAAAGCCCCAAGAAAGGCACCTAAGGACAAGGTTTCCCAGACAACCCCTGGCCCTCCACAACCTCCAAAGCGTACACCTCTGTGTGCTTTGTGTGATGTTTTCGGTCATGACACCCATTATTGTCCTAAATTGCCTTGTATCAAGCCCATGGTAAACGTATCATTTCCTGAGTCTAAGGTCTGATAGTTCCCTGTTAATTTACCGACTATAGCCAAGAAACTCAAGAACATGGACACAAAGAACCCATGTGCTTTGTGTGATCTCCATGGCCACTATACCCACCTCTTTCCCTACCATGCAAACTACTGGACCATTTTGGACGTAGATTGCCAATATGAGGCTGATCACAATGATTATGCCTCTCCTTTACTTGTGCATTATTCTTTGGTAGAACCATAGGACACATCCACTCCTTTTTAAATTCCCCCTCTCGATTTCGAGATGACAAATTCTTCGGCCAATATCCTCTACCTATCATCATCTATGAGATCCATAGTGGAAGTCCCCTCTGGGGCTTTCCATTATGTTTCGCCTGATCTCCCTTCAGTGATCACCCTGGGCTCAACATCGGTGGATCCTTCATCTACTTGTTCTTTAGTCACCCTTCTCCATGATGCACATGTGAACCTCTCTTCTCATGATGAGGAGTTAGGTAGCTATGATGACGACATCATGGAAGCCTTTTCCAACCCTGACTTCATCTATCCATCCCACAAGAAAAATTGCATCATCCATGTCTATGGTGACTTTCATGACCTGAGCGAAAACTTCCCCCAAGGCAGTTCCCCCACACCATCCACTTTTCAATGTGTGGGGTGTTAGAAATTATACCCATAGCACTCCCTCCAGCAGTGCTTGTTTGATTTATGCCCTAAATTTAGGATGCTAACATTGTTCATCATCCTCTCATTTTTTCTCTTGTGTCACCTTTCAGATGGAACCCCCATCCACACCGTATATCGATTATGCCAATGGTGCAAGTCGCTACCCCCGGAATCTGGCCTTGGCAGCCTGGGCCATTTTCACCCCGTTGGATTCACTTGTCCTCTCTAACGAAGTATGATTGGTACTGCCACAAATAACGAGGTCGAATATGATGTAGTGATAGGTTTATTAGTCGATACCATTTACTATTGCATCCTTCACATTCATGTTTTTTTAGATTCGTTGTTGCTTGTCATGCAATTTAATGGTGTTTATCATGCGCATAATCCCATCCTTTTTAGAAGATATTTACGAGTGAAGCTCTTAATGCGTGAATTTGAAATCATTACAGTAAGTCATGTACCTAAAACACAAAATCAGTATGTAGATAACATTGTAAACAATATTCTAGATTGGCATTTATCACACGCATTTAAGACAAGACAATAACCATAAACCATAAAATGATGCATGTCCATAATAGGTGTCATTCAAGTGTTTTAGAGTCCATTAAGTGTAATACATATGACATTCCCATAGCATGTTACCGAAAACCAAAAATGGGGGCACCTCATGCCCCTACATATAATCACTATCCGGAGGATCCAGGGCCAATGACTTGGCTCCTATAGCTCGCAGATTGCGCATCCCTTCTCTGGCCATCACCATGTGTCACATGACCCCTCGCCACTCTAAGGGTAGACTAATACATGGAAATATGTACTGGTCATCAATGTCTTGCCAGCCGCGCTCTAAAACATTGGTTAGCAACTTCTTACATCTACAATGGATATCCTGCAGGAGGGCCACTACATCCTCATTTTGTAGTCCCCTTGATGCAGTAGGTGCTGCAACACCTAATACTGCAGGCCATCCCATACCCAGATAGTTTCTCCGATGCTATATCTACATACCAAAATTGAATGAATCAGTACCATATACAATATTATGAAACTTTAAAATGAACCATAAAAGATAAGCAACATGCCACTTACCATCTGGCCCCCATGCCCTACCCAACGGAAGTGGCAAGTCTGGGTCCCCATGATAGCTCATCCCACTATAGGGATAGTTGTCTATGTACAATGACATATGATCCCAATGTGCAAAAAAATCATCTCGAAACACCCATCCGACTAACCCACCCCCCCTCTACAAAACAGTTGCCCCCAGGGGTGCATCCCGGGCTCTCGTAGGCTGCCATCTTGGATCTGTCTATGAGGCCAAAGTGTCGGTATCTTCTCAAAGAAGAGCGAGAAAATAACTGTGCCATATGCATAGTCATGGTTCACCTACCACTTTCATAAGGAAAACTGTGGTTTCAATGATGACAACATCATCTAAGCCCACCCAATGTAGGTCCCACTCAATACTCCCTCAACAAGAATCATCTAACCCCCAGTGATGTGGTGGAGTTCATGGTTTCCCAGGATCCACAACACTGCTCCATCCATAGTAAAATTCTATAGCCTCTCTACATATCTAATCGGTATCAGTGTCCCTTTCACATGGACACCCGGTCAACAGTGGTGCTCTACAAACTCCATAATGTTCTGCCCTCGCGGTAACACTCATTGTGTGTTTCCCACCATCGCCAATGGTGGGAGACCAGTCAAGAAATATATATTCTGGACAATCAACTCAATCTGGTGCCCCTGCACTATAAATATCTCATGATCCAAGTCCCAATAGCTAACAATTTGGGCCAACAAGGGCTCTCCTATTCTCATCAATGGGTTCTCCACAAACATCAAGATCCCAAACTTTTCCAATGTAGCGCAGACTACATGATCCTCTCAGATCTCAGAACATAATGTGTCCAGGTCTCTCTCTCTCTCCATTTGATCCTCAAATCTGACATACCTGCACGAAACCATCATGTTTTTGAGCCTACAGAAAGGAAAGGCTGCACCATAACCATAAAATCCCAGCTCTCAGCCAAAAAGCAGCACTAAAACCCCTCTCCTTGACACGTCACACTTTTCTTGCCATTCCTAGGATAGGACATAGTTTTATGCCCAATACCTACTACCCAGGTCACAGAAAAGGCCCCAAAAAGTGTGACCCATACATGAAGAGGAGCAGGGGTCTGTTCCTGAGCTCTCAGTGCCTAAACTGAAACTTTAATCCACTGCATTGAAAGAGTATGGTTAGGCCTCTTACCTACAACTACATATCTCGATTGCAATGGTCGTTTTGTCCACTACAATCGCTGCAAGATTTAGGGCCTTTTCTCCCCTCTACATTCACCACAACTACACTTGCAAATTAATCAAATTGGAGGGAAAAATGCCTTATTAAAAGAGAAACCCCATATTTTTATTTTGTCATTTATGACAAAATTGTAGCTCAGTTTCAGAAACCATCAACATCGTTAGAAAGTTCTCACCGAGCTCTCAAATGGGTATCATTTTTTTTGGTTATTTGATACTTCACCTGGGCGCATTTTTTCCAAGAAGGGTCACTTCACTACTTCTCAAAATCGAATCTCTCCACTTGTGATAGTTTTACTTAGGGCACCACTTTGCCTTCACACTTGTCGATGCTCGTGTCGATTTTTTTCATGAGTAACCATATTGTAATAATGCTTTTATGGTCCCCACTGGGCATGTTCTGTGTGGTAGCATCAGCGAGTCGCCCTTGTTTAGAGCATCCGAGTTGAGTCATTATTGCAACCATGGAGTTTGTCACGAGTCCCTTTTATCTCCTGCCACATTATTCAATATTTAATTGCTTTGTACCTCTCTCATGTCACACATCTTGGCCTACATTCATACTTTCCCCTATCCCGTCCAGAGTCGAGTTAGTAGCTGCTAGGTTAATCATGCCCTTTATGCTCTAACAAGGGAAGTCGCCAACCCGCTATTCAGTACCCCCCATTCCACCATAATCTGTGGTGTCAGTCTATCACTTGCTCTACTATTATCCCTCATGCTTTAGCTAAGGATTCCTCATTGCCTCACCTATGGAAAACCTCCTTCTATTGACATCAATTTATTCATTCTAGAAGACACGTCTAGAGGGTGGTGTACTGATGCAGGGGCATTAGACAATAGCCAGAAATGTAGGAATTTTTGTCCACATGTTGTGGCTAGGAGGGTTCAAAATCATTTGAATTTGTAACAGCAAGGTGTCAATACCTTAGCTTCCTATTTCATTTAGGTCAGTTAGAGTCAGTAGAAGTTGAATATTTTTAGGTTTAGTCCATCTGTCCTGTTCACTTATTCGAATAATGTAATTAGATTATAAACAGTCCTCTCCGAGGAACCGAAGAGACACATAATAAGACATATAAATTGTATCCCCCGGATGTATTGAGGGGAGGATATTTCTGCAGTAAAATCTGAGTGTTAAGCAACTGCTTCCTGTTGAATAAATTTCAAAGCTTGTTGATTATCAATTTGTCTTTGAATTGATTTTGTGAGGGAATTTTTTTAATTGTGAGGTGGTTGAAACACCATTCTGTGTATAACTGTTGAATAGAATTGTCGTGTAATCTCTGCATGTCTCTCTGTCCATTGTTGATCGTAGATTTCTCTTAAATTGTCGGAACGAGCTCCGTTGAAATAAATCCTTGCAATAGACCATAACCAAATGTATTCGCCCTTGTAACAGACTTACATTGTGAGTTTCGTAAAGGTATCTGCCGAAGGCTTTGTTGAAAATCCCCACTCGTAGAAGAGGTCTGTGTATGATTGTGGTCGTTGAACTCTGTTCCGAGGTAGTGAAAACTCCGCTTACAAAGAAATAGTTCTGTTGGTTGTGAACTGAGAGTGTTATCTCGAGAGTCGAACCCGAGTTAGTGAACCAGAACGATTAGAAAGGAAGGCGTTAACCCTATTTCAACCTACAGTCAAACATTGTTCAAAAACTGGAGAAGTTTTGATCACACCGCCTTTGTGGGATAAGCTATATTTCCAATTCGAGCGCGACACATGTAGGAGATGACACGTGGCCTTAAGCGGTTTGGAGATACCACCCTCATCGCGCATTAACTGTTGACTGTGGAGTCAACGCGATATTGACGTATGCCGTCCGATCTGAGGCTGGCTCATCGAACGGTGATCACTCTCAAAAGAGCTCAGAGGATAAGCCAAGGTATGGATGTTGAATTACATTGAATTCCGTCGACTTTATAGGTGGGCCCGAGGCCTAAGTTGTTATAAGTGTTTATTTATAATGCACCGGGTTATTAAAATAAGACTCTAAAGGGTGATAACCTTAGTTCTAAGGTTCGGCGATAGAATTAAAGTTCGGGGATGCATTTAAACTTTCCCAAGTTTGCTTAATGTATTTATTTTTCAATTTATCTGAAATTGATAATTAAAATTACAAAGGAGTAGAGGAAGACTACGTGGAATGAACTGAGTTAATTCGAGGGAAAATGCTGACAGAGCTACAATAGAGACCATCTCTCCTTGGAGGGGCCCAAATTCAATTTTTTTGCTATCAATTGTGGTATCAGAGCTGTTTTTGAGTTGTTTTTGCAGAGAATTAACATGGCAATCCATGTTGGTAGAGGTGCTGGCAGAAGGAGAGGTGGACCCGTTGCCAATGCAGAAGTGTTGGAGACCTTGCAAAGGTTCGAAGCCAGAATGGATGCCATAGAGCGAAGACAGCCCATAGATCCTGAAGACATAAATGAACCTGAGATAGAAGAAGCTAGAGAAATTGCTGAGATTCCTCATGACATGAGGCTCCTCAGAACTGTTCTAGGGTCTGCAGTTAAGCCCAAGATTGAAGTGTCAAGTTTTTCAGGAGGACTGAATCCAGAGGAGCTGGTGGACTGGATTAATGAAATGAACAAGTGATTTGACTATGAAGAAATGAGCGAAGATAAGAAGGTCAAGTTTGCAGTAACAAAGCTGAAGGGACATGCTGCACTTTGGTGGGATGGAGTGCAAGCAGAAAGAATGAGAGCTGGTAAGCAGCCTATCAAAAGCTGGACTAGAATGATGGCTAAGTTAAAAGGTAAATTCTTGCCTAGTGATTATCAGCTAACAATGTTTAGGCAAATGCAGAACCTAAGACAGAGGTTGCTGACAGTAAAGGAATACACAAAAGAATTCTATAGAGTAAGCATAAGAGTTGGGCAATTTCAAGACACACCAGAGAAGACTTCCAGATATGTGAATGGTCTCAAGCTGGAGATCCAAGATGAGATTGGTATTCTGTCTTCTAAGACAGTTGAAGAGGCCTATCAGATGGCCTTGAAAGTAGAGGAGAAACTCCTGAGAAAGAAGTCTGCCAAAGGGAGAGGTACTTTCGGTGGAAAGGGAAGTCAGGGTGGTAGAGGAAAGCCTACTACACCTAGAGATGGAGCTAACAGTAGCTCACCTCAGAATGCATCTACAGAGGGTGATGCAAGAGGAAGAAGGGGTTCTTACAGACGAAAAGGAGGCAGAGGCAGAGGTAGAGAATTGAGGTGCTATAGATGTCATCAAGTGGGACACAAGCACTATGAGTGCCCAGAGAATGTGGGTGCTGGTCCAAGGAATGTTGTTGTTGCCCAGGCTAGAGAAGAGGCAACAATTGAAGAAGAAGTTCTATCAGAGAGGGGAGAGTCCTTGGTGGTTAATAAGGTCCTGTTGAAACAAGCCAAAGAGGTCACTGAGCCTGCACAAAGGAAGACTTTGTTTCAGAGAATATGCAAAGTCCAAGGGAAATGTTGCCAGCTAGTCATTGATAGTGGCAGCATAGACAATCTGGTTTCCACTGAGGTGATAAAGAAGTTGAAGCTAAAGACAAGGGAGTATCCAACTCCCTACAGGGTGTCCTGGCTGCATAAAGGGCACTAGCTGATTGTAAAAGAACAGTGTGAGATAGAGCTGCAAATGGGAAACTATAAAGAAAAAGTCCTGTGTGATGTGATGCCCATGGATGTGTGTCACATACTGCTAGGTAGACCTTGGCAGTTTGATAGAGCAGCAGTGCATGCTGGCAAGAAGAACACTTACAAGTTCTTCAAAGATGGGGTACATCATACATTGATACCCATGGAAGAAGGAGAACCATCAAGTAGAGTGGTTGATCCAAAGACCTTGCTGTTGAGCGGTAAGGAATATCTATAGCAAATTGAAGAAGAAGAGGTAAGCTTTGCTTTAGTTTGCAAGCCTAAGGTAGTTCTTACTTCTACAAAGATTTCTGATTTTCCAATAGAAATCAAAGAGATGTTAGACAGTTATTGTGACATTGTTGTGGATGATTTACCTGATGAGATGCCGCCTGTGAGAAATATCAGCCATCAGATAGATTTTATCCCTGGTTCAAATCTTCCAAAAAAGGCAGCCTACATAATGACTCCCACAGAAAATGAGGAAATCAGGAAATAAGTACAGGAATTGGTGGACAAGGGACTGATCAGAGAAAGTTTGAGTCCATGTGCAGTACTAGCAGTATTGAGCCCAAAGAAAGATGGAGGTTGGAGGATGTGTACTGATTCCAGAGCAATCAATAAAATAACAATCAGGTACAAATTCCCCTTGCCCAGAGTTGAGGATTTAATGGATTGTTTGAGTGGTGCTAAATATTTTTCAAATATAGATTTAAAAAGTGGATATCATCAGATTAGAATAAAAGAGGGTGATGAGTGGAAAAATGCCTTTAAAACAAATGAAGGACTGTATGAATGGATGGTCATGCCTTTTGGGTTGTAAAATGCACCTAGCACTTTCATGAGACTTATGAATGAAGTGTTGAAAGAATTCATTGGCAAATTTGTGATAGTGTATCTGGATGATATATTAGTTTTCAACAAAACAAAAAAAGAACATCTAAGGCATCTTAATTATGTCTTGAAGAAGTTGCACCAAGAGAAACTGCTGATAAACTTAAGGAAATGCTCATTCATGAAGGAAGAGTTGGTGTATTCGGGATTTTTTGTCTCTGCAGAAGGATTGAAGATGGACCCAGAAAAGGTTAAGGTAATTGTGGAGTGGCCTTCACCCAGAAATGTTTTTGAGGTAAGAAGTTTCCATGGACTTGCCAGTTTTTATATGAAATTTATAAGAAACTTTAGTAAGATTAATGCACCCATCATTGAGACAATAAAAAAGAGCAAACAACCATTTAAATGGATTGCTGAAGCAGTGAGAAACTTTAAACTTTTGAAGCAAAAGATAACTGAAAAGCCTGTTTTGATTTTGCCTGATTTTACTAAACCATTTCAAGTGAAGTGTGATGCCAGTGGAGAAGCCATTGGAGCTGTACTGATTTAAGATGATAGGCCTATAACTTAATTCAGTGAGAAGCTGAATGACACCAGAAGGAAGTATTCCTCTTATGAGAAGGAATTCTACGCAGTTGTTTAGGCATTGAAAAAGTGGAGGCATTATTTGATGTCCAAAGAATTTGTATTATACTCTAACAATCATGCTTTGCAGTACATTGTAAAGCAGCCCAAGTTAAATCGTACGCATGCCAAATGGGTTGAGTATCTCCAAATTTTTAACTTTGTTTTGAAACATATAAGTGGCCAAGAAAATAAAGTAGCTAATGCTTTGAGTAGGAGGCACATGCTTGTTCAAGAAACCAATTTTGAAGTTGTAGGATTTGATTTTATCAAAGAACTGTATAAAATAGATTCAGATTTTAAGGAAGCATTTGAGGCATGTTGTAACCCTATTCTAACAGATAGGAGCTAGTGGCTGGATTATTTCTTGTAGGAGGACTTACTATTCACAAGAAACCAACTGTGTGTACCAAAATGCTCCATGAGAGAAAATTTGATCAAGGAGAAGCATAGTGGTGGACTTGCTAGACACTTTGGTACTGATAAAAATTATGAGCAGCTGAGTCACTTCTATTATTGGCCCAAGATGAGAGCAGAAGTGGACAAGTTTGTGAAAAATTGCAAAATCTATCAATATGCCAAAGGAAGGATCTAGAATGCAGGATTGTACACTCCCTTGCCTATTCCATACAGGCCTTGGGACATGGTGAGTATGGATTTTTTTCTAGGATTTCCCAAGACTTAGAGAGGGAATGATGCAGTCTTTGTTGTAGTGGACAGATTTTCCAAAATGGCACATTTTATTCCATGTTATAGAACTAGTGATTCCACCCATGTTGCTAACTTGTTTTTCAAAGAAGTTGTTAGGTTGCATGGGTTTCCAAAGAGTATTGTTTCAGACAGAGACACTAGATTTGTGGGCCATTTTTGCAGGACATTGTGGAAGAAAATCGATACCAAACTGAGTTTCAGCTCAGCTTATCATCCTCAGACTGATGGAAAAATTGAGGTAGTGAATAGGAGTCTGGGAAATTTGTTGAGAAGTCTTGCAAGAGGGCATCCCAAGCAGTGGGACCATATTTTTCCCCAAGAAGAATATGCATATAATGACTCACCAAACAAAAGCATAGGGTAGAGTCCATTCCATATTGTTTATGGAATGGACCCCAGAGGAATATCAGAGTTTAAAAATTAGGGAAAGGCAGAACTGAGGAGTGCTGATGGCGAGGAATTTGCTTCAGAAATCCAAGCCATACATGAACAAGTGAAACAACAGCTACAAGGAAGCAACATCAAATACAAAGGCAGAGCAGATTTGAGCAGAAGAGAAGTCCATTTTGAAGTAGGAGATCTGGTTTTGGCGCACTTAAGAAAGGAGAGATTCCCAAAGAAGCAGTATAACAAATTGAAGTTCAAAAATATTGGGCCATGCAAGATACTTAGAAAGTTTTCTGCTAATGCTTATGAGATTGAATTGCCTCCTGATGTTGGAATATCTCCCATTTTTAATGTTGCAGATTTGTACAAGTATGAAGATAATGGTACAGAAGAGGGACCAGTAGACAAGGAACAGATTGAGTGGGAAAAGCAGCTACCTCCAACACAACCACTGCAGCCAGAGAAGATATTGGACAAAAGAGTGTTCAGGAAGACCAAAGGACAAGAGTAATTTCAGTACTTAATCAAATGGAAGGACTAGCCAGAGGAAGATGCCACTTGGATTGCTGAAGCAATGTTGCAGAAGATAGGAAGATCAGTAGAGGAGCTCATGGACAGGAGTCCATGAAGAAAATTTCCCTCGGGAGTCTAACACAAGGGAATTAGACACTAGCCAGCAATGTAGGAAGTTTTGTCCACATGTTGTGGCTAGGAGGGATCAGAATCATTCGAATTGTAGCAGCAAGGTGTCAATACCTTAGCTGTCTGTTGCATTTAGATCAGTTAGAATCAGTAGAAGTCGAATAGTTTTGGTTCAGTCCATCTGTCCTGTTCATTTATTCGAATAATGTAATTAGGTTTTGTTAGAATAGAAACGATCCTTACAGAGAAACCGAAGAGACACATAATAATACATATAAATTGTATCCCCCGGATGTATTGAGGGGAGGAGATTTCTACAGTAAAATATGAGTGTTAAGCAACTGCTTCCTGTTGAATAAATTTCAATTCTTGTTGATTATCAATTTGTCTTTGAATTGATTTTGTGAGGGAATTTGTTTAATTGTCAGGTGGTTGAAACACCGTTCTATGTATAACTGTTGAATAGAATTGCTGTGTAATCTTTGCATGTCTCTCTGTCCATTGTTGATCGTGGATTTATCTTAGATTGTCAGAACGAGCTCTGTTGAAATAAATCCTTGTAATAGACCATAACCAAATGTATTCACCCTTGTAACAGACTTACATTGTGAGTTTCGTAAAGGTATCTACTGAAGGCTTTGTTGAAAATCCCCACTCGTAGAAGAGGTCTGTGTATGATTGTGGTCGTCGAACTCTGTTCCGAGGTAGTGAAAACTCTGCTTACAAAGAAATAGTTCAGTTGGTTGTGAACTGAGATTGTTATCCCAAGAGTCGAACCTGAGTTAGTGAACCAGAGCGATTAGAAAGGAAGGCGTTAACCCTGGTTCAACCTACAGTCAATCACTGTTAAAAAACTGGAGCAGTTTTGATCGCACTGCCTTTGTGGGATAAGCTGTATTTCCAATTCGAGCGCGACACATGCTAGGAGCTGACACATGACCTTAAGCGGTTTGGAGATACCATCTTCATCACGCGTTAACTATCGACTGTGGAGTCAGCGCGATATTGACATACGTCGTCCGATCTGAGGCCGGCTCATAGAATGGTGATCGCTCTCAAAAGAGCTCAGAGGATAAGCCAAGGTATGGACGTTGAATTACATTGAATTCTGTTGACTGTATAGGTGGGCCCGAGGCCTAAGTTGTTATAAGTGTTTATTTATAATGCGTCGGGTTATTAAAATAAGATTCTGAAGGGCGATAACCTTATTTATAAGGTTCAGAGATAGAATTAAAGTTTGGGGATGCATTTAAACTTTCCCAAGTTTGCTTACTGTATTTATTTTTCAATTTCTCCTAAATTGATAAATAAAATTACAGAGGAGTAGAGGAAGACTACGTGGAATGAACTGAGTTAATTCGAGGGAAAATCCTTGGGGGGGCCCGAATTCAATTTTGTTGCTGTCATGTACCTTGGTTCCAGCTTCCACTCTTGTTCAGTGCCTCGGATCAGGAAAAGGGATCCGTTATTTCCCTTTGACTTGATTTTCTCTCAGTTCCAACTCCTCATGGCATGATCGAGATCTATATAATTGATGGTTAAATGATGCAGCAAATTGTACCGGTGATTCCCAGGTGTGTGTGAGATGTTTCAAAAGTCATGAGGGGGTGGCCCTTCAGGTAACCCTCCACACGCTCGGATGACCTCTACACTACAGCCTTGGATGCAGCTCCATAGATTTGATGGTTTCAGACTCGGGCACTTGCAACACCTTTTAGTTTTCATGTATCATTCACATTGTTAGAGCCATTTCTCATTTTACAGGGCATCTTTGGTTGTACTTATATCTCATGTACTTATATATTATTTTGTTATTCCTGGTTGTTTTCCCAAACACAGTATGTATGTGGGATTCATTATCATGTTTTTTATCTAGCCCATGTTTATGCTAACATGTACTATATAGTTCAGTCCCATGTTTGCTAGGCACACCATTATTCTTTGTACTTTGTTATCTTGACGGGGATAGGTATGCCTCCCCCGCCTCATGCAGAATAGGTACTCACTCATAAAAGAGACTTGTCACACCTGTAAGTATCACCTCATCAAGATCTTGTCCTCTCGTGCTTCATTCCGTCTTATATTTATCTCTCTCTAACTCCCCTTCGGTGTCTAGTGATTGTGTTATTACAACATACTTCAGTCATACGATTATCCCCTGAAGCTCGCACATTGGGGGGAAATCTGTTACACCGATTTTTGGTAATCTAACCTGTTACTATTAGATGGACTAAAGTACACCATGTATGACCAATTTTACCATAGTAAAATTGCTCTCACTGTGAAAAATAATTTAATAACCCATAGTTTATTAAGTTATTTCTCGTCTAAACAAGAAACCCCATGAGGAATAATTGAATAAATCTGTTACACCATTTTTTGGTCATCTAACCTTTTATCATTAGATGGACCCAAGTACACCATGTAAGACCAGTTTTACCCCAAGTAAAACTGCTTTCACTATGTTAATTAGGAAACCCCAAAAGGGAATATTAAACAAACCCATATTTGTTTGATTTTCCCCAAGGAATAATTAATTAAACCATAATTTGATTATTATTCCCAGTCATGTTTAACCCAAAAACAAAGAAATTAATGAGATAAACCCATAGTTATCTTATTATTTTCTAGGAATAATTATTTAAATCTTATTTAGATAATATTCCTTGTTAAATATGACCAAATCACTCACCATTAATCAAATAAATCATTATTTATTTGATTATCTCCCAACCACTTTCTTAAAAAGATAAATAAATCATTTATTTATTTATTTTTCACTAATCAAGGGATTTGACCCAAGTCAAACACCCTTTCCCTCCAACAAATAATAATAAAATATTCCATAGAGGTGGATCTAGATTTGGTTAACATTATTTTAATCATGCACCAAGATCTAGAATGACCCAATATTTTGTTATAAATAGGAGGGTTTTCCCCATCATTCTTCACCTTTTTTTGCCTACTAGATCACTCTGGATCTATACACTTGGTCTCATTCCTACCATTTGCTCCCATTGAGCTCTATCTTCTACATTGGGTTTTCTACATCTACAAGAGAGAGAAAGCTTAGATCTGAAGTGCCGAGGACTACAAAGAACCCATCCCATTGAGGAGATCTGGATACACCTTCTTGTTTCCTCCCAGGTGCCCTGTAATATAAAAATTCATTCAAAAATCGTGTTCTTGTCTTGTCCGTTGGATGCATGGAGCAAACTCTTTACTTTACTGCTTAATGTCTTTCCATTTATAGATCTGTTTGTTGTAGCATTTTAACTACTAATCGCAGATCTGAAGATGTTTGGCAGCCTCTATTGTTGTTAGGGCTATTAGTTATGCGTAGCTAAAGTGGTTCTTTTTTGTACACTTCGACGAAGAATTCATACTAACAAATGGCGACTCCACATGGGTTTTAAATTACGACCGCTGTCGTTTTTCATATTCCTGCATATCCAGCTACTTCAGGCCCTAGGGCTTCTTTTCAGCTGCTTAGTTTTCCTCTTTTTATGTCATTTTTCTCACATAAAACCCTAAAACTTAAAATTTCTAACTTCCGTGTGTTTCTGGCCCTATTGCGCAGGTAAGCGACACCAGCCGCAACTGAGACGGCAACTTTTCTGAAAATCTGCCGCCGAGACAACCGGAATGGGGTCGACCTTTGGCCCTAAACCCGCACTGACCTCCAGCTACACTTTTCGCCCTCGTTTTCGTCCCTCACTGACTAGGTCAGAAAAAATACCTACCTTTTTTCCGGCATTTTTCTGCGACGGCCTGGTTCGCTGCAGTTTTCCCCGCGTGTCTTCCACTACCTAACCCGCCTTGACCAAGATCTGATCTGTTTTTACTCATCTAAGTGGGAACCCAGCCCCTTAGGGCTTTAGTACCCTCCACGTTTTGTGGAAGAGTTTTAGCTGTTTCAGCCGTCGGTTTCAGAGCTTCAGCCCCCTCTTTTCCAGATCTGTTACCTCCCTTTCAGATCCATTGAAATCAGCCTCTTTTCCTTTCAAATCACCTCTTGTCGCTTTGTTTGGACCTCTTCTGAAGGCCTCCGCCTTGCCCCCCCGGTTTTTTGCTGATTTCCCTTTTCCAGCCACCTTGCCTCTGTCTCTTGGCTGTGATCTCGCACTCTGCTCTGCGCCTTTATTCTCCGATTTCCGTCTCTTGACTCCTGTGATTCATGGAGCACCCTTATGTAGTGTTTTATATAATTTTTCCTTTCTTTTCAAAGATAGTTGTGAGAGATCTACATTCTAAGCAGATAGATGCATACTTAAGTCAAGAGAGAGTTTTTCTGTTATTTCAAAATTCTATTCTCACAGCCTTCATAGGCTTATCTTCGCCTACGCAAAGACACTTTTTTCTCTCTTGCTCTCAAAACGAAAAGGGTTTAAAAATTAAAATTAACGCACGCCACACACTGACCCTAAGTGAAGAAGCGCCTGGTTAACACCGCCTGGCAAAGACTCTAAAATCAATTGTCACTACACCTTATCTGCCCTTGACCTTCCTTGATTCTGTCCCTTTCTGCCCTTGTCGGTTTCCTTCTTCCTGTCATCATTGCGCCCCCAAGGCGCCGTTCCCGGAGACTTCTTGGCCTTCACCCTCAGTTTCCGGTTGATCGACCTGCTCCGCACCACCGTCGTCGAGCCAGTCCACCTTCGAGTCCGCACTCCGACTCCTCCCCTGATTCCTCGGGTCCTCCTTCCCCTCCCGGTTCTCCTGCCCCCTCCACCATGTCTGGTCCAGGGCCTAACGCTAGCGGTTCTCCCGGCCCCAATGCCGGCCCTACTTCTAGCGGAACCGTCACAACCACTACCCCGGCCACCCCCGTGCTACCGTATATTGCAGGCCTCAGCCTCCCCGATTTCCATCAGTTGATTAATGATCCCATTCACCACAATGCTACCTGGCCCGCTATGCCCACCAAGCTGCCCTCTGATATCCCTAAGTTCGAGGGCCTTAATGGAGAAGATCCAACCAATCACGTTCGGTCTTTCCACATGTGGTGTTCCTCAAATTCCATTACCGATGACTCCATCCGTCTTCGTTTGTTCCAACGCACGCTTACCGGCGAAGCTTCTAAATGGTATGTCGAACAGGCCACTTCTTCCCATACCACGTTCGAGACTCTTGCCCAAGCTTTTTTGTCGTACTTCCAGCTCCCTCTCCGATACGACACTGGCACGGAGCTCTTGACTTCATTTAAGCAATCCTCTTCCACACGCCTTTCTGCCCATGTTCAGGAATGGCGACGAAGACGGAGCTTATGTCAAGCCCCTCCCTTTGAAGATCGGGTTTACATGGACTGGTTCCTTCGCACCCTTCCGTCTCCCATCGGCAAAGATGTCGCCTCTCACTTTCCTCAGACTGAAGAAGCCGCCCTTCAAATAGCCTTAAAATATGACCTGATCTACGCTCAATCTGGTTATGTGTACACCGTCCTTCCTGACATCCCTAGGCCCGGTGGCGCTAACGCCCCGGGGGCATCCCATTCCGCCGACGGTATCGTTGGATCTCTTTCCCATCCATCTGCTCACCCTCCTATGGGCTATGGTCTCCCCCAGGGAGGGGCCAGCACCTCAAGCACTCTTCCCCCTCCTGGCAACATGTATCCAGGATACGACATGCCTCCTCCTTTTGCCCAACCTCCTGCTTACCTCAATGTCGCCCAACCCAACCCTTACCTTTATCCACAGCCTGGTGCGCCAGCTCCTCCAGCATATGCGCTTCTGCCTCCCTTGCCTCCTCACAACCCGCAACAGCACTTACAACCCCCTCCAGGGCAAGTATTTGCACAGCAGGGTGCGATTTATCCCCCTTCTTCTCAAAGAAGGCGGAGAGGCAACCAGAACCCGTCTGCCTCCGGTAACCGAGGACCCAATTCTCGTGTGGACCCTAACACTAGCAACCAGCCACAGGGCATTCCGCCCAGGCCGGACAGGCCGCTTCGCACAAACAAGCCATGTTCGTGTTGCGGCGTTTACGGTCACTACACTCACGATTGTCCTCTCTTACCCCAGATGCGACAGATGTGGGAGTCTCAAGCCACATTGCGCGGACAACACACCTCCCCTCATGCTCCTCCTAATGTGGCCACTACCCAGCCAGCTGTGTTCACTGATCCTTTCCCTCAACAGGGATTCGTGGCTACCCAACCCCCCGACAGCCATGTAGCCACCCCCTCCTCCATTTCTGGTTCCTCTGATTACCAGATCCTTATGATACACTCCGATCCCTCCCCTTCCGTCGACATTCACCTTCAAACTCGGTCTCGCCAATACCCCAAGCCTCCTGCTCCGTCTGCTCCCGAGCCTCCCTCTTCAGGTTCTACAGAGCCTCTTTCGACATCCAGTGGCCCCTTACACATCCCTCAACCCAAAATTAAGGTTCATCCAAAAATTCCAAAGGGCCCATTGCGTCGAAATGCTGCTTCCGGTCAAGCCGCTCAGTCATATAGTATAGTAGATGATTTGGCGCAATCCCCTGCTCCCATTTCCACACTGGAACTCCTCCAGTCGTGCCCTTCTCAAAAGAAGGCTTTACTATCTGTCGTGGGCGCTGTTGATCCTGCTGATGACCAAATGATTGTTTTCGACACCACTCAATCGGACCATCCCCCTCTCCCTCCTTCCGTCGCTTTCCAAATCCCCGTCAAAATCCGGAACGCCACTGTGTCCCGGTGTATAATTGATGAGGGGGCATCCACCTGCGTGATGTCCGCTTCGGTGTGGAAGCAACTCGGATCCCCTGAGCTGGCCCCGTCCACGATCACCCTTCAAGCGTGGGACGGTCATGCCTCCCAACCTATTGGTTTGTTTCGTAACTGTCCCATTACCCTCGCCGGTAAGACCGTTTGCGTTGACGTCGAAGTCATTGACGCCCCTCTAGACTACAACATTCTATTGGGGCGAAGCTACACCTATGCCATGTCTGCTGTCCCATCCGCGGTTTTCCGCAAGATGTCTTTCCCACATAATGGGAAGATAGTCACCATCGACCAGCTATCTTATCAGGAGCCGCCGTCTCAGACCTCCTCCGAGACGACCATTTCTTCTGTAGCCAACAAGCAAACCATCGATTCTTTGACCAGTGTCTCCCCCGGCGTCTATAAAGATTCCACCCTGCTTGGTACTTTTCCTCATCTTCCCCCCCCTCCTGTTACTGATCCCAGCTTATCAAATGTTTGCATGATGCAATCGTCTCAGGCTGCCCATAAGCGGCCTGCTTCGGCTAGTCAGCAACCTCCTCCCCGCCCTCCGCAACCCGCTCCTAGCCATTCCTTTCAGCCACCCGGACCTCCTCTTTCCGGCCCTCCCCCTTCAGCTGGTGTCCCCGAACCTCTCTATCCTCCCGGCTCAGTTCCCCCTGGCCTTAACCATCTCGGAGCCGTACCTCCTGGTCATTACCCTGCTGGACAGATCCCCTTCCTGGCTCCCCCTCCCGGAGTATATTCTGTCCCCGTCATGGCCACCCTCTCCCTCCCTAACTTGACCTTGGGCATTCCGGTTTGGTACCTTGATCCCCCAGCCGCCACCCCCCCTGGTCACCCCAAACCTTACATGGCTTTGACACCGGTTCAACCGGTCCCCCTCGCTTCCTTTATAGCCACTGTGCCCCCAGCACCTCCACAGGACCCTTCTCCTGTTGTGACGGCTCCCGGGAAGAAAGGCAAAGCCCGTAAAGGGGCAACCAAAGACCAAACCACCACGACCAACCCGGCTCCTTCTCCACCTGCGAAGCCTTGTGCCTTATGTGATGTCATTGGTCATGCCACCCATGCTTGTCCCGAGTTACCTCGTATACGACCCATGGTAAACGTCGCGTTCCCCGACACTACGGTCCCTGAAACTCCCACTCCTTCTTCGACCGTCCCCAAGAACCCCAAGACTCTCCGCACCAACAAGCCTTGTGCTTTGTGCGGTGTCCATGGCCACTACTCCCATTATTGTCCTCACCTGACGCATTACCGTACCTCCCTTGAGGTGATCCGCGAGTATGAGGTTGAACAAAATCAATCCGCCTCTCCCATTCTCGCGCAGTATGCTTCAGGCCAGCCTGAGGATCCCCCCGCTCCCATCAACATCCCCCCCCCTGATGTTCAGATGACAGAGTCTACAGTAACCATCCTTTACCTATCCTCCTCTGCACGACACTCGGAGCCTAGCCCGTCTGCACCCTCCCCTGTTGTGTCCCTTGGTACTCGAGATCACTCCACTTGTGTCTCTGTTGACCTCCGCAGCCCGAGTCCTCACCATGTTTCCGATAGCTCTCATACACCACCTTGTTTGAGTCTTGATCATCCTGCCCCTTCCTCCTGCCATTACCGCTCGATGACTTCTGTGCCCTCACGCTGCCGTCATTTCCTTTCATCCCCTCATTTATTGTCTTGTCACACCATTTTGCAGGACCCCCCGTCCACACCCTTTATCGGTTACGCCGATGGTGCAAGTCGCTACTCCAGGAATCTTGCCTCAGCAGGTTGGGCCATCTTCACCCCCTTGCATGACCTCGTTCTTTCTAACGGGGTATGCATTGGTTCTGCCACCAACAATCAGGCCGAATATGATGCAGTGCGTGGCCTATTAGCCGATGCCCTCTTTCATCGCATCCTCCATCTGCACGTTCGTTTGGATTCCCTGCTTCTTGTAATGCAACTAAATGGTGTTTATCGTGTGCATAACCCTCTGCTGTTTAGACGCTATTTACGAGTGAAAGTCTTAATACGTGCGTTTGAAACCATAACTTTCAACCATGTACCCCGAGACCAGAATCACTACGTAGATAGTATTGCAAACCATGTTCTAGATTGGCATTTATCACACACAATTCATACAAGACAATAACATTAAATCAACCATCAAAAGACGATACATATCCATAATATGTGTGCCAAACCATATATTGATGAGTCCATCTACTTTGATACATACGACATGCCCATAGCATGTTACAAACAAAATCCAAAAACTGGGGGCACCATATGCCCCTACATACATTATAGGGGGCACCACCTGCCCCTACATACATCAGAGGGGGCACCATATGCCCCTAATCACTATCTGGAGGTTCCCGGGCCAATGGCTCTGCCCCTGCAGCATGTAGATCACGCATAGCTTGACCGGCCATCGCCATGCGCCGCGTGATACCTCGCCACTCCGAGGGGAGACCAACACATGGCTCTATGTACTGGTCGTCTAAATCCTGCCATCCGCGCTCCGATACTCCGGTCAACAGCTGCTCACATCTACGGCGGATGTCCCCCAGTAGGGCGGCTGCATCCTCATTCTGCGCTGCTCTCGACCCACTCGGACCTGTAGCTCCAGACGCTGCCGGTCGTCCCATATATCCGGCCGGTTTTACCGGTGCTATATCTGCATACCAAAAGTCCATGAATCAGTATCATTATTTACTATTCAAAAACTTTAACATGCCCACATAAGAATAGCAATTTGTCACTTACCATCGGGCCCCCAGACTCGACCAGACGGAAGTGGCAGATCCGGATCCCCACAGTAGCTCATCCCACTATACGGGTAGTCGTCTATGTACAACGGCATCTGATCCCAATGGGAAAAAAACTCCAGTCGAAACACTCGCCCGACCGCCCCTCCTCCTCCCCTGTAGAGTAGTCGTCCCCAACGACGCATCCTGGGCTCTCTCGGGCCCCCATCTGGAAGCTGCACACGAGGCCTCAAGGTCGGGATCTTCTCAAAGAAGAAGGCGCACAATAAAGTCCCATATGAGCAATCATGATTCACCTACCTCCTGCATAGCGACAACTGTCGCTTTAGCGACACCAGCATCATTTGGGCCCATCCAAAGTAGGTCCCACCTAACACACTCTCCACTATCGTCATCTGCCCACCGGTGATGTGATGGAACGCCTGGCTACCCAGGATTCGCAGCACAGCTGCGGCCACTGCACGGGTTTCTAGCCTCTCTAGATCCCCGATCGATATTCGAGTCCCCTTCACTTGGAGACCCGGTCGACAATGGCGTTCCACGAACTCCATGATATGCCGCCCCCGCGGCAGCACTGGCTGTGTGTCTCCCACTATCCCCAGTGGTGGGAGGCCGGTCAGGAAGTACACATCCTGGACCGTCAGTTCGATCCTGTGCCCTTGCACTACAAAGATCTCCTGATCTGGATCCCAATAACTGATAATCCGGGCCAGTAATGGTTCCCCTGCTCTCATCAACGGGTTCTCCACAAACTTGAGAACCCCAAATCCGGCCAATACACGACGAACGCCCTGATCCGCCTGGATCTCTGTCCGAAGTGTTTCCAGATCCCTCTCCCTCCAGTTGACCCGCAACTCTGCCATACCTGCACAAACACATTATTTTTGTCAGGGTACAGATCGGGAAAACCATAACCACACACCAAAACCCAACTCCCAGCCATAAAACAGCACCAAGCCCCCCTCATCTCCCAGGTCGCAGTTTTCTGCCATTTTCTGGACCAGGTCGCACTTTTTTCCCTCAAACCTGCGTCCTGGGTCGCACTTTTTTCCCCAAAAAGTGCGACCCGGCCGTAGAGATGAGGGAGGGGCTGTTTCTGGGGTGTTGGGCCCTAAACTGCAAATCTAATCCATCAAAATGCAAGAGCAAGGTTAGGCCTCTTACCTCCAACTGACAGATCTCGAATCCAACGGTCGGTTTGTCCGCCACGTTCGCCGCAAGATTTAGGGCCTTCTCTCCTCTCCACATTCACCACAGCAACAATAGCAAATGAATGATTTTGGAGGGAAAACTGCCTCATTAAAAGAGAACCCCTATTTCTTCTTTCGACTGCTGCGACCACACCGTAGCCCCGTTCAACGAACCGTCAGCACCGCTGGTCAGATCTCACCAAGCTCTCAAATGGGTTTTTTTTTTTTTTGGTGATTTGATACTTCACCCGGACACATTTTTTCCACGAAGGGTCACTTCACCGCTCCTTAAAATCGAATTTCCTCACTTACGACACTTGTACTTGGGGCACCATATCGCTCCCTTACTTGTCCAGGTTCGTGTCGATTTTTGTCATGAGTGCCCACCTTGTACTCATGCTTCCATGGTCCCCCATTGGGGCCTTTACTGTGTGGCAGCACTATCAAGTCGCCCTTGTTTAGAGCATCCAAGTTGAGTCATCATTGCATTCATGGAGTCTATCCTGCGTCCCTTTACATCCCACTATAGCCCTCCATTCTTCTTTGCTTGGTTCCTCTCTTGTGTCGCATATCATAACCTTCAACCCCACTGTCCCCTGTCCCTTCCGATATTGTGTCAGTCGCTGCCATGTCATTCATGCCCTTTATGCTCTAACAAGGGAAGTCGTCCATCCGCCACTCCATCCTTCCCATTTCCACTATCATCATTAGTGTCAGTCTGTCCGTCGCTCTATTGTTTTTCTCTCGTGCCTTAGTTGAGGATCTCTCATTGCCTCACCTACGGCGGACCTCCTTCTGTCGACATCAGCACATTCATTCCAGAAGCAAGGTCTAGAGGGCGGTGTACCTTGGTTCTAGCTTCCACTCTTGTTCGGTGCCTCGGATCAGGCAGGGGGATCTCTCACTTCCCTTTGACTTGATTTCTTCTCCAGCTCCTTTCAGCATGATCGAGATTCGTATACTGGACAGTCCAGTGACCCAGCAGCAGCTCTTGATGATTCCCGGGCGTGTGTGAGATGTCTCAGCCCTCATGAGGGGGTGGCCCTGCAGGTAGCCCCCCACATGCCCGGATGACCTCTTCATGGCAGCCTTTGATGCCGCTCCAGATTTTGATGATGTTGGCCTTAGCCACTTGCAGCACCTCTATGATTTGCATGTATCAGTCAGATTTTGTGAGCCCTTCCCCATTTACAGGGGGCATTTGGGTTGTATTTATCTCATGTACTCAGATGTTATTGTACTAGTCCGTTGTTATCCCAGGCACAGCATGTATGTGAGACTCTTCATTGTATTTTTATCTGGCCCTTGATTATGCCAGCTGTACTCTATGGTTCGGTCCCTTGTTTATTGGACACACTATTCTTTTGTACTTTGTCACGGCGGGCATAGGTATGCCTCCCCCGCCGCCTTCAGCACAGGTACCCTCTCATAAAAAGAGACTTGTTGCACCTGCGAGTCTCGTCTCCTCAGGGTCTAGTCCTCCAGCACACTATCTCCCTCATATTTCTCTCTCTGACATACCCTTTTTGTTGTCTAGTGATTGTCTTCTTACAACGTACTTCGGTCATACGATTTGCTCCTGACACTCGCACGCTGGGGGGCAATCTGTTACACCATTTTTTGGTCATCTAACCTTTCATCATTAGAGGGACCCAAGTACACCATGTAAGACCAGTTTTACCCCAAGTAAAACTGCTTTCACTATGTTAATTAGGAAACCCCAAAAGGAATAATTAATTAAACCATAATTTAATTATTATTCCCAGTCATGTTTAACCCAAAAACAAAGAAATTAATGAGATAAACCCATAGTTATCTTATTATTTTCTAGGAATAATTATTTAATAATATTCCTTGTTAAATATGACCAAATCAACCACCATTAATCGAATAAATCATTATTTATTTGATTATATCCCAACCACTTCCTTAAAAAGATAAATAAATCATTTATTTATTTATTTTTCACTAATCAAGGGATTTGACCCAAGTCAAACACCCTTTCCCTCCAACAAATAATAAAATATTCCATAAAGGCGGATCTAGATTTGGTTAACATTATTTTAATCATGCACCAAGATCTAGAATGACCCAATATTTTGTTATAAATAGGAGGGTTCTTCCCCATTATTCCTTACCTTTTGTTGCCTACTAGATCACTCTGGATCTATACACTTGGTCTCATTCCTACCATTTTGCTCCCATTGAGCTCTATCTTCTACATTGGGTTTTCTACATCTACAAGAGAGAGAAAGCTTAGATCTGAAGTGCTGAGGACTACAAAGAACCCATCCCATTGAGGAGATCTGGATACACCTTCTTGTTTCCTCCCAGGTGCCCTGTAATATAAAAATTCATTCAAAAAATCGTGTTCTTGTCTTGTCTGTTGGATGCATGGAGCAAACTCTTTACTTTACTGCTTAATGTCTTTCCATTTATAGATCTGTTTGTTGCATCATTTTAACTACTAATCGCAGATCTGAAGATGTTTGGCAGCCTCTATTGTTGTTAGGGCTATTAGTTATGCGTAGCTAAAGTGGTTCTTTTTCGTACACTTCGACGAAGAATTCATACCTTACGAGGTCTACCATTGAAGGAGAGACAGTGAGGGATTATGTTATGAAGTATTTCTATCCATGGGCAGAACCTAGCGAAGATGGAAAAATAAACATCTGGAATGTTAGGGATTTGCCTTTGAGAAACATCCTTTTCACGATCGCTAAACTTGCTGCCACAGTTACACTACATGTAGCGAACATATCGTATATGCAGTATACACTATAGTGCTTAGAGCCAACAGTCTTCAACTGGTTTGAAGCTTTTCTATATCAGATAAAGGAACAACTGAATAAAGGAAAGGGAGGAAGGAAGAAAAATTTCAGTTATGGTTCAATCCTTATCTCCTTCGCTTTGAAACGGATTCCACTAATGTAGCCACAACATGTAACATTGGATATATCTAGTCCTAAAGATCCTCGAATGCAGAGATGGGTAGAAATCATGGGTCGACATGCAGGTCAATCGACCATTGTGTTCTCTACTACATTCTTTGCCTGGTTCTGGTGACAGATTGTCGCCATCGATGAGTACGCATACACAGGCATCGACTTCCAAGGAGATCAAGATTTAGTATTACCAGAAGGCGCTCAGTGGGGTGCAATAGGTAAGAATTATTTGACCATGTTTTTTGATTTTTCTAAGGTTTATACAATGATTTTGTGTTTTTATTTCTTTCCAAGACTAAACTAAATTTTTGATGTAATGAAGATATTGGTCGTGTTCAACCAGTAGAGGAACTAGAGCGCGAAGCAGATGCACCAGTAGAGAGGGCTGTCAGGAGAGAAGTCGTTCAAGACCTTGATATGGCTGAGACTCTGGCTGAGCTTCAACAGCACATAGAGGGGTTGACCTTCAGGATTCCGGATTGCTGGATCGAAGAGCTTCCCATGCAACTGCAGCAACACACTATTGGGGTTCCTAACTGTTGGATGCGATTACTCCGTAGGATTGCTAGATCTATAGCATGTTACCATGATCACCACTAGTTTACTTGTGACATTTTGCATATGTTTTGACGTTAGATGACCAATGTGTCTTGGGAATTTTTTTTGTAAAAACCTATAACTATCTATCTATATGATTTCAGAGTTTGTCCTATGTTTAATGCATAATCCTATTCAATGATGTGAATGTTTTCTTTACCTATGTCACAAATTGATAACATTGGTGTAGAGTGGAATCCTTTAAGAGTCCTACACCAATGTTCTAAATTTCTAGTTGGGTAAGTGAACAAACGGAACGCTTCCAGTTACCTATGAAGCGGAGGCAAAAAAGGATAATTGATTAATGACTGTGATTGTACCTTTATGTGGAAAGGAAATCATTCTAAAGTATGTACAAACAATGGCAGTCATTGCATATACCCTCCAAGTAAAATATTATAATCAAGGGGTCCGTCAACAACCTCGACATCAATATTCACTGTTTTTCCCCTTAATTCAACATGCAGGTTATTGATAATACCACAAGGTTTATATGTTCATCCATCAAAAGCATTCAACGTCGTTGATGATTGTGATAATCGCGGTGAGCCAAGTGACTTCCAAAAATTTAGAGACATAATGCACGTAGATGCTCCCTCATCAATAATAGTGCAATGAACAAGGTGATTGAGAACATTTACTTGTATAGAGAATACCAATTCTGCTGGTAATTGCGGCACATAGCCTGTATGATTAAAGATGACAAGATAGAATCAGTCGGATCAATTCCACCAATGGTCGACAATAAAGCATGCTTCTGGGAGGGACAATTTTGTTATACCTCAAGAGAAGACATAGCTGAAGGGGATTGAGCCAAATCTTCAGCTATATTATAATTTTGTGCAGCTCTTGCTCGAGGATTATATGTCGATTTATGAATTACTCCCTTCGGTGGCTTAATTTTCAATTCAGGAATAACAATAGGTGGTATTGATTCATTAGATGGATTCGTTGTCGAGGTAGTAGGTTGATCAGTGGCCAGACTACCATAGTATTTATTCTGCGTTGACACCAAAATATCTTGTGAAGGTTTTTTGGTGGATAACATTAACACTTGGGAACTAGGAGTTGGATCCGTAGCAACCAAATTAATGTCCGGATTTGGAAATGGGTCTGTCAACACAACTGATGCATGAGAAGTCTTGATGATTTTTGAGACTTCAGCACGGTGAGGACAATCCCTAAAAAAGTGTTCCTTGTTATAGATTATGCATGGATAACAAGGTTTCCGTGGTCCAGACGGTTGATCAGATGATCTTTCCTGTGGGTTAGAATTTTGCTTTTTCTTTGATTTCCCCTTTTTCTTACCTCCTGGTTTCTTGTCACTTTTGCCTTTGTCAAATGACACGACATTAATTTCAGAAGTAGGAGCAGGATCGAATGCAGTAGCATGGTGTGTGTTTGCAGTGCCTATCAAGTCGTCTCCAGCATGAGAGTCCTTTATTTGAGGAGGAAAATTGAAATTAGATCACGGCGCATTAGAAATTTTTTCATAGAGCGTGCCAGACTGAGTATAAATCAAGTCTAAATATTGGGCACGAGCGATAACTTGCTCTTCTGTGACGATGCCACCTTTAGCCACATATTCAGTTATAGATGGTAACAGGGACTTAATGAACCATTCATAGAGGAGTTGATCGGGAACAAATGTCTTAACCATTATTCAACGACGATTCCACTCATGAATATGATCAGAAATGTGAGTAGAATTAGTCTGTTTGAAGTTGGTTAAGAGTTCCATTCCAGTTTTGTATCTGATCAGTAACTGGAAATGGGTAAAAAATGTTGGGGTCTTGTGATTTGGCTGATTGGAAAACCAAATGACAAGGCAACATATAAACCAAGCTTTAGAGCTCTAGGATCTAGCCTTCCTAGTCTTAGAGAGGGATCTCTCAATTGTTTCCAAAGATATGACTTTTTTGCTTGTAAAAGGTTGATTTTAGGCTAGTTATTAAGTGCAAGTTTGTTTGTTTGGGTTTGGTTGGTTGGACATGAATGATATAGGAAACATAGATAGAAAGGGGAAATATCAGAACCATTGGGCAATGGAGTCAAGAAGAAGCTATAACAAGCTCAATCAATGGATATGGGATATCAAAGGGCAAATCTAACTTGGCCAGTGGATCTTGGGTTTGGTGGATAAAATGAAATGGACATTAAGGATTTAGAAGGAGAAGCCGAACTAAGGGAAATTAAGAATCCTTAATCATATGTACTTCTCAACAAAGGGACTTAAAACATCATTTGAACATGAAGAGGGATTCCATAGATAGGGCTAACCATAAATTCTAGAAACCACACTTCAACAAATAATAATTCCAAGACAAACTTTTTCAATGAAATATAGGAGTTGAGGAACACTCTATTTCATCCAAAGATTTCACCTTCAAGGATAATAAAACATTCAAGATTCACAAATAACTGCATTCATAGAAGGGGGAAATCCTAGACAACTAAGACTGCAATTATAAATACCTTCAAAACAATCATCTTAGCGTGAACAGAGGGTATGATCAAAACATACCTCTCTAGCAGACTGTAAACAATGGTAATTTAAAGGGAGACTTCAAAAACAATTTTCAAGGGGCAGAAAGTAAGTAGGGAAACCCATAAATCATTCTTGAGACCAAATGTTGAACTATTTATGAAATAAACAAGCTTAAGGGCTGAAAGTAGTCAAACTACTCAATAAACCTTCAACAGATGAAAACTTAAAGGCAGTGAAGAGTAAACGGGTCTAAGGTGCTTCTAGGAGACATTTCTTAGCCTAAGATTTTTACTCTACTGCAATCAAAGCATAATGGAACATAATGAAAAATAGGAAAAACATTAAAAAATTAGAATACATCACCAACAACCATCCTCAAGGATCCAATGATAGAGCCTTCTCATTAACAAAACATGTCAAAACATCATCAATCTTCCAAAACTTCAATTTCTTCTTTAATATTTAGCCAGACTATGTACAACTTCAAAGAGTTCGAATGCCAGCAAACAACCCCTATAAATGAGTTCCACAGCAATATTTATACTTTAATTGAGGAGGTGGAACTATTTGGGGTTCAAAATGTTATTAATGACATAGTAAATGCACTCCTAGCCCTAAAAACCATGCAAGGCATAAGGTAGGAATGTCTCTCAGCTACTTCTCTGTGTAATAAATCTGTCTTTACTTCCTGAGGATGAAATAGGTGAAATATTGACTTTGAGGCCTTTTCCTTATCTTTACATTAACTGTTCTCTCAGTTTAAATATCTTCTTTTGTGTAATAACTACCCAAATGCCTTTGTGTACAGTTAAGATGCTATAGGTGGCAACTAGATCATTTGGAGAAAGAACTGCCTCTTGTTGATGTATTCGAGGCCTTTTAGCCTTGTTGATCTGTCCTTGCTGACTGATTTAACTTTAATTACTTGTCTTTACGCTGCTTTATCCATTTAACTGTGTTAAGGCTTGATCTGCAAGTTAAGCCTTTGATTTTATTGCTTTATGATTAACCTTTATCCCTTGATCTCTAATCTTTGATCCTCACTTTTTGTTGTATTGTACAGGTCTTTGGCGCGCTGGGGGGTTTCGTTAATTATCCAATGTTCATGAGGCATTGGTTTAAACATTGAATTTAAAACCCCAATTCTCACATTTCTTCATTGTTCTGGCCTCTGGATCGTCATCCTCGGCCCTTTGCCATTGAAATTTGGCTGTGAGATGGCCTTGTGTATTTGACCTCCATTAAACCTGCACAACAAAGCAATAATTAAATAAAACCTACATTTTGGGCTAAGAACTGCTAACAGAGGTTTGGCAATGGCAGAGGAGCAGTGCGGAAGAAGGTAGATGCAGCGAAATGGGAGAGCATTCCATGGAGGAAACCATGAAAAACAAGGTTTAAACTTGGTTTATGGCACGAGAAGGATTGGTGGTATTGGAAAAATGGGGATGGTTTTCGCATAGGGCTCAGGCGGTAAGTGGTAATGAGTGGGGGGAACGTGATACATGTTAAAGGCTAACACGTATGCTCTGAAAAACTGCCCATTTCGCGTTACAAATGCACGGTGGGAAGGTTTGGTGAAATGGAGCGTGAAATAGATCAGATCGACGATTAAAAACAAACACGGAGGGAAATAAGTTACATGGGAGGAAGAAAGGTGGGGCCAGCGGGTGTGTCATCAATTTTGTCGAGGAGCTAAAAGTTCAATGCGCAGGGTGAAAATTGGTCTGGCGGAGTTAAAATGCGAGGATCAATGGGAGCCGTTGGATCAGGGAGATGGATGGTCAGGATTGATTTTGGCGGATCGATAATCAGAGGAGAAGGGGGCTTGGGAACAAAGGAATTTGGAATTTTTGATGGCCGATGACCGATGGGAAAATGAAGTGCGATGGATGGAGGGCCGTCTGATTAGGATCGAGATCGATGGTGGAGATGCGATCGGAGCTTCGCATATCGGTGGTCCAGGAAGGCGGGATTTTGGATTTGTGATGTGCCGATGTGATGGAGGGGAGCACAGACTGTCCGATCTAAGATAGATCAATGGTCGAGATCTTATAGGCGGGGGATTCCACTGGAGAGGGAGATCATCAGAGGGAAATCGCGATGCGCCGACAACCGTCAGATCTTGTGGAATGGACGGCTGCGATCTTATCGGAAGATCAGCCATTGGCGGAGTAAAGGGTCTGGGGACAAAGGAAACAAGATCGCTAATGGAGCGAGGATTGTCATATCGGAAGCGAGATCGACAGTGGGGATTTAAAGCGGGAAAGCGCATTGTAATTTCGCATATTGGCAGAGAAAAGGAAATGGAACAAAGAATCATGAAAGCGCCGAAGTGCGATGGTGATGGGGACTTAAAACCTTTAGCCAACGGTCTCGGGCCTCGGTATTATGGTGAAAAGGGGCTGAGGGCTTAGGCAAAAAGCACTTAAGGCCTTATGTTAAAAGGTCAGAAAAATAGGCCGAAATGGGGTATTTTAACCTTTTTTGAGGAGTTCCGACAGGTGTAAAAAAGGGGTTTTTTAACCAAATAAAGGATTTAAATGGTTTAAAATGGGATTTTGAGGAAATAAAGGATAAATGAGGGGAAAAATGAGTGATATGAAGGGAATTGTGAAGATAAAACAGAGGAATGAAATGACGGAGATGAGGCTTTGAAAAACAGTTTTCTCTTTGGAAACAACATGATTTTGAAGTGAAAACATCAGTGAAGGTAGGTTTCTTTGGACAGAGAGAAAAACCACACTTCAAGAACTAACATATTAAATATAAATTGTTTCTTGAAGGCTGCAAACTGTTTCTAGCCATCATTAGGTATAACAGAAATTATAGATGGCTAACAAAAAATACAGTAGCTAAAGTAGTGAAATTGTCGAAAGAAGCTCTAGGTAACTCAATGTACCATTTAGCAGCTGGACCTATAAGTGTACGCTAAAAAAGACATAGTCAAACAGAATCATCATTCAGGGAATTTTATGAACATCATAAATGATAAGTCATGACATGAGTCGATAGATCTTCTCCAGGGTTTCCATTGAATTTAGGAATATCGAAGGGTAATTTATGAGGTATCATCGGCCACCAAGGAGCATAATTTATAGGATCATTGGTTAACCGGTTTAAATTTGGTAATTCCAAGGTTGCAACAAAAGGAAACTGTCGATTAAGGTCAGGTTGAGCATAGCCAGGGTAATATGGAATTGCTTGGCAAACAGTCCTGTAAGCACCAACCTATGGAATTTGATGCTGGTAGCCTAGATAGGGGTTGTTTTGCATAGCAAACGCTTGAGAATTCTGTTGACCAAAACTTGGATATGATACTTGTTGAAATGAAGTTTGAGGCATTTGTGCTTGTGGCTGCCAAGGGGTTTATCCACCAATGTTATAACCCAAATTAGTATAAGTTGGATTCGGTTGATATGTATAACTAGGTTGCGTTTGTGACATACCATAAAATGGTACACCAACTTGTGAATAAATGATTCCTGATACATGTCGTTGTAAATTAAACAAAGGATTTTGAGTTTGTGGACCCAACATTTGATGGTATTGAGTCAAAGAACCCGCCTGATAAGGTTGATGTACAATATTTTGATTCTGTAACAGGGGTATAGATGTATTAACAAGTGGTAATGAAGTGGGTGTAATAGGTTAAACCGGTTGATATGAGTGTACAACCGTTTGTGGTTGGATAGGTAGAGTGGGTTGCCATTGAAAAAAATTCATGTCAACATTAGTTTGACCAAAAAGTGACTGAGTAATGTCATATTGGGTGACCAAAGGTTGTCCCCCAGCATAAGGAGGATAATAAGATGAAAAATAATATTCTCCAAATGGTGGGAGTCCAGTTGATATGGTACTTAAAGGAATTGACCTAAAAGGACCGACTTGATATTGCCTTGATGATCTATTTAATGAATCAAGTCATTCAGTACTAACGATAGGAATACCAGTTAAAACACCAGATGATGACATTGGCAAATACCATGAACGTTAAGATGCACCAGAGAAAGTGCCAGACAATGATTTGTAACCTGTTGGGACCGAAGGGCCACTGTGAAAATATGACTTTGGTGAGGTTGTGAACATCAACAGAGTAGCGAGGGTAGGAGCTGACGTAACTAGAACAACAGACCCAACCGAAGGTGTTGGTTCAGACATGGTTATTTGAACAAATGTATACCTTCGAAAATCAATGGGAGATTGAATGGCAACATGATCAACAAAAGCAGATGGAAACAATTAAGGAACAAAATGGTATAGGTAAAGCTCCTCCCCAAAATGGGTTGGAGTTAAAGGTGTTGAACCCTTAGTTAAACTGAGAGGGGGGGGGTGTGAATCAGTTTAACACATTCATGGACTTCTAAATTTTTTCCATTAAAACTTATTTACACCTTCATTTCAAGATCAACTTAATATATGAGCAAACTTAATTTGTGAGCAGTAGGTATCAAGAAGATTTGTTAATGTAACAACAGTCTTAATATGTGAGCAACAAGTATTAATATAATGTAACATCAGACTTAATATGAGAGAAACACGTATTAAGTAGATATATAAACCATATCAACACATAAACATCATGCAGAGAGACACCAGATATAAGTGGAAACCCATAAAGGGAGAAAACCACATCTTATTATTGTTGTGATGCAAAGGCAAGCTCCAACTCCCTCTCACCACTGATTTTCTGTAGGCTCCAACCCACAGGAGGCTCCTACCTAAATTATGCAAGCTAAAACTTGCAAGGAAGCTCCAACTCCCATCAATTTTCTGCAGGCACCAACCTACATGAGGCTCCAACCTTAGTCAGCTACAGCTGACATTTTATCAAGCTACAACTTGAAGTGGAAGCACCAACTCCCATCTATTTTCTACAAGCTACAACCTACAGGAGGCTCCTACCTCATTCAACTACACCTGACATCTATCAAGCTACAACTTGATAGGGAAACTCCAACTTCCTTACTCTTTCAAAAGAAAACACTTGCTGATTTACCTTGGATATCAACTTTGTTCTGTTCCTTATTTTTTTTCTCTCCATCAATCCTCATATCTGCCCTGTATCATCTCTCCATCTTCTCGGATTCTCTATCAACTCCTCCTTCTTCTCTGCCTCACTTCTTCATTTCTGCATTCTCTAACCTCTCTATGCATATCAATGTGATATCATTTATAGACATTCCTTATGACTGTTAGCATTCCTCAGGGAATTTGAAATGGACAGCCATGCCTCTTTGCCTTCTACCTTCTCATTTCTTTCACCATCTCATTCAGAAAAAAAATATAACAATATGTATTAATTTCAATATTACAGTGGGATTCTTGTTTTCCTCCAGAGACTTGCCAATGCATCACAAATAATATAAAGTCAATTTGAAACATTTACATTCACAATTTCAGTTACACACATTAATTTCACTCAGCCCCTTTTCTGGCTTTTGGCTTTGCTGGTTTTGTCTTTTCTGCTGCTGTTAAGTAACTGTTATGCATACCTCTGTTTGCTGCAACTCTGTGCACTTGTGCATGTACACCTGTGCATATACACCTGTCAAAACCACATATTTTCATTCCTATGCATATTCACCTATTCACTGCAATTGTGTGTATGCTGTATATATATATAACTGCTTTACAATATATATAACTGCTGACTTTAAATCTAGGCACTCTAAAACTAATGATTTCAGAAAATTATTTCCCTTTTCATCTTTGAAGGAAACCTTATTATGAACCCACTATATTAAAATCGAATAATATTCAATTTTTCATTAGTTCAATGTTGTGTCAAAACTTCCATTTAATAAAGACCGTGCCTTTATAGTTCACTCTCATCAAATGGACATGCCACGACTGCCATAACATATATACATCAACGTGCACTATGACTCCACTCAATTAACTTTGACCAACACATTCATCAACACTTATAATTAAGTTGAAATCCTCGGGCCCACAATATTACCTTTGCGCTACAGCTTTGAATAGGCTCGCCTTTCTACAAACAGGCTCAATCTTGGTTATAATATAGCCCAATGCACACCTTAACCTCCGACCTTGGGTTTAAGCCTTGGCATATTATAACACAACAAAACATATCATAACACCATCCTTCTTCAATATGCTTGGTCTAATTTCTCCGCATTAGAATTCTATCATAATACCATTACGAAAGCCTTAATACCTTATCGTTTGCAATTTCTCCTCTTATGAAACCCAATCACATATAGCCGCTTTTTTGTAACTGAATAAAGGTTCGATCTTAATTAATTCAACCCAATAAATCTCAAAGTCTTGCCATGCATTTCTCATTTCCATTTTTAATAAAGCGCTTAAATCAAAATGGAAACCCATTCCTTGAATATTGTATCATATATAATCCACCGGACCTTCAACCTTCTTAACCAAATATATAAGGTTTGAACATCATATAATGAAACACAGTTGTAAAATTTCGACCTTAGCACTTTAAAATATGGCAATGGTTTGGCCAACACTCAATATTTCAATACATACATTTTCTCTAATTGTAATGCGTCTCCACACACAAATTCATTTCCTATAAGGTTCGGCAAACATCTGACATAATATATATATCAACATTACAAAAAATATCGAACCTCGACTTGATATAGCACTCGGGCCCACGCTTACTCACATACCTTTTCATCGAACGGTTGATGAGCCATCGCCTTTTTCTTGGACTGTCCGATGGACATCGCGTTATGAAAGTGCTCGGGGTTTAATTCTCAAACTAATGCGATGGAGATGGGGCCCAGCAATTAACTCTCATTTTCCATCCGACAGCTCCAGGCTTGTCGCGCTCTCATCCCACGATCCAATGGTGGATATGAATATCACATTTTTTTGAGTCCCGAACTTTAATGCTCAAAATTTACGCGACTTGAGTGGGTTTAGGATACCACTCTTGGACGCATGTCAACCATCAAGTGGAATCGCATTCCAATTTCGAAATCTACTTACCATTCTTGAGGGTGCACGATATAGCCGATTTTAATCTTTGAAACCACGTCCACTGTAGCTCCTCATGGTTCCACAACCGGCTCAAGGTTCCATTTCCCTTTGGGTTCAAACATTCAATTGACGCAATTTCTTCAATGCTAATTCTATTCCTTATGCACAATTGCTCAAAAACAATGTTATTTCTTCCAACGGACAGGGATTACGCTCTCGACAGAGCTTCATTATTCTTTGGCCAAACAGAGTATGACAATGGTTTCGTTCAACTGAAGCCAGTTGAACCACAGATCTTACTCTCAGTCTCAAACCACATCGTTCCACTAGCAGAAGCTCAATACCAATTCAATACAAATTAATGCCAGATATAATGGGTTTTTTCACTATTCCACTGTGCTATCAGAGTTCCAACCGATTTCATAATTCTGTGCAATTGAATCTCCAATTGATTGTCTACTCTCTGCGTTCAATTGTATTGGTTTGTTTTGATGAACCCCTAGTTCCAATTCTGCAGACTTCACAACCTGTTCCACCATATAACTCTGCCATTCGTTCAATGCAGAATCAATTGTATTCAAAACTCAAGTGCTGATACCGGTTGCATATTTTATAAAAGGACCAAGTCTCATTGATTCTCCGCATTGTGGCTTCAACACAAGAACGCAAGCGGAACCTCATGATTCTTACATGGATTTATATCATCAACAACCCCTATTCTAAGTACTGTGTATGGGACAACATTATACAAACCCCAAATTCATAAACTCAAAAAAATATGAGGATACACAGAGTATATTTAAACCACCAATTACAGAGTCTCCCATAGATACACATGAATCTCTAACTCTGGTCCTTTTCAATATTAATACTAACCCTGCACTTAATCATCAATTCCTCCACCATATATAGGATTCACAATTTAAATCCCTTTGTACAGAGTTTACACTATCCACAAACCCTGAATACTCTATTCATACTTTCATAAATTGTTCCAGTAGTCAATACATGCATGACCAAATCAGTCAATAACATAGAATTTCATTTTTACCACAGAAACTCGAATGTTCCTTCTATAATATCAGATCAAGAATACCTATGTACTTCACACAAAATTTAATTCAATATGAAATATGTACCCACATTCAGAACCAGTTTCTCATTATATATATGAAATCAAATACCTCTGCTCCTTGACTGATGCTTCTCCTTGCTCCTCTTTTTGCTACCTCTGCTACCTCTCCAGATCTCCAATCAAATGACCCTTCTACAACTGCCTCTACTTCATGTCTCATGCTCTCTTTGCCTTGTTTCTATTTCAGATGCTCCTCCTTTGTCATCTCCTTTTCCATCAATGAAAATATTTCCAACAGTCCCCCCCTTTGGCATTGATGGAAACACATCCACCAATAATCCAATGCTTCCTCCAAGTCTTCCTCTGTCTGGCTTCTTTTAGAAGACCCTATCTTCTGTTACTTTCTTTTCCTCCCCCTTTGACATCAATGGCAAAGGGTTGCACATTTCCTAGTGTGCTTTCTATCTCTTCATTTCCTCTCTCTGAGATGTGTTTAAGCCTCCTTCTTCTGACTTTTTACCCTGCTGCTCCAAACTGGTGTAAAAAAGTTGTTGAGAGAACACTTTTGAGGATTATTGAACTTGACTATACACTGTAAATTAATACAATCCCAAAGCACAGTCTCCTTGCACTTGTATAGATCTGAAAGTGAAGATAATGACACTTCATAGAACACCTTGTACCAGCCTTATCTAATCATAGATGCATCCTTGGATCAAAACTAAAATAATGAGAATGCTTCAAATATACTTCAGTCTCTAGTATTATCTTCATAATAAATCCATATATGTCGAGGAAGATTGTAGATGGAAAATATCTTTTTCTGCAATACATATATGCAGTACAACTCTTGTTCAATTATAATGATGATGCCAATATATATTTTATAGCTGTGGTTCACCTTTCTTGCTCGTTGGTGATGAAATGGGCTAGGATGCTGACTAGAATATTACACTTAATAGCTGAAAGGTTCTTGTTACTGATGTGATCAATGAATCAAACCAGAGCTTACAGCTTATTGTGAGAATAGGAAATATCTTTCAATATTAGAGACCAAATGACTTTCCTGCTTGTAAAATGTACTTTCAAAACAAACCCTTGAGGCTAGATACATTCGGAGTATTAGTCAGTCTCACTTATCAATCATGCAATTTCCTTATGACATAAGGAGGTATGTATGTCAATGATCAATCTATCTTTTAAATGGTGAAATACTAGCAATTCCTTTCTGCTGAAGTATGCTTGTGATAAATCAATAACAGAATTTTGAGCTTCAACTGTTAGGTTAACACAACTAGTATTTCATACTTCCAATACTTTAACTATTTTGTCATGGTGATTTCCAACAAAGACATATTCAAGTTGTTTGATCGATATCTCATCCAACAGACTTCACACAGTTTATGAATAATCTTAAGAAAGAGGCCTTGAAGATATATATGTGCTGACTTTAGGAGGGCATGCAATTGAAGATATATATATGTGCTAACTTCAATACTCAATATAATGCTTCAAGAAAAATAATGATCCTTTAGCATAGTTATTGACCTGTTCATTCTTTAGTGATGCAGATAACGTTGGGAATTTTACCTTTATGCACTTTTTCCATAATCCTTTGATCCTGAGGACCTGTACCATACTGCTGTTCCACTGATAACACCTGGTATTATGTTGATAGGCATGCTGCTTGTACCTAAATACCAATTGATACTACTTTGATAAATCATGTAAAGTTTTCACTTCAGCTTGCACATTAACCCATAATTAATACATCCTTCATAAATTCTACTATTGAACTTTCCACTGTTCACACCAACAGTCATCAATATCCTGAATTTGATCTTGGCATCATTAACCATTGTTCTAATTCTATCTTTCTGTTCAAAGGAATGTCACTGAATTTTCCTTTCGAGGACTGCTCCAGAATCATTGCTGCTTTATACACATAATTCAACTGTTCTAACATAAATATCTTTGAGAAGACATCTTCAATTTCTATACTATGAATCTTCATGGGCTGATCACTCAGAGATTTAGTACTCATTTAACTGCATTCCTCCAAGGGGAATTTTCATAGATGAAAGATGTAGTGAAATGATGATAGGCACTTTTCTTACTCATCCTTCTTAATGAGATTCATTGTTAATTCTAGCAGTATGATGCACACGGTGATCATCACTTAATGTGCCGATGTCTTCTTAGATTTCATGTTCATGGCTGAAGTTCTCTCTACTACCAAGGTTGCTTTCTGCCTTCTCTTCTTCCATCACTTTGTCAGCTATTGAATGCTTTAGCTCATCTTCTTCCTCAATATTTCTCTATTAGAGGGATTTTCCTTTCCCTTCCTGATCTTAGAGCTGTTCTCATTCCAAGGAGCTCTTCTTAGACTACTTTCATGGGGACTGTTTATGGGCTGCTCTCCCCCTGGGATGTTGCTTCATATCTATCACTGGATGGATTTTTTCTTTTCTTTCTAGAACATCTCCCCCTGAGACTATGATATATTCATTATGTTATAGAGATAATAGGCTCCCCCTTTCTCTTTTCCTTCCATACTTTATTGGGGTTCTTCATAATGTCTGCACTTCTTTTAAATTCATAGTTTTGTTTGATTTTCTTTGATTCCATCATCTGTCTAGAGTTCTTTAATGTATATGGTAGATTACAATCCTTTGCTTTGTGACCATGCTTGAGGCATACATAACATCTTATTTTACCAAGGTACATTTAAGCTGATGTATAATATTTTGTTCCCCTTTTTGAATACAATTTACACTCAACAAGTTTATGTCCAAAATTATTGCATGCATAACAGTAGCCATGGAAATGATTTGTGTACATGGTGAAAGATTGTCTTTTCCATTTTCTTGCTTGAGGTAGTATTCTCATTTGCTGCATATTTTGCTGGTTGAAGTTGATAGACCTTGTCTTACATTGTGCTGCAATATGTCCTGGTTTATGACAAGAAAAAAATGTGATATTTTTCAGAGGAGGAAAGAACCTCATTTGGCATCTTCCAAATTTATTCACTTCATAATCAAGAGTGTATGAGCCTTTTTCAGCTTACTGTTTCATCCTTTCATTTTCTGTCCTTTCATGTCGCTGCTTGTTTGTTGCTTCACAGATCTTGTTCTTGTTGGCTTCTGCTTCTGTAGGAATTTGCTGAGCTGCTTCACTGTCCTTTACAACTTTTACAAAAATGACATTCCTGTTATCTTCAACCTTGGACTTACTGGTTTCACCTTCATATCCTATCCCAACCTTTATGAGAGGTGACCTTTGAGCATTTGGTATCGTGTCCAAATGTTCAGAGCTTTTCATTGTAGGTGTATTCATTAATAATTCTGTTTGGGATTTTTATAATTTCTTTATCAGGCTCACTACTTCTTCTTCCAATTTTTCACATTCCATACTTTTCTCTCTCATTTGTTGCAACAACATGTCTTCAAATTTCCTTGCTTCTTCAAGTTGTGTTTTCAGGCCAATAATTTCTTTCTTATCTTTATATTCTTTCTCATCACATATTTGTACCAATGTCTTAAGGTCTTTGTTTTCATTCTTCAAGCTTTCTATTTTAGTCAGGGCTGTGTCAAGTTTGGCTTTTTCCTCAGCTACAATTTCTTCATGGTTCTTAATACCATTCACACTAGCAGGTACCTCATTTGGTTGAACATTTTCCTGTTGACATGATTTTTTCTTCTTCTTAATTCTCTTCTCCTTCTTGACAGTTCAGTCCTTAGTGTCTATTCCATGCATGAAATGCAATCTATCCTAGATTTCTTTTGCAGAGGTTACATCCATTATTAACTCAAGATCGTTGTTATGAAGACTGTTGAATATCACACATTTTGCCTTAGCATTCCTATGTTGTTCTTGCATCGAGGGAGAGTCTGTGTAGTAACCATCACATACAAGATTCCATACCTCAGGTTCATAAGCCATTAAACCTATTTAAACCTTATCTCTCCATTTAGGAAAGTTTGTTGTACTTAACACAGGTACATTTTGATATTCCATGACTCAACTAGATGCCCTTCAAGCTATTAGGCTTACACCAAAGGAACCAACTCTGATACCAATTGTTGAACCCTTAGTTAAATTGAGAGGGGGGGGGGGTGAATCAGTTTAACAAATTCATGGAATTCTAAAATTTTTCCATTAAAACTTATTTACACCTTCATTTCAAGATCAACTTAATATGTGAGCAAACTTAATTTGTGAGCAGCAGGTATCAAGAATATTTGTTAATGTAACAACAATCTTAATATGTGAACAAAAAGTATTAATATAATGTAACAACAGACTTAATATGAGAGCAGCAAGTATTAATCATATATATAAACCATATCAACACATAAAAATCATGCACAGAGACACCAGATATAAGTGGAAACCCATAAAGGGAGAAAACCACATCTTATTATTGTTGTGATGCAAAGGCAAGCTCCAACTCCCTCTCACCACTGATTTTCTGTAGGCACCAACCTACAGGAGGCTCCTACCTCAATTCTGCAAGCTACAACTTGCAAGGAAGCTTCAACTCCCATCAATTTTGAGTGGTACCCCTGACCTCTGGAGCTCCAACCTCGGTCGAGCTACAAATACATTTGTCGAGCTCTGACTTGAAGTGGAAGCACCAACTCCCATCTATTTTCTACAAGATACAACCTCTGATGAAGCTTCTACCTCGGTCGGCTACACGACATATATCAAGCTACAAATTGATGAGAGCACCAACTTCCTTACTCTTTCAAAAAAAACCACTTGCTGATTTACCTGGATGTCAGCTCTATTCTGTTCCCACTATATCTCTGTCCATCGGTCACCAATTACCTTACCTTGTCATCCTGCCTTATCTTTCTCAGATTCTCTATCACCTCCTCCTTCTTCTCTGCCTCACTGCTTCATTTCTTCATTCTCTAACCTCTCTCTGCATATCAATGAGATATTATTTATAGAGATTTCCTTATGATTGTTAGCATTCCTCAGGGAATTTGAAATGGACAACCATGCCTCTTTGCCTTATGCCTTCTCATTTCTTTTACCAACTCATTCAAGAAAAAGTACAATAATATGTATTAATTTCAATATTACAGTGGGATTCTTGTTTTCCTCCAGAGACTTACCAATGCATCACAAACAATATAAAGTCAATTTAAAACATTTACATTCACAATTTCGATTTTGTCCATTCCTCGGCCCCTTTTTAGAGGCTTTTTTGGCTGTGATTTTGTTTTTCGATCTTTATTAAAAGTAACGTGGATGTTGCTGATTTTACTACAATGCGTACACTTGTGCATGTACACCTGTCAAAACCACATATTTTCATTCCTGTGCATATTCACCTATTCACTGCAATTGTGTGTCTTCTATATATATATATAACTGATTTACAATCTATATAACTGATGAATTTAAATCTGGGCACTCTCAAACTAATGATATCGGAAATTTATTTCCCTTTTTATATTCGTGTTGGAAAAATACTGAGAGGGGGGGTGAATCAGTATTTTGAGCTGACTGACAATTTTTTTAGTTTTCCTTTCTCTTAAAACCATATGTTACATTACTGCATCCAACTTGTATGTCCAGAGATCTTATTATGTCTTTACATAGATCATTGCATCATTTATTCATCAGATAAGCAGTAAGCATGAACAGAAATAACAGAACAAACCATCAAACATAAGCAACACATATGAACACCAGGATTTAAGGTGGAAACCCAATTCGGGAGAAAACCACCGCTGTTTTTATCTCAGTCTTCAATATTTATTATAAAGAAAACTTCTTACAATTTTATGCTGGTGCAGACTCATACCAGCATGCAGGCACCCACCTGCAGAAAGCTACAACCTTCTCTCGTTTACCAGCCTTTCCTGGAAGGGAGCTACAACCCCCTGCTCTCGTTTACCAGCTACCACTGGAAGGGAGCTATAACCCCCTCACTGAAGGCTTCAACCCTCAGATCTACTGTGAACCACGCTTCATCCAATTCCACACAACATACCTTGCAGGCCACCAGATTTATTTATTTTCTTCAGAGGTGCATCCTTAATTCAGCAATATGTTACCCATTCCATACATATATACTTCAGAGTGAAGTATTCATTCACAACCCTTATACGTTCTTCATGATTTTGTCAGTCGATTGAACCAGGAATTAATCATCATCTGATCTAAAGATCTTGATCAATCATCATATTCATAGGTGCGCCATAGATTCAGATATATCAGAGTTTATTCATACAGATATCTCTAAAAGAGATTCATTTATTATTGACCCTTTCGCACGCAAACATCGTTCTCTATTTCTCTTCTCCTTATATAGTTTTGCCTTTAGTAGAACCACGAGTCAAAACCATGAACCGCTAATGGTATTCTTGGACCGGGTCAAAATAGATAATCTAGCGTATTAAAAATCGAGCCAATCCAAATTGAAACCCCAAACTTCGTTCTTCCATGCACGAATCGTCCCAAAGGTAGTCTTTTATCTCCGCCATATAATATTATTTCAATTCGGGGGCTTCCTTCACACTTCATAACAAAATGTTCAAATTTTATAAATATAACCCCAATGGTTAATAAATCCGCAAATCTTAACCATGACCAACACATTCGTATGCATGGGCCCCAGTGTTAATGGTCATATCCATCCGACGGTTGTTATCGTGTCGCACCACCTCATTTGATCGGACAGATATCGCTCGGTGAAGGTGCGTGAACAATAACGCGCGATGGCCTGCCGTACTTTGGTTAATCTTCGTGCATCTTCCTCATACGACCACCGTCCGATGGCTTCCCTCCAGATCAACGGTGCACAACAATATCGATGGGCATCCTGGATCGAACAATAACGCGTGATGGCCCGCAGTGAGAAGTGGTTTTCTGAAGTCGTACAGGGACGCGTGTCGCCCGTTCTATGGAATCAGATCCAACCTCTTGAATACCGCTCAACCCACAAAAGCGGTGCGATATGAGCAATTCGCTTCTGCAAATCCACTCACGGTTTTTAAACAGTGATCGACCATCCAATCAAATTCCCGCTCCGTACTCCAGGTTCCGTTTGCGAATATATATGAACTCTGCCCTTCATGTGCAATAAATTAACAAATATCGCTTGGTTCCATATGAATTATATATAAAATTTGGACCTTTGTGAAATATGTAATGCGCTATATATGCTTTTATGTTCTAGCTTTAGAGTATCCTCGAGCGGGGTAGGCGATTCTCGGAATTTATATATATATATATATATATATATATATATATATATATATATATATATATATATATATATATATATATATATATATATGATTCCCAGAATAAGGTTTTATAAATACATACATTGCCGCTGTTTGTTTAATTGATCTTTAAGAATAGCGTCAATTCCTTTGTAAATGATTCGGCACTAGATTTCTTAAGTTCAACTCTTTTGTACCCAACGTTCAGAATATTATAATATACACTTGCCCTATAGGACCCATATCCTTATATCATCGCATCACATCGCATATTCGTTACTCTGCCTCTCTATTTCTTTGCTGATTGCAATATGAGATCTCATCGCATCGCACATACAAATATTGCATTGCATTGCAGATCAATCGCATACTCTGCCTCTCTGTTTCTTTCGCCGATTGCGATGTGAGATCTCATCGCATCACACATACAAATATCGCATCGCATCTTCATTACACTGCTTTTTCTGCTGACCTTTGTTCTCTGCCTTGCTTTTCGCTTTTCATAGTTACTGTTTCAGATGCTCCTTCTTTTCCAATTCCTTTGCCATCAATGACAACATTTCCAACACTTCGAAGGAAACCTTATTATGAACCCACTATATTAAAATTGAATAATATTCGATTTTTCATTAGTTCAATGTTGTGTCAAAACTTCCATATAATAAAGACCCACGACCTTTATAGTTCACTCTCATCAAATGTACATACCACGACTGCCATAATATATATACATCAACGTGCACTATGACTCCACTCAATGAACTTTGACCAACACATTCATCAACACTTATAATTAAGTTGAAATCCTCTGGCCCACAGTATTACCTTTGCGCTACAGATTTGAATAGGCTCGCCTTTCTATAAACAGGCTCAATATTGGTTATAATATAACCCAATGCACACCTTAACCTCCGACCTTGGGTTTAAGCCTTGGCATATTATAACGCAACAAAACATATCATAACACCATCCTTCTTCAATATGCTTGGTCTAATTTCTCCGCATTAGAATTCTATCATAATACCATTACGAAAGCCTTAATACCTTATCGTTTGCAATTTCTCCTCTTATGAAACCCAATCAAATATATCTGCTTTTCTGTAACTGAATAAAGGTTCGATCTTAATTAACTCAACCCAATAACTCTCAAAGCCTTGCCACACATTTCTCATTTCCTTTTTTAATAAAGCGCTTAAATCACAATGGAAAACCCTTCCTTAAATATTGTATCATATATAATCCATCCGACGCTCAACCTTCTTAACCAACTCTATAAGGTTTGAACTTCATATAATGAAACACAGTTGTAAACTTTCGACCTTAGCACTTTATAATATGGCAATGGTTCGGACAACACTCAATATTTCAATACATACCTTTGCTCTAACTGTAATGCGCCTCCGCACACAAATTCCTTTCCTATAAGGTTCGGAAAACATCTAACATAATATATATATCAACATTACAAAATATATCGAACCCCGACTTGATATAGCACTCGGGCCCATGCTTACTCACATACCTTTTCATCGAACGGTTGATGAGCCATCGCCTTTTTCTTGGACTATCGGACGAAAATCGCGATATGAAAGTGCTTGGGGTTTAATTCTCAAACTCACACGATGGAGATGGGGCCTAGCAATTAACTCTCATTTGCCATCCGACGGCTCTAGGCTTGTCGCGCTCTCATCCCACGATCCAACGGTGGATATGAATATCGCGTTTTTTTGAGTCCCGAACTTTAATGCTCAAAATTTACACGACGTGAGTGGGTTTAGAATACCACTTTTGGACGCGTGTCAACCAACAAGTGGCATCATGTTCCAATTTCGAAATCTGCTTACCATTCTTGAGGGTGCGCGATATAGCCGGTTTTAATCTTCGAAACCACGTCCACTGTAGCTCCTCATGGTTCCTCGACCGGCTCAAGGTTCCATTGCCCTTCGGGTTCAAACATTCAATCGACGCAATTTATTCAACGCTAATTCTATTCCTTATGCGCAATTGCTCGAAAACCATGTTATTTCTTCCAACGGATAGGGATTACGCTCTCGATAGAGCTTCAATATTCTTTGGCCAAACATAGTATGATAATGGTTTCGTTCAACTGAAGCTAATTAAACCACAGATCTTACTCTCAGTCTCAAACCACATTGTTCCACCAGCATAAGTTCAATACAGATTCAATACAGATTAATGCCAGATATAATGGGTTTGTTGTCTATTCCGTTGTGCTATCGGAGTTCCAACTAATTTCATAATTCTGTGCAATCGAATCTCCAATCGATTGTCTACTCTCTGCGTTCAATTGTCTTGGTTTGTTTTGATGAACCCCTGGTTCCAATTCTATAGACTTCACAACTTGTTCCACCATATAACTCTGCCATTCATTCAATGCATAATCAATTGTATTTAAAACTCAAGTGCTAATACTGGTTGCATCTTTTATAAAAGGACCAAGTCTCATTGATTCTCCGCATTGTGGCTTCAACACAAGAACGCAAGTCGAACCTCATGATTCTTACATGGATTTATATCATCAACAAACCCCTGTTCTAAGTACTGTGTATGGGACATCATTATACAAACCCCAAATTCATAAACTCAAAAAAATACGAGGATACACAGAGTATGTTTAAACCACCAATTACAGAGTCTCCCATAGATACACATGAATCTCTAACTCTAGTCCTTTTCAATATTAATACTAACCCTGCACTTAATCATCAATTCCTCCACCATATACAGGATTCACAATTTAAATCCCTTTGTACAGAGTTTACACTGTCCACAAACCCTGAACACTCTATTCATACTTTCATAAACAATTCCAGTAGTCAATACATGCATGACCTAGTCAGTCAATAACACAGAGTTTCATTTTTGTCACAGAAACTCGAATGTTCCTTCTATAATATTAGATCAATAATACCTATGTACTTCACACAAAATTTAATTCAATATGAAATATGTACCCACATTCAGAACCAGTTTCTCATTATATATATGAAATCAAATACCTCTTCTCCTTGAATGATGCTACTCCTTGCTCCTCTTTTTGCTGCCTCTGTTGCCTCTCCAGATCTCCAATCAAATGACCCTTCTACAACTGCCTCTGCTTCATGTCTCATTATCTCTTTGCCTTATTGCTGTTTCAGGTGCTCCTCCTTTATCATATCCTTTGCCATCAATGACAACATTTCCAACAAAAGGTGTATCTTCTTGTGGGATTTCTTCAATAGCAATTAAACCAGGAGGAATAACTTCACCGTCAGGCCCAAAATATATTTTAGACGGTTGACTGTGTGATATAGGAGTTTCAATGGCTACAGAAATTTGTCGGATGACCAAGGTACGAACAACTTCTGGTTGTTCGACTTCAGGATTCAAATGTTCTGGCAAAGAAGAGACAGGATCTGGATCAATTTGTGATTGAACAACGTCGGGTCCAAAAGGTATGGTCTCAAAAATTGAATGGATAGTGACCACGGGTAGCTGTGAAGACTCTTTTTCGACAAAAATAAAGGAACCTGGGTGTGTGGAAACAATTTGAGCTAACTCTGGGTTAAAATATGATGTTTCTCCAAAGGTACTTCAGTAGATCGTGATTGCCTTCGCCTACCAGAAGTAACTTTCGATGGTAAAGGTGGTTTTAAAGCTAATCTACCCGAACGACGGGGGATAGGATTTTGTTCTTCCACGATTACTGATTTATTTTATCCAAAAAAAAAAAAAAACAAAAAGAGGGTAATGCTAGGCAAAAGGGTTTACTAATAAACTGTGAACTGCAGAATACCTCCTGGCAAACCAAGAAGTACGGGCAGGTAATATCCCCGAATGTTGTGTTTGGTGAATCATAATTTCAAGGCGGCCGACTCGGTTCAATATGGATGGATAGCACCCAAAAGTTGTCCTCCCAAATATAACCAAAGGTATGTGGAGGCCCAAGTCCATATTAGTGTTATTTGATGCGAAACCGCACAGTGAGAGCACCCCTTTATACTTATCATACTATAACACCGCCCGATATACCCGAAAGTACATGGATGAGCTACGATATACTTATGTACGTGGAGTGAGGTATCACACTCGGAATGTATCGCAGACAAGTTAACGACAACTGCTATGTTTTACGACGCCGGAACACATCTCTAGCCTAAACCTTCTAAATTTTATTGTTATGGTTCCAATTCATTGTTAAGTAAATTGAGATTAATTTTATGTTGATCTTGCTTAAAAATTTGCCTTTCAAAGGTTCACCGTGATGATGTGTATGAAATTCCTAAAATGCAAGATAATAATCATAAACAAACTTTCACTTTCGTCTTTTTCAATGAAGAACCTAGCTACTAAGGGAAGAGAGCAAATAATTTGTGAGCAAACAAATCAATGAACAAAATCAAATCAATGAATCACAAACTAAATGCAGATTTCCTAATGTTCCTTTTGCAAAACACACATTATTCTACATGCAAATGAAATTTTTTCTTTTCAGTTTCCTTAATGTTATAAATGTAGAAAAGAAACTAGGTGCACTAAATCAATAATTCAAATGCTTTTTACTTTCTAGAAACGAAGAATACAAACAACAATTTCTCTTTTGAAGGAAAAACAAGGATTTCAACAACAATTTCTCCTGTCAAGGAAATGAAGATTTTACGACAATTTCCAATTTCGAAAGCAAATGATTCTTAACGCGACCATAAAAATTAATTTGAAATCAACTTGTCAATGATAAAGAAAAATTTTTTAAAAACAATATTGAAAAAATTTTCAATCAAAGGAGAAGAAATATATAGAGTCACTGGTCAATTGAGCATCAAAATTTCCAGAACACAGCAGCAAACAAAACTGAAGTAAATTGCAAAGGCAAATTCAAAGGAATTTGGTCACTTTCAGGAGTCAACACAGTATCCAAGGGGAGACAGTGCTCTGCAACGTAGGCTAGGAAGGGAGACAGTGCTCTGCAAAGCACTGTGTCCAGTCTAAGGGTGTGTTGTGAGATGTATACAAAGAAAAATACTACTGTTTAACTCACTATATTTGCAAATTAAGCTCTGAAAAGGTTTAATATTTATGTGTAACAACTATTAGGTGGATAAACAAAGAAAATCAGAGGCTTAAACACCTAGAAATAAGAGAAATTCCCCCCAGTGGAGTCGCCAATTTGTTGGGCCAGAATTGTGAATTATAGATAAATCACGCTTCCCTAGAAAGGTGCTAGTCTAGAACAATAGGTGAAAGACTATATGACTATTTTTCCTAACTCATAATAGATACACAGAGAGGATTGGAGGCTTACTTGTTCATTCGCTTGCAAATGGCTCCTTCTGTCGCTTCTGTTACAACTTCAAATTCAAGCGGTTTGTTGGCTGAATGCTTCCCGCAAGAAAGAACAATGAAATAATAGAAGATGCAATAATATATATATCTATTCAAGCTAGTTAGCTAAATCAGTAAAGCATAAACCATACACATCAACTAAGATTTTGCAATATATAAAATCAAAGCCAATACAGATATATATAGGAAAAAATAAGCAGTACCCTTTATTGATGATAGAAGGAGAAGTTAAAACCTAATGATTGATTTTAAGTGACCTTCCAGCAACATTCCCAAACCTCATCACAATATAAATCTTTCCAGCAGCAACTACACAAATCTAGCTCTCAATTGAAAATTCTCCAACATTTCTCTACTCTAATTCTTCCTCCTCAAGCACTTAGATTTGTGCTCAGTTTTTAGATGAACTATAGGTTGTTTTGCAATCAATGACTTTCCAATAATAGGCAAGACATGTTTCCAGTCATGTAGATGTCAAATTGACACTTGGATCTGAAGCTTGACACATGTGAACTCTTCTAGAAGGCACTGGACAAGTGGAGATTATGGAACAATGAGAATTTCACTCTCAATGTGACCAACACACCTGTGAATGTTGGGAAGTGCTTTGCAGAGCAGCCTTGAATGGGGCTACCTGCATATGAAACACACTTAGGCCCCTTAGAGCCTGCGTTGGTGAGCTCTCATATGCTAGATAATAGGCTTCAAACCTTGGAAACATTTGCTTGATGAAATTATTGCTTGATTTGTCTTGTTTCTTGTCTTAGGGCATGTAGAAACTGAAATGATAGGGAATGATAGACCCTTGATCATTGGTCCTGGAGATGATGTCCAGTTAACCAGGTCATTGGGAATGGTGCCCAAATTGACCTATAACACTGATGAAGCAGAGGATGAAAAAAGAAGAAAAATCAGTAGACAGAAAATCAGCAAATCAGTGAGGAGAAGGTAGAAGGTTGGTGGTTGTTACACTTTGATGGATCAGCAGGAAGCGAGGGGGTTGGAGCAGGAATTTGGATAAAAAATCCAAAGGATGAAATTAATTTCTTTTCTTACAAACTTAGCTTTGATTGCACAACTAACATGGCTGAGTATGAATCTTTATTTTTGGGCTTAGAAATTTTGAAAAGAATGGGTGCCCAAAAGATTTTTGTTTGTGGAGATTTTGAATTAGTTATTAAGCAAGTTGAGGGTGTATATCAAACTAAGGATGTGGGAATGAGGTCATACATAAATTTGATCATGGAGATGTTAGATAATTTTCAGGAATATTCATTTATTGTGAAGACTAGGGACCAAAACCTAGTAGCTGACTCACTAACTGTCTCTGCAAGTCTATTTATCATTCTTGTACATTCCACTGAAATATATGAGGTTGAATTTTGCCATAGACCTTCTATCCCTGACAACATTATTCATTGGCAATTTTTTGAGGATGACCAACAAGTAAAAAAATTTATAGAACTGAAAGAGGAGTTTGAAAGTACACAAGTATATAAACAAAACATGCTTGCTAAAACAAAGGGAAATTCTGAAGTGTTACAACTGAAGAATAACTCTATACCCAGAGGTCTCATACCCCTTGAGAAACTTTTTGATCAGAATGATGTGTTCAAGTCTCCTAGGATACAAGTTGATGATGAAGAGGTAGAGAGTTGTAACCTTGGTACAGTAACAATGCCAAAAATGATTAAGCTTTCAAAGTTTCTTTCAGTTGACATGAAACAAAAATATATTGAGATGATGAAAAGGTTCATAGATGTTTTTTTCATGGACTTATGCTGATTTGAAGAAGTATGACCCTACTATCATTCAGCATACCATTCCTATTAAATAAAATTAAAAGCCTTTCAAGAAGAAGCTGAGGATTAATCCACTTCTCATGCCTCTGATTGAGAAGGAAATTAAGAAACTCTTTGATGCCAAAATCATTGTTCCAATCAGATTATCAAAGTGGCTTGAAAACTTGGTTCTAGTAAGAAATAAGAGTGTCTTAGGCTATTCCGAAACATAGGAAATAGTTAAGAATAACTTAGTCTAGTGTATAGTTAGGTAAAGTGTGTTTCTTTACTATGTACATTTGTAACTTATAATCCGATGGTCACAATTTGTAGTGATCTGACGGTTTACTCTCTCCTCGGTATTAACGACACTTGATCCATGGCTTAGCACACGATTGGTCCATGATCTCTATTTAAAGAGCACGGAGGGTCATTTTTCCGGTAACTGTTTATGAGAGAAACATATGTAACTTTTATTTTTATATTAATAAATTACCTGAAGTGGTCGCGTTGGCTTAGGCCGTGGACTGTTTCCCTCTTTGAGGGTTTTAACCATGTGATAATACTGGTGTACTGATTTGTGATCTGTTTGTGAGCGGTGACCTTTGGTTCTTGATCTACAAAACTTACCCTGTAAATTTCTACATGTTATTAGAGCTATTTTGAGGGCCACATCCGTTGTTGATCAAAATCCGAAGCCGGTTTGACTACATGCGACTGCCATTCTCTAGATATAATATTTTTGAAAATTTTTGGGCTTGGAGAACTGCTTTGTTGTGTTCAGAGCATCTATTACAAACAGGAACACCTTTCGTTTCATACGAAAAGGTTTTTGGTTGCCCAAGTTATGTCAGTTTAGATCTGGAGGTATAAAGTATCTGTTTTGCAGTTATATTTGTTAATAGTTATGCTTGTTTTGGTTCTCTCTGTTTATTTCGGTTTTAGGTTTTATTTATTTACCGGATCTATACCCTCTTCTCTATGTATGCTCTTTTCTCTGTGCTGTGTGTGATATCGGCAAATCAGAAACATGAGGTGTTATTATGAATCTTTCGTCGTAAAAGATCACTTTAGCTACGCATAACAAATAGCCCTAACATCGATTATGGATGCAAAATATCTTTAATATTTCTGCACAAATTCAGATCTAAGCACAAAAGATATTAAGCTGATAAAATATAACATAGCTCCATAGATCCAATGAACAAGACAAGAAGAATTTATTTGAAAGAATTTTGTATTATATCAAGGAATGGGGCACCTGAGAGGAAAACAAGAAAGGTGTCTTCCGGTTCTCCTCAGTGGGATGGGTTCTTGGAAGTCCTCAGTGTTTCAGATCTAAAATTTCTCTCTCTTATGGATGTAGAAAAGCAAACATAGAACTCAATGGGAGTTCACAAAGAAAAATGGAAAATGGTGACCAAGAGTAGATCCAGAGTGATCTAATGCAATGAAGGTGACTAATGAATGGGGAAAATCCTTCTATTTATAACAAAATATTGAGGTGGTCTAGAACTTGGTGCATGAATAAAATATTATTAATCGAGTTCTAGAAGCACCCTTTAGGAATATTTTATTATATTTGTTGGAGGGAGAAGGATTCTTGACTTGGGTCAATTACTTTATTTATAAATAATAAGTAAATAAATGATTTATTTATTATTTTAGGGAAATTATGGGAATATAATTAAATAAATAATGGTTTATTTAATTATTTATGGATGATTTAGTCAAATTTAACTAAGAATATTATTTAAATAACTTATTCCTAAAATAATTAAAATAAAGTTTATTTAATTAAGTTTCTTATTTTGGGTTAAATATGACCAGGAAATATAACAAATAAGTTATTTTATGTGGTGAAAGCAATTTTACTTAGGGTAAAATTGGTCTTACATGGTGTACTTGGGTTCATCTAATAATAACAGGTAGATGACCAAAAATTGGTGTAACAGATTGCCCCCCAACATACGAGTGTTAGGAGCAAATTGTATGACCGAAGTACGTTGTAAGAACTCAATCACTAGCCATCAAGAGAGAGGTGAGAGAGAAATGTAAGGATGTCTGAGGTGTGAAAGGACTAGACCCTGAGGAGACGAGACTTACAGGTGCAACAAGTCTCTATGAAGTGGTACCTGTGCTAAAGGCGGCGGGGGAGGCATACCTATGCCCGCCGAGACAAAGTACAAAGAATAAGGTGCCCGGAAAACCATGGAACACAATAAGTACAAAGAATAAGGCGTCCAGAAAACCACGGAATGCAATAATGAAGCATGGGCTGGCCTAAACAGGAGCCAGACAAATAACATGATGAATCCCACATACATGCGATGCCTGGAATAATCGTCAGGGCTTATACAATAATATGGTAGTACATGAGATATAAATATGCCCAAATTCCCCCTACACGCGGGGAAGTGCTCGCAAAAGCTGAAGGATATGGGCAAATCGAAGAGGCACTGCAAGTGGCTGAGGCGGATATCATCATATGAGAGGAGCTGCATCAAGGGCTGAAATGAAGGCATCCGGGCATGTGGGGGGCTACTTGCAGGGCCACCCCCTCATGAGGGTTGAGACATCTCACACATTCCCGGGAATCATCAATAGCTGCTGCTGCGTCACTGGACCATCAAGTGTATATATCACGATCATGCTAGGAAGAGCTGGGGCCAAGAGTGCTGCCCCCTGAACTGTCATACAGAGATGACCAGGATATGTCCAACATGAGAAATTCCGCCATAGGTGAGGCAATAAGGGAACCCCACCTAATGCACGGGGAAAAAAGTAGAGCGACGACCAAGTAGACACTGGTGATGATGATGGAATGAGGGAAATGGAGGAGCAGTTGGACAACTTCCCTTGTTAGAGCATAAAGTGTATGAATGGCTTGGCAGCGAGTGACACAATATCATGAGGGAGAGTGGGCAGGGGTATTGAAGGCCATGATGTGGGTCATGAGGGAGGGACCAAGCAGGAAAGGATGGAGAATGCAGTGAGGTACAAAGGGACTCGGGATAGACTCCGTGAATGTGTTGGTGACTCAACTCGAATGCTCTAAACAAGGGCGACTCGATGGTGCTGCCTCATAGTACGGGTCCAATGGGGAACCATAAAAGCATGAGTACAATAGGGTAGCCCAGGACGAAAATCACTTGAATGATGACGAGTAGGAGAAAAGTGTTTTAATCCTAGAAATCCTGAGTACAATGAAAAATTGAAGAAATTGATTTTGAAAGGTGAATGAGCCATATGGGCATCTGTCCTAGTGAAGTATCAAAACATAAAAAACTGATAGATACGCATTTGAGTGCTCAGTGAGAGCTTTCCAACGGTGCAGACGGTGTGTCAAACGAGGCTATGGTTTGGGCGCAGTGGGCGAAAGAAAAAGCAAGGTTTTCTTCTAATAGGGCGTTTTCCCTCCAAAATCATTCATTTTCTTGTGTAGCTGTGGTGAATGTGGAGAGGAGAGAAGGCCCGCAATTTGCGGTGATCGTAGTAGACAAACCGACCGTTGGAATTGTGATCCGTCAGTTGCAGGTAAGAGGCCTAATCTTAAGATTTATTTTTGATGGATTCAAATTGCAGATTAGGGCTTTAAATCTTAGTAAATGCCCCTATTTCATTCTTACGGTTTACTCTCTCCTCGGTATTAACGACACTTGATCCATGGCTTAGCACCCGATTGGTCCATGATCTCTATTTAAAGAGAATGGAGGGTACCTGTGCTAAGGGTGGCGGGGGAGGCATACCTATGCCCGCCGAGACAAAGTACAAATAATAAGGTGCCCAGAAAACCACAGAACACAATAAGTACAAAGAATAAGGCGCCCGGAAAACCACAGAACACAGTAATGAAGCATGTGTTGGCCTAAACAAGAGCCAGATAAATAACATGATGAATCCCACATACATGCGATGCCTGGAATAATCGTAAGGACTTATACAATAATATGGTAGTACATGAGATATAAATACGCCCAAATGCCCCCTACATGCGGGGAAGTGCTCACAAAATCTGAATGATACGTGCAAATCGAAGAGGCGCTACAAGCAGCTGAGGCCGATATCATCATATGAGAGGAGCTGCATCAAGGGCTGAAATGAAGTCATTCGGGCATATGGGGGGCTACCTATAGGGCCACCCCCTCATGAGGGTTGAGACATCTCACACATGCCCGAGAATCACCAATAGCTGCTGCTGTGTCACTGGACCATCAAGTGTATATTTCACGATCATGCTAGGAAGAGCTCGAACCAAGGTACACTGCCCCCTAGACCTGTCTTCTGGAGTAAATGAGCGGATGTCAACATAAGGAGGTCCGCCATAGGTGAGGCAATAAGGGAACCCCACCTGAGGCACGGGGAAAATAGTAGAGCGACAACCAAGTAGACATTAATGATGATGATGGAATGAGAGAAATGGTGGAGTGGTTGGACGACTTCCCTTGTTAGAGCATAAAGTGGATGAATGGCTTGGCAGCGACTGACACAATATCATGAGGGATAGTGGACAGGGGTGCTGAAGGCCATAATGTGTGACATGAGAGAAGGACCAAGTAGGAAAGGATGGAGGAATATTGCGGGGTACAATGGGACTCAGGATAGACTCCATGAATGTGCTGGTGACTCGACTCGAATGCTCTAAACAAGGGCGACTCGATGGTGTTGCCTCATAGTATGGGTCCAATGGGGAACCATAGAAGCATGAGTACAATAGGGTAGCTCATGACGAAAATCAACACGAATGAAGACGAGTAAGGAGGAAAAGTGGTGCCCCAAGTACAAGTGTCGTAAGTGAAGAAATTCGATTTTGAGAAGAGGTGAATAGACCCTTCATGGAAAAAATGTGTCCTAGTGAAGTATCAAAACATAAAAAACTGATAGATACGCATTTGAGTGCTCAGTGAGATCTTTCCAACGGTGCAGACGGTGTGTCAAACGAGGCTACGGTTTGGGCGCAGTGGGCGAAAGAAAAAGCAAGGTTTTCTTCTAATAGGGCGTTTTCCCTCCAAAATCATTCATTTTCTTGTGTAGCTGTGGTGAATGTGGAGAGGAGAGAAGGCCCGCAATTTGCTGTGATCGTAGCAGACAAACCGACCGTTGGAATTGTGATCCGTCAGTTGCAGGTAAGAGGCCTAATCTTAAGATTTATTTTTGATGGATTCAAATTGCAGATTAGGGCTTTAAATCTTAGTAAATGCCCCTATTTCCCAAAAAGTGCGACCTGTGAGATGTGGGGGGTTTTAGTGCTGTTATGGGCTGAGATTCTGTTTTGGTGTAAGTGAATGTAGTTTTGTTGATCTGGAGGTTGACAAAAATGATGTTTTTGTGCAGATATGGCAAATATACGGATCAAGTGGAGAGAGAGAGACTTAGGTATATTACGAACGGAGATCCAGGCGGACCAGGGTGTCCGTCGTGCATTGGCTAGGTATGGGATTCTGAAATTTTTGGAGAACCCTTTGATGAGGGCTAGAGAGCCCTTGTTGGCCCATATTATCAGTTATTGGGATCCAGATAATGAGGCGTTTGTAGTGTAGGGGCATAGGATTGAGTTGACGGTCCAGGATTTGTATTTCTTGACTGGTCTCCCACCATTGGGGATGGTGGGAAATACACAGCCAGTGTTACCACGTGGGCATAACATTATGGAGTTTTTTGAGTGACATTGTCAACCAGGTGTCCGATTCAAAGGGACTCGGATATCGATTGGTGATCTAGAGAGGTTGGAGACCCGGGCAGTGGCCGCAGCAGTGTTGCGGATCTTGGGTAGCCAGGCGTTCCGTCACATCACTGGAGGGCAGATGATGATCGTGGAGAGTGTGCTGAGTGGGACCTACTATGGGTGGGCCCATATGATGTTGGTATCGGTGAAACGACAACTGTCGCTATGCAAGCGGCAAGTGAATCATGATTGCACCTATGGGACGATGTTGTGCTCTTTCTTCTTTGAGAAGATCCTGACCTTACGACCTCATGTACAGTTGCCTGATGGAGGTCCGAGAGAGCCCCGGATGCATCGGTGGGGACGAATACTGTGTAGAGGAGGGGGAGGGGCGGTCGAACGGGTGTGCCGACCAGATTTCTTCGCGCATTGGGATCAGATGCCATTATATATAGACGACTATCCCTATAGTGGGATGACTTATTGGGGAGATCTGGACTTGCCGCTTCTGCCTGGTCGAGGGTGGGGGCCCGATGGTAAGTGACAAGCAACTAATCTGTTATGTTTATTTTAGAGTTTTGTGACTAGTATACATGATGCTAATCGTGATGTTGTGTGAAATGCAGATATAGCTCCGGTAAAACCGGCCAGATATATGGGACGAATTGCAGCGTCAGGAGCTACATGTGCCAGTGGATCAAGGACGGCACAGAGCGAGGATATGGCTGCTCTGGTGGAGGACATTCATCGTAGATGTGAGGGGCTACTGACTGGTGTATCAGAGCGTGGTTGGCAGGATTTAGATGACCGATACATAGAGTTATGTATTGGGCTACCCTCGGAGTGGCGAGGGATCATGCGATGCATGGCGATGGCCGGTTAGGCTGTGCATGATCTACGAGCTGCAGGAGCATAGCCATTGGCTCGGGATCCTCCAGAGAGTGGTTAGATGTAGGGAAGGTGGTGCCCCCCAGTGTCTATGCAGGGGAAAGTCGTGCCCCCCATTTTTGTAGTTTGGTTAGTGTGACATGCTATGGGAATGTGGTATGTTTCAGAGTAGATGGACTCTAAAAACACATGTTATATAATATATATATGATGTATATGCATTTTATTGATGGTGTTAAATGTTATTGTGTTGTGTGTGATAAATGCCAGTCTAGAATATGATTTGCAATTTGATCTACGTAGTGATTTTGATCTCTAGGTATATGGTGAAATGTAATGAATCTAAATTCACGTATCAAAAGTTTCACTCGTAAATATTGTCTAAATAGGAAGGGGTTATGCACAAGATAGACACCATTAAGTTGTAAGACAACAAGCAGGGAATCTAAATGAACATGCAGATGGAGGATGCGGTGAGAGAGGGCATCGACTAAGAGACCACGAACTGCGTCATATTCGGCCTGATTATTGGTGGCCGTACCAATGCAGACCCCATTTGCAAGGACCAGGGTATGAAAGGGGGTAAAGATGGCCCATGCTGCTGAAGCGAGATGGCGGGAATAGCGACTTGCTCCATCGGCATAGCCCAGATAAGGTCCGGACGAAAGGGCTGATGTAATAGTATCATAAGACAAGAAATGGGAAGGATGAGACAAAGGAGGGCAACGTGAGTAGAGGATAGACCTCCAATGACAGTTACGGGAGGGAGAAGTTCGGGTAGGAAGTATAGGACTCATGGATCGATGAGAGGGAGAGGAATGAGAATGATGGGATGGAGGGTGGGAACTTAGGCTGCGAAGAACATCGAAGATACGGATGGTATGATCGTGATTAGGAGAGGGAATGGAAGGGTCAAAGAGACCAGACGACGCTGCAAAGGTATCGAAGTCATTAGTATGGGAAGAGATGCGCAGATCTGGGTCATCGCGGGGAATGAAAGAAGAACAAGTAAAAATATGGTAAAAATATGAAGAACCCATGTCTGGAGGAGAATCAAGCAGAATAGGTGGAGTGGGTTCAGAAGGAATGTACTCTGGGGAGCGCGCGGATGATGATAGGCATAGCAGAGAAGCAGCAGGGTCCGACATTTCAACATCAGGGGGAGGAATGTCAATGGTAGCAGGGGGATCCTTAAGTAGACTAGATGCATATTGAGCAAGGATGGGAGAGGCAGATTGATTTTGTTCAACCTCGTACTCGCGGATGACCTCTAAAGAGGCTTAGTAATGCGTGAGGTGAGGACAATGATGGGAATAATGGCCATGGACCCCACACAGAGCACAGGGTTTGTTGGTGCGAAGAGTCTTGGGGTTTTTGGCTACGGATGAGGAAGAAACAAAGGTTTCAGGGACCGCAGATTTAGGGAACGCGACTTTAACCATGGGTTGGATACGGGGAAAATTGGGAGAAGTATGGGTGGGATGACCAATACCATCACACAAGGCACAAGGCTTGGTGGGTGGGGGAGGGGTAGGGTCAGTGGCGGTGGCCTTGTCAGTGGATGCCTCCTTGAGAGTTTTTCGTTTCTTGCCTGTATCTGTCGCAACATTAGGAGGGTTCTGTGAAGGGGCCAGGGGCACTGTGGTGGTGGAAGAAGCGAAGGGAATCGGTTGCACTGGTGTCACGGCTATGTATGGTTTGGGGTGGCCTGGTGGGGTCTCAGTTGGAGGAGTAAGATACCATACTGGAATTATCAAGGTTAAATTAGGGAGGGAAAGGGTGGCCATGATGGGAATCGAATAGATGCCAGGGGGGGCCAAGGAAAGGTATTTGACTGATGGGGTAATGACCAGGGGGATGGCTCCCATATGGTGGAGACCTGGGGGAACCGACTCGAGAGGGTAGGGAGGTTCCTGAGCATGAGGTGGATGGGAAGGTCCAGGCGGGAGAGGTTCAATCGGCTGAGGTGAAGGGCTAGGAGCAGGGTGCGACGGACGAGGGTGAGGTTGCTGACTAGCCGAAGTAGGCTGCGGAAGGGCAACCTGAGATGATTGCATAATGCAAACATTCGCCATGTTGGGATCAGAGACAAGAGGAGGAGGATGACCTGGGAAAGTTCCAAGCAATGAGGAGTCTTTGTAGACGCCAGGGGAAACATTGGTCAAAGAATCAACCGTGTGCTTGTTGGTGACAGTAGAGACGGTGGACTCAGGGGAGGTCTGAGATTTGGGTTCATGGTAGGTCAGTTGGTCAATGGTGACAATCTTTCCATTATGAGGGAAGAACATCTTGTGGTGGATTGCGGATGGGACGACAGACATGGCATAGGTGTAACTACGCCCCAAAAGGATGTTGTAGTCAAGAGGGGCGTCGATAAATTCAACGTCGTCACAAACCGTCTTGCCGGCAAGGGTGATAGGACAGTTACAGAATAGGCCAATGGACTGGGAGGCATGGCCATCCCATGCACGAAGGGTGATGGTGGAAGGGGCCAGTTCAGGGGATCCAAGTTCTTTCCAAATCGAAGCAGACATTACGCAAGTAGATGCCCCCTCATCAATAATACACCGAGCAACATTGGCGTTTCGGATTTTGACTGGGATTTAAAAAGAAACCGAAGGAGGGAGAGGGGGATGGTCTAACCAACGGGCATTGAAAACAATCAATTGGTCATCAGAAGGATCTATAGCGCCCACGACAGATAGTAGAGCCCTCTTTTGAGAAGGACACGACTGGAGGAGTTCCAGTGTTGAAATGGCAGCAAGATATTAGGCCAGATCATCTACTATGCTGTATGAATGGGCGGCCCGACGAGAGGCAGCATTTCGGCATAATGGTTCCTTAGGAGTCTTGGGATGGACCTCGACTTTGGGTGGAGGGAGTTGCAAGGGACCATTGGGTGTCGATAGAGGCTCTGTAGGACCTGACGATGGAGACTCAGAGACAGATGAAACAGGAGGTGTGGAATAATGACGGGACCGAGTTTGAAGGTTGAGGTCGACAGTGAGAGGTGGGTCAGAGGCCATCGTGAGAATCTGGTAATCAGAGGAACCAGAAGGGGAAGGTTGAGTGGTTACCGGGGCATGAGGTGGTTGAGTGGCCACGAATCCTTGCTGCAGGAAAATATCGGTAAAAACAGAAGGTTGAGAAGTAACGGGGGTGGGGGGGTAGTAGGGGAGGAGTGCTGTCCCCGTACGGTGGCCTGAGAATCCCACAGATGCCGCATTTGTGGTAATAAGGGACAATCGTGAGTGTAGTGACTATAAACACTGCAACATGAACAGGGCTTATTGGTGCGAAGTGGCCTGTCCGGCTTGGGCTGAGAGCCCTGTGGCTGGTTGGCAGTGGTAGAGTCGATATTGGAAGGATTGGGTCCACGAATACCAGAAGTGGATTGGTTGCCTTTTCTCTTTCTTTGAGAAGGAAGAAAATTAGGTGCCCCATGTTGTGAAAATACTTGCCTTGGAGGGGGTAGTAGGTGCAGTTGCGGGGGTGGAGAAGGCAAGGGGGTGAAAGGTCCAAATGCTAGAGGAGTGGGGACACCATGTTGAGAGTAAGGATAAGGATTAGGATGGGCAACATTGAGGTAAGCAGGGGTAGGGGAAAAAGGAGGAGGTATTCTGGATTCTGGATACATGCTACCTGGAGGGGTAAAGGTGCTGAAGGTGCTGGCCCCTCCTGGAGGGAGACCATAGCCCATAGGAGGTTGGGCAGAGGTATGGGAAAGAGCTCCAACAATACCGTCAGTGGAGTGAGATGCCCCTGGAGCGTTAGTGCCGCCGGGCTTGGGGAGGTCAGGAAGGACGGTATAAACATAACCAGATTGAGCATAAATAAGGTCATATTTCAAGGCTATTTGGAGGGCGGCTTCTTCGATTTGAGGGAAATGGGAGGCGACATCTTTGCCAATGGGAGGTAAGAGAGAGTGAAGGAACCAGTCCATATAAACCCGATCTTCAAAGGGAGGAGCTCGACATAAGCTTCTTCTGCGCCGCCATTCCTGGACATGAGCAGAAAGGCAGGTTGAGGAGGATTGATGGAAGGAGGTTAAAATCTCGATACCAGTGTCGTATCGGAGAGGGAGCTGGAAATAAGATAAAAAGGCTTGAGCAATGGTCACAAAAGTGGTATGGGAGGAGGTGGCTTGTTCGACATACCATTTATAAGCTTCGCCTATAAGCATGCATTGGAACATTCTAAGATGAATAGAGTCGTCAGTAATGGAATTGGAGGAAAAACACATATGGAAGGATCGGATATGGTTGGAGGGATCCTCACTGGCAAGGCCTTCGAACTTGGGAATGTCGAAGGGGAGCTTGGTTGGCATAGCAGGCCAACTAACATCGTGGTGGATAGGATCATTAATCAACTGATTGAAGTCAGGGAGACTAAGGCCGACCATATAAGGGAGTAATGGGGCAGTCAAGGTAGGTCCCGAGGTGGTTCCACTGGAAACAGACCCAGCAGTAGTACTGGGGTTAGTGCTGGTGGTAGGCCCTGAAGTAGACATGGTGAAAGTGACAGGGGGAGAACCAGGAGTAGGGGGAGAACCCGAACAATCAGAGGAAGATTCAGAGTGCAGACTCAGGGAAAGACTTACTCGATGATGACGGGAAGGAGGAAGTCGACCAAGCAGAAACTGAGGATGAAGGCCAAGAAGTCTCCAGGAGAGGCGCCTTGGGGGCGCAATGATGACAGGAAGAAGATAAACTGACAAGGGCAAGGGGGGACAAAATCAAGTGAGGTCAAGGGCATAGAGTCGCAGTGACAATTGATTTTAAAGTCTTTGCCAGGCGGTGTTAACCATGCGCTTCTTTTCTTAGGGTCGGTGTGTGGCATGCGTTAATTTTAATTGTTTAAACCCAGACATTTTGAGAGTAAAAGAAAAAGTGTGCTGCGTAATGGAAAAGAAATCTACAGTAAATAAGACTGAAAGAACATAAAATTAACAACTAACGATGCAGCAATCTAACCCAAAAGGGAGGGTCTCTCAAAACTAGTCTACAAGAGGAAAAAAATAGGCAAAGCACGCTAAAAATATGCCAATAGATCTAAGGTTCGGAGGGACTGGGATTTAAAGGGTAAATCTGCTGAAAAGTGGTGCAGAGAACAATAAAGAGGCAGAGGCAAGGTTGCTGCTAAAAAGGAGGAGATTAGCTAAAGATAGAAGAGACAAGGTAGTGGCCTTATAAATGAACCCAAACAAAACGATATGAGGTGGTTTTGAGAGGGAGAAGAGCTGATCTAAAGGGATCTAAAAAGGAGGTATCAGATCAGAGAAAAAGAGGGCTGAAACTCTGGAAATTTAGACTTCTGAAACAGTAAAGAATCGTCCACAAAAAGTGGAGGGTACTAGAGCCCTAAGGGGAAATATTCCCTGTTATTTGAGTGAAGCAGATCAGAAACAGGTCCAAAAGGGCAGAGACAGAGGCTGGAAAACCCTGACATAAGCTTTAGACAAACCCAGAAAAAGTGCTGAAAAATTTGCAGAAAAAGTGCAGGTCGCAGGTTCTGACCTGTTTTTAGTCCAGCTCGCAGGTTTGGGGCAGAAAAGTGTGTCCTGGGGCTCAGGTTGCACTTTTTGGGCCGATAAATGCGACCTGCAGATCCGGCTCTCTCGGCGGCAGATTTCGGAAAAATTTGTCGTCTCAGCTGCGGCTGATGTCTGTCACCTGCGCAATAGGAAAAACAAAAAATGGAAGAGAAACCCTAGGGTCTGAAACAACTGGATATACAGGAATAGATAAAACGACAGCGGTCGCAAAAGAAAACCCGTGTGGAGTCGCCAATTGTTAGTATGAATCTTTCATCGTAAAAGGTCACTTTAGCTACGCATAACAAATAGCCCTAACATCGATTATGGCTGCAAAATATCTTTAAGATTGTTGCACAAATTCAGATCTAAGCACAAAAGATATTAAGCTGATAAAATATAACATAGCTCCATAGATCCAATGAACAAGACAAGACGAATGTATTTGAAAGAATTTTGTATTATATCAAAGAATGGGGCACCTGAGAGGAAAACAAGAAAGGTGTCTTCCGTTTCTCCTCAGTGGGATGGGTTCTTGGAAGTCCTCAGTGTTTCAGATCTAACATTTCTCTCTCTTATGGATGTAGAAAAGCAAACATAGAACTCAATGGGAGTTCACAAAGCAAAATGGAAAATGGTGACCAAGAGTAGATCCAGAGTGATCTAATGCAATGAAGGTGACTAATGAATGGGGAAAACCCCCCTATTTATAACAAAATATTGGGGCGGTCTAGAACTCGGTGCATGAATAAAATATTATTAATCGAATTCTAGAAGCACCTTTTAGGAATATTTTATTATATTTGTTGCAAGGAAAAGGATTCTTGACTTGAGTCAATTCCTTTATTTATAAATAATAAATAAATAAATGATTTATTTATCATTTTAGGGGAATGATGGGAATATAATTAAATAAATAATGGTTTATTTAATTATTTATGGATGATTTAGTCAAATTTAACTAAGAATATTATTTAAATAATGATTTAAATAACTTATTCTTAGGAAATAATTAAATAAATAAGGATTTATTTAATTAAGTTCCTTATTTTGGGTTAAATATGACCAGGAAATATAAACAAATAAGTTATTTTGTGTGGTGAAAGCAATTTTACTTAGGGTAAAATTGGTCTTACATGGTGTACTTGGGTTCATCTAATAATAACAGGTTAGATGAACAAAAATTGGTGTAACAGGAGGAAGGGATTTTTTTTGCTACGTATGCTCTTTCTCTGTGTCTTTGTGCGATATCAGGAAATCAGAAATAGTGAAAAAATAGATAGTTGCCAGTAAGGCTAACCGAAAATCTAACATTCTGCCGAAAGGAATGCCTTTATTTTTTATTTTTGCTTGTTTTTTTGTGTTTTTTGTGCAGGAAAAGGCACGCACACCGAAGAGTAAAAAAAATAAAAAATAAAAAATGAAATTCAAACAATTACAAAATCCTTTTACTATCTCACTTGGTGAGAAGTTAGTTTACGGGAATGGAGGTCTTGGGTTCAAGTCTCTTTCTCAAGCTTCTTTTTTAAAATTTTTTTTGTTAAAGGGGCGGGATTTTTTCTTTAAAAGTCGAACTTCATCATCAAATTTCAAACTGTTCCCGTAACTATTTGACATCTTCAACTCGTTTTTTCAAAAAGGCATAAATTCTTCATTCGTAAGCCATTTTTCGAGCCCTTTTTTTTGAATTAGCCTAATTTTTCGAGATCTTTCCATTGGAGCAGTTAGTTTCAACTTTTCGTAGCTTTAGTTTTTAAAAAATGGAAAGTTCATGCCCGATTATTCTTAACAACACCAATTATTTCCAATGGCTACCTCACATAGTAGATATACTTAGAATTAAAGGGCTTTATAGAATAGCCACAGGACAAGAAACTAAACCTTCTGATGATGATAAAGTCGCCAAATAAGAAAATAAACAAGATCAAGCACGAGGGTTGATAGGCATGTCCATTGCTCAAGATCTTCGATTTCATATCCTTGACATTGACACCCCTCATGAAGCTCTGGATAAGCTAAACACTGTCTTTGGCATTCAAAATCAAATCAGGGCCCACTAAATTGAAAATGAATTGCTTACTTTGGACCCCAATAATTTCTCCTCTATTGAAGATTTTTTGTCCAAATTCAAGACCCTTAGACTTCTTTTAGAAGGTTGTAAGGTCAAAAAGGAAGATGGTAGCTTCATCTATTACATTCTTGCTAAGGTTGGCCCTGCATACTCTATATTTTTTTCCACCTTCCATTCCACTAGGGAAGCCATCATTTCTTCCAGAACCACCTAAAAGAACCCCTCTTTTGATGCCTTTTGTGATTCTTTGATAAGAGAACAAGAAAAAATCTTACACCTTGGTCTTATCACTTCTGGAAACACTTCTAAAAAAGCCTTAACTGCCCAACAACAATCATATCAAAAGAATCCCAAAAATCAGTATCCTAAAAAGTATGGTCTGAAACCAAACAAGGGTCATAAGCGATTTCGGCCGCAAACTGAAAAAGCAATTCACAAAAATGATAAGGCAAATAAAAACAAAAGGAAGAAGATAGATCGACATTGCAAATTTTGTAATCGTGATGGCCATATAGAGTCCAAATGTTTTAAGAAGATGGAAGCCTTAAAAGCACCAATGAAGAAGCACAACATCAATTTGGAGCACTCTTCACCTTAATCTTCAAGAATGGCACTTTCTTCTTGTGGTTGTCAAGCATCAAGATCTAGTTATGCATAAAATGTATCTCTTCTTCTCATTCTCATGACTGGCTCATTGATTCTGGAGCTTCTTACCACATGGCCAAAAATTTGTTAAGTCCCTATATTAATAGTGTAGTACCTTATTACGTTAGTGTAGCCCCCCTTATTGTTATTGTTGTACCCTTGTAACCCCCATATTTTTATTATTGTGCCCTTAAATTATTATTGTTAGGTCGGCTAAGATTACATTGTGGCCCCATGGACTCCTATATATAGAAAGGAGGTTTTGTCATTTGTATCATCCAAGAATTGTTCATTAATGTAATGTATTAGAGGTTTCCCCCTCGAAGTGGCTTATTTATAAGGTGTTGATATCTCTTTTCTTCTCTTTTTGGAGCTGGTTTCACAACATTTGGTATCAGAGCTTTGGATTCTAGGGTTTCGTTGCTCCAAACAGGTCATCGCAAAATTTTCGATATAAATTTTTTTCTACAAAGGTTCAGAAGCTGAAATTTTTAGAGTGTGAAGCCGAAATCCTTAGGAACATCGTCACAAAATTTTAGAGCTTGGTTCACAATATTTTTGGAGATATGATTTGTGGAAGTTAGGTTGTTTTGCAGGATCCTGAATTTAACCTAAACAGGTCATCACGGAATTTTCGCTATAACGTTTTTTCTACGAGGTTTCAGAACCTGAAATTTGCACAGAGAGAAGCTGAAATCTTGAAGAAACTCCTGTAAAAATTTCAGATCTTGGTTCACAACATTTTTTAGATATTATCTGTGGAAGTTAGGATTTTTTCAGGCTACCGAATTTCATCTCAAAGAGGTGACCGTGGGAAAAACGTTATAACTCTCTCTCTGAGCGTTGGATTGAGATTTTGTAAAACTCGGTTGCAAGAACACAAAATTTAGTTTCATGTCTATAAATTTCAGAGCTGAAGGAGGAAACAATGACACGTGGCAAGTCGTACAAGTTCACTCTACTAAACCAGTCCATAATTAGGTCATTGTGGGAGATTGGACATAACTTTGTCTTGAAGAATCCAAATCAGGTTAGACCTATCGCATTCAAAAGAGGTTTCATAGGGCTACTTCAGGGCCAAATTTCAGATATTGAAGATCTGTAACCATAGAGATAATTCTATTTCAATATCGAGCTCCTCAAAAGCAAGAAAAATGTGTGTATTTGGTTTTTAAAATTGCATAAAATTTGTTTGAAAAAGAAGTTTGAAGTGATTCCAAGGGTATATTTTAGAATTTTTATCAGTATTGGGTTCTATAATGCTTCAAAAAAATAATTCCATACCCATTAAGACCTCAAAATATATACTATGATGCATGAAGAGGAAGAATTGCAGTATGAGATATCAAAATTACGGTACTAAGTGCAACAAATTTTGATCTTACGAAGAGCAACCGAAGATGATATAGATGGTTTAAAAGCAAAAATGGAGGCTAAGTTGGATGGTTTGAAGGATCAAATAATAGTTAATATGGATGATATAGTGGAATATCACATCGAGCATCAACAACAAGTTCTCCAACTCTCAAAGGATAACCTAACTTTGGTGCAAAATCTAATGAAACAACAGGAAGATCAATATCACATCGAAAGAAGTTCTAAAGCAGTCACATAAACAAGAACTCAACAAGTACGATCAATTTTAGAGTATCTTAGCAAGTGGAAGAACCTTCTTGTAGAAGATTCCACATGGGAGGATGAGAATTTTATACAGAAGCATAAGGAAATAATAAAGCGTTGAGGACAACACTTGTTTGAAGGAGAGGGCATGTTAAGTCCCTATATTAATAGTGTAGTCCCTTATTATGTTAGTGTAGCCCCCCTTATTGTTATTGTTGTACCCTTGTAACCCCCATATTGTTATTATTGTGCCCTTAAATTATTATTGTTAAGTCGGCTAGGATTACATTGTGGCCCCATGGAATCCTATATATAGAAAGGAGGTTTTGTCATTTGTATCATCCAAGAATTGTTCATTAATGTAATGTATTGGAGGTTTCCCCCTCGAAGTGGCTTATTTCTAAGGTGTTGATATCTCTTTTCTTCTCTTTTTGGAGCTGGTTTCACAACAAAATCAAGCCATGTTTTCTTCTTTAAATGATTGTAACACCAAACGTATTTATGTTGGTGATGATAGATCTCTTAGTGTTGTAGGATCTAGAACCATTCATATAGATAATGGTCAATTTAATGATTACTATGTGTTCCTACCTTGTCATGCAACCTTCTCTTTGTTTATAAGATAACTCATTCAGGTGAAGGGAAAATAGTAGAATTCTCACCTCATGATGTTGTAATCAAGGACCTCAAAGATCCTAGACATATTTTAGCCACTAGCATTGCCGATGATTCCATAAGGTTGTATAAGTTTGACAACTTTGGGTCATCCTGTCTTCCCTCCATTTTTGTTGCTCATAATGATGACGTGAGCAAACTTTGGCATGAGCGATTTGGTCACTTAAACTATCGATCTCTTCAACTATGTAAAGAAAATATGGTGATGGGTCTTCCTATGGTATATTGCAGGGATGGTGTTTGCTCCAGATGTGTACTCAGAAAACATCATCGGGATAGTTTTGACAAACGTGCCTCTTGGCATGCTTTAGCTCCTTTGCAGCTTGTGCACAGTGATTTATGTGGTCCACTTCCTGTTGTTTCTTTCTTTGGTTGCAAGTACTTCTTGACTTTCATTGATGATTTTTCCAGACACACTTGGGTATAGTTATTAAAACTCAAGAGTGAAGTTTTTAACATGTTCTTGGCCTTTAAGGCATTTGTTGAGAAACAATATGGACATCCAATTCTTAAGTTAAGATCAGACAATGGAAGAGAATATGTTAACAACAAATTTATCAACTTCTACACTGAGCATGGCACTCAATTGCAACATACCGTTCCATATACTCCACAAAAAAATGGTGTAGCTGAAAGGAATAATCACACCTTAAAAGAAATGGCTAATTGTATGCTTCAATCTAAAGGACTTAGGCTCAATTTTTGGGCAGAAGCAATTAACTATGCAAATTACATAGTAAATCACACTCCTACTAAGGTTTTAAAGAATATAAATCCAGAAGAAGCTTGGAGCTCAATCAAACCATATGTAAGTGACTTTCATATTTTTGGAAGTGATGCTTGAGCCCATATTCCAGACGTGAAACATAAAGCCTTAGAAACTAAGAGTGAAAAATGCATTTTTGTTGGATATTCTGAAGATGTAAAAGGATATACACTTCTACAACCTAAATAAAAAAATATAATAATTAGAAGAGATGTAAAATTTGATGAAAATATATCAGCCTGCGAGCCTAGTTCGGCGGGTGTGCCAACTTTGTCCTGCGAGCCTGATTCGGCATATGTGCCACCTCTCTCTCTCTCTTCTATTTTTAATAGCATTCCTTCTAGTTCAGATGATGAAAACGAGGATGGAAATCCTCCTGCACCTCTTGAATTTATTCCTTTTACTCCACTGCTTCCAAGATGGGTCCGCTCTACTTGGGATGCAACAGGTTCTCTTGCAGGTGACCCTGCAGATTGACGACGTACACGTTCCTAGTTTGAAAGAGCCTCTTCCTTATTGGCTCAAGTTCTAGAAAATCCTGATCTAGAAACCTTTCAAGAAGCCTCCAGTCATCCATATTGGGATGAAGCTATGCATGAATAATATCGTTCCTTATTGGCGAATGATACTTGGGATCTTGTTCCTCTTCCAAAAGGAAGAAAACTTGTCAGATGCAGATGGGTGTACAAAAGAAAGTTTGGACCAGATGGAAAAGTGGATAGACATAAGGCTCGTCTTGTTGCTAAAGGATTTTCACAAGTTGAAGGCATTGACTATACTAAAACCTTCTCCCCTGTTGCCAAAATTAATTCTATCTGCCTTGTTCTTTCTCTTGCTGCATCCTTTAAATTGGAAGTCCATCAGATGGATGTTAAATCTACCTTCTTACATGGAGATTTGCATGAATAAATCTACATGGAACAACCCCCTGAATTTATCCAAAATGAATCTAGCCTTGTTTGTCACCTTAGGAAGTATCTTTATGGTCTCAAATTGTAGGTTTTAACCCTGAACATAAATTATCTACACACGAATCTTATAACAGAAAATAAACAATAGCGAGATCATAAAAAATAAAACAGTTAAACACAGAGATTTTCCCCTAGATCCCAAATCGGGACGACCAGCTTGATTTTTCATTATATTCCTTTTAGTGTTACAACACATATATATACATGTCGAAGCATACATAAACCCCAATCCATTAACCCTGGATTAGAACATAACCGTAGTTCGCTTGACCGGATCTACAAAATACCAGGGGCCGAAAACCATCGTACCCCAAAACCATGTGCAAACTCATGCAAAAAACATGGGTAGGTCCACCTATGAGTGGGTCCGCACACCAAATTTTTTTTCGCCGGGGCGCTGTCCCGGACCCCAACAGTGGGGGCTGCCTCCCCCCTTGTGACCCCCCTGCTACGCCCAACGCAACATACAGTGCGTGGGGCTAGTCGTGGAAAGAATATAACACATGCCCAACATTCTCCCACTTGTTGTTTTCTTTCCACAGGGGGCCATAGGAGAGCTTAGTCATTGGGCCAATTCTTCAACACCCATTGTTTCTCTACACCAAGAGAACTTCTGAGTGCTCACAGACTTCGTCAATGCATCCGCAACATTCTTCAAAGTGTCCACCTTTACCAGCAACACCCTTTTAGCCTCAATCATATCTCTAACAAAGTGATATTGAACATCAATGTGCTTTGTCTTTGAATGATAAGCAGGGTTCTTAGCTAAGAAAATTGCACTTTGGCTATCACAGTCTATCCTTATAGCTTGTTGTACCAACCCCATACTTGAACACAATCTCTGCAACCAAACTGCTTCCTTGCTTGCATGAGTGGCCGCTATGTATTCTGCCTCTGTAGTTGAAAGAGCCACTACAGACTGTCTTTTACTCATCCAACTGACTGCGCCTCCAAATAGGCTAAACACATACCCACTTGTAGATCTTCTTTGGTCCAGATCTCCAACCTAGTCTGCATCAACAAAACCACGAATGTCCAACATTCTTTCCAATCCTGGTCTTCCTTAGTAGCACAATCCATAATCACTAGTGCCACGTAAATATTTGAAAACCCGCTTCACTGCTGTCCAGTGCTCCTTTCCTGGTTTGACATAAAATTGCTCAATACTCCCACTGAATGTGCAATGTCTGGTCTAGTATATACCATTGCATACATCAGGCTACCCATTGCACTTGCATATGGAACACGTGACATATACTCCTCTTCTTTGTGTGTCTTGGGACACTGTTCAGCAGACGACTTTACATCTACAGGAATAGGAACATTCACTGGTTTACTATCCTGCATATTGAACCTCTGTAATATAGTTTTGACATACTTCCTTTGGTTTAACCAGAGTGTCCTCTTTTCTTGATCTCTCTTAATTTCCATGCCCAAAATATAGTTTACAGCACCAAGATCCTTCATGTCGAATTTAGAGAACAGTTGGGTCTTCAAATCTTGGATAATTTCTTTGTCATTTCCAATCAACAACATATCATCTACATACAAGACCAAATAAATAACACGGTCACCAATTAATTTAAAATAAACACAGTGATCCTCCTTGCTTCTGGTGAAGCCAAGTCCCCGTATATAGGTATCGAATTTTTGATACCACATCCTTGGTGACTGTTTTAACCCATACAGAGACTTCTTCAACCTGCATACCAGTTCTTTCTTACCCTTCCCCATAAAGCCTTCAGGTTGCTTCATGTAGATCTCTTCTTCTAGATCCCCGTGAAGAAATGTTGTCTTCACATCCATCTGTTCTATCTCAAAATCAAATGCAGCAGCAACGGATAAAAGTAATCTAATAGAAGTAACTTTGGCAACAGGAGAAAAAATATCACCAAAATCAATTCCCGGCACCTGGGAATAACCTTTCGCTACCAACCGAGCTTTGTATTTCTCCACCTTGCCTTCTACATTCATCTTCTTCTTAAACACCCATTTGCTCCCAATGAGCTTCCTTCCAGCCGGCAACTCCACCAGATCCCATGCATCGTTTTTGTGCAAGGATGCCATTTCATCAGCCATGGCCTCCTTCCAGAGTTTTCCATCCTCTGAATCTACTTCCTCCCTGACAGTTCTGGGTTCATCATCAGTTATAGTTAAGGCAAAACCTGAACAGAAAGCAGATGGACTATACCTTTCTGGTTGCCTTCTTTCCCGAACTGATCTTCTCAAAGCTGGAGTTTGTGGCTCTTCATCTTCTGAGTCTTCTTCTGTTGTAGAGTCTGATTCATCCTCCTTTATCTCAAACTCTATCTTCTCGGGTTCCTTTGGTAGGAATTCATGTTTAACAACATCTTTCACTTCTCTAAACACCACATCTCGGCTGTACACAACCTTCCTTGTTTCTGGGTTCCAAAGCTTGTAACCCTTTAAACCATCCTTATACCCAATAAAGATGCACCTTTCGGATTTATTATCCAACTTGGTCCTTTTCTCCTTTGGAACATGTACATATGCATCACATCCAAATACCCTTAGATGTGAAAGAGAGGGTTTCTTACCAGTCCATACCTCATGTGGAGTCTTATCCTCCAACGCTGATGAAGGTGATCTATTAACTAAGTAACATGCAGTCTCCACTGCCTCTGCCCAGAATTCTTGTCCTAACCGAGTACCACTGAGCATGCTTCTTGCCTTTTCCATCAGTGTTCTATTCATTCTTTCTGCAACTCCATTTTGCTGAGGTGTGTATGGAGTAGTCTTCTATCGTGCTATACCACACTTCTTACAAAACTCTTCAAATTCCTTCTTGCAGAACTCCCCACCATTATCTGTCCTCAACGCCTTTATCTTCTTCTCTGTCTAGTTTTCCACCAGAGCCTTAAATTCTTTAAATCTGTCAAAAGCTTCAGATTTCTTCCTCAAGAAATATATCCATGTATTCCTTGAGAATTCATCTATGAGTGAAACATAGTACACATACTTTCCCAGTGATGGAACTGACACAGGTCCAAACACATCATTGTGCACAAGTTCTAATATCTTGTTCGCCCTATTAGCACCAGAAGGAAAACTCACCCAATTCTACTTCCCATATACACAATGTTCACATAAATTGTAATCCAAAGAGTAATTAGACATACCTTCTACCATACCATTTCTATGTAGTATCCGAAGGTCCTTCTCTCCAATATGTCCAAGCCTTTGATGCCATAACATGGTCTTTTCTCCAGAGACAGCTAGGCTTTCCACTCCACTTTTAGGAACCATAGAAATGTTACAACCATCAATAACAGTGCTAACTTGTATCTTGTACAGAGTTCCAGTCCGAACTCCATGCATTAATACCAGTGCTCCCCGAACCATCTTGCAGGAATCTTTCTCGAACACTGTTTTTACACCTGCATCATCCATCTTGCTTATAGAAATTAGATTTCTGGCCAATGCAGGAATATGCAGAACACCAGGAAGTGTTCTAATCCTTCCACCTTGAAGATTTAGCTTGAAATTTCCACGTCCGACGATTTTGGCCTTCCTATCATCCCCTGGGAAGACATCACCATCATATTTTTCATACTCGCAGAACCACTCCCTATGGGGAGTGAAGTGAAAGGATGCACTTGAGTCAATCAACCATGACTCATGATATACATGTGTATTTGAAGAAGAAGCCAAATACACATCCCCACCTTCATCCGAGGTGGTTTTTGCCTCTACAGAAGGAGCATCATCAGATCCCTTTCCTTTCTCAGGAGCTTTAGATCTGCAGTCCTTTTTGTAGTGCCCTTCCTTTCCGCATTTCCGGCATACCTTTACAAACTTTCCAGGAGATTTAGATCTCCCTCTAGATTTAGATCTCCCACTCAAAACCTTATTCTTGTTTTTGTTTTGGGACCTTCCTCATACAGATAAGGCATCTCCATTCTGGCCCTCCATATTTCTCCGTCTCAACATTTCCTCGAAACGGTAAGGCGGGAACAATGTCACATCAAAATTCAAGGTAGTTGTATTGCTACCTATTGCAATAACCAGGCTGTCCCACGAATCTAGTAGAGAAAAAAAAAACTGATGCAATTATCTTCATCGAGATTTTAATATCAACGAGATGACAACTAACTTACCACGGTATTCGAAGGCGTTGAGATGCTCATCACCAGTCTCCATGTTCATCCTCGGGTTATAGCTTTTTAAAACGGAAAAAAATTATTCACCGAGACTTAGGTGTGCAAAGTCCCAAGATTTTCCCACAAATTCTTCGCCGTAGCTTCCCCAGATACATTCAACAATACTGAATCTGAGACACACAACCGTATTGTGCTCTTAGCCTTCCGATCCAGTTTCTTCTAGTCTTCATCTGACATTGCCGTTGGTTTAGTACTTGGATCTACTGTGATCCAATGATCTTTATCCACTAGCAGATCCTCCATCTTGAGCTTCCACAACTCAAAACTATGACCATTAAATTTCTCGATCTCAATCTTTCCGCCGCTCGCCATCTTCTTTCACCGCAAGAATCGATCCCGCAGATCTCCCACTGAATAGCGTCTACCTCAGGCCCGAGCAAAAAACCCTCAGCAGCAAAGGCATCCCCTTGAAGCCGAAACAACTCTGATACAGAATGTAGGTTTTAACCTTGAACATAAATGATCTACACACGAATATTATAACAAAATAAACAATAGCAAGAGCATAAAACATAAAATAGATAAACACAGAGATTTTCCCCTGGATCCCAAATCGGGATGACCAGCTTGATTTTTCATTATGTTCCTTTTAGTGTTACAACACATATATATACATGCCGAAGCATACATAAACCCCAATCCATTAACCTTGGATTAGAACATAACCGTAGTTCCCTTGAACGGATCTACAAAATACCAGGGGTCGAAAACCATCGTACCCCAAAACCATGTGCAAACTCATGCACAAAACATGGGTGGGTCCACCTATGAGTGGGTCCACACACCAAAATGTTTTTCGCCGGGGCGCTTCCCCAGACCCTAACAGTGGGGGCTGCCTCCCCCCTTGTGACCCCCCTGCTGCACCCAGCGCAACGTACAGTGCATGGGGCTAGTCATGGAAAGAATATAACACATGCCCAACAAAAGCAAGCTCCTCAGGCTTCGTATGCAAAAATGGATAGATTTATATTAGATAATGGCTTTTCTAGGTGTCATTCTGACAACAATGTCTACACCAATAAAGTGGGTAAGTCCTTCACCAGCCTTTTTCTTTATGTTGATGATCTTATCCTTATTGGTAGTGATCCCAACTATATAAACCATGTGAAGTCTAGCCTCAAAAATAATTTTGAAATGACAGACTTAGGACACTTGCATTATTTCCTTGGACTTCAAGTCTTGCAATCCAAAGAAGGTATTACCCTTTCTCAGTACAAGTATGCCTGTGATATTCTATGCCAATTTCACATGGAAGATTTTAAGCCAGCCCCTTCTCCCTTTCAGTATGGAGTCAAGCTTTCAGTCACTTGTACTACCCCTGAAGTTGATTCTACCTTATACCGTCAACTTGTTGGTAAAATTCTGTATCTAACCCATACCCGTCCTGACCTTTCCTTTACCATTGGTCTTGTCGCTCGGTTTATGCACCAACCTCATGAAAGTCACTGGAAAGCAACTAAAAGAATACTTTGATATATTCAAGGTACAGTTCAGTTCAGGATTCATTATAGTACAAGAGCATCTCCATTGTTGATTGGTTTCACTGTTTCTGATTGGGCTGGTGACCCTGATGATCGAAAGTCTACTACAGGATATGTATTCACTCTTGGTTCAAGACCTATTAATTGGTCTCGTAAGAAAAAAAGTGCCATCTCTCTTTCTTCAGCAGAATCAGAGTATCGTGGTGCAGTTGAAGCCAACAAGGAAGCCATGTGGCTTCGTTAGATCCTGTCTGAATTTGGTCTTCATCAGCAACATCAAAATACACTTTGGTGTGATAATCAAAGTGCCATTCAACTATGTAAAGGTCTAGTTCAACATCAGCGTATGAAACACATTGAACTCCACATACACTTCATTAATAATCCCATTCATGATCGTGCTCTTGAAGTGCAGTACTGTCCAACCAATGATCAAGTAGCCGATATCTTTAGGAAGGTTCTCATAGAAGCGAAGTTTACCAACTTAAATCCATGCTTGGAGTTTAGGAAAGTTTTCATTAAGGGGGGATAGGCTCTAATTCCTCCTTCCTTCTCCTATTGTGTCACTTTTGTAAATCCTTCAATCCTATCCCAATTTTTTCTTAAGGGGGGATGTTAGGATATTTCAACACATAGGAAATAGGCTCCTTTTGTGTCACCTTTGTAAATCCTTCAATCCTATCTCAAGTTGTTCTTAAGGGGGGATGTTAAGATATTTTGACACATAGGAAATAGTTAAGAATAACCTAGTCTAGTGTAGAGTTAGGTAAAGTGTGTTTCTTTACTATGTACATTTGTAACTTATAATCCGACAGTCACGATTTGTAGTGATCCGACGGTTCACTCTCTCCACAGTATTAACGACACTTGATTAGTGGCTTAGCACCCGATTGGTCCATGATCTCTATTTAAATACCATGGAGGGTCATTTGTCTGGTAACCATTTATGAGAGAAACATATGCAACTTTTATTTTTATATTAATAAATTTCCTGAAGTGGCTGCGTTGGCTTAGGTCGTGGATTGTTTCCCTCTTCGAGGGTTTTAACCACGTGATAATACTGGTGTACTGATTTGTGATTTTTTTGTGAGCAGTGACCTTTGGTTCTTGATCTACAGAACTTACCTTGTAAATTCCTACAGAGTGGAGAGATGAGAATTTGCATTGAATTCAGAAACTTGAACAAAGCTTCCCTGAAGGAAAATTACCCTCTCCCAAATATGGACCAAATTTTGCAGAACATTGTTGGTTCCCAAAGGATGTCTATGCTTGATGGTTTTTCAGGGTACAATTAGATACTTGTGCATCTAGAATATTAGGAGAAAACAACCTTTTCCACACCATGGGGCATATTCATGTATGCCAAAATGCCCTTTGGTATGATGAATGCAAAAGCTACCTTTCAAAGAGCAATGGACATTGCCTTTGCTAAGGAAAAGGATAAGTTGATGGTTGTCTATCTGGATGACATAATAGTTTTCTCAAGGAGAGAAGATCACTTGAAGCACCTAGAAAAGATTCTACTGAAGTGTAGAAGGTTTGGAATTTATCTCAATCCCACTAAAAGCATTTTTGCTCTGACTTCAGAAAAGTTACTTGGGCATATTATTTCTAAAGATTGGATTAAGATTGATCCAAGCAGGGTCAATGCCATTTAGAAAGTGGATCTTCCTAGAAGCACAAAGGAAATTCAATCTTTCCTTGGAAGGGTATATTTTGCGAGGAGGTTATTCCTGATTTTGCTGAGATTGTAAAAGACATAACTAAGATGATTAAGGAATGAGCTGAAATCTAGTGGAAAGTAGAAGCAAAGCACTCATTTGAGGAGATCAAGAAGGCACTTAGTCAAGCACCAGTGTTGATAAGCCCATATATTTCAAAAGAATTTCTGGTTTTTACATTTTCATCAGAAAATACAATTGCTGGAGTTTTGCTGCAGAAATGACAGCAAGGTACTGAGCAACCCATTTCATTTTTTAGTAGAACATTAGCTAATTCAGAACTTAAGTACAACATATTAGAGAATAAAGCCTATGCCTTGGTTAAAGCCATCAAATATTTCAAAATTTACATTCTGCATTCTCATGTTATAGCTTTTGTTGCTAATGCTGTTGTGAAGGACATCCTAACTCAAGATGATCCTAATGGTAAGAGAGGGAAGTGGATAAATAACTTGCTAGAATATGATATAGATATCAGACCCACAAAATTGGTCAAAGGTCAAGGGCTAGTAAAGCTGATGGCACAGTCAAATTTTGACTATCTTGATATGAATTTAATTGCAGAAATTTCAGAATTATTAGATGATGATGAAGAGCTGATTCCCATTGAAGAGAAGTACATCCTTTCTGACTGGTACAAAGAAATTGTCTTTGCCTTACATCATCACAAAGTGCATGCTGAATTAACAAAGTCTAAGGAAAGGTTTGTGAAGTTAAAATCCTTGAAGTACTGCATCACTGATAAAAATCTGTATTGGAAAGATACCAGTGGTATTATTTTGAATTGTTTGCTGGAAGAGGAGGCTGAAAAAGTGATTGAGGAGTTTCACAAAGGAGATTGTGGAGGTCATCATTATTGGAAGGCCACAAAAAATAAGATTCCCAGAGCAATGTACTATTGGAATACTATGTTCAAAGATGTCTACAAAAATATTGTTGCCTGCCATGAATGCTAGATTTTTGATGGTAAGAAGAAGCTTGTTCCTTTACCCTTGATGCCTATCTATGTTGAGGCACCACTTCAATAGTGGGGGCTAGATTTTATTGGTGAAATTCATTCATCATATTCATGTCAACATCATTGGATTTTGACAACAACTGATTATTTCACCAAGTAGATTGAAGCAATCCCAACTAGGCAAGCAAATGATTCAGTTATCATTTCATTTTTGGAAAATAATATATTGTCTCGGTTTGGCTGCCCTATGAAGATCATCACTGAAAATGCACAGGAATTCAAATCCAATAAGTTGATCCATTTTTGTCTTCAATATCACATTACACTTGGTCATTCTATTGCATATTATCCAAAAGGTAATGGTATTGCTGAATCTTCTAACAAAATCATTGTGAGGATTATTAAGAAGGTGTTGCAGGAAAATAAGAAGTCATGGAATTTGAAGCTGAAGTATGCACTATGGACTGATAGAGTGTGCACAAAGAGATCAATTGGAAATTCACCTTATGAGTTGGTATATGGAGCTAAAGCCATCTTTCCTACATCCTTGGGAGTGCCTGCCATGAAGCTCCTACAAGGATAGGAGGAGGAGCCAAATGCAATTCATAGGAGAATAAATCAGCTGATAGCCTTGCAGGAGAAAAGGGAGGAATTCTATAATAGTAATCAACAATCTCAAAACAGAATCGAGAAGACATTTGACAGGAAGGTCAAGGAGACAAGCTTTCAAATCCAAGATGTGGTTTTGAAATGGGAGGCCAGGATTGAAGAAAAGGGGAAAAATGGTAAGTTTTAAAATATTTGGAAAGGTCTATTTAGAGTAGCTGCATTCCATGGAAGCAACACTTACATTCTGCAGGAGATGGATGGACAACATTGTGCTGGAGGGCCTGTCAATGGAAGGTTTTTGAAGCACTATTCCTCTTAAGTTCTGTAAATCTTTCATTCCATTGTATATATTCAATTTTTATATTTTTTTTCTGCTAATAAAGACAAGCTGATCATTAAGCTTGAGCCTGAGGTGAAGGCCATTAGAGTTTGAAGGAAAACTTGGAAAATTTCAGAGTTTTGTTTCCAAGAATATGGATAGCACTGGAACTACAGGTTCTGTTAGCACCTGAATTGGACCCCAGGCTGCAAAAGGCAAATCAGGGTAACAACTAAACCACGCTCAGCCTTGTAGCTAGCCCTACAAGGACAGGAGAGGGCTCTCTCCGTGAAATAATATTCAATGGAACACAGTAAATGGACTGATATTAGGCTAGGTAAAATGATGGGAAAAATGTTTAATAAAATGAATGAATTAATGAATTTCAGGGATGTGTGGGATAAAAAGGGATAGTTTAAACCGAGAATTAAATCAGGACACAGGGTGTTTCGTGGGGCAAGATAGGCAGGAAACTTCACGATTAAAATTTAATGAGGATGGGATGGAAAGACTGGTGCGGAGCTAAAAAGGGCACATCAAATGGATCCTTTCCAAAAAGAAGAAAAACACAGAGTATGAATGATTTCCCAAGGCAGAGCATATAGGAATGGATTCTACCTTTCTATCTTGAAAAGCATTCAAAAGCAAATGTTTATGGATGAATGGAACACATAAAAATTCACATATGAAACAAAGGAGAAAAAAAAATGCTAAATCTCATACCACATGGATCCCACAAATCAGAGCTGCATCTCTTATTAATTCCTGTCAAACTATACAATGTAGCGCAGAGATGTTTCTCCCACACTTATTCCCCTACTTTCTCCAACTCAGATTGCTTTTCAAATGATTTAAAATTACATTAAATACGCTGAAATGTGGGAACATAGATCCACAAGAGAAGGGAGCTGTTTTAACAACTGAAGAAATGAAATACAATAATAGTAAAGAAATACAACAATCTGCCCCTGAAAATAAGGGACATCATTGCATTGACTGCTTTTAGAGATTTTGCTGTTAGTTTGTATGAAAGAAAATAGGTAATATGATAAACAGATCTCCTATTTTGCTGCTGTTGTAACAATCTTTGTTTTATTTAAGCTCTCGACCCTTGGACTGTTCTTTGCTTTCCATTTGTTGTTTGAATAAAACCAAATTTTTTTAATAAAAATGGCTCTGAACGAAAATTTGCCTTTAAGGAAGGGAAAAATAGTGAATAGGAAGGAAGGGAGAGGAAACGGGACCCACATAAATCACAATCGGAGTCAGAGCGGGAGCAGAGAGATATCATATATGAAACAACAGTGCAATCGCAATCGGAATGGAGAGGCAGAGGGGATATAGCATACAATAACATAATTTGCGATGTGATTGGGGAGAGCCCTTTGTAATAAACAAAACGAATACTTTTTAATTTTTACAAAGGAAAAAGGAGTTTTATTATGAATGGCAGAAAGGCCGTATGGTGGGACCGACAGGTCAATCGCAATCGGAGATTGGGAGCGGGGGTAATCACAATTGCAAAAATTGCGATGCGATCAATTGGAGGATCGGAGCAATTGGAGGGAAAGTGCGATCGGAGTGAAAGTGCGATCAGAGAGAAAGTGCAATCAGAGAGAAAGTGCGATTGGAGTGAAAGTGCGATTGGGCGGATCAGAGTTAAGTTGCGATTGCGATGATCGGAGTTTGTGTGATCAATCGCATTGCAAATATTTGCGATGAACCGATCGGAACACTTTATATGAATGTTTTGATTGCGATTGTGATTTAAAAGAGGCAGGGTTTATATATAATATAAAACTTTATAATAAATTTTTATTATGTGCATGGTGGGGATGGAAAGGGGAAGTGGTTATTAACAATGGGACTTTGTAATATGAAGTTCTTTATTATAAAGTGCTAAGGCATGGAGGGGAAGTGGTTTTATAATTAAATCACATATGTATTTAAAAGTTTTATAATGCAATTTTATAATCGGAAAGGGGGGGAAAAGGGTTTTTAAAGGGAATATCAAAACTTCAAACATAAAGTTAAAAGGGAAACATGGGAAATAGGGGAGGCTTAGGGAATAGAGGGCTTTTACTTCACTTAAGCATAAATTTCAATCCAGAAGTCAGTTTTGAGAGTGTAGTATACCGTCGGAAAGATATTTCCGGGCTCTTTCTGATGGATCTACTTTGAAGATGATCTGGCGCTGAAAATGCTACAGAAAACTTCTCTGAAGGCAGGGACATCACTTTGTGGAGATGACAGCTTCTGAATTATGACTTATTACATATGATGATATGAAATTACATAATGAATGATAGTAAAGGAAAAATATCACATTTTTCACCTCAAAACATGGTTTTGAGGTGAAAATTACATCAAGCTAAATAAAATGTCTCTTTGATTCTTCCTGGTGCTGTGACATTGAGCTTATTGGCTTCCTCATGACCTTGCTGATATTATTGACATTTGACTCATTAATTTAACCATGGTGAGACCCTAAAAACTAATGAGACCCATCTATGACCTACTGACATGATCTTGAGAATAAAAATGACTAATGACTAAAGACCATAGAAAGGAAAATCAACAAGTACTTCATGAGGGGAAAAATGATAAAAATTACTACCATCAAATGAATCCATGACCTAGCAGAATGGTGAAATTTATTCGGTATGAGACACCTAATATGCAAATGCAAAAGAGAAGTTTTGATCACTGATGGAAATATGACTAGACTGACACTAACATTGGCTCCAATGGGGATGGTAGCTCCTTGGAGGTGCCAAGAACACTGTAGACCAATTAGCCTTTATCCATTGGGCATGGAGTCAATAACGTTGAAAACTGACATAAATGAAAACTCACTCTGACTCTAGATTAAGACTGAAAACTGAAATAAACCCAAACCATACACATATCATCCAAGTTTTATAGCCTTCGCCTCGGGCCCAAACTTGAATGACTGTGCATTTTGAACTTTGCTTTTGGAAAAATAAAATGGTATATACAATGATGATGAGATAGATTTTTTGATCTATGTCTTCAACAATGGTAGTGCTTCAATAGCCTACCATTTACTGCTCCTCCAGGACAATCCTGGCCATCCATTTCTAAAAGTAAGAAGGCATTCTGACCCCTGTATGCTGTAATTCTGTATGGTCCCTTCCAAAGGTTGTCAAATTTACCGTGCTTCCCTTTGTCTTCATTTATTGCATCCCATTTCAACACTACATCATCCAAATGAAACCTTTCTGCTTTAGTCCTCCTGTCATAGATCTTGTTAATATTGTCCTGCAACTGACTCGTTTTCTGTGACACTTCTTCTCTTGTTTGTTGGAGGTGGATCATCTGGTTGATCCTTCGCTGGTTGTCATCATCTTCGCTGCCAAATTCTTGTAATAATCTCATAACTGGAACAGTAAGAGAGGTAGGAAAGATAGCATCAGTACCATAAACCAGCTCAAAAGGTGACATACCTATTGATTTTTTACTGCTGACTCTGTTTGCCCACAGTGCATTGATAAGCTTCCGATGCCAATTTCTTTTGTTTGCCTCCAACATTTTCTTATTTGTATTCATCAGCGATTTGTTCGATGATTTTGCCAGGCCGTTGCCTTGCGGATAATACGCTGTTGAATGGCAGAGCACGATGTTGTACTTATCACAAAAATCGACCATTTTCTTTGATCTGAACGCGGCTGCATTATCTGTCACAATTTTACGTGGGAAACCAAAATGGGATAAAATGTTTGATTCCAGGAATTGAATAATTACCGTGTCAGTTGCCTGCTTGGCAGGGATGGCCTCGATCCATTTCGTGAAATAATCTGTCCCAGTTAGTATCCATCGATGCTATGCCGAGGACGCGGGATGTATTTCTCCTATAAAATCGAGCCCCCACTGCTGAAAGGGCATGTTAACTGAAACAGGTTTCAAAGGAAGTGGAAGCAATTTCTTCTTCCCTTGGAAAATTTGACATTCATGAAAATTCATCACTGTTTATATAAATTAGAAAATAAGGTGGGCCAATAATACCCGACTCTCAATACCTTGTTCGCTGTAGTTTTCCAAAATAGGTGACCACCACAGTCACCTTTATGGAAATCATGCATTACCTTCTCGGCTTCTTCTTCAATCAGGCAATTTAGCAAAACGCCTCCCGGATCCTTCCAAAACAGAGCACTGTTCAAGATACAATACTTTGCAGATTTAAGCTTCAAAGATCTACCTTTACTCTTAGACATGCCCAGAGGAGGCGATAGATGCTGAAGAACATACACAATATCTGAATACCAAGGGGACTGCAGAAAAATATCTGAAATGGGAACCATCAAACCTTCATCTTCCTCTTCTGACATTGCTGAAATGAGGTTTATATCTAAAGCACGCAGATTTGATTGGGCCATCAATTTTTCCAAACCTTGGCCTTTGATCAACTTAGTAGGCTTGATCTCCAGATCTTACTCCAACATAGCTGCTATCCATTTGCCTCTTCGACCTTCTAGATCAGTTTGCATGAGCACATCCTTGACTGCTACGTTAGGGACATATGCTGTAGTGTGTGAATGTAGAATATAGACCCTGAAATCTTTCAATGCCTTGACAAGAGCCAATGCCTGCTTTTCAATAATATTATATCTTTAAGCAACATATCTAATAGTCCTACTGAAAAAGGCGATTGGATTTTCTACTCCATCTCTCTTTTGCATTAAAACAACGGCCATAGTATGCTTAGATGCAAACGAAAATATAATAAAATCTTGTGTATAGTCGGGACTGATCAGAACTGGGGCATTAGACAAAGCAAACTTTACCATATTGAATGACTTGATAGCTTCCTCACTCCACTTAACAATGCTGTCTTTCTTCAACATATTGGTCATCTCTCTCAAATGCTCAGCCAGATTAGGTATAAATCTGCGTAAAAAAATCATCTTACCATTAAAGGCCTGAATCTATTTCTTGTTCCGTGGAAGATCTATGAGCTGAATTGCCTCCACTCTGGCTGTATCTATGCAGATTCCATCCTTAGAGATGATATGCCCGAGCAATTTTCCCTCATCCATGGAAAAAAGGCTCTTTTTTGGATTAAGAGAAATCCCAAACTTTCTGCAATGTTGAAAAACCACTCTTAGATGGTGAAAATGCTCATCATCTGAACCTGAAAACACTGTCAAATCATCCAAATAAACAACAAGAAAAAAATATTTTTCATTCGCAAAAGCAATGTCCATTGCACGCTGGAAAGTGGCTCCAGCGTTCTTCAGTCCAAAGGGCATCTTGGCATACTGGAAGGTTCCCTAGGGTGTTGTAAAGGCAGTTTTATCTTGGTCCTTCTCATGCACCAAGATCTGATTGTAGCCTGAGTAGCCATCAAGTAGTGACATCCTAGATGCTCCAACTACTCTCTGCAGCATATGGTCCATTTTCGGAAGTGGGTAATTATCCTTTAAGGATGCCTTATTCAAGTTCCGAAAATCAATACACAGTCTTATTTCTCCAGTATTTTTATGCACTGGTACCAAATTCGAAATCCAATCAGAAAATCTAATAGGAACTATGATTCCTGCTTTGTACAATCTGTTTACTTCCTTTTCAATTGATGGCAGTAGCTTTGGATTGATTCTTCTCAGCTTCTGTCTGAAAGGCTTCTGATCCGTCTTGATAGGAATTGTATGTTGAATTATGCTCTTATCATACACTTTCAAATCTGAATAATCCCATGAAAATACATCAGAAAATTCAGAAAGAAATTTAACATACTTCTCCTTTACCTCAGGGGATAATGCCTTTGATAATTTGACAAACTTGGGCTGATCAGCTGTTCCAATATTCACATCTTCAACTCCTTTCTCTGTGGGCACCAAGCTTGGTTTCTTTGCGACATCATCCTGATAAAAAAACTCCTCTAGAGGTATGAGACCTCTAGGAATTACATTATCCTTTAGCTGCAATATGTCCATCTGGTTTGCTTCCAACTCCTGATCATAAATCTCATACTCACCCTCTATTGGAGTATCTTTGAATTTTACATCACCCTGCAAAAATGCATTGATATCATTTTCGTCCCAAAATAATTGCCAATACCTTAAATTGTCCTGAACAGCAGGCCTATGTTTGACATAGATTTCAAACTTATTGCTGGAGTTCATCGAAATTTTCAAGTTACTTGTAGTAGTGGCAAGAGAATCAGCAATAATGTTCTGCATCCTGGGTATTGCCGTCAAAGTATATTCTGGGAATGTTTTCAAAATGTCCAGGACTGCATTTATGTATGCCCTCAATCTTGGATGTTTGGCTTGGTATTCTCCCTTCACCTGTTTGATTATCAGTTCGGAGTCGCCATACACAGAAATCCTTTTTGCATTCAACTTCTTCAAAATTTTGAGGCCTGCAATCAAAGCCTCATATTCTGCTTCATTGTTAGAGAAATCAAAAGCTAGCTTATAAGCACAAACTCTAACATTACTGGGAACCTTCTCAGGTTGAAAAATAGGGCTCCTAATCCATATTTCAATGCCAGATCCATCCTTACCAATAGCTCCATCAAAATCCATACTCCACAGGCCTTCTTCTTCTTCTTGAAGATGCTGGAAATTTTCTTCTTTCTCTTCTTTACCTTGGCTGATTTCTAGCTGTTCATTGTCCCTTTGCTTCTTGCAGGCAGGAGGTTCAAAAGTGTTTGCTGCTTTTTCCTTTTCCTTTTTGAGGACCTCTCTAAAATTCTATGAAATCTCAGGTATTTCATCCACTTGTACCAATTGAAAATTCTCATCATTTAAACCACCATCAGAATACAAGACAATAGACTCTAAGTCTGTATGGACAACATTAATGGGATGATTTATAGGCTTGTATTTGCTGGTAATCATATATTTCATTTTATTTTCTCTAGATAACTTCCTCAACTGGCCAAATATAGGGATAGTGGCATAAGAGAAGTCAAGCTGCATAGTTCCCTTAAGTTTGGCACCCCAAGACCTAGATAGAAGCATTCCAAACCTTGGTGGGACATCAGCAACAACTACATCCATCAAGACATTCTTTGCTGGAATATGGTCTAAAGACACTACCAAATCTTTAATTAAACCAATACAGTGGACCCTACTTGAGTCGAAAGAATACAAGTCATGATATTTACGAGTGATGTCAAGGCCTAGCTTCTCCATAACAGCTTTGGGCATCAAATTATGTGAGGCCCCGGAGTCCAACATAGCATTATGCAGAATAAACTCATGTACCCTAAGACTCAAGTAAAAAGGAGGGACTTCATTTTCTTCAGATTCTTCTGTGGCTGGACCGAAAATAAGTTCAGGGTAGTTGTCTTCTACATTGACCATATCAGAGACAAAATCTATTTGCAAGACTTTGGACACCTGAGTTTTATACACACTATTCTTCACCAACTCTGTGAGGGGCATAAACACTTTTAATTTAGAGATTTCATTTTCTAGATTAAAGGAGGGAGATTTTTATACCTCTTTAATGGGCGGGTCTTTCTTCTCTGTTGGCTCCTTTACTGTGTTCTGCTAGTTCTTCTCATTGGCTGTATTAGCAACTGCAGGCGCTTTACTAGAGGAAGGATCAGCTAGCTCCTTTCCCTTCTTCTGTGCATCGTTTTTCATTTGGAATTCCTTTCTTTTTGAATGGGGCTGACTGTAACCTCTCTGTTCCTTAAAGAGTACTGCCTTTGCTGAGTCGACAAAGCATTCATATACCCTCTCTAATAGTCATCAGACTCTTCTTCCAGTACTGTATCATTGGCCAAAATGAAATTTTGGTCTTTTTGAATGTCTGGAGTCGCCAATGTGTATTCATCATCTTCTGTAAGGAAAATGGGCGCACCATTAGCCGTGAAAAAATGATTAGCCTCAATCACAGGATCATCGTCATCTGAATCTGTTCCTTGCACATAGTTCTGCTGCAAAGGAGCTTTAATTTGCTGCTGTGGTGACGCAATTTGGTCCTGTGTTCTCTACTCTCTCTGTTTAATTCTGAATTGCAGCTACTGCCCTCTGAAATTCAGATTTATTATTTGAGGCTCTGGTCTGTCTGCAATGGTCAACATATCAACCATTTTTTCCACTGTTCTGATCAAAGTGTCCATTTTACTATCTGAAGTAGAGGCCTCATCTTTTATAGTGACTCTTTTCTCAGCTCTGGCTCGTGCTCTTTTAGCCAGCATATTTGCTTCAACATTAACCGCTATCTTCTGCATGTCTTCAAGTGAAGACAAATCTCTTTCACGCAGCTGATATGCCATGTCGGAATCAAATCCATCGAGAAATTTTAACAATGCCAGTCCCTCAGGAGGCTTAAAATTAGTTGGAATAGCATTATATACAACGTTGAATCTCAAAAAATAATCCTGTATGGTTTTACCTACATTCCTTTTAATGTTCTCATATTCAGACAGAATTTGAAGTGGGTTTTTTTTTACCTCCCACCGGTCCAGGAATTGAGTGTGCAAATCCTGCAACGTGCGAATTGTGCCTAGCGGTAGGGCTCTAAACCACTTGCTGACTTTGCCTCCGAAACTTTGAACAAACAGCCTCATCGTTACATTCTCTGCTTCTACCTCATGCAAATCAAAAAAGTCATTCATTTTATCAACATGTTGCTGAGCCGTGATGCTCTGAGTGGCATCAAAAATAGGAATTTTTATTTTATAGTCGGCCGACATATCATCGAGGACTTGGGGTAAGACTAGGGGTACATAGCTAGCAGCCATAAATCTAGGTGGATTTACGACAATATTTGTAGGAATTGAAGGAGGTGTTAATGGAGGAGGTGATAATTGGGAATTGAATGATGGGAGTGATAATGAATTGGGAGAGGGAAATGCTGTTCCTGATGATTCTGAAGGCTAAGGGATATTATTTACAGTGATGGAATGAGGATAATTCAAAATGTAATCGTCAATGGAGGTATTTTCTCTTTGGACTTCAATATCTACAAGGAAATCAGGATCTAAAACTGTATCATCAATGTCATTTTCATACTTATTTCTAAATAAAGAAAGCTCAAAATTCTCGTCAAAGGAAAGATCTTCTACAAAAAACCATTCACTGGGCCAAGTATAGGATCTGAAGACGGGTCTGGGGCTTAATGATCCTTCTTGTCTTCTAACAATTCTTGGTATAAGATTTGGATTTTCAAATACAGGGGGAGGATTTGGATCTGGATTAGCCTTGGTGTATCTTCTTGAAGCCAGTGTGGTCGAATGTCTATTTTACAAAAATCTTGTTTTGTAGCCTAACAAAAATTTGAACATCATCTTTCAAAAGTCTGGAAATATTTGATGTATTGGGGCAAATATTGCAAGTCAGATGTTATGTTTATAAAACTAGACCGGAGATTGATTGAAGCAGCATTTATCTACTTATGCACCTGCAAAGCAATGTGCAGTTTGAAGGCTATCTGGCATAACTTAAGGCTCCGTCTATAGTTTATAAAACAAATAACACTACAAACAAACAATCTTGAACAGTCCCCAGTATGGTCGCCAGAGATGTTAGCACCTAAATTGGACCCTAGGCTGCAAAAGGCAAATCAGGGTAACAACTAAACCACGCTCAGCCTTGTAGCTAGCCCTACAAGGACAGGAGAGGGCTCTCTCCGTGAAAGAATATTCAATGGAACACAATAAATGGACTGATATTAGGCTAGGTAAAATGATGGGAAAAAGGTTTAATAAAATGAATGAATTAATGAATTTCAGGGATGTGTGGGATAAAAAGGGACAGTTGAAACTGAGAATTAAATCAGGACACAGGGTGTTTCGTGGGGCAAGATAGGTAGGAAACTTCGCGATTAAAATTTAATGAGGATGGGATGGAAAGAATGGTGCAGAGCTGAAAAGGGCACAACAAATGGATCCTTTTCAAACAGAAGAAAAACATAGAGTATGAATGATTTTCCAAGGTAGAGCATATAGGAATGGATTCTACCTTTCTATCTTGAAAAGCATTCAAAAGGAAATGTTTATGGATGAATGGAACACATAACAATTCACATATGAAACAAAGGAGAAAAACAAATGCTAAATCTCATACAACACGGATCCCACAAATCAGAGCTGCATCTCTTATTAATTCTTGTCAAACTGTACAATGTAGCGCAAAGATGTTTCTCCCACACTTATTCCCCTACTTTCTCCAACTCAGATTTCTTTTCAAATGATTTAGAATTACATTAAATAGGCTAAAATGTGGGAACATAGATCCACAAGAGAAGGGAGTTGTTTTAACAACTGAATAACTGAAATACAATCATAGTAAATAAATACAACAATTTTCCCCTGAAAATAAGGGACATCATTGCATTGACTGCTTTTGGAGATTTCGCTGTTAGGTTGTATGAAAGAAAATAGGTAATCTGATAAACAGATCTCCTATTTTACTGCTGTTGTAACAATCTTTGTTTTATTTAAGCTCTCGGCCCTTGGACTGTTCTTTGCTTTCCATTTGCTGTTTGAATAAAACCAATTTTTTTTTAATAAAAATGGCTCTGAACGAAAATTTGCCTTTAGTGAAGGGAAAAATAGTGAATATGAAGGAAGGGAGAGGAAATGGGACCCACATAAATCGCAATCGGAGTCGGAGTGGGAGCGGAGAGATATCATATATAAAACAACAGTGCAATCGCAATCGGAATGGAGAGGCGGAGGGGATATAGCATACAATAACATAATTTGCGATGCGATTGGGGAGAACCCTTTGTAATAAAAAAAACAGATACTTTTTAATTTTTACAAAGGAAAAAGGAGTTTTATTATGAATGGCGGAAAGGCCGTATGGTGGGACCGGCAGGTCAATCGCAATCGGAGATCGGGAGCGGGGGTAATTGCAATTACAAAACTTGCGATGCGATCAATCGGAGGATCGGAGCAATCAGAGGGAAAGTGCGATCGAAGTGAAAGTGTGATCGGAGAGAGAGTGCAATCGGAGAGAAAGCGCGATTGAAGTGAAAGTGCGATTGAGCGGATCAGAGTTAAGTTGTGATTGTGATGATCGGAGTTTGTGTGATCAATCGCATCACAAATATTTGCGATGAACCGATCAGAACACTTTATATGAATGTTACGATTGTGATTGAGATTTAAAAGTGGCGGGGTTTATATATAATATAAAACTTTATAATAAAGTTTTATTATATGCATGGCGGGGATGGAAAGGGGAAGTGGTTATTAACAATGAGACTTTGTAATATGAAGTTCTTTATTATAAAGTGCTAAGGCATGGAGGGGAAGTGGTTTTATAATTAAATCGCATATGTATTTAAAAGTTTTATAATGCAATTTTATAATCGGAAAGGGGGGGAAAGGGGTTTTAAAAGGGAATATCAAAACTTTAAACATAAAGTTAAAATGGAAACATGGGAAATAGGGGAGGCTTAGGGAATAGAGGGCTTTTACTTCACTTAAGCATAAATTTCAATCCAGAAGTCAGTTTTGAGAGTGTAGTATATCGTCGGAAAGCTCTTTCTGGGCTCTTTCTGATGGATCTACTTTGAAGATGATTTGGCACTGAACATGCTGCAGAAAAATTCTCTGAATGCAAGGACATCACTTTGTGGAGATGACAGCTTCTGAATTGTGACTTATTACATATGATGATATGAAATTACATAATGAATGATAGTAAAGGAAAAATATCACGTTTTTCACCTCAAAACATGGTTTTGAGGTGAAAATTACATCAAGATGAATAAAATGTCTCTCCGATTCTTCCTGGTGCTGTGACTTTGAGATTATTGGCTTCCTTATGACCTTGCTGATATTATTGACATTTGACTCATTAATTTAACCATGGCAAGACCCTAAAAACTAATGAGACCCATCTATGACCTACTGACATGATCTTGAGAATAAAAGTGACTAATGACTAAAGACCATAGAAAGGAAAATAAGCAAGTACTTCATGAGGGGAAAACTGATAAAAATTACTACCATCAAATGAATCCATGACCTAGCGAAATGGTTAAATTTATTCGGTATGAGACACCTAATATGCAAATGCAAAAGAGCAGTTTTGATCACTGATGGAAGTATGACTAGATTGATACTAACAGGTTCTTTGGTGTACCACAGGGGCACACCATCCCAAGTGGAGCCACTGCTATCACTTAGGAAAAAGTGAAACATCATTTGACATAATTTGAGAGGTTCATGTGTCAAAGGTATGGTCATAGAATTCATTTTTCATTACTTGGTAAAGGAAAATTTTAATTTTTTCTTATTAGCCTATCCTAAGGTCCAAACCCACCCCATTCAAGTATTTTCATGTTACATAAATAATTATTTCCTGACATATTTCATTTCCCAAGCTTACAACTCTGAAAAGGTCATTTTAGCCAAGAGTTCCTACTATTGTAGTGAATTACACAAAAAAAACACACTTTTTGCCACGAAACTGCTAATAATTTTGTAGCGAAACTACCCAGAAATACACTAACTACACTATGAAAGGAGGTATTACTGTCTGTGTTTTTAAAACATATGCTAGGTGTCACTCAATGATTGAAAGGGTTAGGGTAGATGCCATTCGAGTCAGTTAGGGTTAAATCAAGGTACAATGGTCATGGCTAAAGTCATTATTACCATTTTAAGCATGTAAGAGTCATGATTATGCCATGAGTTGTCATAAAAACTTTAAAATATTTCCCAATTGAGTCATTTGTCATTGTACGTTCCCTCTTTGCATGTTATTGAGATATAGAGAGCTATTTCACTAAGCCTAATCTGTGGCTGGAATTTTCAAAAGTTTGCAGGTATCACTGATCAAGCGAGGCAGAGAAGTCATAAAAGTACCATGGCTGCAAAGAGGAAGACCAAAAAAGGTGGCCACTGTCTCAAATATGAGCAATAAAACATGAAATTGATAAATGAAGACCAAACAACTTCATAAGTTTTCAGAAAAACAGGGTGTTTGCAGTTTTTCCAAAGACTGCAAGGATGCCACGTGCAGGTTTCTAAAGAGTTTACGATGAATTTCAATGTGACAACTTCAAAAGTGGGAATGCTGAACCTCACTATAACACCAGAGACTATTGTAGCAACAACAAGAATTCCAAGAGGAGGATAACACTGGGTCAAAGGTTTCAAATTCAACATGAAGGATTGTAAGGAATTTATCAAACTAGAACATAGCGAGATTGACCTTACAAATGCCATTCCAAGGAGCTATATGAAAGACAATTTCTCAAAGCTACTGCTTATCATTCAGAAGTACTTCACCTGTGAAGGGAGGTATCATGTGGTTTATTCTTACCACTTTAGGCTTCTGCTACATTTTGTTGGTAAGAAATATCTTGATCTACCTTTTTACTTATATAGAACCTTAGAAAAAATGGCAGATAAAGTTCAAGCTAAATCTGAAGGAAATGAAACCTCACTCTTTCATCATGGTTTAATCAAGTTGCTGGTTTTAGAGGAGTTAAAAAGACTAGACAGAGACTGGTCTTATTTCCTGTTTGTCAATGGTTTTTAAGTGGATACCATTACCCCTAAAATAACTCCTAAAACTAGAGGTATACCATCACCTTTAGTGGTAGAGAAAAGTGAGCCTATAGGGGCAGAGAAAAGTGAACCAGTAATCATGGAAGCAGAGAAATTGGAGAAACTTGATACACCTGCTGTTTTACTTGCAAAACAAAAGCCAACCGTGAGAAAACCTACAAAATAGAAGCGAAATAGTGGCTAAGGGGGATTTAGAAGACATTCTACATGCTATTGATATTGATTAAACCCCATAGTCCAAGCTGAAGATATAGATGAGGGAGGAAAGAAACTCAAGAAAGCTAAATTAGCTAAGAAGTTATAATTTGAAGGTGAGGATGCAGGTTTCATTTTTCAGGCTAGGAAACCAATGAAAAGGCATGCCAGAAAGGTCTTGGAAAGTAATAAGGAAGCTCAGAAGGTCATTGAAATTTTCCAGCCACCACCAAGTATCATTGACCTATCATCGCTTGCAAAAGAAGATTCAGTCATCAAGCAAAAGAAAGGAAAGGAGAAAATCATTGAAAAAATAGAGATTGAGGTACTTAAGGAGAAATTGAATTTATAAAATCATGAAATAGAAGTCTTTAAGAAATAAGAAAGGAAAAATAATATTCAGAAAGTGCAGTTTGAGAAAATGAAAGAATTTTGGGAAGAGCAGGTTAATAGTGTGTCAAAGAATTTAGGTAACACACAACAATTGAACAAATGGACTCAAAAATTGAGAGGAGAGGTGAAGCATATCAGAAGAATGAACCTGCACTTGAAATCTAGGAACAAAAAGCTAAAGGACCAAGTCAAATACCTCCAAAAGCAGTTAGAGTTGATCCATGAGGAGCTGGAGAAGAAGGGCTTAAAGATGACTGTAATTGAAAATCCCATAGCTCAACTTATCATTAATGAAGAGGAAACACCTCAAGGCTCTTGAGTTTGATTATGTTTTAAGAGGTTAATGGCATTTTGAAGACCAAATTTCTACAACTGGAGGTTACCTTTTCGAGACAGGATCAAAATCTGGAAATTTCACAGTTTTTCACAGTTTCGTAGTGTTTCCTAGGCTTAAAGCTAGGAAAACGCTACGAAAATTTATGTAGCTTTATTTTTTCCTTTAAAAACACTTTTTTCAGCTTTTAAGAGGGGATAATGGTGATGATGAGGTGTCATGTCATGATGGACACCATGCAAGAGCAAAGAAGTAGATATTTTGAGTGCAAAAGCCATTTTTTGGACGCTACGAACTTCCCTATTTTCGTAGCGAGCTATTTTTGAAGGATTCTGAGCAGTTTAAAAGCAGTTTTGGACAGATGGACACATCCAAAAGGTCATGGGACCTTGCCACCAAACATATATGAGTTTAAGACCATGCAATGAAGACATCTCATCAGCTGAATTTTTGTTGAAGATAGGGTCCTATTTTCCTAAAAAATAGGGTTTGGTTCCATATGCTTCGGAGGATATTTAATATGTGAAGTAGTGATGAGCTATGTCATAGGCTATTCGAACATGTGAAGCTTAGTTGTCACTGATATGTAACTATTTTAAAAGATAAGGTAGTTTTATGTAATAAATAGGAGTTTGACTCCTATTAGGAAAAGTCATCTTTAGGGTGTAGTTGTAATTTTCATATTAAAGGACTTTCTATTATATTAGGTGTCATTGGAAGAGTTAGATGAATCTAGCTAAGAGGTAAATCATATATGATGTAGGAAGGTCTATTTAAAGGCAGATTATCGAAGTTGTAAAGGGTTGGAGATTTTTTGCACCATATGCTTCTTTATGTAATTTGACTGATATCAGTAATATAGAGGACTTATTCTTGTCCGACCTGAAATTCTCATGTAGTTTTTAATGTATTTCTGATCTATATGTTTATGTGTACCATTTGCAGTAGATTTCATCTTTATTACTTAGAATTCATATGTTTATGCTTTGACTTACTTTATTGATGAAGTGACTGTGTTTCCCTATGTTCTATGTGTGATTTTCCTTTGTTAAAGACTCTTATCTGCCTCAGCTTCCATGTTAAGAAACCTTTCCACTAAATCTATTGATTTTTTGACTCCATAAGCCCAATGGTTGCAAGGTTGCATTTTTTTCAACCTACGTACACAAAAATCGAGTTACTTTTAAAACAGAGTTAGCCATCTAATCCTATCATTATATAATATTATAAACCCCTTTGAGAGAGCCCTCTCAGACTGAAGAGGCTAAGCTTTAGTCAAAAGCTTGTTTGAAATAGTTACATAGAGTTGTTTGATCAGTAGCCAATTAAGTACAATTTTGTGACAAAATTTTGGTGGGTCTTCCGGGAGTTGAACCGAGGTCTATTGCTTCGAAGGCAATTATCCTAACCGTTGGACTACAAACACAATTTCCAGAGGTATTCAAAGCATTTTTGCACAATCAGGTACTCCATTACATACAAAATCCTTTTCCTTTGCAATTTTAAGAAGTCATGAAGATAAAAATTTTGATGATAAAATTCAGGAAGTCTTGTTTAGGTCTGAAAAATGAAAAATAATTGAGTAAAATTGTCTTAGAACTACATAGAAGAGGTATTGATACCTCAGCCTTAGTGACAAAAAAAGATAAAGAAGATTTTTGGGAAGTAGTCACATCTAAGTTATTGTTAGAAAGGGAATATTTGGATAGGTTGAAGGAACTAGATCCATTTGAAATTTTGTTAAGAAGTAAATCTGGTGTTTCTCTACTTGATTGGAGTTCAATTGTGACTGGAAAACAAAGACCAACTAACCCTCCTCCTAACAGTTCCTCTTCCTCTACTACTGTTGTCCCTAAAACTACCACAATTCCAGTCATCATGGCAGGAAATGTGCGAACTCCACCTGCTGCTGCACCTGCTAGGTATGCCCCTCTTTTTATTCTAGCTGTCCTAAATTCCCTTCCTAGAAAATATTCTGCTAGAATCAAAACTTTTGGAAGTGATGAAGAGATTACAGTTGAAGAGCATGTAGACTATTTTAATGGCTTCATAGACAGGGAGGAGGTTGACCATGATGATGTCAAGATGAGATTGTTTGCTCAGAGCTTTACTAGTGAGGTCAGAAAGTGGTTCAAATTCCTTGCTGCAGGAAGCTTACATAATTGGAATGAATTTGAAGATAGCTTCTTGTACAAGCCTTCACTGAGTACAATAGTTTTAAAAGAACTTTTGATGAAACTATTCAAAAATTTTCAAAGATATTTAACAAAGTTTATGACTCCATCCCTGCCCATCTAAAGATTCCTCCAGGAGCAGCTCAGCTGAGATATGCTGAGGCTTTTGATTATGAATTTTCTATTCTACTGAAAGAAACAGAATCCCCTTCATTAGTTGAAATGAAAAATGAGACAGTGAAGGTGGAAGTCAATATAATAGCAGCAAAAAAGTCCAAGACGGGAAAGACTAAATTGAAAGAAGAAGATAAACCTTCCACCTCAGAGGATAAATTTGACTCCATGATGAAGACAATGGAAAAAATGATGGATAGGCTTGCCCTTGGGAATGCCTCTGCTCCTCCTGCACAAAATGAACCTCAATTTAGAAATACTCAGTTCATAAGACCTCAAAACCAGCAGAGACAAAGGGAAAATAGAAATCAGCCTGACCCTCAAGTGAGGCCACCTTTTCAGCAAAAAATAATTAATGAAGAAGACTAGCCTGAAATACAAGAAGACTCAATTCATTGCCTAGATGAAAACATGTCAGGGATGTTTTTGACTAAGGAAGAATATGATGAGTCAGATCATGATGTAAACAAGGGTGAGGAACCATTTGATTGTCTTAAAGGATATCAACATGCAATATTTGAGATGCGAAAACAATACAACCTAAGAAACAGAAATGTTCCAATTACTGCAAACAAAACAAAGCCCAAGAAAGATTCCCCTAACGCTGTTGAGGTTAGGAAAGATACACCACCTCCTCCTCCTGTTAAAGAGACTGAAAAATATGATTCTTTTTTTAGTTTGGAGAGTGAGATCTCTAAGATCAAAATCCCAGTACCTTTTGGAGAAATTCTTAAGGTGAATGAATACAAAAGTAAGATTGTAAAAATGATAAATTCCCAACCAAGAGCTGCTGATATTCTAAATGTTAAAGAAGATCATCCAACCATATACTTGGGTCCAATATTAGAGGACGAGCAGAATGAAGAGGTGCCTCCTTTTTATGTCAGAATTAGCATTCATGACATGACATTGCATAATTCCATGTTGGATTCAGGGGCCTCTCACAATATTATGCCCAAAGTGATCATTGAAAGGATGGGATTAGAAATTATTAGGCCATATAAGGACTTGTTTTCTTTTGATTCAAAAAGAGTTCAGTGCATTGGTTTAATAAAAGATATTGTTGTTGGTCTTACACAAGTCCCTAACAAGACAGTGGTAATGACATTGTGGTATCAGACATTCCACCTAAGTTTGGCATGCTGTTATCAAGTTCATGGGCAAGAAAGATCAAAGGTACAATGCAGATGGACCTAACTTATGCCACCATCCCTATTTTTGGTGAGAAAAGGAGATTATACGGAGAAACAAGGATGGATTACATGGTAAGTAGTAAGGAAAAACCTAATAATTTCCCAATTTATGATGTTGATACTGAATTAGGATCTGCTATTCTTTTCAATGAATTGACTGATGAAGCAGAGGATGAAAAGAAAGAAGAAAATCAGCAAACTGAAATTCAGGAAACATAAAATCAGTAGACAAAAAATCAGCAAATCAGTGAGGAGAAGGTACAAGGTTGGTGGTTGTTACAATTTGATGGATCAACAAGCAGAGAGGGGGTTGGATCAGGAATTTGGATCACAACTCCAGAGGATGAAATTAAGTTTTTTTATTAGAAACTGAACTTTGATTGCACAAATAACATGGCTGAGTATGAATCTTTATTTTTGGGCATAGAAATTTTGAAAAGAATGGGTGCCCAAAAGATTTTTGTTTGTGGAGATTCTGAATTAGTTATTAAGCAAGTTGAGGGTGTATATCAAACTAAGGATGTGAGAATGAGGGCATATAAAAATTTGATCATGGAGATGTTAGATAATTTTCAATAATATTCATTTATTGTGAAGACTAGTGACCAAAAATCAGTCGCTGAGTCCCTAGCTGTCTCTGCAAGTATATTTATCATTCCTATACATTCCACGGAAATTTATGAGCTTGAAGTTTTCCATAGACCTGCTATCCTTGACAACATTATTAATTGGCAAGTTTTTGGGGATGACTAGCAAGTAAAAAACTTTATAAAATTGAAAGAAGAGTTTGAAAGTACACAAGTAGATCAGAAAAACATGCTTGCTGAAACAAAGGGAAATAATGAAGTGTTACAGCTAAAGATAAAACAATACCCAAATGTATCATACCCCTTGAGAAGCTTTTTGATCAAAATGATGTGTTCAAGTCTCCTAGGATACGAGATGATGATGAAGAGGTAGAGAGTTGTAACCTTGGTATAGCAACAATGCCAAAAATGATTAAGCTTTAAAAGTTTCTTTTAGTTGACATGAAACATAAATATATTGAGATGATGAAAAGGTTCATAGATGTTTTTGCATGGAGTTATGTTGATTTGAAGAAGTATGAACCTATTATCATTCAGCATACCATTCCGATTAAAGAAAATAAAAAGCCTTTCAAGAAGAATACGAGGAGGATTAATACACTTCTCATGCTTCTGATTGAGAAGGAAATTAAGAAACTCTTTGATGCCAAAATCATTGTTCCAATCAGATTCTCAAAGTGGCTTGCAAATCTGGTTCCAATAAGAAAGAAGAGTGGACAGATCAGAATCTAATTTGACTTCAGAAACTTGAAAAAATCTTCTCTGAAGGACAATTACCCTCTCCCAAAGATGGACCAAATTTTGTAGAACATTGTTGGTTCCAAAAGGTTGTCTATGCTTGATGGTTTTTCAGGGTACAATCAGATACTTGTGCATCCAGAAGATCAGGAGAAAACAATCTTTACCACATTATGTGGCACATTCATGTATGCCAAAATTTCCTTTGGTTTAATGTGTAGAAATTATATACAATATGCATGTATACATCAGGACTCTCCTGATCTCACAATATTTATCTTCTTGCAAAAAATAGAATCCTTCCACTATAATTCTTATGGAAATTTAATCAACAATTGAAAAACACATGAAGCAATCAAAACACACATAACACAGTTGTTTAACGGGAAAGCCTGAAGCTGAAAACCCCAACTATATATTATGTAACATGGAGATCATATGACAATCTCATACAAACATACAAAGCTTATCACAAGCTCTCAGTACAGTACAATTGTCATACACTAATCAGGCCCAATCTTGCAAATCCATGCACCGATCTTTGCCACCTGCTAGCTTGCCTCCACTACGCAATCCAAGCTGATTACAAAGACCAATTCAATGTAATCCCACTCTCATTGACTGTGTTATTATCATTGGCAACTCCAATGTATATGTAGATGCAATTCATGCATCACTAATAGTCACAACAGATAGTCTATCTTGCCCTTTCACCTATCTCTCCACTGGTCTCCACTGAAACTGCCATGCACTGTAGTTAACTGATGTATTGTTCAATTGATTAATGAGTTACTATTTAGTGAATTAATTAAATAATTAATTCACACCACTCTCACTAGTGTATCAATCAGTTAGATTATATACAACTAGCTCAACTGAGTCTAACTGAGTTAAACTAAATACAACTCCACTCAAACTCGCCACTTGAGTTCTAATCAAGTCCTCCATGCATTAGCTCCAGTAAACCCTCAGGAATAGCGTAATTCCTTATGTCAGCTACTGTGCCACATCTGTGCACTTAAATGAAGTGCTCCAAGAGAACAAGATAATGTTTAGAGTCCAAATATTATTAAGAGCTAATAATATTTGACATATCTATTTTTAGATTAGCAGTATAAAAATAGATTATGCCCAATATGTCTAAAAATAGAAATTCATATATTTTTCACATTTTACTAACCATCTAAAAATAGCCTCCTGCTACATATAGAATATGCTCACCATGTCTAAAAATAGACATACACCTAAAAATAGCCTGTGTGGGCCCCACCTAGTTTAGGTGATTATTTTCCAACTAGGATCAAGGATGATGTTTTAGGATGCCTCCTTCACTATTTATTGTTGCAATATTCAACACTCCCTCTCAACAACAAAGGACTATCTCTGCATGCGACATGCAACTCCATGCATTCGCCCTACAACTCTTGCTGCAACACTTCTGAAACTAAATAGGCTCCAAACAACTCAATCATTCTTAATGCAACTATCATCAAAGTCTTTGAATTCTGCTGGTACCAACTGCACATGTCTTCAGGAACCATTGCGCTGTTGAATTCTGCACCCATGCACTCTGCACTTGCTATCAACTCTGAACCGCGCTCCAGTATCCGACACTATCACTTTGATATTCCCGCATCAATCCAACTGATCATGCTACTACTGCTTTGTGGGAACCTCGTAGCGAGGTCCAATTCATGAGATCCACACCATCTCCATGAATTCTGCACAAAAATATCCTCTTGGGATTACTCATGCATGTCGCCCCACCTCTCACCTGGTGGTATAGCTGTATGCACTCCCTCTGCCCATCTGGCACGAAATTCATCTGCATGAGTGGTTTCTCCCACTCCATGATCCTCATCTTGTGGATGCTCCACATCTCGAGGTTCACTCTTACCTGCATGAAAATCTAGCTCCCTCTCAAGCTTCAATTGCATGGCTTTCTTACACTTCCCAACAGTAGGAAGCTCCGTAGAAATCCCATCTACAACAAATCCATAAAGATTCTTCTACATCTCTAGTTGTGGCTACTCCACAACCTTCTGAGACTGCTTCTCACACTACATTTTGAGAGGCTTCCTCTCAACCACCAAGTCACTAACCTCTGCTTTTATCCTCAAAGCTTTGCATGCATCTTGTACCTTAGTGCATGTAGATTCTTGGCTCGCGCACATTGCAATTGTCCCGCCGTCGCAAAATTTTCTAACAAAATAGTTGATTTTAAATCGACGATATATCCCTTATCTGAGCTTCGATTTGACCGTTTTTTTTTTTTCAATTCGGGTATTTTTTTAAAAGGAATCCAAATACGCTATTTGCATCTGAAAATTTTGGATCCAAATTTTCAGATATTCTCTGCAAACTCGCGAACCCAAAAATTCCTGCTCTCATTCCATGTAGATAATCTATAACACAACTCTGATACCATGTAAAAATTATATACAATATGCACGTATACATCCAGACTCTCCTGATCTCACAATATTTATCTTCTTGAAAAATACAGAATCCTTCCACTATAATTCTTGCAGAAATTTAATCAACAATTGCAAAACACATGAAGCAATAAAAACACACATAACACAATTGTTTAACGGGAAAGCCTGAAGCTGAAAACCCCAACTATATATTATGTAACATGGAGATCATATGAAAATATCATACAAACATACAAAGCTTATCACAAGCTCTCAGTACAGTACAATCGTCATACACTAATCGGGCCCAATCTTGTAAATCCATGCACCGATCTTTGCCACCTACTAGCCTACCTCCACTGCGCAATCCAAGTCGATTACAAAGACCAATTCAATGTAATCCCACTCTCATTGACTGTGTGATTATCATTGGAAACTCCAATGTATATGTAGATGCAATTCATGCATCACTAATAGTCACAACAGATAGTCTATCTTGCCCTTTCACCTATCTCTCCACTGGTCTCCACTGAAACTGCCATGCACTGTAGTTAACTGATGTATTGTTCAATTGATTAATGAGTTACTATTTAGTGAATTAATTAAATAATTAATTCACACCACTCTCACTAGTGTATCAATCAGTTAGATTATATACAACTAGCTCAACTGAGTCTAACTGAGTTAAACTAAATACAACTCCACCAACTACTTCTATAACTCCACCAAACTCTGTCACATGAGTTCTAACTGAAGTCCTCCATGCATTAGCTCTAGTAAACCTTCAGGAATAGCGTAATTCCTTATTTCAGCTGCTATGCCACATATGTGCACTTAACTGAAGTGCTCCAAGAGAACAAGATAATGTTTAGAGTCCAAATATTATTAAGAGCTAATAATATTCGACATATCTATTTTTAGACTGGCAGTCTAAAAATAGACTTTGCCCAATATTCTAAAAATAGAATTTCATCTATTTTTCACATTTGACCAACCATCTACAAATAGCATCCTGCAACTTATAGAATATGCTCACCATGTCCAAAAATAGACATACACCTAAAAATAGCCTGTGTGGGCCCCACCTAGTTTAGGTGATTATTTTCCAACTAGGATCAAGGATGATGTTTCAGGATGCCTCCTTTACTGTTTATTGTTGCAATCTTCAACATAATGAATGCAGGAGCTACCTTTAAAAGAGAAATGGAAATTCCCTTTGCTGAGGAAAAGGATAAGTTGGTGGTTGTCTATCTGGATGATATAACAGTTTTCTTAAGAGGAGCAGAAGATCACTTGAAGCACCTAGAAAATATTTTGCTGAATTATAGAAGGTTTGGAATTTCTCTCAATCCCACTAAAATAAATTTTTCTCTGACTTCATGAAAGTTAGTTGGGCATATTATTTCTAAACATTGGATTAAGATTGATCCAAACAGGGTCAATGCCATTCAGAAAGTGGATCTGCCTAGAAGCAGAAAGGAAATTCGGTCTTTCCCTGGAAGGGCAAATTTTGTGAGGAGGTTTATTCCTAATTTTGCTGAGATTGTAAAAGACATAAATAAGACGCTAAATAAAGGAGCTGACATCAAGTGGATAGTAGAAGCAAAGCACTCATTTGAGGAGATCAAGAAGGCACTTACTCAAGCACCAGTGTTGATCAGCTTAGATTTTTCAAAAGAATTTCTGGTTTTTACATTTGCAACAGAAAATACAAGTGCTGGAGTTTTGCTGCAAAAAGGAAAACAAGGTACTAAGAAGCCCATTTCATTTTTTAGCAGGACATTAGCTAATTCAGAACTGACGTACAATATATTAGAGAAGCAAGCCTATGCCTTGGTTAAAGCCATCAAAGATTTCAGAATTTACATTCTACATTCTCATGTCATAGCTTTTGTTCCTAATGATGTTGTGAAGGACATCCTAACTCAAGATGTTCTTGATGGTAAGAGAGGGAAGTGGATAGCTAACTTGCTGGAATATGATATAGAGACCAGACCCAGAAAATTGGTCAAAGGTCAAGGCTAGCAAAGCTGATGGCACAGTCAAATTTTGACTATCTTGATATGAATTTAATTGTAGAAATTTTAGAATTATCAGATAACGATGAAGAGATGATTCCCATTGAAGAGAAGTACATCCTTTCTGACTGGTACAAAGACATTTTATTTGTCTTATATCATCACAGAGCGCTTGCTAAATTGAAAAAATCTAAGGCAAGGTTTGTGAAGTTAAAACCCTTGAAGTACTGCATCATTGATAAAAATATGTATTGGAAAGATACTGGTGGTATTATTTTGAAAAAGTGATTGAGGAGTTTCACAAAGGAGATTTTGGTGACCATCATTATTGGAAGGCCACAAAAAATAATATTCTTAGAGTAGGGTACTATTGGCTTTCTATGTTCAAATATGTCTACAAAAAGATTGTTTCCTACCATGAATGCCAGATTTTTGATGGTAAGAAGAAACTTGTTCCTTTACCCCTGGTGCCTATCTATGTTGAGGTGCCATTTCAACAGTTGGGGCTATATTTTATTGGTGAGATTCATTCATCATCTTTGTTGGGTATACGACCAAAGTCCCACATTGACTAGAAGTGGGGAGGATCATGGGTATATAAGGATGGACAAATATCTCCATTGGTATGAGGCCTTTTGGGGTAAAGCCCATAAGCAAAGCCATGAGGGCTTAGGCCCAGAGTGGACAATATCATACCATTGTGGAGATATGTGGTGTCCAGAATCCTTACAAGTGGTATTGGAGCCATGCCCCGAAGTTAGCGAAGTGGATGAATCCTCGAATGCCGAACGAAGGTGGTGGGCCTCGGTAATATCACGATGGGATCCATGGATGAGCTCGGTTAGACAGGCGGTATGCTCTGGATTCTTCATGGACGTGTCCTGGTCCCAACACGGTGAAGAGGAGTTGACCTGGGATAGAGCAAGCTCTCGAGGCAGGTGGTGCTCCATGTAAGGCGTGTGCTTCCAACGCATTGGAGCGGAGAATCTTGGTTGGTAGAGAGTGGACGGATGGATAATCGTTTGAGGGGAGGCTTGATGGTCCTTTGTTCGAGGGGAGGATTGTTGGGTATACGACCAAAGTCCCACATTGACTAGAAGTGGGGAGGATCATGGGTATATAAGGATGGACAAATATCTCCATTGGTATGAGGCCTTTTGGGGTAAAGCCCATAAGAAAAGCCATGAGGGCTTAGGCCCAAAGTGGACAATATCATACCATTGTGGAGATATGTGGTGTCCAGAATCCTTACAATCTTCAGGTCAGCATCAATGGATTCTGACAGCAACTGATTATTTTACCAAGTGGATTGAAGCAATCCCAACTACGCAAGCAAATGATTCAGTTATCATTTCATTTTTGGAAAATAATATATTGTCTAGGTTTGGCTGCCCTATGAATATCATCACTGACAATGCACAAGCATTCAAATCAAAGAAGCTGATCAATTTTTGTCATCAATATCACATTACACTTGGTCATTCTACTGCATACTATCCACAAGGAAATGGTATTGCTGAATCTTCTAACAAGAGCATTGTGAGGATTATTAAGAAGGTGTTGCAGGAAAATAAGAAGTCATGGCATTTGAAGCTGAAGTATGCTCTGTGGGCTGATAGTGTGTGCACAAAGAGATCAATTGGAACTTAACCTTATGAGTTGGTAAATGGAGTTGAAGCCATATTTCCTACATACTTGGGAGTGCCTGTCATGAAGCTGCTACAAGGATTGGAGGATCCAAATGCAATTTAGATTAGAATAAATCAGTTGATACCCTTGCAAGAGAAAAGGGAGGAAGTCTATAACAGTAATCATCAATCTCAAAACATAATCAAGAAGACATTTGATAGGAAGGTCAAGGAAGAAAACTTTCAAATCCAAGATGTAGTTTTGAAATGGGAGGCCAGGATTGAAGAAAAGGGGAAACATGGTAAGTTTGAGAATATTTGGAAAGGTCTACTCCAAGTAGCGGCATTCCATGGAAGCAACACTTACATTTTGTAGGAGATGGATGGACAACCTTGTGCTGAAGGGCCTGTCAATGGCATGTTTTTGAATCACTATTCCTCTTAAGTTTTGCTGATCTTTCATTCCATTTTATATATTCCACTTTTATATGTTTTTCTACTAATAAATAAAAGTTGATCATCAAGCTTGAGCCCGAGGTGAAGGCCATTAGAGTTTGAAGGAAAGATTGGCAATTTTCAAAGTTTTTGTTTTCAAGAAGATGGATAGCACTGGAACTACAGTTTATTTGGTGTACCACAAGGGCACACCATCCCAAGTGGAGCCACTATTATCACTTAGGAAAAAGTGAAACATCATTTGACATAGTCTTAGAGATTCGTGTGTCAAAGGTATGGTCATAGAATTCATTTTTCATTACTTGCTAAAGGAAAATTTTAAATTTTTCTTATTAGCCTATCCTAAGGTCCAAACCCACCCCCATTCAAGTCTTTTCATGTCACATCAGTCATTATTTCATGAAATATTTTATTTCCCAAGCTCACAACTCCGAAAAGGTCATTTTAGCTAAGATTTCCTACTTTCGTAGTGAATTACACAAAAAAAACACAATTTTCTCTATGAAACTGCTAATACTTTCGTAGCGAAACTGCCTAGAAATACACTAAGTACGCTACGAAAGGATGTATTCCTATCTGTATTTTCAAAACAGGTGCTAGGTGTCAGTCAATAATTGAAAGGGTTAGGGTAGATTCCATTCTAGTTAGTTAGGGTTAAATCAAGGTACAATGGTCATGGCTGAAGTCATTATTACCATTTTAAGCATGTATGAGTCATGATTATGCCATGAGTTGTCATCGAAACTTTAAAATATTTCCAAATTGAGTCATTTGTCATTCTCCGCTCCCTCTTTTCATGTTATTGAGCTTTGGAGAGCTATTTCACTAAGCCCAATCAGTGACTGGAATTTTCAAAAGTTTGCAGGTATCACTGATCAAGCGAGGCAGAGAAGACATAAAAGTACCATGGCTGCAAAGAGGAAGACCAAAAAAGGTGGCCACTCTCTCAGATATGAGCCATCAGACATGAAATTGATAAATGAAGACCCAACAACTTCAAAAATTTTCAGATGAGCAGGGTGTTTGTAGTTTTTCCAAATATTGCAAGTACTGCTTATCATTCAGAAGTACTTCACCTGTGAAGGGAGGTATCATATGGTTTATTCTTACCACTTCAGGCTTATGCTACATTTTGTTGGTAAGAAATCTCTTGATCTGCCTTTTTACTTATATATAAGCTTAGAAAAAATGGCAGATAAAGTTCAAGCTAAATCTGAAGGAAATGAAACCTCACTCTTTCATCATGGTTTAATCAAGTTGTTGGTTTTAAAGGAGTTAAAAAGACTAGACATAGACTGGTCTTATTTTCTGTTTGTCAGTGGTTTTGAAGTGGATGCCATTACCCCCAAAAGAAATCCTAAGACTAGAGGTATACCATCACCTTCAATGGCAGAGAAAAGTGAGCCTATAGGTGCAGAGCAAAGTGAACCAGTAATCATGGAAACAAAGAAATTGCAGAAACTTGATACACCTACTGTTTTACCTGCAAAACAAAAGCCAGCTGTGAGAAAGCCTTCAAAAAAAGAAGCAAAAAAGTGGCTAAGGGAAATTTAGAATACATTCTGCATGCTATTGATATTGAGGAAACCCCCATAGTCCAAGCTGAAGATATAGATAAGGGAGGAAAGAAACTCAAGAAAGCTAAATCGGCTAATAAGTTATAATTTGAAGGTGAGGATGCAGGTTTCATGTTTCAGGCTAGGAAACCAATGAAAAGGCATGCCAGAAAGGTCCTGGAAAGAAATAAGGAAGCTCAGAAGGTCACTGAAACTGTCCAGCCACCACCAAGTATCATTTACCTATCATCACCTGCAAAAGAAGATTCAGTCATCAAGCAAAAGAAAGGAAAGGAGAAAATCATTGAAAAACAGAGATTGAGGTCCTTAAGGAGTAGTTGAATTTAGAAAATCATGAAATAACAGTCTTGAAGAAAGAAGCAAGGAAACATAATGTTTAGAAATTAAATTTTGAGAAAATGAAAGAATTTTGGGAAGAGTAGGTTAAAAGTGTATCAAAGACTTTAGGTAACACACAAGAATTGATCAAATGGACTCAAGCATTGAGAGGAGAGGTGAAGCATATCAGAAGAATGAAATTGCACTTGAAATATAGGAACATAAATATGAAGGACCAAGTCAAAGACCTCCAAGAGCAGTTAGAATTGATCCATGAGGAGCTGGAGAAGAAGGGCTTAAAGATGACTGTAGTTTAAAAGCCCATAGCTCAACTTATCATTAATGAAGAGGAAACACCTCAAGGATCTTGAGTTTGATTATGTTTTAAGAGGTTAATGGCATGTTGAAGACCAAATTTCTACAATTGGAGGTTACCTTTTTGAGACAGGGTCAAAATCTGGAAATTTCACAGTTTTTCACAGTTTCGTAGCATTTCCTAGGCTTAAAGCCAGGAAAACGCTACGAAAATTTCTATAGCTTTATTTTTTCCTTTAAAACAAATTTTTTCAGCTTTTAAGTGGGGAGAATGGTGAAGATGAGGTGTCATGTCATGATGGACACCATGCAAGAGAAAATAAGAAGATATTTTGAGTGCAAAAGCCATTTTTTGGACGCTACGAAAGCACGCTATGAAACTGCCCTGTTTTCAGAGCGAGCTATTTTAAAGGATTCTGAGCAGTTTAAAATAATTTTTGGATAGATGGACACATACAAAAGGTCAAGGGATCTTGCCACCAAACATCTATGACTTGAAGACCATGCAATGAAGACAGCTCATCAACTGAAGTTTTATTGAAGATAGGTCATGTTTTCCTGAAAAATAGGGTTTGGTTCCATATGCTTAGGAGGATATTTAATATGTCAAGTAGTGATGAGCTATGTCATAGCCTATTCGAGCATGTGAAGCTTAGTTTTCACTGATATGGAACTGTTTTAAAATATAAGGTAGTTTGATGTAATAAATAGGAGTTTGACTCCTATTAGGAAAAGTCATCTTTAGGGTGTAGTTGTAATTTTCATGATAAAGGACATGTTTTTATGTTATATTAGGTGTAATTGGAAGAGTTCGATGAATCTAGCCAAAAGGCAGATAATCTATGATGTAAGAAGGTATATTTAAAGGTAGATTATTGAAGTTGTAAAGGGTTGGAGATTTTTTGCACCATATGCTGCTCTATGTAATTTGACTGATATCAGTAATATAGAGGACTTCTTCTTGACAGACCTGAGATTCTCATGGATTTTTTAATGTCTTTCTAATATATATCTTTAGGTGTACCACTTGTAGTAGATTTCATCTTTATTACTTAGGATTCATATTTTTATGCTCTAACTTCCTTTATTGATGAAGTGACTGTGTTTTGCTACGTTTTACATGTGATTTGCCTTTGTTAAAGACTCTTATCTGCCTCAGCTTCCATGTCAAGAAACCTTGCCACTGACTCTACTGATTTTTTGACTCCATATGCCTAATGGTTGCAAGGCTGCATTCTTTTCAACCTACATACACAAAAATCAAGTTACTTCTCAAATGGAGTTAGCCATGCAATCCTATCATTATCTAATATTATAAACCCCTTTGAGAGAGCCCTCTCAGATTGAATAGGATAAGCTTTAGTCAAAATCTGGTTTGAAAAAGTTACATAGAGTTGTCTGATCAATATCCAATCAAGTGCAATTTTGTGACAACATTTTGGTGTGTCTGTTGGGAGTCGAATCTAGGTCTATTTCTTGGAAGGAAATTATCCTAAAGGTTGGACTACAAACAAAATTTCCAAAAGCATTCAAGGTATTTCTGCACAATCATGTACTCCATTACATGAAAAATCCTTTTCCTCTACAATTTTAAGAAGTCCTGAAGATAAAAAGTTTGATGATAAAATTTAGGAAGTCTTGTTTAGGTCTGAAAATGAAAAATAATTGAGTGAAATTGTCTTAGAACTACATAGAAGAGGTATTGATACCTCAGGCTTAGTGACACAAAAATATAAAGAAGAGTTTTGGGAAGTAGTCACATCTGAGTTATTGTTAGAAAGGGAATATTTGGATAGGTTGAGGGAACTAGACCCATTTGAAATTTTGTTAAGAAGTAAATTTGGTGTTCCTCTACTTGATTGGAGTTCAATTGTGACTGGACAAAAAAGACCAACCAACCCTCCTCCTAACAGTTCCTTTTCCTCTACTACTGCTGTCCCTAAAACTACCACAGTTCCAGTCATCATGGTAGGAAATGTGCCACCTCCACCTACTGCTGGACCTGCTAGGTATGCCCCTGTTGTTCTTCCAACTGTCGTAAATTCCCTTCCTAGAAAATCTTTTGCTAGAATCAAAACTTGGGGAAGTGATGCAGGGATTACAGCTGAAGAGCATGTAGACCAATTTAATGACTTCATAGACATGGATGAGGTTGACCATGATGATGTCAAGATGATATTGTTTGCTCAGAGCTTTACTAGTGATGTCAGAAAGTGGTTCAAAGCCCTTGCTATAGGAAGCTTACATAATTGGAATGAATTTGAAGATAGCTTCTTAAGAAAGTGGGGAAATAGAACCAACCTTGTACAAGCCCTCATTGAGTATAATAGTTTGAAAAGAGCTGTTGATGAAACTGTTCTAAACTTTTCAAAGAGATTTAACAAAGTTTATGACTCCATCCTTGCCCATCTAAAGCCTCCTATAGGAGCAGATCAGTTGAGATATGCTGAGGCTTTTGATTATGAATTTTCTATTCTACTGAGAGAAAGGGAATCCCATTCATTAGCTAAAATGAAAAATGAGGCAGTGAAGGTGGAATTAAATATGATAGCAGCAAAAAAGTCCAAGATGGGAAAGAATAAATTGAAAGAAGAAGATAAGCCTTCCACCTCAGAGGATAAATTTGACTCCATGATGAAGACAATTTAAAAACTGATTGATAGGCTTGCCCTTGGGAATGCCTCTGCTCCTCTTCCACAACATGAACCTCAGTTTAGAAATCCTCAGTTTAGAAGACCTCAAAACCAATAGAGACCAAGGGAAAATAGAAATCAGCCTGACCCTCAAGTGAGGCCTCCTTTTCAACAAAAATTAGTTGATGAAGAAGACCAGCCCGAACTACAAGAAGACTCAATTCATTGATTAGATGAAAACATGTCAGGGATGTTTTTGACTAAGGAATAAGATGATGAGTCAGATCATGATGTAAACAAGGTTGAGGAACCATCTGATTATCTTAAAGGATATCAACACGCAATCTTTGAGATGCAGAAACAATATAACCTCAAAAATAGAAAAGTTCCAATTACTGCAAACAATACATAGCCCAATAAAGATGCCCCTAAAGCTGCTGAGGTTAGGAAAGATACACCACCTCCTCCTCCTTTTAAAGAGACTGAAAAATATACTTCTATTTTCAGTTTGGAGAGTGAGATCTCTAAGATCAAAATCCCAGTACCTTTTGGATAAATTCTTAAGGTGAATGAATACAGAAGTAAGATTGTAAAAATGATAAATTCCCAACCAGGAGCTACTGATATTCTAAATGTTCAAGAAGATCATCCAACCATATAATTGGTTCCAAGATTAGAGGATGAGCAGAATGAAGAGGTGCCTCCTTTTTATGTTAGCCTTAGCATTCATGAGATGACATTGCATAATTCCATGTTGATTTCATGGGCCTTTCACAATATTATGCCCAAAGTGATCATTGAAAGGATGGGATTGGAAATTACTAGGCCATATAAGGACTTTTTTTCTTTTGATTCAAAAAGAGTTCAGTGTGTTGGTTTAATAAAATATGTTGTTGTTGGTCTTACACAAGTCCCTGCTAAGACAGTGGTAATGGACATTGTGGTAGCAAACATTCTACCTAAGTTTGGCATTCTATTATCAAGGTCATGGGCAGCAAAGATCAAAAGTACAATGCAGATGGACCTAACTTATGCCACCATTCCTGTTTTTGGTGAGAAAAGGAGATTATACAGAGAAACAAGGATGGATTACATGGTAAGTAGTAAGGACAAACCTAAGAATTTCCCAATTTATGATATGGATGTTGAATTAGGATCTGCTATTCTTTTCAATGAATTGACCGATGAAGCAGAGGATGGAAAGAAAGCAGAAAATCAGCAAATTGAAATTCAGGAAACAAAAAATCAGTAGACAGAAAATCAACAAATCAATGAGGAGAAGATAGAAGGTTGGTGGTTGTTACACTTTGATGGATCAAAAGGAAGAGAGGGGGCTGGATCATGAATTTGGATCACAAATCCAGAGGATGAAATTAAGTTCTTTTGTTACAAACTGAACTTTGATTGCACAAATAACATGGCTGAGTATGAATCTTTATGTTTGGGCTTATAAATTTTGAAAAGAATGGGCGCCCAAAATATTTTTGTTTGTGGAGATTCTGAATTAGTTATTAAGCAAGTTGAGGGTGTATATCAAACTAAGGATGTGAGAATGAGGGCATACAAAAATTTGATCATGGAGATGTTAGATAATTTTCAATAATATTCATTTATTATGAAGACTAGGGACGAAAGCTCAGTAGCTGACTCCCTAGATGTCTCTGCAAGTATATTTATCATTCCTGTACATCCCACTGAAAGTTATGAGGTTGAATTTCACCATAGACTTGCTATCCCTGACAACATTATTCATTGGCAAGTTTTTGAGGATTACCACCAAGTAAAAAATGTTATAGCACTGAAAGAGGAGTTTGAAAGTACATAATTAGATCAACAAAACATGCTTGTTGAAACAAAGGGAAATTCTGAAGTGTTACAAGTGAATAATAACTCAATACCGAAATGTCTCATACCCCTGGAGAAGCTTTTTGATCAAAATGATGTGTTTAAGTCTCCTAGGATACAAGATGATGATGAAGAGGTAGAGAGTTGTAACCTTGGTATAGTAACAATGCCAAAAATGATTAAGCTCTCAAAGTTTCTTTCAGTTGACATGAAACATAAATATATTGAGATGATGAAAATTTTCATAGATGTTTTTGCATGGAGTTATGCTGATTTGAAGAAGTATGACCCTACTATCATTCAGCATACCATTCCTATTAAAGAAAATGAAAAGCCTTTCAAGCAGAATCTGAGGAAGATTAATCCACTTCTCATGCCTTTGATTGAGAAGGAAATTAAGAAACTCTTTGATTCCAAAATCATTGTTCCAATCAGATTCTCAAAGTGGCTTGCAAACTTGGTTCCAGTAAGAAAGAAGAGTGGAGAGTTCAGAATCTGCATTGACTTCAGAAACTTGATCAAAGCTTCTCTGAAGGACAATTACCCTCTCCCAAAGATGGAAAAATTTTTGTAGAACATTTTTGGTTCCCAAAGGTTGTCTATGCTTGATGGTTTTTCAGGGTACAATCAGATACTTGTGCATCTAGAAGATCAGGAGAAAACAACCTTTACCACACCATGTGGCACATTCATGTATGCCAAAATTCCCTTTGGTCTAATGAATGCAAGGGCTACATTTCAAAGAGAAATGGACATTGCCTTTGTTGTGGAAAAGGATAAGTTGGTGGTTGTCTATCTGGATGACATAACAATTTTCTCAAGGAGAGAAGAAGATCACTTGAAGCACCTAGAAAAGATTCCGCTGAAGTGTAGAAGGTTTGGAATTTCTCTCAATCCCACTAAAAGTATTTTTGCTATGACTTTAGGAAGGTTACTTGGGAATATTATTTCTAAAGATGGGATTAAGATTGATCCAAGCAGGGTCAATTCCATTCAGAAGGTGGATCTACCTAGAAGCAGAAAGGAAATCCAGTATTTTCTTGGAAGGGTAAATTTTGTGAGGAGGTTTATTCCTAATTTTGCTGAGATTGTAAAAGAAATAAATAAGATGCCGAAGAAAGGAGATGACATCAAGTGGATAGTAGAAGCAAAGCACTCATTTGAGGAGATCAATAAGGCACTTACTCAAGCACCACTGTTGATTAGCCCGAATTTTTCAAAAGAATTTATGGTTTTTACATTTGCATCAGAAAATACAATTGTTGGAGTTTTGCTGCAGAAAGGACAACAAGGTACTGAGCAGCCCATTTCATTTTTTAGCAAGACATTAGCTAATTCAGAACTGGCGTACAACATATTAGAGAAGCAAGCCTATGCCTTGGTTAAAGCCATCAAAGATTTTGGAATTTACATTCTACATACTCATGTCATAGCTTTTGTTCCTAATGCTGTTGTGAAGGACATCCTAACTCAAGATGATATTGATGGTAAGAGAGGGAAGTGGATAGCTAACTTGTTGGAATATGATATAGAGATCAGACGCACAAAATAGGTCAAAGGTCAAGGGCTAGCAAATTTGATGGCACAGTCAAATTTTGACTATCTTGATATGAATTTAATTGCAGAAATTTCAGAATTATCAGATAACGATGAAGAGTTGATTTTCATTGAAGAGAAGTACATCCTTTCTGACTGGTACAAAGACATTTTATTTGTCTTACATCATCACAGAGAGCTTGCTGAATTGATAAAGTCTAAGGCAAGGTTTGTGAAGTTAAAATACTTGAAGTACTGCATCATTGATAAAAATCTGTATTGGAAAGATACCAGTGGTATTATTTTGAATTGTTTGTTGGAAGAGGAGGCTGAAAAAGTGATTGAGGAGTTTCACAAAGGAGATTGTGGAGGCCATCATTATTGGAATGCCACAACAAATAATGTTCTCAGAGTAGGGTACTATTGGCCTACTATGTTCAAATATGTCTACAAAAATATTGTTGCCTGCCATGAATTCCAGATTTTTGATGGTAAGAAGAAACTTGTTCCTTTACCCTTGATACCTATATATGTTGAGGCGCCATTTCAACAATGGGGGCTAGATTTTATTGGTGAGATTAATTCATCATCTTTAGGTCAACATCGCTGGATTCTGACAACAACTAATTATTTTACCAAGTGGATTGAAGCAATCCCAACTTGGCAAGCAAATGATTCAATTATCATTTCATTTTTTGGAAAATAATATATTGTCTAGGTTTGGCTGCCCTATGAAGATCATAACTGAAAATGCACAAGCATTCAAATCCAAGAAGCTGATAAGTTTTTGTCATCAATATTACATTACACTTGGTCATTCTACTGTATATTATCCACAAGGTAATGGTCTTGTTGAATCTTCTAACAAGAGCATTGTGAGGATTATTAAGAAGGTGTTGCAGGAAAATAAGAAGTCATGGCATTTGAAGCTGAAGTATTCTCTGTGGGCCGATAGTGTGTGCACAAAGAGATCAATTGGAACTTCACTTTATGAGTTGGTATATGGAGCTGAAGCCATATTTACTACATCCTTGGGAGTGCTTGTCATGAAGCTGTTGCAAGGATTGGAGGAGGAGCCAAATGCAATTCAGATTAGAATAATTTAGTTGATAGCCTTGTAGGAGAAAAGGGAGTAAGTCTATAATAGTAATCAACAATCTCAAAACATAATCAAGAAGACATTTGACATGAAGGTCAAGGAGAAAAACTTTCAAATCCAAGATGTGGTTTTGAAATGGGAGGCCATGATTGAAGAAAAGGGGAAACATGGTAAGTTTGAGAATATTTGGAAAGGTCCATTTAGAGTAGTTGCATTCCATGGAAGCAACACTTAAATTCTGCAGGAGATGGATGGACAAACTTGTGCTGGAGGGCATATCAATGGTAGGTTTTTGAAGCACTATTCCTCTTAAGTTCCGTTGATCTTTCATTCCATTGTATATATTCCATTTTTATATGTTTTTCTGATAATAAAGACAGGCTGATCATCAAGCTTGAGTCCAAGGTGAAGGCCATTGGAGTTTGAAGGAAATATTGGCAAATTTCAGAGTTTTTGTTTTCAAGAAGATGGATGGCACTGGAACTACAGGTTCTTTGGTGTACCACAGGGGCACACCATCCCAAGTGGAGCCACTATTATCACTTAGGAAAAAGTGCAACATCATTTGACATAGTATTAGAGGTTCATGTGTCAAAGGTATGGTCATATAATTCATTTTTCATTACTTGGTAAAGGAAAATTTTAAGTTTTTCTTATTAGCCTATCCAAAGGTCCAAACCCACCCCCATTCAAGTCTTTTCATGTCACATTAGTCATTATTTCCTGACATATTTTATTTCCCAAGCTCACAACTTTGGAAAGGTCATTTTAGCCAAGATTTCCTACTTTCGTAGTGAATTACACAGAAAAAACACACTTTTCTCTACGAAACTGCTAATACTTTCATAGCAAAACTGCCCAGAAATACACTAAGTATGCTACGAGAGGAGGTATTCTTGTCTATCTTTTCAAAACATGTTCTAGGTGTTAGTCAATGATTGAAAGGGTTAGGGTAGATGCCATTCGAGTCAGTTAGGGTTAAATCAAAGTACAATGGTCATGGCTAAAGTCATTATTACCATTTTAAGCATGTATGAGTCATGATTATGCCATGAGTTGTCATCAAAACTTTAAAATATTTCCCAATTGAGTCATTTTTCATTCTTTTCTTCCTCTTCGCATGTTATTGAGCTCTGGAGAGCTATTTCACTAAGCCTAATCTGTGGTTGGCATTTTCAAAGGTTTGCAGGTATCATTGATCAAGCGAGGCAGAGAAGACATAAAAGTACCATGGCTGAAAAGAGGAATACCAAAAAAAGTGGCCACTGTCTCAGATATGAGCCATCAGACATGAACTTGATAAATTAAGACCCAAAAAATTCTGAAGTTTTCAGAAGAACATGGTGTTTGCAGTTTTGCCAAAGATTGCAAGGATGCCATGTGCATGTTTCTAAAGCGTTTGCCATGAATTTCAATGGGACAGCTGCAAAAGTGGGAATGCTGAACCTCACTATAACACTAGAGACTATTGCAGTAGCAACAATAATTCCAAGAGGAGGAGAACAATGGCTCAAAGGTTTCAAATTCAACATGCAAGATTGTAAGGAATTTATCAAACCATAACTTAGTGTAATATTCCTAATTAGTCCTAAGCTAACTGGAATATTCAATTTTGTTTTCTATCTTTGTTTAAAGAATAAAAGTGTAAAGGAGGTCCATAAAACTCCTACTAAAGAATAAGTCATTGCCAAATGTGAAAAAGGCTAAATCTTGGCTATGTAAGCAAGCATCCTTAGGTGTGAAAGGGGCTGGATATTTTGACTGGGTCAACCTTGACCAAATCTACATCGCTTTCTTGGAGGAGTGGCCATCAATGAGGCACAACAGAATTTTAGATGGAGATGGCTTGTGTGAAAGAAGCTATTTCATTGAAGGTGGTTTAGGGTTTACAATCTCATAACTTATAAAAGGAAGAGGATGGCAACATGAGAAAGCTGTTGAATGATATTGGATTTTGATGTATTTTCTGTTTATACATATATCATTATCTTGCTGTTTAGCTGAGAATAATGTTGTTTAGCATTGGGTGTTCCTAATCGAGAATCCCACCTCTTCTCATTGAGTAGCTCTTGGAAGAGTTTGTACTAAATTGTCCACTACCTGGCTGAAGGCCAAGCTACTTCTTTCAACTACAACGTAGATCCTGTTGAGGGTTTGGTTGTCTTTGCAAGATGCAACAAGTGAAGGCTAGATCTACTCAGATCTAGACCATTTTAGTGCTCCATTTCAGTGGGGAAGGCTTCTAAACCATTGGGAGGAGAGTATTGGACATCTTGAGCTTCATTTTCTGATATTGGCATGTGGCCAAATATGTTCTAAACCCTACAACACAGTCTTGCTTCCAAAAATGTGTTATTCCTGTAGGTGCTGTTGCAGGGTCTTTTGGAATACCATCTAGAGAGTTGGTTTTCAAGTGTTGGGGATCTACCCTTGACTTTGGAGATCCATTGGAGGGATCATTTTCTTATTTCATATCATATTAGATCCAATTCCAGATCTGAATATTTCTACAGACCTGCAGCCTTAAAAATCAGATCTACTCATTGTACATGGTGTAATGCTAAAAACCCCAATGGGATTTTGAAGAAGAGCCAATATAGTGTATGGATCTGTCATAGATCTGACTTTTCATGCATTTTTTTGATCTATATCTAAAGTGTAATCAACATCTGTTTGTAGCCCAATAAAATAACGCTGTCAAGCTATTTCTAGTCTTAATACATGGCCGCAGCACCTCTTTTTGAGGATTTTATTCTATTGGAGACTTGTATTTCTTATTATACATCTCATGGGCCTTCATGTACATCTATTTTTATATTTCCAATGTGAATGAAGGGTCTCCATATTGGCCTCTTTCTCTGTATAAGATGATATGCGTTATTTTCTGCATATTTTCCTTATATTGCTGCATTCCCTATTTGGGAATATTACAGTGGTATCGAAGCATCATCTTGGCACAACCTATGCTTTCTAAGAAGCCAATATGTATTTTGAATAAAATAAAATATAGAATAATTTTGATTGCATTGATGAAAAAGAAAACAAGGCTCAAACCCCTTTATCTAAAAGAATGAAAGGGAAGGAGTTCTCAGAAACCCTATTTCCAACTATGCATGAGATTAAGAGAGAAATCAGGGGAATGAGGAAGGAAAGACATGAGGATCCCTCAAGAAGACTTGCACATGAAGAAATCCCCAGTTATTCATAATATGTGTGTGAGAATTCAACCACACAATCAGATCTACAGTGCTGTAGCATGCCTACATTCTTGGAAAGAGAAGAAGCAGAAGGAGAAACACCAAAGGAGGAGACTCTTGGCGACTATCTCCAAGAATATGAATCTTATTCTAGAAGATTCAAGGAGAATTTAAGCTTCCAAGAGTTTTGTCAACTTAAATAAGAGAGAAGATCCAATAGCTACAATAGAAGAAGAGGGTGCATGCAACACACTTTGGGTAGATTCTTTCTACCTACTTTTGATGGATCACCTAAGAGCACAACCAAGTCTTGGGTAAGGAAGCTACACACATATTTCCAGCTGCATCAAGTTTAAGAAGACGAAGACATAAGAGTAGCAGCATTGCATCTTCAAGGTAAGGCATATGTTTGGTGGTTATTTGAATCTTCATTGAAAAATGCAAATATATCTACTTATGCAAAGTTCACTAGGAGGTTAGTGAAAATATTTGATTTAAAAAAAATTGAAACTTCCTTGGGAGAGAAAACCAAGCCCTAAGAAATCAGAACCCTTGCATGAGTTGGAAGGATCCATGAAGCCAACTCCATTTCAGAACATTGTTGAAGGGGTTAAAGATTTGCAACATCTTTTCCAAGGGAAAAGGCCCCACTTCAGCAAAAAAATTCTTCTCAAGAAGAAGACATGAGGATTCATTTTTCAAGAGGAGATCAAGAAAAAGGGTCTCTTAATGATGAGGTATTCTCCATTGATGAGTAGAAGGAAGAGGAAGAGCTGGAAAGATCCTCCAGCGCTGTGACAACAGAAGGATATCTACTTCTATTTGGAGATGGAGGTGAAGCAATTGCTTCCACTAGAAGGGCTCTTGTGTCTTTGCAATAAGCTCCACGAGATCTTACACATGAATATCATGAGTAGCATGTGTCTATGTTGATAGGCAATGAGACAAAACAGTGGAGGAAGTGTGTTCCAACATTGGATACATTCTTGGGAACACACACTATGTTAGATCATTCCTTTGTGATCATGACTATTGACACCAAGAATATGTTGGGTGTACATGGGTTAATTACATCTGAAGAAAGCACATTAGATTGTGAGATCTTGTAGAAGGTAGGAGAAGAAGAAAAAAGAGGGATCACAACGCTAACATGGTAGGAGATGATCCACTATTACATGGAGGAAAAGATGGGGCAATTGCTCCAATCAGAAGCACTCTTGCACCCTTAAGAGTGATACCCCATTATCATGAAACTTTCACACAAAAGATAGAGATGGATTTGCACAGTGGAAGCAGGGATATGATAATCCCATCTATTATGCACATGGGGATGATCCATGAGACATAATTATCTTGTGGAAAACCACCTGGGAAACCACCTGATTTAGATTTGGTGAAATATATCTCACACTTTGATGCTCCATTCATAGATCTAAGAAGGGAGGGAGCATTAGAAGACCATAATACAAAATTGAGAGTGTTGGGGAAGCTCAAGGGGGAGGGAAGTATTTTCCCCTTATCACCATTGTCCACTCTCTCATCTCATACTGCGCTGAGAGAAGATGCTGCAAGAATGGAGAAAGACACCATCATGGGGCAAGGAGGGAAGTCCTTGGCTATGAAGACTCATAAGATAATCTCACTTGGAGAGAAATATTCCATACATGATAGAAGATGGTGGCCTCAAATGCATAATTTGGCAAGAATAAGGAGGTTTTGGATAGATTATAGCCTTCCATGGGAGACTAACTTCCAAAAACTTCCATCTTCATTTGAGCATGTGCATATGCAAGAAGGCAACAAGGAGGGAATAGAAACCTTCCATCATATACCTTTGGCATGGGAGATTTCAAGGAGGAGAAGAAGAGAAGGGATGACCTTCCAACAAATACCTTTGGCATGGGAGATGTCAAGGAAAGGAGCAGCCACATGACATACATTTCAGTTGATAGATCGACAACGCTGTCATTGTTGAAGAGTCTAGATCCATATTGGAAATCCCAATTGTTGGTGGATTATTCCAAGGACCTTCACACATGCATGATTCTAGATGATTAGATACATGATGAGGGCTATTTACTCCAAGATGGAGTCATCTATGATCATGGTAGGATCTTCTTGTCTAGAGCCTCCAATCTTAAGGAGAAGTTGCTACAAAGGGCCTATGAAGTGTTCTGTTTTAGCCACACATATTCCATGAAGCTCAACAACATCATGATGAGGAGCTACCATTGGGAGGGCTTTTAAGGAGAAATATATTAGCATTATCAAAGATGCATGTACTATTTGGAGATAGAGCAACAACATAACTCTATGAGAGAGTTAATTCAACCTTCTCTTTCTTCTTTTCAGAGAGGAGATAGATCTACGCACCACTCCATTTGTATAAGGAGGAATTCTAGTGGAAAACATGCTCATGTAAATAATGTTTCATTTGATTATTGTTTGCATTCTTCCACTTTCTATGTGTAGGCCATGGCTCCAAGGAGGAGCATTGTACCTTATAAACTTCATGGTCAACTTTGGGCCAAAACTATTTCTGAATATGGCCACTCCCTTGGAGGACAAAGGGAGATTTTGCAACAAGATGGGTGCTTTCCTAAGGCACCAAATATATCTCACACTTTCAGCCCTGGTGAGATGATATGGGAAACAAGTAAGTGGTGGGGAAACCAAATACCACATCTTGATCTAATGCAGTCAGGAGATGCACTGCGCTAGTTCCACATGTGGGACTATGACCCACCTCCATATGCACAAATTTTTGTTTGCATATATATTGTTTTGATCCCCTACATTAATGATGTGCTTGTAATTTTTACGGGGATGTATGGAGGGAGGAGGGAAGGTATGCATGTTCCCTATGGGATGGAAACTCTCCACGTACCTTATGCTACATTTTTCAGGGAGAACATTGGGCAAACCATGTTTGTTTCATTTGCACTTTTGTCTCCTTATGGGTTGGACTATTTGCATCTCATGAGAACTTTGGAAGAACAATTCATGGAGGGATAGATTGGTGAAAATTTAGCTGATGGAGGAAGCCTATCACATGTTGGTGTCACCAATAGAGGAGGAGAAGAGTTTCAGTACTCACCTTATTAGTTGCTTGAGGACAAGCAACATTTGGGAGGGGAGGACTTTAATATTCCTAATTAGTCCTAAGCTAATTGGAATATTCAATTTTGTTTTCTGTCTTTTTTTAAAGAATAAAAGTGTAAAGGAGGTCCATAAAACTCCTAATAAAGAATAAATCATTGCCAAATGTGAAAAAGGCTAAATCTTGGCTATGTAAGCAAGCACCCTTAGGTGTGAAAGGGGCTGGATATTTTGACTGGGTCAACCTTGAACAAATCTACAACATTGTCTTGGAGGAGTGGCCATCAAAGAGGCACAACGCAGTTTTAGATGGAGATGGCCTGTGTGAAAAAAGCTATTTAATTGAAGGTGGTTTAGGGTTTACAAGATCTTAACTTATAAAAGGAAGAGGATGGCAGCATGAGAAGGTTGTTGAATGATATTGGATTATGATGTATTGTCTGTTTAGACATATATCATTCCCTTATAGTTTAGCTGAGAATAATGCTATTTAGCATTGGGTGTTCCTGATCGGGAATCCCACCTCTTCCCATTGGGTAGCTCTTGGAGAGTTTGTACTACATTGTCCATTATGGCTGAAGGCCAATCTAATTCTTTCAACAAAAATGTAGATCCTGTTGAGGGTTTTGTTGTCTTTGCAAGCTGCAGCAAGTGGAGGCTAGATCTACTCAGATCTAGCCCATTTCAGTGCTCCATTTCAGTGGGGAAGGCTTCTAAACCGTTGGGAGGAGAGTATTGGACATCTTGAGCTACATTTTCTGATCTTGGCATGTGGCCAACTATGTTCTAAACCCTACAGTGCAGTATTTCTTTTAGAATTGCATTATTCCTGTAGGTGCTGTTGTAGGGTCTTTTGGCATACCATCTGAAGAGTTGGTTTTCAAGTGTTGGGGATTTGCCCTTCACTTTGGAGATCCATTGGAGGGATCATTTTCTTGTTTCATATCATATCAGATCCAATTCCAGATCTGAATATTTCTATAGATCTGCAGCCTTAAAACTTAGATCTACTCATTGTACATGGTGTAATGCTAAAAACCCCAAGGGTGTTTTGAAGAAGAGCCAATATAGTGTATGGATTTGTAATAGATCTAAATTTTCATGCATTTGTTTGCTCTAGATCTGAAGTGTAATCAATAGATGTTTGCAGCCCAATAAAATAACATTGTAAAGCTATTTCCAGTCTTAATACATGGTTGCAACACCTATTTTTGAGGATTTTCTTCTATTGGAGACTTGTATTTCCTGTTATACATCTCATGGGCCTTCATGTACATCTATTTTGCTGTTGTAAATGTGAATGAAGGGTCTCCATATTGAACTCCTGCTTTGTATTAGATGATATGTGTTATTTTCTGCATATATGACTTCTATTGCTGTATTCCCTATTTAGGAATATTACACATAGTGAGATTGACCTTAAAAATGCCATTCCAAGGAGCTACATGAAAGACAATTTCTCAAAGCTACTGCTTATCATTCAGAAGTACTTGACCTGTGAAGGGAGGTATCATATTTTTTATTCTTACCACTTTAGGCTTCTGCTACATTTTTTTGGTAAGAAATATCTTGATCTACCTTTTTAATTATATAGAAGCTTAGCAATAATTGAAGATAAAGTTCAAGCTAAATCTGAAGGAAATGAAACCTCACTCTTTCATCATGGTTTAATCAAGTTGCTAGTTTTAGAGGAGTTAAAATGACTAGACAGAGACTGGTATTCTTTTATGTTTGTCAGTGGTTTTGAAGTGGATGCCATTACCCCTAAAAGAACTCCTAAAACTAGAGGTATACCATCACTTTTAGTGGCAGAGCAAAGTGAGCCTATAGGGGCAGATCAAACTAAACCAGTAATCATGGAAATAGAGAAATTGCAGAAACTTGATACGCCTGCTCTTTTACTTGGAAAACAAAAGCCAACTGTGAGAAAACCTACAAAACAAGAAGCCAAACAGTGGCTAAGGGCAATTTATAAGACATTATGCATGATATTGATATTGAGGAAACCCCCATAGTCCAAGATGAAGATATAGATGAGGGAGGAAAGAAACTCAAGAAATCTAAATCAACTAAGAAGTTAGAATTTGAAGGTGAGGATGCAGGTTTCATGTTTCAGTCTAGGAAACCAATGACAAGGCATGCCAGAAAGGTATTGGAAAGTAGTAAGGAAGCTCAGAAGGTCACTGAAACTATCCATCCACCACCAAGTATCATTGACCTATCATCACCTGTAAAAGAAGATTCAGTCATCAAGAAAAAGAAAGGAAAGGAGAAAATCATTGAAAAAACAGAGATTAAGGTCCTTAAGGAGCAGTTGAAGTTAGAAAATCATGAAATAGTAGTATTGAAGAAATAAGCAAGGAAACATAATGTTGATAAAGTGAAGTTTGAGAAAATGAAAGAAGTTTGGGAAGAGCAGGTTAATAGTGTGTCAAAGACTTTAGATAACATACAACAATTGATCAAATGGACTCAGCCATTGAGAGAAGAGGTGAAGCACATCAGAAGAATGAACCTACACTTGAAATATAGGAAAAAAAAGCTGAAGGACCAAGTCAAAGGCCTCCAAGAGCATTTATAATTCATCCATGAGGAGCTAGAGAAAAAGGGCTTAAAGATGACTGTAGTTGAAAAGCCCATAGATCAACTTATCATTAATAAAGAGGAAACACCTCAGGGCTCTTAAGTTGAGTTTGATTATGTTTTAAGAGGTTAATGGCATGTTGAAAACCAAATTTCTACAACTAGAGGTTACCTTTTTGAGACAGGGTCAAAATCTGGAAATTTCACAGTTTCGTAGCGTTTCCTAGGCTTAAAGCCAGGAAAACGCTACGAAATTTCTATAGCTTTCCTTTTGCCTTTAAAACAAAATTTTTCAACTTTCAAGAGGGGATAATGGTGATGATGAGGTGTCATGTCATGATGGACACCATGCAAGAGCAAAGAAGTAGAAATTTTGAGTGCAAAAGCCATTTTTTGGACGCTACGACAGCACACTACGAAACTGTCCTATTTTCGTAGCAAGCTATTTTTGAAGGTTTCTGAGCCGTTTAAAAGAAGTTTTGGATATATGGACACATGCCATAGGTCAAGGGACCTTGACACCAAACATATACGAGTTGAAGACCATGCAATGAAGACATCTCATCAGCTGAAGTTTTCGTTGAAGATGGGTCCTGTTTTCCTGAAAGATAGGGTTTGGTTCCATATGCTTAGGAGGATATTTAATATGTCAAGTAGTGATGAACTATGTAATAGTATATTCAAACATGTGAAGATTATTTGTCACTGATATGTAATTTTTTTAAAAGATAAGGTATTTTGATGTAATAAATAGGAGTTTGACTCCTATTAGGAAAAGTCATCTTTGGGGTGTAGTTGTCATTATCCTATTAAAGGACATGTTTTTCTATTATATGAGGTGTCATAGGAATATTTTGATGAATCTAGCCAAGAGGCAGATCATATCTGATGTAGGAAGGTCTATTTAAATGAATATTATCGAAGTTTTAAAGGGTTGGAGATTTTTTAAACCATATGCTGCTTTATGTAATTTGACTGATATCAGTAAGACAAAGGACTTCTTCTTGACAGACCTGAGATTCTCATGGAGTTTTTAGTGTCTTTCTGATCTATATATTTATGTGTACCACTTGCAGTATATTTCATCTTTATTACTCAGAATTCATATGTTTATTCTCTAACTTCCTTTATTGATGAAGTGACTATGTTGCCCTATGTTCTATGTGTGATTTGCCTTTGTTAAAGACTCTTATCTGCTTTAGCTTCCATGTCAAGAAACCTTGCCACTGAATCTACTGATTTTTTGACTCCATAAGTCTAATGGTTGCAAGCCTGTATTATTTTCAACCTACATACACAAAAATCAAGTTACTTTTAAAATAGAGTTAGCCATCTAATCCTATCATTATCTAATATTATAAACCCCTTTGAGAGAGCCCTCTCAGATTGAAGAGGCTAAGCTTCAGTAAAAGGATGGTTTGAAATAGTTACATAGAGTTGTCTGATCAACAGCCAATCAAGTGCAATTTTGTGATAACAGTTCCATTAAAGGATCAAAGCACAAATTTTACCAGTGAGCCAGTGCGCTAGGGTTTTTGGACAAGTTCGACTAACAAGATGTCATAACAGGGTTTGAGACCAGAGCACAATGTGGAGGGAGCAACAAAATTTTTCTCATGGAAGGAGATAATTATTGTGGTGCTTGAGGAGAACCGTGTGAAATAATTTGTGGAGAACCCATTGGTTACACCATATGACCCCCAAAAACTGACTTAGCACAAAAAAAAATGATACCAAAGCAAGAAGGCTCATTCTTTAGGGATTCAAAGACCACATATTTCCATATCTTTTCGGTAAGAAGACTGCTAAGGAAATGTGGATAATGATCATGAACTGTTACCAGGGCACAAGAAAAGCCATAAAAATCGTGCTCAAGGACAGGTTGAGAAACATCCAGATGGACAAGTCTAAGCCCATAGTCTCCTATCTCATCAGATTCACTCAGGTGAAGGATGAGTTGGCCGGTGTGGGTGAGACAATTGTGGGAATAGATTTGGTGAGCCTTGTGTTGTTAGGAATTCAGATTTTGTGGGATAACTTCTAGGACGTATAGTGGTAGAGAGAAGCTTATAGAATGGGAGAATTTGTGGTTTGAATGTGTTCAGGAGGAGATTCAAAGGATAGATAGATCTGGAGCACATGTGAAGCATGAGGAAGATAAATTTTCCCTAGTTGGAAAAGGGGACAAGGCCAAAGGAAAAAAGGGCGCAGGAGGGGCTGAGTCTAGCTCTTGAGGAAAGAACAAAAGAAGGATTTGTCCAAGATAAAGTGCTTCAAGTGTCATAAGTTTGGACACTATGCCACCAAGTGTCCTTATAGGAAGAAAGGGTCCAAGAAGGACCAAGTGACAACTTCAGAAAGAGTGGACGAGTTCAGTGCCAAGTTTGAGGAGGAGTTCTTGCTCATAGCTTACATGAAAATCTTTGTAGCTAGTAGTGTATGATACATTGACACTAAAGCTTCCAACCATATGATTGAGAACAATGAATGTTTTAGCCAATTGATGGAGAAAGACACGCAATTTCATATCGAGCTAGGAGATGATGAAAAGTACTTGACCAAGGGTGTAGGTACTATCAGATTTGAGAGGGAGTCTAGTAATCGTCTTCATCTCAATGATGTCCTCTATGTTCCAGGGCTTAAAAAGAACCTTATTTCTATTTCAACCCTAGAGGATAAGGGTTACGAGGTAATCTTTAGTAGAGGAAAATCCTACCTCAAACCCTTAATTTTTGGAGTTATGAAGCATATTGGTGTGAGGCTGAGGAACACTTACTGGCTATAGTTTGAGATAATCGTGACCTTGAGTCGCATCAAGGAGGGATGTGAGCAGGCTGTTGAGTCGCACTTTTGCCCAAATTTTCACGATATTTATCACATCATTACATGCTTGTACCTGGTGTTTTTAATCGTTATTAATCCATTATGTTGTTAATTAGAGGAATTTAGAAACAATAGTTATAATTCTTGTTTTTAGTTAATTCGATGAGTGTTTTTGATTTCTTCTTGGTTGCAGGAAGGTTCAATGCAACAATGCATTCAAGTGCGAATTCACCAAATGAATAAAAGCAGCAACTGGGTAGTTGAATGGATATAGGTGAAAATGTACAATTTGCGACCAAATGGAGAAAAATCTATAAATTCTGAGACGTGGGTTGTGTTCAGAGCACCGTGTTTCATATAACCCAGAAACTGTTTGGCGAAATTCGATTTCATGAAGGAGTTATTGTATTTTGGGGGTTAGTAGTGTCGCCTAGTTGCATAATGGGAGCATTACAACTGCCCCCTTATGTATAGATTTGTAGATAATTTTGTTTTCCTTGATTTGATTATCATAATTTTACTATCAGAATTTTTGAATTCTGATGGATCACATTAATATAATCAGTATCACCTAGGGAAGGAAGTTTTCAGTGTTTCAAATTAATAGGTGTTGACAGTTCTATACCAACACACCCTTCAGTCCATGCATTGCTATATTTTATCAACATGAACTATAAAACTTGTGGGAGGAAGGGACAAGATGTAAAGCATAACGAACAGTTGGTCCTGGCCTTGAGTTCTACTCATGGAAGGATAACCCAACCTTCTTCTAATTCGTCGTAGATTTGGGCTGATGGAAATGTCTCAACGACCTTTTCAAAATATACAAAGAAGCATAAAATATACCTCGGCTATCTCTGCGTGGTGCAATAGAAATATCATAGAAGAATAGTCAAGGAAAACCGTTCAGGAGTACAAATCCATTGCTTGAGAGTCACGAAGTGATTTTCATATAAATAGCATAGATCACCATCTATTCATGTGTACATTTCAATCGAGCTTTTATGGGGATCGATGGATGCTACAACAATGTCCTTGCTTTGCCTTAATTTATGTTATCACCAATTATTTGGATACCAATTTATGGTTAACAATGGATGTAATCTTGATGTTACGCAAGCATAATTCTATAACTTGTCTCACTAAGGATTTCCAATAGTCTCTCCAAGAGTTTAGTCCATCTTTAAACTATGGAAACGTTTGGCTTCCCTCACAACAATTTCTCACCCAACAATCTTGAAAATGAACTTGTGGCAGAATGGCAATCACCGCACTCCAAAATTTTTACTGTTTGAATTGGTGTTTTGGGTGATGAGTTGATAAAGGCCAAATACAATTCCAAATTTCTTGCTGTGTTGACTCCAACTATATTCCCCTTGCTCCTCTTCAAAATCATTCAGCACAAAACTACTTCTTGTTTTGTGTCAGACATCAATATGAAGAGCCATGGAAAATACTAATGAAGTGACATTACGTAGCTCTGATGGAAATATATAAAAGGTGGATCAGGCAGTAGCTCCGCTGTCTAGAGTCCTGAAGATGGTGTTAGATGGTGGTGAATGTCTCAGTAGGATTAATAGAAAGGATGAGGGTGAGAGAAGCATTATTGTGCAAAACGTTTCGGGCAACATTTTACGTCTGGTCATGTATGTGTTGCTCCCCATGCACAAGCTGAAATCGTTAGAAGTTGGGGTGCTGATTTCATCAAGGCTCTTTTTGACCATGAGAAGTACTCACTCATCCAACTTTCAAAGGCTTCTGACTACCCGGAAATCTACGACCTTCTGGACTTAACCTCTGAAATTATTGCCAACTTGATTACGGTGAAGTCTCCTGGAACTCTTCAAAAAATTCTCTATAGTCATAATAGGTTATCCCACTAAATGGAGGAGAAGCCAAATAATCTAAAACTTAGAATTGAAATTGTACTGTTGCTATAGATTCAAATGCTAGTAATATTATTTTGTCCGCAATATTGATACGCGTGTGACTGATATCAAAATTATGGGCAAATTAAGCCAGAGAAACTTATTGTCACGATAGCAGAAGACATGGTCAGTGATAACAAAAAGCTTGAGAATAAACAAATCAAAGACAAGGCACTTTTTGAGTGTGAACATGGGATGAAACCCAAAGCCACAACAGATCAGTTCAAGTGTGGTAAATGTGGCCAACGGATGTGAACCTACTATCAATTGCAAACAAGAAATGCAGATAAACGTATAACTACATTTGTCACATGTGTAAACTGTAACAACCATTGGAAATTCTGCTAAGTTCAAGCGAGATTGACGGGTTGATGTGTTCGCCAGAGTTGGGATCTGGGTTTGCAAGATGCAGAGATTGTCTATTTCTTGTTATTTAAACTTTAATTGACACCCTTGATTGAAAACTGAGATTTGCGACATTCATTTGAGGGTGGGATTTAGATAATTTGTCAGGTTTTCTAAAGATCCTTTCAGCAAAAATAACACACAAAACGAGGAATGATTTACCAATTTGGCATTCTGTTCAGAGCTCATTCCTATTCCAGAAGTATTGTTAAAACCAATTGTTATATATTCTGATTAGCTGTTGAGATCCTCCAAGTTTGGTAATTAACAATGTGTATATATATTAGCTGTGCATTAGAATGAGGGGGTCGATCCATTAGAGATAGGTAGCTGCGCAATAGATAGAGTGAGTGTGTGTGAGGAAAACCCATAGAATGTGAATTAGAAATGAAATTGCAGAGGTGCAGTCAATGAATTATTAGCCCGTGCAATAGCTTGTGGATTGGGATTTGTAAATTATTCATTTATTTTCTGGTTATAATCATATTTTCTGTATGTGATATTATGCAGATAGATCGAGTTCAAGTTCGAACAGATTCCGTATTCATATCTAATGCATAGATATAGCAGAAATCCAACCAGTGGACTAATGCCGTGAGGGACCACGCTGCGTTTTCATTATGATTATACACATCAACAGAGAAAATCCAAAGCGGTCATGCAGAGCAAAGTCGATTGTAGAGTGAGCTGTGTTATTTCCGTGAAGAGCCCATGCAGATCTATGGATCGTGATTTCTGTGAAGAGCCCACGCATATTCGAAGAGTTTTTTTAATATTCTTTCACATATTGCTGTGGTAAAGAGAATTCGATATTGAAGAATGGAATGTATGAAATTACATTTTGTTTAATTTGGATAAAGTTGTAATCATCAGAAAAGATAAAAGGGAATTTACCTTCTACGTACAAAAAGGGAAAACCTTGGACTTCTAAGAGAGATTTATATTCTATTTAATTACATCTTATATGGTGGTTGTAGACAAAGCTTCGTTAGAAATTGTGTAGCTATTGCCCTTGTAATGTAAATGTAGGATTATTTTAATTTTCATGATTTCACTCAATAGTTAGATCTATTTTAATTAGAATTTGTTTGATTTAGATCTTGTTTAATTAGATTTTTTATTGTTTTGATAATGTAATCATTTCTTTATGTGAGCAAATTGAGTGTGGATTTGAATAGGTAAGTTCAAATACAGTGTGATGATTTGATTTGAAGTAGGCTTGATTTTTAATGGTTCATTTTCATTTAGATTAGAATATTTAAATAGTTTTTATGGGAATTTTTAAGTGTTATTTTATATGAAGTAAAGTAGTTAGTTAGGGTTTTAATTTGTTAATTCAAATCTTGAATTTGTTATCAAGAGTAATTTTAGTTTTGAAGTTATTATTAGGGTAATGTGTGTGGATTTATCATAGATCATTTGCGATGCAATTTCTAGGATCTTTTAAGTATTTCTTTTTAGGAATGTTTCTTTTGTTATTTTAGAATCTTGAATTTTTTTTAACAAGTAGTTTTAGCTAGTTTAAGGTGTGAATTTGTAATGTGTGGTCTTTTGCTTATTTCAAGATTAATTTCAAGTGTTAATTTTTAAGTTAATGAGAGGAATAGTTAGATTAAGGTTTTTAAGTTATCATAGGAGATTTTTAATGCGAGTGCGAGAATGATTGAGGATTGTCTTGAATTTCATTATAGTTTAATTGCATTTGCACTGAGCGAAACTGGTTAAGTAGGTTTCCTCTTCATGATTGCCTGCTTGCGAGCCAATGTGTTTCATTCCAGTGTTTAGTTTATCATTACAAAGGAATATATTTATACTATGACCATTAAGCTGAGCCAATACGCAGTACAACTCGCGTTTACGACTCCCAGATTGATAATTAATATTGAGAGGTTTAATCCGACAATTATGCCGACCAAAATTTTGGCACCGTTGCTGGGGAGTTGTATTTTGGCTTAGGTAAAATTTTCTCACAGGGTTTCAAGGATATTGCAGGACGTTAGAGGGTGGAGAGTGTACGGTAATACGTGAGTGAAGATCCACGCATCCACTATTGTGTGGTTGCTCCAAAGTCTGGCCATCTTGCTTATCTCTTAAACTTTTATTTCCTTATCTTGCTTATGTGTAGAAGTAGAAGCAGGCTTTAGACAATTAATTTCTGAATTGTTTTTTTTTTCAGTAGATTAAATATTTCCTTGATTCAACATTTTTCTTTCATGCAAGTGTGGTAAGTTGTATTTCATTCAAAATCTCTTAAAATTCATTTATCTTCAGAATCGAGTCTTCAACAATATATCATTTTTAGGGTATTGTAAGAACCCCCATTAATAATCTGTGTGTGGAGACAGAGAATATCAATCAACCAGATGGACTTAAATATGATAACAAGTATGAAGGTCCTTTCTCAAGCCCTAGCAGCTACTGGGATCTTGATCTCTACCACTCAGGAGGAAAACTTCTTGACAATAGTCAAGGAATTGTCCATTTATCCACCATCACAAGAGGATTTAGAAGTCTCTTTTGAGGAGACGAATGAATCGTGCACTATGATCAACGGAGAATATCCATTAAAGCCTAAGATCGAAGAGTTTTTGACATTTCTATCAGCAGATCTGGAATGTGATCAAGAGACTACTCGCCCTGAGGAGGATAATCAGCATGACATGGAAGAGGAAGATGAGCAGCATGGGCCAAATCAAGAAATGGGCCAAGGCTACCATGATTACATCGAACATTGGTTCCAAACAATGACTCAAGCAAGGCAACATTCTCCTCTTCTAAAACTCTTGTTGTCATATCATTTACATTCATTGGTTTTTCAAGCTCATGCATGCTTCCAATTTAATATGTTTGATCTGAGCATGAATATATATTTGCACCTGATTCACACATGGTTTCATTGGAAGTACTCCTATACTTAAAGGGATTCTTTTGCCTCTTAGGGTAGAGTAGGGTAGGAGAATAAATGAATAAAGTAGTTACAATGCTATTAGGGTTTTGAATTTTAAATAATGCCTGTTAAAAATACTTTTGATCCACATCAGTTGTTAACACACACACTTGTGACAAATGTTATTGAGTACAATTCGCTCTAATGCCTCATGATTTTGCAAAAAGTAACCATGATTGATTGCTCTAATGAGTTGTCATCTCGGATATATATTTTTAGTTTCTCTTAGAAGGTACTATTATAAACCCCCTATGGCGGACCATTCTTGTAAAGATCATAATGAGCTATTTATAAGAACACTAACATTCTTAACTTAAAGAATCTTTCAGTCATTTTCAGGGATATCTTTAACAAGTCTTTAGGGTAGAGGAATTAGCCAGCAATGATTAGTCATTAAAAACTTTTCACGCCATCCTGTACTCTTAAGGAGTAGATATGTCTCCCCACTTAAGAGAGTAACCTTTAAGGTTAATCGTAATTAAAGCTTACAAAGATTAGGGAAGGATAGGAGGTCTCGTGATGAGCCGATATACCATGATCATGAGATCTAACATGCATGACATTAAAGCTGCGGTCAACAAGCGAGAATAATGGCTTCAGGCCAAAGGTAGAAGACGGGCAGGTTCAGAGTCGACCTCTTCATCCATGTTACTTCTTGTGAATGGCACGCCATCGGTGGTTACCAAGCCAGGACAGTGGCCTTCATCTAAAAAGTCAAAAACAAACTCTGAATCTATATCTAGTAAGTGGGATACTGACATTTCGCTAGGTTAAAAGACATCCCTGTCGAGGTTATGGAAACCTGTGGACAGCATGGCCATGTCTGTGGTATTAAAGTTAATTGCAAACTATGATTTCCTTTGTTATCCTTCTCTTTCCCTAAGGCTCGTCATTTTTCATGGACAATGGTTTTAAGACGATTTAAGGATGATGCTTTGAGTTCTATCTTTTAAAAATCAAGGATATTTGAATGATGTGGTACCCTTAGTGAAGGTAATTCTTTGTACTAGCTTAAGAATAGCTTAAGAGAAATCTATTTTGAATGCGGATAACAACAGAATTTAGAGTGCCGATAAAAGAGTTCTTGTATCATAACTCACTTTAATTCCTATGGTATTTAGGCCAGAATAAATCTTTCAATGATGACTACTCACAAGGTGTTGGATTTGCGTGATGTGTCTTGATTGTAGTTGCCTCTAATTATGTGATGCATGACCTAGGTATGAGATTGTTTTAATAGGTGCGGGAATATTGTGGTTATCTTTTGAAATTGCACCTCTCCAATAGGTGATTCTTATCTGGGAAAAAGTGACATTTTGGGACAAGGTAACGGTATGTCTGGCTCTTATTTTCTCTGGCATGCGTCTACTTTCGGTACGTGATCTTGTTTTATCATTTCATATGGTTTTCGGTCTTCTGCCAGGCGGAGGAATGTATTACGACATCGGCATCCTTGTCTTTACTTACTAAAATGTTCTTGACGTTTTTCCCCTACCTAATTTCGTCATCTTATAGTTTGGCTTGCATGAGGACGTGCAAGAAGTTTAGCGTGGGGGGATGTTGAGCCGCATTTTTGCCCAAATTTTCATGATATTTATCACATCATTACATGCTTGTACTTGGTTTTTTTAATCATTATTAATCCATTATGTTTTTAATTAGAGGAATTTAGAAAAAATAACTATAATTCTTGTTTTTATTTAATTCGATGAGTGTTTTTAATTTCTTCTTGGTTGCGGGGAAGGGTTCGATTACCAGAATACATTCAAGTGCGAATTCAAAAATGAATAAAAGCAACGATTTGAGTAATTGAATTACTATAGGTAGAAAATATCAATTTTCGACCCGATAAATAGAATATATATAAATTTCGAGATGTGGGTTGTGTTCGAGCCGTGTTTCATATAACCCGAAGCTATTTGTAAAAATTCGACTTCGTGAAGGAGTTATTGTATTTTGGGGTTAGTAGTGTCGCTAGTTGTGTAATGGGAGCATTACAAACTGCCCCCTTATGTATAGATTTGTAGATAATTTTGTTTTCCTTGATTTGATTATCATAATTTTACTATCGGAGATTTTTTAGTTTTTGATGGATCATTACTATAGTCGGTATCACCTAAGGAAGGAGGTTTTCAGTGTTTCAAATTAATAGGTGTTGACAGTTCTATACCAACACACCCTTCAGTCCAAGCATTGCTAGATTTTATCAACATGAACTATAAAACTTGTGGGAGGAAGGGACATGATGTAAAACATAACAAACAGTTGGTCCCGGCCTTGAGTTCTACTCATGGAAGGATAACCCAACGTTCTTCTAATCCGTCGTAGATTTGCGCTGATGGAAATGTCTCAACGACCTTTTCAAAATCTACAAAGAAGCATAAACTATACTTCGGCTATCTCTGCGTGGTGCAATAGAAATATCGTAGAAGAATAGTCAAGGAAAACCATTCAGGAGTACAAATCCATTGCTTGAGAGTCACGAAGTGATTGTCATATAAATAGCATAGATCACCATCTATTCATGTGTACATTTCAATCGAGCTTTTATGGGGATCGATGGATGCTACAACAATGCCCTTGCTTTGCCTTAATTTATGTTATCACCAATTCTTTGGCTACCAATTTACGGTTAACAAGGGATGTAATCTTGATGTTACACAAGCATAATTCTATAACAGGTCTCACTAAGGATTTCCAATAGTCTCTCCAAGAGTTTAGTCCATCTTTAAACTATGGAAACGTTTGGCTTCCCTCACAACAATTTCTCACCCAACAATCTTGAAAATGAACTTGTGGCAGAATGGCAATCACTGCACTTCAAAATTTTTACTGTTTGAATTGGTGTTTTGGGTGATGAGTTGATAAAGGCCAAATACAATTCCAACTTTCTTGCTACGTTGACTCCAACTATATTCCCCTTGCTCCTCTTCAAAATCATTCAGCACAGAACTACTTCCTGTTTTGTGTCAGACATCAATATGAAGAGCCATGGAAAATACTAATGAAGTGACATTACGTAGCTTTGATGGAAATATATACAAGGTGGATCAGGCAGTAGCTCCGCTGTCTAGCGTCCTGAAGATGGCGTTAGATGGTGGTGAATGTCTCAGTAGGATTAACAGAAAGGATGAGGGTGAGAGAATAATTATTGTGCAAAACATTTCGGGCAACATTTTACATCTGGTCATCAATTATTACACATACCATGTACGTGTTGCTCCCCATGCACAAGCTGAAATCGTTAGAAGTTGGGGTGCTGATTTCATCAAGGCTCTTTTTGACCATGAGAAGTACTCACTCATCCAAATTTCAAAGGCTTCCAACTACCCGGAAATCTAGGACCTTCTGGACTTAACCTCTGAAAGTATTTCCAACTTGATTACGGGGAAGTCTCCTGGAACTCTTCGAAAAATTCTCAACAGTCATAATAGGTTATCCCACTAAATGGACGAGAAGCCAAACAATCTAAAACTTAGAATTGAAATTGTACTGTTGCTATAGATTCAAATGCTAGTAATATTAGTTTGTCTGCAATATTGATACGCGTGTGACTGATATCAGAATTATGGGCAAATTAAGCCAGAGAAACTTATTGTCGCGATAATAGAAGACATGGCCAGTGATAACAAAAATCTTGAGAATAAACAAATCAAAGACAAGGCACTTTTTGAGTGTGAACGTGGGATGAAACACAAAGCCACAACAGATCAGTTCAAGTGCGGTAAATGTGGCCAACAGATGTGATCCTACTAGAAATTGCAAACAAGAAATGCAGATAAACCTATAACTACATTTGTCACATGTGTAAACTGTAACAACCATTGGAAATTCTGCTAAGTTCAAGCGAGATTGACGGGTTGATGTGTTCGCCAAAGTTGGGATCTGGGTTTGCAAGATGCAGAGATTGTCTATTTCTTGTTAATTAAAATTTAATTGACACCCTCGATTGAAAACTGAGATTTGTGACATTCATTTGAGGGTGGGATTTAGATTATTTGTCAGGTTTTCTAAAGATCCTTTCAGCAACAATAACCCAAAAATCGAGGAACGATTTACCAATTTGGCATTCTGTTAAGAGCTCATTCCTATTCCAGAAGTATTGTTAAAACCAATTGTTCTATATTCTGATTAGCTATTGAGATCCTCCAAGTTTGGTAATTAACAATGTGTATATATATCAGCTGTGCATTAGAATGAGGGGGTCGATCCATTAGAGATAGGTAGCTGCGCAATAGATAGAGTGATTGTGTGTGAGGAAAACCCATAGACTGTGAATTAGAAATGAAATTGCAGAGGGGCAGTCAATGAACTATTAGCCCATGCAATAGCTTGTGGATTGGGATTTGTAAATTGTTCATTTATTTTCTGGCTATAATCATCTTTTATGTATGTGATATTACGCAGATAGATCGAGTTCAAGTTCGAACAGAGTCCGTATTCATATCTAATGCAGAGATATTGCAGAAATCCAACTAGTGGACTAATGCCGTGAGGGACCAAGCTGCGTTTTCATTATGATTATATGCATAAACAAAGAAAATCCAAAGCGCTCATGCAGAGAAAAGTCGATTGTAGAGTGAGCTATGTTATTTCCATGAAGAGCCCACGCAGATCTATGGATAGTGATTTCTGTGAAGAGCCCACACATATTCGAAGAGTTTTTTTAATATTCTTTCACATATTGCTATGGCAAAGAGAATTCGATATTGAAGAATGGAATGTATGAAATTACATTTTGTTTAATTTGGATAAAGTTGTAATCATCAGAAAAGATAAAAGGGAATTTACCTTCTACGTACAAAAAGGGAAAACCTGGGACTTCTAAGAGAGATTTATATTCTATTTAATTACATCTTATATGGTGGTTGTAGACAAAGCTTCGTTAGAAATTGTGTAGCTATTTCCCTTGTAATGTAAATGTAGGATTATTTTAATTTTCATGATTTCACTCAATAGTTAGATCTATTTTAATTAGAATTTGTTTGATTTAGATCTCGTTTAATTAGATTATTTATTTTTTTGATAATGTAATCATTTCTTTATGTGAGAAAATTGAGTGTGGATTTGATTAGGTAAGTTCAAATACAATGTGATAATTTGATTTGAAGTAGGCTTGATTTTTAATGGTTCATTTTCATTTAGATTAGAATATTTAAATAGTTTTTATGGGAATTTTTAAGTGTTAATTTACATGAAGTAAAGTAGTTAGTTAGGGTTTTAATTTGTTAATTCAAATCTTGAATTTGTTATCAAGAGTAATTTTAGTTTTGAAGTTATTATCAGGGTAATGTGTGTGGATTTATCATAGATCATTTTCGATGCAATTTCTAGGATCTTTTAAGTATTTCTTTTTAGGAATGTTTCTTTTGTTATTTTAGAATCTTGAATTTGTTTTAACAGGTAGTTTTAGCTAGTTTAAGGTGTGAATTTGTAATGTGTGGTCTTTTGCTTATTTCAAGATTAATTTCAAGTGTTAATTTTTAAGTTAATGAGAGGAATAGTTAGATTAAGGTTTTTAAGTTATCATAGGAGATTTTTAATGCGAGTGCGAGAATGATTGAGGATTGTCTTGAATTTCATTATAGTTTAATTGTATTTGCGCTGAGCGAAACTGGTTAAGTAGGTTTCCTCTTCACGATTGCCTGTTTGCGAGCCAATGTGTTTCATTCGAGTGTTTAGTTTATCATTACAAAGGAATATATTTATACTCTGACCATTAAGCTGAGCCAATACACAGTACAACTCGCGTTTACGACTCCCTGATTGATAATTAATATTGAGAGGTTTAATCCAACAATTATGCCGACCAACATTTTGGCGCCGTTGTCGAGGAGTTGTATTTTGGCTCAGGTAAAATTTTCTCATAGAGTTTCAAGGATATTGCAGGATGTCAGAGGGCGGAGAGTGTACGGTAAGACGTGAGTGAAGAGCCACACATCCACTGTTGTGGGGTTGCTCCAAAGTCTGGCCATCTTGCTTTTCTATTGAACTTTTATTTCCTTATCTTGCTTATGTGTAGAAGTAGAAGCATGCTTTAGACAATTAATTTCTGAATTGTTTTGTTTTCAGTAGATTAAATATTTCTTTGATTCAACATTTTCCTTTCATGCAAGTGTGGTAAGTTGTATTTCATTCAAAATCTCTTAAAATTCATTTATCTTCAGAATCGAGTCTTCAACGATATATCATTTTTAGGGTATTGTAAGAACCCCCATTAATAATCTATGTGTGGAGACAGGGAATATCAATCAACCAGATGGACTTAAAGATGATAACAAGTATGAAGGTCCTTTCTCAAGCCCTAGCAGCTGCTGGGATCTTGATCTCTACCACTCAGGAGGAAAACTTCTTGACAATAGTCAAGGATTTGTCCATTTATCCACCATCACAAGAGGATTTAGAAGTCTATTTTGAGGAGACGAATGAATCATGCACTTTGATCAACGAAGAATATCCATTGGAGCCTGAGATCGAGGAGTTTTTGACATGTCTATCAACAGATCTGGAATGTGATCAAGAGACTACTCGCCCTGAGGAGGATAATCAACATGACATGGAAGAAGAAGATGAGAAGCATGGGCCAAATCAAGAAATGGGCCAAGGCTACCATGATTACATCGAACATTGGTTCCAAACAACGACTCAAGCAAGGCAACATTCTCCTCTTCTAAAACTCTTGTTGTCATATAATTTACATTTGTTGGTTTTTCAAGCTCATGCATGCTTCCAAGTTAATATGTTTAAACTGAGCATGAATATATATTTGCACCTGATCCGCACATGGCTTCATTGGAAGTACTCCTATACTTAAAGGGATTCTTTTGCCTCTTACGATAGAGTAGGGTAGGATAATAAATGAATAAAGTAGTTACAATGCTATTAGGGTTTTGAATTTTAAATAATCCCTGTTAAAACTACTTTTGATCCACATTAGTTGTTAACACACACACTTGTGACAAATGTTATTGAGTACAATTCACTCTAATGCCTCATGATTTTGCAAAAAGTAACCGTGATTGATCGCTCTAATGAGTTGTCATCTTGGATATATATTTTTAGTTTCTCTTAGAAGGTACTATTGGAAACCCCCTATGGCGGACCATTCTTGTAAAGATCATAATGAGATATTTATAAGAACACTAGCATTCTTAACTTAAAGAATCTTTCAGGCATTGTCTGGGATATCTTTAACAAGTCTTTAGGGTAGAGGAATTAGCCAACAATGATTAGTCATTAAAAACTTTTCACGCCATCCTGTACTCTTAAGGAGTAGATATGTCTCCCCACTTATTAAGTAACCTTTAAGGTTAATCATAATTAGAGCTTACAAATATTAGGGAAGGATAGGAGGTCTCGTGATGAGCTGATATACCATGATCATGAGATCTAACATGCATGACATTACCGCTACTGGTCAACAAGCCAGAGTAATGGCTTCCAGCCAAAAAGCTGGAAGACAGGAGGTCTCATCATGAGCCAACCTCTTCATCCATGTTACTTCTTGTGAATGGCACTGCCATCAGCTGGTTACCAAGCCAGGACAATGGCCTTCATCTAAAAGTCAAAAGAAAACTCTTAATCTATATCTAGTAAGTGGGATACTGACATTTCACTAGGTTAAAAGACATCCCTGTCGAGGTTATGGACACCTGCGGGCAGCAGGGCCATGTCCGTGGTATTAAAGTTAACTGCAAACTATGATTTTCTTTGTTATCCTTCTCTTTCCCTAAGGCTCATCATTTTTCATGGACAATGGTTTTAAGACAATTTAAAGATGATGCTTTGAGTTCAATATTTTAAAAAATCAAGGATCTTTGAATGATGTGGTACCCTTAGTGAAGGTAATTCTTTGTACTAGCTTAAGAGAAATCTATTTTTGAATCCGGATAACAACAGAATTTAGAGTGCCCGATAAAGAGGTTGCGGTATCATAACTCACTTTAATTCCTATGGTATTTGAAGTGAATAAATGCTCAATTATGACTACTCACAAGGTGTTTGTTGCGACAATGTGTCTTGATTGTAGTTGCCTCTAATTATGTGATGCATGACCTAGGTCTGAGATTGTTTTAATAGGTGCAGGAATCTTGTGGTTATCTTTTTGAAATTGCACCTCTCCAGTAAAATTTGATTCTTATCTGGGAAAAAGTGACATTTTGGGACAAGGTAACTGGTATGTGCAAACACTATTTTCTCCAGCATGTCTACTTTCAGTACCTGATCTTGTTTTATCATTTCGTATGGTTTCAGATGTTGCGGGCGGAGGAATGTATTACAACATCAAGCATCCTTGTCTTTACTTACTAAAATATTTGCTGACGTTTTCCCCTACCTTATTTCATCGTCTTATAGTTTGGCTTGCACGAGGATGTGCAAGAAGTTTAGCGTGGGGGGATGTTGAGCCGCACTTTTGCCCAAATTTTAGTTGTTAATTGGAGGATGTGCAAGATATTTATCATTATGTTGTTAATTAGAGGAATTTAGAAAAAATAGTTATCATTCTTGTTTTTAGTTAATTCGATGAGTGTTTTTAATTTCTTCTTGGTTGCAGGAAGGTTCAGTGCAAGAATGCATTCAAGTGCGAATTCACCAAATGAATAAAAGCAACAACTGGGTAGTTGAATTGCTATAGGTGAAAATATCCAATTTGCGACCAAATGGATCAGAATCGATAAATTCTGAGACATGGGTTGTGTTCACAGCACCGTGTTTAATATAACCTAGAAACTGTTTGGAAAAATTCGACTTCGTGAAGGAGTTATTGTATTTTGGGGGTTAGTAGTGTTGCCTAGTTGTGTAATGGGAGCATTACAACTGCCCCCTTATGTATATATTTGTAGATAATTTTGTTTTCCTTGATTTGATTATCATAATTTTACTATCAGAATTTTTGAATTCTGATGGATCACATTAATATAGTCAGTATCACCTAAGGAAGGAGGTTTTCAGTGTTTCAAATTAATAGGTGTTGACAGTTCTATACCAACACACCCTTCAGTCCACACATTGCTAGATTTTATCAACATGAACTATAAAACTTGTGGGAGGAAGGGACATGATGTAAAGCATAACAAACAGTTGGTCCTGGCCTTGAGTTCTACTCATGGAAGGATAACCCAACCTTCTTCTAATCCGTCGTAGATTTGGGCTGATGGAAATTTCTCAACGACCTTTTCAAAATCTACAAAGAAGCATAAACTATGCTTCGGCTATCTCTGCGTGGTGCAATAGAAATATCGTAGAAGAATAGTCAAGGAAAACCATTCAGGAGTACAAATCCATTCCTTGAGTGTCACGAAGTGATTTTCATATAAATAGCATAGATCACCATCTATTCATGTGTACATTTCAATCGAGCTTTTATGGGGATCGATGGATGCTACAACAATGCCCTTGCTTTGCCTTAATTTATGTTATCACCAATTCTTTGGATACCAATTTATGGTTAACAAGGGATGTAATCTTGATGTTACACAAGCATAATTCTATAACTGGTCTCACTAAGGATTTCCAATAGTCTCTCCAAGAGTTTAGTCCATCTTTAAACTATGGAAACGTTTGGCTTCCCTCACAAAAATTTCTCACCCAACAATCTTGAAAATGAACTTGTGGCAGAATGGCAATCATCGCACTCCAAAATTTTTACTGTTTGAATTGGTGTTTTGGGTGATGAGTTGATAAAGGCCAAATACAATTCCAACTTTCTTGCTGTGTTGAATCCAACTATATTCCCCTTGCTCCTCTTCCAAATCATTCAACACAAAAATAATTCCTGTTTTGTGTCAGACATCAATATGAAGAGCCATGGAAAATACTAATGAAGTGACATTACGTAGCTTTGATGGAAATATATACAAGGTGGATCAGGCAGTAGCTTCTCTGTCTAGAGTCCTGAAGATGGTGTTAGATGGTGGTGAATGTCTCAGTAGGATTAATAAAAAGGATGAGGGTGAGAGAAGCATTATTGTGCAAAACGTTTTGGGCAACATTTTACCTCTGGTCATCAATTATTACACGTACCATGTATGTGTTGCTCCCCATGCACAAGCTGAAATCGTTAGAAGTTGGGGTGCTAATTTCGTCAAGGCTCTTTTTGACCATGAGAAGTACTCACTCATCCAACTTTCAAAGGCTTCTGACTACCTGGAAATCTACGACCTTCTGGACTTAACCTCTGAAAGTATTGCCAACTTGAGTACGGTGAAGTCTCCTGGAACTCTTCGAAAAATTCTCAATAGTCATAATAGGTTATCCCACTAAATGGAGGAGAAGCCAAACAATATAAAACTTAGAATTGAAATTGTACTGTTGCTATAGATTCAAATGCTAGTAATATTATTTTGTCTGCAATATTGATACGCGTGTGATTGATATCAGAATTATGGGCAAATTAAGCCAGAGAAACTTATTGTCACGATAGCAGAAGACATGGCCAGTGATAACAAAAAGCTTGAGAATAAACAAATCAAAGACAAAGCACTTTTTGAGTGTGAACGTGGGATGAAACCCAAAGCCACAACAGATCAGTTCAAGTGCAGTAAATGTGGCCAACGGATGTGAACCCACTATCAATTGCAAACAAGAAATGGAGATAAACATATAACTACATTTGTCAAATGTGTAAACCGTAACAACCATTGGAAATTCTGCCAAGTTCAAGCGAGATTGACGGGTTGATGTGTTCGCCAGAGTTGGGATCTGGGTTTGCAAGATGCAGAGATTGTGTATTTCTTGTTATTTAAACTTTAATTGACACCCTTGATTGAAAACTGAGATTTACGACATTCATTTGAGGGTGGGATTTAGATAATTTGTCAGGTTTTCTAAAGATCCTTTCAGCAAAAATAACCCACAAAACAAGGAACGATTTATCAATTTGGCATTCTGTTCAGAGCTCATTCCTATTCCAGAAGTATTATTAAAACCAATTGTTCTATATTCTGATTAGCTGTTGAGATCCTCCAAGTTTGGTAATTAACAATGTGTATATATATTAGCTGTGCATTAGAATGAGGGGGTCGATCCATTAGAGATAGGCAGCTGCGCAATAGATAGAGTGAGTGTGTGTGAGGAAAACCCATAGAATGTGAATTAGAAATGAAATTGCAGAGGGGCAGTCAATGAATTATTAGCCCGTGCAATAGCTTGTGGATTGGGATTTGTAAATTATTCATTTATTTTCTGGTTATAATCATCTTTTCTGTATGTGATATTATGTAGATAGATCGTGTTCAAGTTCGAACAGAGTCCGTAATCATATCTAATGCAGAGATATAGCAGAAATCCAACCAGTGGAATAATGCCGTGAGGGACCACGCTGCGTTTTCATATGATTATACGCATCAACAAAGAAAATCCAAAGCGGTCATGCAGAGCAAAGTCGATTGTAGAGTGAGCTGTGTTATTTTCGTGAAGAGCCCATGCAGATCTATGGATCGTGATTTCTGTGAAGAGCCCACGTATATTCGAAGAGTTTTTTAAATATTCTTTCACATATTGCTGTGGCAAAGAGAATTGTATATTGAAGAATGGAATGTATGAAATTACATTTTGTTTAATTTGGATAAAGTTGTAATCATTAGAAAAGATAAAAGGGAACTTACCTTCTACATACAAAAAGGGAAAACCTGGGACTTCTAAGAGAGATTTATATTCTATTTAATTACATCTTATATGGTGGTTGTAGACAAAGCTTCATTAGAAATTGTGTAGCTATTGCCCTTGTAATGTAAATGTAGGATTATTTTAATTTTCATGATTTCACTCAATAGTTAGATCTATTTTAATTAGAATTTGTTTGATTTAGATCTCGTTTAATTAGATTTTTTATTGTTTTGATAATGTAATCATTTCTTTATGTGAGCAAATTGAGTGTGGATTTGATTAGGTAAGTTCAAATACAGTGTGATGATTTGATTTGAAGTAGGCTTGATTTTTAATGGTTCATTTTCATTTAGATTAGAATATTTAAATAGTTTTTATGGGAATTTTTAAGTGTTAATTTACATGAAGTAAAGTAGTTAGTTAGGGTTTTAATTTGTTAATTCAAATCTTGAATTTGTTATCAAGAGTAATTTTAGTTTTGAAGTTATTATTAGGGTGATGTGTGTGGATTTATCATAGATCATTTGCGATGCAATTTCTAGGATCTTTTAAGTATTTATTTTTAGGAATGTTTCTTTTGTTATTTTAGAATCTTGAATTTGTTTTAACAAGTAGTTTTAGCTAGTTTAAGGTGTGAATTTGTAATGTGTGGTCTTTTGCTTATTTCAAGATTAATTTCAAGTGTTAATTTTTAAGTTAATGAGAGGAATAGTTAGATTAAGGTTTTTAAGTTATCATAGGAGATTTTTAATGCGAGTGCGAGAATGATTGAGGATTGTCTTGAATTTCATTATAGTTTAATTGCATTTGCACTGAGCGAAACTAGTTAAGTAGGTTTCCTCTTCACGATTGCCTATTTGTGAGCCAGTGTGTTTCATTCCAGTGTTTAGTTTATCATTACAAAGGAATATATTTATACTCTGACCATTAAGCTGAGCCAATACGCAGTAAAACTCGCGTTTACGACTCCCGGATTGATAATTAATATTGAGAGGTTTAATCCAACAATTATGCTGACCAACATTTTGGCGCCGTTGCTGAGGAGTTGTATTTTGGCTCAGGGAAAATTTTCTCACAAGGTTTCAAGGATATTGCAGGACGTTAGAGGGCGGAGAGTGTACGGTAAGATGTGAGTGAAGAGCCACACATCCACTGTTGTGGGGTTGCTCCAAAGTCTGGCCATCTTGCTTTTCTCTTGAACTTTTATTTCCTTATCTTGCTTATGTGTAGAAGTAGAAGCATGCTTTAGACAATTAATTTCTGAATTGTTTTGTTTTCAGTAGATTAAATATTTCTTTGATTCAAAATTTTCCTTTCATGCAAGTGTGGTAAGTTGTATTTCATTCAAAATCTCTTAAAATTCATTTATCTTCATAATCGAGTCTTCAACGATATATCATTTTTAGGGTATTGTAAGAACCCCCATTAATAATCTATGTGTGGAGACAGGGAATATCAATCAACCAGATGGACTTAAAGATGATAACAAGTATGAAGGTCCTTTCTCAAGCCCTAGCAGCTGCTGGGATCTTGATCTCTACCACTCAGGAGGAAAACTTCTTGACAATAGTCAAGGACTTGTCCATTTATCCACCATCACAAGAGGATTTAGAAGTATCTTTTGAGGAGATGAATGAATCATGCACTATGATCAACGAAGAATATCCATTGGAGCCTGAGATCGAGGAGTTTTGGACATGTCTATCAACAGATCTGGAATGTGATCAAGAGACTACTCGCCCTGAGGAGGATAATCAACATGACATGGAATAAGAAGATGAGAAGCATGGGCCAAATCAAGAAATGGGCCAAGGCTACCATGATTACATCGAACATTGGTTCCAAACAACGACTCAAGCAAGGCAACATTCTCCTCTTCTAAAACTCTTGTTGTCATATCATTTACATTCATTGGATTTTCAAGCTCATGCATGCTTCCAAGTTAATATGTTTAATCTGAGCATGAATATATATTTGCACCTGATCCGCACATGGCTTCATTGGAAGTACTCCTATACTTAAAGGGATTCTTTTGCCTCTTAGGGTAGAGTAGGGTAGGATAATAAATGAATAAAGTAGTTACAATGCTATTAGGGTTTTGAATTTTAAATAATTCTTGTTAAAAATACTTATGATCCACATTAGTTGTTAACACACACACTTGTGACAAATGTTATTGAGTACAATTCAATCTAATGCCTCATGATTTTTCAAAAAGTAACCATGATTGATCGCTCTAATGAGTTGTCATCTCGGATATATATTTTTAGTTTCTCTTAGAAGGTACTATTGGAAACCCCCTATGGCGGACCATTCTTGTAAAGATCATAATGAGCTATTTATAAGAACACTAGCATTCTTAACTTAAAGAATCTTTCAGGCATTGTCTGGGATATCTTTAACAAGTCTTTAGGGTAGAGGAATTAGCCAGCAATGATTAGTCATTAAAAACTTTTCATGCCATCATGTACTCTTAAGGAGTAGATATGTCTCCGCACTTATTAAGTAACCTTTAAGGGTAATCGTAATCAGAGCTTACAAATATTAGGGAAGGATAGGAGGTCTCGTGATGAGCCGATATACCATGATCATGAGATCTAACATGCATGACATTACCGCTACTGGTCAACAAGCCAGAGTAATGGCTTCCAGCCAAAAAGCTGGAAGACAGGAGGTCTCATCACGAGCCGACCTCTTCATCCATGTTACTTCTTGTGAATGGCACTGCCATCAGCTGGTTACCAAGCCAGGACAGTGGCCTTCATCTAAAAGTCAAAAACAAACTCTTAATCTATATCTAGTAAGTGGGATACCGACATTTCGCTAGGTTAAAAGACATCCCTGTCGAGGTTATGGACACCTGCGGGCAGCAGGGCCATGTCCGTGGTATTAAAGTTAACTGCAAACTATGATTTGCTTTGTTATCCTTCTTTTTCCCTAAGGCTCATAATTTTTCATGGACAATGGTTTTAAGACAATTTAAAGATGATGCTTTGAGTTCTATCTTTTAAAAAATCAAGGATCTTTGAATGATGTGGTACCCTTAGTGAAAGTAATTCTTTGTACTAGCTTAAGAGAAATCTATTTTTGAATCCGGATAACAACAGAATTTAGAGTGCCCGATAAAGAGGTTGCTGTATCATAACTCACTTTAATTCCTATGGTATTTGAAGTGAATAAATGCTCAATTATGACCTCTCACAAGGTGTTTGTTGCGACAATGTGTCTAGATTGTAGTTGCCTCTAATTAAGTGATGCATGACCTAGGTATGAGATTGTTTTAATAGGTGCAGGAATCTTGTGGTTATATTTTTGAAATTGCACCTCTCCAGTAAAATTTGATTCTTATCTACGAAAAAGTGACATTTTGGGACAAGGTAATAGGTATGTGCAAAAACTATTTTCTCCAGCATGTCTACTTTCAGTACCTGATCTTGTTTTATCATTTCGTATGGTTTCAGATGTTGCGGGCGGAGGAATGTATTACAACATCAAGCATCCTTGTCTTTACTTACTAAAATCTTTGCTGACGTTTTCCCCTACCTTATTTCATCGTCTTATAGTTTGGCTTGCACGAGGATGTGCAAGAAGTTTAGCGTGGGGGGATGTTGAGCCACACTTTTGCCAAAATTTTAGTTGTTAATTGGAGGATGTGCAAGATATTTATCATTATGTTGTTAATTAGAGGAATTCCGAAACAATAGTTATCATTCTTGTTTTTAGTTAATTCGATGAGTGTTTTTAATTTATTCTTGGTTGCAGGAAGGTTCAGTGCAAAAATGCATTCAAGTGCGAATTCACCAAATGAATAAAAGCAACAGCTGGGTAGTTGAATTGCTATAGTTGAAAATATCCAATTTGTGACCAAATGGATCAGAATCTATAAATTCTGAGACGTGGGTTGTGTTCAGAGCACCGTGTTTCATATAACCCAGAAACTGTTTGGAAAAATTCGACTTCGTGAAGGAGTTATTGTATTTTGGGGGTTAGTAGTGTCGCCTAGTTGTGTAATGGGAGCATTACAACTGCCCCCTTATGTATATATTTGTAGATAATTTTGTTTTCTTGATTTGATTATCATGATTTTACTATCATAATTTTTGAATTCTGATGGATCACATTACTATAGTCAGTATCACCTAAGGAAGGAGGTTTTCAGTGTTTCAAATTAATAGGTGTTGACAGTTCTATACCAACACACCCTTCAGTCCAAGCATTGCTAGATTTTATCAACATGAACTATAAAACTTGTGGGAGGAAGGGACATGATGTAAAACATAACAAACAGTTGGTCCCGGCCTTGAGTTCTACTCATGGAAGGATAACCCAACGTTCTTCTAATCCGTCGTAGATTTGCGCTGATGGAAATGTCTCAACGACCTTTTCAAAATCTACAAAGAAGCATAAACTATACTTCGGCTATCTCTGCGTGGTGCAATAGAAATATCGTAGAAGAATAGTCAAGGAAAACCATTCAGGAGTACAAATCCATTGCTTGAGAGTCACGAAGTGATTGTCATATAAATAGCATAGATCACCATCTATTCATGTGTACATTTCAATCGAGCTTTTATGGGGATCGATGGATGCTACAACAATGCCCTTGCTTTGCCTTAATTTATGTTATCACCAATTCTTTGGCTACCAATTTACGGTTAACAAGGGATGTAATCTTGATGTTACACAAGCATAATTCTATAACAGGTCTCACTAAGGATTTCCAATAGTCTCTCCAAGAGTTTAGTCCATCTTTAAACTATGGAAACGTTTGGCTTCCCTCACAACAATTTCTCACCCAACAATCTTGAAAATGAACTTGTGGAATTATGGCAATCACCGCACTCCAAAATTTTTACTGTTTGAATTGGTGTTTTGGGTGATGAGTTGATAAAGCCCAAATACAATTCCAACTTTCTTGCTGCGTTGATTCCAACTATATTCCCCTTGCTCCTCTTCAAAATCATTCAGCACATAACTACTTCCTGTTTTGTGTCAGACATCAATATGAAGAGCCATGGAAAATACTAATGAAGTGACATTACGTAGCTCTGATGGAAATATATAAAAGGTGGATCAGGCAGTAGCTCCACTGTCTAGCATCTTGAAGATGGCGTTAGATGGTGGTGAATGTCTCAGTAGGATTAATAGAAAGGATGAGGGTGAGAGAAGCATTATTGTGCAAAATGTTTCGGGCAACATTTTACGCCTGGTCATCAATTATTACACGTACCATGTACGTGTTGCTCCCCATGCACAAGCTGAAATCGTTAGAAGTTGGGGTGCTGATTTCATCAAGGCTCTTTTTGACCATGAGAAGTACTCACTCATCCAACTTTCAAAGGCTTCTGACTACCCGGAAATCTACGACCTTCTGGACTTAACCTCTGAAAGTATTGCCAACTTGATTACGGGGAAGTCTCCTGGAACTCTTCGAAAAATTCTCAACAGTCATAATAGGTTATCCCACTAAATGGAGGAGAAGCCAAACAATCTAAAACTTAGAATTGAAATTGTACTATTGCTATAGATTCAAATGCTAGTAATATTAGTTTGTCCACAATATTGATACGCGTGTGACTGATTTCAGAATTATGGGCAAATTAAGCCAGAGAAACTTATTGTCGTGATAGCAGAAGACATGGCCAGTGATAACAAAAAGCTTGAGAATAAACAAATCAAATACAAGGCACTTTTTGAGTGTGAACGTGGGATGAAACCCAAAGCCACAACATATCAGTTCAAGTGCGGTAAATGTGGCCAACGGATGTGAACCTACTATCAATTGCAAACAAGAAATGCAGATAAACCTATAACTACATTTTTCAAATGTGTAAACTGTAACAACCATTGGAAATTCTGCTAAGTTCAAGTGAGATTGACGGGTTGATGTGTACGCCAGAGTTGGGATCTGGGTTTGCAAGATGCAGAGATTGTCTATTTCTTGTTAATAAAACTTTAATTGACACCCTTGATTGAAAACTGAGATTTGCGACATTCATTTGAGGGTGGGATTTAGATTATTTGTCAGGTTTTCTAAATATCCTTTCAGCAACAATAACCCACAAAACGAGGAACGATTTACCAATTTTGCATTATGTTCAGAGCTCATTCCTATTCCAGAAGTATTTTTTAAACCAATTAGCTGTTGAGATCCTCCAAGTTTGGTAATTAAAAATGTGTATATATATCAGCTGTGCATTAGAATGAGGGGGTCGATCCATTAGAGATAGGCAGCTGCACAATAGATAGAGTGTGTGTGTGTGAGGAAAACCCATAGAATGTGAATTAGAAATGAAATTGCAGAGGTGCAATCAATGAATTATTAGCCTATGCAATAGCTTGTGGATTGGGATTTGTAAACTGTTCATTTATTTTCTGGTTATAATCATCTTTTCTGTATGTGATATTATGCAGATAGATTGAGTTCAAGTTCGAACAGAGTCTGTATTCATATCTAATGCAGAGATATAGCAGAAATCCAACTAGTGGAATAATGCCGTGAGGGACCAAGCTGCGTTTTCATTATGATTATACGCATCAAAAGAGAAAATCCAAAGTGTTCATGCAGAGCAAAGTCGATTGTAGAGTGAGCTGTGTTATTTCCGTGAAGAGCCCACGCAGATCTATGGATCGTGATTTCTGTGAAGAGCCCACGCATATTCGAATAGGTTTTTTTAATATTCTTTCACATATTGCTGTGGCAAAGAGAATTCGATATTGAAGAATGGAATGTATGAAATTACATTTTGTTTAATTTGGATAAAGTTGTAATCATCAGAAAAGATAAAAGGGAATTTACCTTCTACATAAAAAAAGGGAAAACCTGGGACTTCTAAGAGAGATTTATATTCTATTTAATTACATCTTATATGGTGGTTGTAGACAAAGCTTCGTTATAAATTGTGTAGCTATTGCCCTTGTAATGTAAATGTAGGATTATTTTAATTTTCATGATTTCACTCAATAGTTAGATCTATTTTAATTAGAATTTGTTTGATTTAGATCTCGTTTAATTAGATTTTTTATTTTTTTGATAATGTAATCATTTCTTTATGTGAGAAAATTGAGTGTGGATTTGATTAGGTAAGTTCAAATACAATGTGATGATTTGATTTGAAGTAGGCTTGATTTTTAATGGTTCATTTTCATTTAGATTAGAATATTTAAATAGTTTTTATGGGAATTTTTAAGTGTTATTTTACATGAAGTAAAGTAGTTAGTTAGGGTTTTAATTTGTTAATTCAAATCTTGAATTTTTTATCAAGAGTAATTTTAGTTTTGAAGTTATTATTAGGGTAATGTGTGTGGATTTATCATAGATCATTTGCGATGCAATTTCTAGGATCTTTTAAGTATTTATTTTTAGGAATGTTTCTTTTGTTATTTTAGAATCTTGAATTTGTTTTAACAAGTAGTTTTAGCTAGTTTAAGGTGTGAATTTGTAATGTGTGGTCTTTTTCTTATTTCAAGATTAATTTCAAGTGTTAATTTTTAAGTTAATGAGAGGAATAGTTAGATTAAGGTTTTTAAGTTATCATAGGAGATTTTTAATGCGAGTGCGAGAATGATTGAGGATTGTCTTGAATTTCATTATAGTTTAATTGCATTTTCACTGAGCGAAACTGGTTAAGTAGCTTTCCTCTTCACGATTTCCTGTTTGCGAGCCAGTGTGTTTCATTCCAGTGTTTAGTTTATCATTACAAAGAAATATATTTATACTCTGACCATTAAGCTGAGCCAATACGCAGTACAACTCACGTTTATGACTCCCGGATTGATAATTAATATTGAGAGGTTTAATCCGAAAATTAAGCCGAACAACACAAGCCTAAGACCTTGGGGAGATATAGCATAGGCACATGGGCCATTTACATCATGGAGTGCTAAATATCCTCATGGAGATAGCCACGATGTTTCCACAATGCAACATGGACCAACATTACGTGTGCAAGGGTTGCACCCTTGGAAAGTATGCCAATATGTGCTTTCCCATTATTTAAAACTGAGCCAAGGGAATCTTCGATTTGGTTCATTCTCATCTCCATTCCTTATGGGATATAAGTATTAAAAGACCTCTATTGATGACCATTCATGGAAGACGTGGATCTTCTTCATGAAAGAAGAAGGACAAAATGTTCTCGAAGTTTCAAGAGTTTAAAGCATTGGTGAAGAACCAGATAGGAAAGAAGGTCAGAGCTTTGGGATTAGATAATTAAGGGGAGTACATCTCCAGCGCCTTCAAGGAATTTTATGCCAAGGAGGGCATTAGGAGAGATATGACCACACCCTATGACCTTCAACAAAACAGGGTGTTAGAGCACAAAAATAAGATTATTGTTGGAGCGACCATAGCCATGTTGCATGACTACATACTTCCATTATTCCTTTGGGCAGAGGCATGCAACACTCCAGTTTATTTGTAGAACATGAGTTCACATAAGGTGCTTGGACGAGTTACACTAGAGGAGGCATTCATCAACAAGAATTCAGATGTCTCACAGTTCTGTATTTTTGGTAGTGTTGTTTACTACCATGTGCCCTTAGAGATCCAAACAAAGCTGGAGCCGACAACAGAAAATGGGATTTTCGTGGGCTACAATGAGACATTTAAGGCATACAGTGTGTATCTACGAGCACCAACTAAGACAATCATCAGGCGTGATTGTTATAGTTAAATTTTGGCATCACTCCCAAAACTTAGATCAGTATAATTAGGGTCTATCATACTCTAAATCTGTTTCTACTTCCCTTAAACAAGTCATCCCATTGTTGGTTTTTATCCATGAAAGTTTCACTGCTAGAAGTCCAGTTGAAATTCTCCATCGAGCCATCAATGCACCCCTATACTGTAGTAAGTTCTTTGTAGAGCACTTACTCCCTTGCAAAACAACAGTGTAGAGCATCTAGGCCCACTTAACAATGCGTTGGTTGACTGGGAGTGAATTGTTCAAAGGATTCCGAGAATCTTCCCACTTTTTAGTGGCTCCTAGAAGTTGTTCCAGCTATCATATTATCTGATAAATTCGAATATGAACACCATGGAGCCATTGAATCACTTATCCTCCTATCCCATTAAACAAGGAAACTTCCTCATCCATTTATGGAAAATCCATTCAATGACCAATTAATGCCAAAATACCTTCATTTCTTATAAATTGAGCATTGATCATAGTGCAGAAGGGAGCAAGAGTTTGAATTTGTAGAGTTATGCTGGTAAGATTAAAACTATTTGAGGTATTGTTTGCATGTAATGTTATGCTACTGGAGTGATGAGGATAGGACTGAAGCTGGAGAGAGTTGACATCGAATCGATCCAACTGGTTGTAACTTCTCCTTCTACCTTATAATAAAGAGATTTGTTCCTTTCCTAATACATGTGTTCATGATTTTATATATGTATTTTCAAATGAAATCAATTCAGTTTGATTAAGATTAATAGATCATATGCCTTTATGTCATTTTCTATCTTCTATTAGCCATGGCAGGTACCAATCAAGCGAGTTTAGTTTGATTGAGAGCGAAGAAAGTGACAAAAGGGAGACGGAGAATAGAAAATGATCACAAGTAGGTGTTCTTCTCTTATCTATTTATCTTAAGGAAAAGGTCAAGTGTCTTTCATCTGTTGTTCTAAGTGCGTCCACCACACTTATGGAAACCTATCTATTCATAGCTTTGATTTCCATAAAACAAATTGGCGACTCCGCTGGGGAATGATTCATTGTCCCTGGTGGTTTATCCTTGTTTGTGAGCCTCTATTAGACTTACTTGCTTCATTACATTGATTTGAATGTGTTTTGGTAAAAGAAGGGTGTTTGCTTACCTATTTTTGAGATTCCTATGGCACCAAGGCACTACTGGTCTTGACACAGTGCTCTGAAAAGAACTGTTGGCTTAGAGACAGTGCTATGCAACACATTTTCTCCCACTTAGGGGTGCGTTTCTCCTGTGACCAACCAAAATTCATCATATTTTTGTCTTTTACCATCCATTTCGGTGTCTTGTTTGCTGAGTTTTCAAGTGTTTGATTGCCTCTAGAGTCCAGATTGCTTCTAATATCGTTGCTCACCTTGGATGTCTGTTTATTCAATGTTTCTTCTTGTTTTCTTTATCATTGTTGAAATAGCTCCAAAGTTTAAAGTTCACATTTGATTAGTTCTTTATTTTCGAAAGTGGAATTGTCGTTCTAGTTTTAGTTTCTTTGGAAATTATTGATTGATTGTTTGTGCATCATAGTTTATTTTTCATTAATTCACAATTAAAAGAAATAGAAAAGAAAAACATACATTTGCATATAGGGTTTGTGAGCGCTGCATAGGAATAGTTAGGGAATTCTCATTTAGATGTGCTCATTGCTGATTACTTACAATCTGATTGCTCTATCCCTTGTAGCTAAGCTTTTCATTTTCTAAATTGAATTGAAACAAGTGCTTATCATATTTGCTGCATTCTAGGAATGTCAAATACATATCGCGGTGAACCTGAAAGGAAAATTTATAAGCAAGATCAACTTAAAATTTATATCAATTAACCTAAGGGAGAATTATCACTTACTGATAACATTTAGAGGCCTAGGCTAGAGACATGTTCCAGTGTCATAAAACATAGCAACTGTCGTTAATTTTCTACAATACATTCCGAGTGTGATACCCCATCCCACATACGCAAATATATCAGAGCTTGTCCATGTACCTTGAGTATATCGGGCGATGTTCTAGTACGAAAAGTATAAGGGGATGATCTCACTATGCGGTTTCACATTAGACAACGCTAATATGGATTGGGCCTCCACGTTCCATCGAGTATTTTTGGGTGGACAACATTAGGTTTCTTACAATCCATAGGTAACCAAGTCGGCCGCCTTATACACTATGATACACCGAACACAACATTAAGGGTGATTGCCCGCATTTACATAAGTACTTGGTTTACTGGGGTGGTATATTGCAGTTCACAATTGCTTGGTAATCCTTTTTCCTAGAATTACCCTCTTTTTGTTTATTTATTTCTTGTAATTAAATCAATTTTCAATCGTGGAATAATATCAACCCTTTCCCCGTCGTTCGCGTAGGACAACGAATAAGCCACCTTTACCGCTAGAAGCTACATCTAGTCGGCGAAGGTGAGCTCATCCTACCGAGTCCAGTACCTTTGGAACCTTTGGTGCTAAATATTCATCTAATTTAACAGAGTCATCTAATCCTTTGAGTACTGATTCTCGATTCATTTCTACCGATCCCAGTTTATCTGCTACCATCAAGGAAAAACCCTCATAGTTACCTGAGGACACTGAAATTCAATCCAGTGAAATGGTAAATCCAAAACCCGAAGTTGTTCAACCGAAAGTCAATCCAAAACCTATCATTATTTTACTAGAACATATTGATCCTGAAGTTGAACAAAAATAAGTTGTTCCCGTGCCGGAAGAAGATCAACCGACTCATCGTCAGTCATCCGTAACTATTGATTATTCCTCTTTACCGCCTAAAATTTGTCTCAGGCCTGATGGTGAAGTACTTCCACCTGGTTTGATTTCAATTGAGGATTAAACTTAGGAAGATACAACCCCTACAAATCCAAATCATTTTGGGTCAGGGCTTCATCTTTATCCGTCTTTTCCTTGTTTGATTGACACTACTCCTGTTGATCCTGCTCAGTCTCAAGTTCCCGTAGATTCTTTAGAGTATTTAATGAGTTATTTAACCGTGGCTGAGACAACATCCCAGAATTTGCCATCTGTTACAGTTGCGAAAACATCTACTGTTTCTACCCCTTCGATGTTTTCTATGACACCTGAGTCTCATATTTATGGTGGTCCGTTCGTCCCACAGGGTTACCAAGCTTTAAATGGAACCTATTCTGGTGCCTCTTCTAGTCCATGGACTTCAGCTGTGTCATCATATAGAATTTATCTGGTTCCTCTGTTACGAGTACTGAACGACCTAATCCTTTATTGACATCATTAGCTCAATATCAGGCCGGTCCATCCAATTACAATCCATCTTTTCCAGTTTCCGTGGGACTACCATCATATGAAGGTTAGTATATTCAATATCCTTATACTCCATATGCTGGGGGGAAACATATTTTTACCACGTATGGTAGTACTCCTTCATTTTTAGGTCAATCTTATGCTGGAATGCCTGTTTGTAAATGACAAACCACCTTGCATGTTCAACCACAAACGGTTGTGTACCAATATCAACCAATTCAACCTGTTGCATCTGTATATACTACACATGTTATTACTTCCTTGGCTATAGCTCAGTCTGCTTAGGCGTGTCCTTCAACTCTTAACCCTTAAGTTTCGGGTCTACAGATTCTGTCTTCCCAGGATGGTTTACAAAAACCGTCTGTATCGGGAATTTCAAAACCACAGTCTAGTTTACCCTTGTCACATGTTTCTAATGGTCCTATCTATTCAAAACCTGGTCTGATCTATCCTGGTGGGTAATTGTAATATCCCAAAGGGGAGAATACAGTAATAATTCACACAATATAATAACTTACAGTAAGATAAACAATAAATATAAGTACACATAAGAATATGCAGAAAGAGCTGAGCCATTTTATTATATTGGAGAGAATTCAGTTACACAAGTACAGAATGCAGGTATATCTAGCCAAAAATATGAGCTAGGATCACCCTAAAAACATGCGTACAAAAGGTACAGCGTAACTATAGAGGCACTGAGGTAAATACTACATAGTACTTTTAGCTTAACATGAGCATATAGGTGCAGGTTGAAAAGGAGAATGCATATCTACTCAAATCCGGAGCTTTGATGATGCCAAGATTCAAGATATGGCCAATGTGATGGATTCCCAAGATAACCCAAAAAGGATTTTCCAGATCCGCAGCTTTGGAAAATCACCTCCCTAGGATTTGATCCTTGGTTCGCTGGGAAATACAGATCTGAAGCTAGATCCGACAAATAGATGGGTGAAATATGATATCAGATCATGTCTATGCTTGATGGGTTGATCCCTTCCTCAGATCTATGAGCTATAAGCTCTAGATCTAGCTTCTCAATCCTCCAATGATGATTGCAGCTGCTGCAACACAACTGCCTCTGGAAACTGCTCTGTGAGGAAAGGAGAGGCCTTCTGCTTGCTGAAAAATGCTGCAAGCTCTAGGCTGATGGTAAGACTGATGGAAATGTGAGGGAATGATCCCTCATAGGATTTCTAGCTGCAATACTAGAAACTTCCTTCCTCCTTTTGATCTAGAATAGAGACAACATAATTCCTGAGGGAAATACTGCTGCTAGGAGGTCAATAAATTTTGACCTAATTCCAGATCTGAAATGTGGCTCTGGAAGTGCTGATCTATAAGCCCAAGTGATGGGAATAATTCCCCACCTTGTTCTTCAGCTGAAGTACTGAAGACAACTTCCACCTTCCAAACTGATCTTCAGAAATTTGCAGATTTCTGAATATGAGTGTTTTGCAGAAAGTAGAAAAGAGATGTGGCACCAATGCCTGATGTAGAGAAATCCTCTTTCCAGAGCTACTCAAAGAAAGAGGCGGGATTCCTGCTCGAGAACACCCTGTGCTAAACAACACCTGCAATCTCTGCTAAACAACCCAAGAATGCAGTGGAATGTCACTTGAAAATTCCAGATCTAAAAGATCATACATCAAAATAATCCAAGATGCCTTTCACCATTGCCTTCATCTCCTTTGTAATGTTTGAGCCTTCCCAACCCTTGGCCCTAATCTCAACTGCATAGTCACATGTGGACAAGATCCTCCAAGTGGTACTGCATTGTTTGACCAAATCAACCAACGAGTATAGGTGCAATGTACACCTCCTCCATCATGTGTGCTTAATTTGCACATGATATTCCATCACTTGATCATGAATGCTTAATGATCCTTTGTTTGACATATTCAAGATCTTAGTTGACTAAATCAAACCTCCATGATCTTTCTCATTAAATGAGACATGATCTCCAATCTCATTCACATTAGTAGTTGCTCAACTACCTCATTTGCATATCTAGGCTTTGTTAGTCCACATTCACACACAAAAAGTGAATCTTATTCATCTTTGGGGTTTGTGGGTCCCTCCACCCTTTTATTTACTTAATTCATTAAGAAGATCAAGGACTCTAATATTCCAAATATTATGTGAAAATTTGGGAATATTACAGTCCCCCCCAACAAAATGTTGCTTGTCCTCAAGAAACTCCAAAAGTAGATGCAAAGCCATCTATTCCCCTCCAAATGGCATCCACATAAGGAACGCTTCCTCCATTTGCTGTAAAGGGTTATGCATGTTTGGTTCCAAATTTGTCTTTTAAAAACATAAAGAATGACTTCTAACTGTATGGTTAGATGTCCTCCTTCCATCATGAAGTACCAAGTGACAACCATATGATGTCCAAAATCATCATCAATACATGAGGTGCATAAAATAAGGTGGCTCTCTTCACAAAGGAAAACCTCCATCACACAATACATGTCTCCATCCCATGTTTCATGAATTAGATTGAGCATTGATATGCTCTCATACTTAGCCCTGTTGGCCTTGTTGGATCCAAGCATCATTCCAATGTTATGCAAGAGAAGAAGAAAAGGAGCTATATGGGTAGAAAAATATGTCAAACCATATTCTCCTAAGAGTAACCACCGGAGTGAGGCCCTTTGCTGCCATCCTCCATCTCCTCCATGTAAGATGGACAAGCCAAACTCTCCCAAAAGAAACCAAAGCAACAAGAGATATTGCTTCTTTCTCTCCTCCTCATGTGCATCATGAAGAAAAAGCATACTAATGGACATATGGAATGTCACATTAGTCCAATACAAAGAATCATCATCAATGCACATCATGTGATCATTATGCCAAATTTTACACAATACAAAACACATAGACATAAGAGATGCCATGTGGTGGCCAAACTCTCTCAAGTGAAACCAAAGTGAACATGCCTTCCTTTGCTGCAATTTATCATTGAAACACAAGGCATGATTCAAAAAATGATGAGCTATTGGGTGGTAATCATACTCACCCAAGAGCAGCTAGCGCAACCATGCCTCCTTCTTCATTTATATGTGTTTTTCAAGGCATGGATAAGAAAAATAGGAGCTCTTGGAGAGTGATAGAAATCTCCCAATGGAAACCAACGTAACCAAGCATGCTGGCCCATGTAAATCTGCAAGTGATCATGTGGCCCCTTGCTCATCATCCTCATCCACTCACCCCAATATGGAAGATGAGTGATGTGCTGCAGAATCATGGTATCCTCCCTTTGTAGAATACCATCTCCCCCAAACTGTTAAAGAAATTTTCACTTCATGAAATGCTGAAATGCATCTCTAATGAGATCTCTTAATGAGATTCTCTCTCCACCAAAGGCCCTCCAAAAACAAAGAATTTTTGGATTTGTTGCAAGTAGAAGTTTCTCTTTGAGCAGTGAGATGATCGTTGAGAAAGGGTCATATAGAAGGGAGAAAATGTTCCTCATCTCAAGATGTATAACATTTGTCATCTTTGATTCCATTTCTTTATGAGTGAAGCTACCTCCAGAATGCTCCAAGAATGATGAAGCCCTTTCTTTGTCACAGCTACTAAGTGATAGCGTTGTAGATTTGTAGGGTGATACATGCATTGTCTCAAAGCAAGTTACAACACTGATCTCACAATCAGCCATTGTACATAGGATAATGCTAATCCCATTTTCTGAAACTCTACATCTCAACTCAAGGGGTTGAATGTAGCTCAACAGTGGTGAACAGGGATAGTTTTCAGTCTCCTCCTTGATTAGATCAAGGGTCCTCTGTGCTGTGATATGTTTCTGCTTCAAATCAACATTTTGTTCTAACCCTTGGTTATGCATTGGTATTAAAACAATATGTGCTGAAATTTTATGCATACCTTGGATCAACTGATATGTGGGAACCTCTTGACAGAACACAAGAGTTCCTCCAACTGGGACAATAGTGCCTCCAACTGCTGGTAAGAGTGATGGCTGCTCTTCTCCAAGTGTACCAGCACTGGAATTCTCCTCCTCCTCCTTATGCATCTCCTACCTCATGCATAGGACTCTATGTGTCAAGAGCTCAAGAAAAACTTGCAAAGATGCAAGTGTCTCTTCTCTAGATACAAGTACTTCTGTAGCAGGTGGTGAAAGTAGTGACCTCTTGTCCAGAGTGACAATATTGGCATTCTCCTTGGTTTTCTTGGGAGATGTTTCTTTGTAGCACATCTCTGTCTTCTCCACATCAAACTTCTTCCTAAACTTGTGAAAGAAATTTGAATGCTTGGTCACTTTTGCATGCTCTAGGTGCCCAAACCACCAATCTTCTGCTTCATCTAAGAGATTAAGTGCTGCAATTTGAACAACCTCTTCTTCAGCCACAAGATGTAGCTTGAAAAATGAATCTAACTCTCTCCTCCAAGCTTTGAAATTGCTTGAGGAAGATTCATCAAATGTAGGAAAATAGAATCTATTATGCCTCTTCCTTCTATTGCTGCTATAGGATCCTATTTCTTCTTTAATCTGGAAGAATTGTTGGAGAGTTAGCTTCTCCTTGAAAGCTCTAGACTGTGATTTTTACTCTTCAAGATATAGAATGAGAGTCTCATGAGTCTCAGGTTCATTCCTTTCTTCACTTCTATACCTCTCACCTTCCTCAAAGAAAGTGGGCATAGTGGATCTATGAGAAGATATAGGATTCTATGGTCTTCTTTTCTGCTAATAGGAAGTACTTTCCTCATCACATACTCTTCTTGGATCTTCTTTCTGTTCTTCCTCCTTCATTTGATTGACCTCCTTAGAGACATATTGCATGGATCGAAAGAAAAGAGTGAACGATTTTACATCCTCCATGATAGATCTCATCTATCTATTCTCCTTTCAATGCAAAAGATGAAGTGTCCACAAGCTGAGGCAAAGATCATGCTCTGATACCACCGTAATATCCCAAAGGGGAGAATGCAGTAATACTTCACAAAATATAAGAACTTACAGCAAGATAAATAATAAATCTAAGTACACATCAGAATATGTAGAAAGAGCTGAGCCATTTTATTATATTGGAGAGGATTCAGTTACACAAGTACAAAATGTAGGTAGATCTAGCCAAAAAGATGAGCTAGGATCACCCTTAAAACATGCATACAATAGGTACATCGTAACTGTGGAGGCATTGAGGTAAATACTGCACAGTCCTTTCAGCTGAACATGAGCATATAGGTGCAGGCTGAAAAGGATAATGTAGATCTACTCAAATCCGGAGCTCTGATGATGCCAAGATTCAAGATCTGGTCGATGTGATGGATTCCCAAGATAACCCAGAAAGGATTTTCCAAATCTGTAACTTTGGAAAATCACCTCCCTTTTGATCCTTGGTTTGCTGGGAAATATAGATTTGAAGCTAGATCTGACAAATAGATGGATGAAATATGATATCAGATCATATCTATTCTTGCAGGGTTGATCCCTTCCTTAGATCTATGAGCTAGAAGCTCTAGATCTATCTTCTCAATCCTCCAATGATGATTGCAACTGCTGCAACACAACTGCCTCTGGAAATTGTGCTGAGGGAAAGAGAGGCCTTCTGCCTGCTGAAAAATGCTGAAATAAGCTCCAGGATAATGGTAAGACTGATGGAAATGTGAGGGAATGATCCCTCACAGGATTGCTAGCAGAAATACTAGCAACTTCCTTCCTCCTTTTTGATCTGCAATATAGACAACGTAATTCCTGAGGGAAATACCACTGCTAGGAGGTCAATAACTTTTGGCCTGATGCTAGATCTGAAATGTGGTGCTATAAGTGCTAATCTATAAACCCAAGTGATGGGAATAATCCCTCACCTTGTTTTTCAGCTGAAGTACTGAAGACAACTTCCACCTTCCAAACTGATCTTCAGAAATCTACAGATTTCTGAATATGAGTGTTTTGCAGAAAGTAGAAAAGAGATGTGGCACCAATGCCTAATGTAGAATGAAGAGAAATCCTCTTTCTAGAGCTACTCAAAGAAATAGGTGGGATTCCCGCCTAGGAACACCCTGTGCTAAAAAGCACTGCAATCTCTGCTAAACAGCCCAAGAATGCAATGCAATGTCACTTGACAATTCCAGATCTAAAAGATCATACATCAAAATAATCCAAGATGCCTTTCACCTTTGCCTTCATCTCCTTTATAATGTTTGAGCCTTCCCAAGCCTTGGCCCTAGTCTCAACTGTGCAGTCACATGTGGACAAGATCCTCCAAGTGGGACTGCACTGTTTGACCAAATCAACCAACAAGTATAGGTGCAATGTGCACCTCCTCCATTATGTGTGCTTCATTTGCACATGATCTTCCATCACTTGATCATGGATGCTTAATGATCCTTTGTTTGACATCTTCAAGATCTTAGTTGACTAAATCAACCCTCCATGATCTTTCTCATTAAATGAGACATGATCTCTAATCTCATTCACATTAGTAGTTTCTCAACTACCTCATTTGCAGATCTAGGCTTTATTAGTCCACATTCACACACAAAAAGTGGATCTTATTCGTCTTTGGGGTTTGTGGGTCCCTCCACCATTTTATTTACTTAATTCATTAAGAAGATCAAGGACTCTAATATTCCAAATATGATGTGAAAATTTGGGAATATTACAATAATAACCCTATTATCAAATCCCATGGTAGCAACAACAACCATTCCAACAGTATCAAGCTTATCTAGGTCCTATTCAACAAGCCTATCAAGTGTTTGGTCAATAAAATTACCCTTATCAGGGACACCAACAACATAATCCTTATGTTGGTGCACAACGACATATTTTCTAGGAAATTCCATCTTACCCTGGTTACACTCAACCCGATCTAAAATGACAATTACTGTTTTTCGCAACACTAGAGTTACCTGATTTCAACCAGCTCACTAATGATCCCATTCATTATTTACCTTGGTGGCTAGTGATTCCTCATAAATTACCCTATGATATTCTGAAATTCAAGGAAACTCTGGAGAAGATCCATCTATGCACGTTATGACTTATCATTTATGGTGTTCATCCAAATCCTTAAATGATGATTCTCTTAGACTCTGTCTTTTCCAGCAAATGATCACTGGTCGGGCTGCAAAGTGGTATATTGAATTACTACGAGCTTCTTTTGATAATTTCACAGCTTTAACCACTATTTTTCTAACCCACTTCTAGTTACCCATCAGATATGAAATTGGAACGAGACTTTTGACCAACTTTAAAAATACGACTGGTACTCACATATCAGATCACATTCATGAGTGGCATCGTCATCGTCGAATGGTTAAAACCTTTGTTACAGATCAGATTTTAGTTGAGTGGTTTATAAAGTCATTTTTGCCATATATCACCAAGGATGTGGCCAAAGGCGGTGTTGTCACTGAAGAGAAAGTAATTGCTCATGCCCACTATCTGGATTTGATTTATACTCAGTTTGGCATGCTCTATGAAAATATTTTGCATGCACCACGACCGAATTTTACTGCTCCTCCTTCTCCATCTGGTAAGGACACTCATGCCAGTGACGGTGTGATTGGTTTTGCTAGCACTCAGCCAACAAGTCGACCATCTGTTTACACACTTGCTGTTTCAAATCAAACCCTTGTTACATCAGATCCTATGTCTTCTTCCGAAATACATGCCGTGTCATTTGACAAGGGAAAAAGTGACAAGCAACCCAAAAGTAAGAAGAAAGGGAAAGGTAAGAACAAACAAAATTCAACCTAGCAAGAAAAATCATCTGGTACACACGGTACTTCTCAGAAACCCCTTACAGGCTTGTTTGATATGTAATGAGGAGCATTTTACTCAAGATTGTCCTCACCTCTCAGAAATATCAAAAATTCTTAAGACTTCTTCCGCATCTGCAGTGTTGAAAAACCATTTTCCGAACCTGGAAACACATATGGTTGCTCCAGATCCCACTTCTAGTTCACAAGTGCATATGTTATCTGCCTGTATTCGTGTCGGGTGGGGGACATCTCATTTCGTCATTTTTTCCTCCATGGGTTTGGGTAATCTCTTTTTACCTCTCATCTGCTCTTTTCCACGTCATCATGACCTCAGATCCTTTGATGTCAAAAACTGCCAAATCCAGTGTTGTGTTGTTGATATGTTCAAGAGAAGTTTGCCTCTGCAATTTTCAACCTTCCTCTGATCTCCTGTTGGTCCTGATCCACTTTCATCATGTTCCTTTGTATCGTGTCGATGATGTGGGAAACATTATGGCCCTCCTTCGACCATGTCACTTCCTATCAACTTCAGCTCATTATCCAGGAATTTGATCTAGAGACTCCCTTCTGGTACCTTGGAGCCTGCATGCCTCAATGGCAGGCTTTTCGTGTTCAAATCAAGGTTCATATCATTGGCCTTCGATCGAGTGATTCTTCAGATGTTTGACGTCAGATCACTTTTCACATTCTGTAGAATGTACCTTTTTTACCTTGAGGGCCATCGTCATCATTGGTGGTTTCTCTCGCGTCTGTTAACAAATTTCATCATTGGCTGGTAATCAGACAATTTTCCTGCATGTTCAACTTCAGCTCATACATTCGCATGCTTGAAATTGTACTTGTTCGGGTCGAGATGGAGCACAAGACCCTATATTTTGTTTGATAAACTCTAGGCTATGGATTTTTGTGGATTATGATGACTTATTGCATGACTCTCTTGATTGGATGGATGTGACCATACTTGAGTCTATTTATTGATCCTTCCCGATGGATGGATATGTCCATACCTCGGATCTTAGTTTTTTATATATTCTATTATGGATGGTTGCACCCATGCCACATGATTCATGTATCACAAATATCAGTTGTACTTGTAATTTCAGGTCTTCTGACAGCGGTGTTTGGTTCGAACGCGTTCTCATAAAGCATTTCACCCCTCCCTCTCTCTCGGACTTCATACTTTAGGGGGCATTTGTTACAAAACATTTTGTCACTGTCCCTGCAATCCCCAACTCACACATTGGAGGGTCGTTTATGTGACCAATATGGAGTTTCATGCTTTGATAATATCATCCTTGCATCCATTTTGATGAAAACAACATTCTTCTTGTTGACATTTCCCTAAACAGAGCTATGAAAATCCCTATTTTTGCCTTGGCACGGGTAGCCCGTTACATCCCCGCACCGACCAGGAAATTTAGCACTGAGCCCATGCCAATCATGAAATTGAGCACTAAGCCCATGTACACTACATCCCCCTTTCATATTAACTTTAACCTATTTTATTAAATCCTTAAATAATACCTTATCCTACTTGTTTAATTCCCTATATCTGAATACCCCCAAAACCCACTATTATAAAGATTTTAGACCAAATCTATTAGACACATGTTAAATTAAAAGCCAAATAAAACACCCCTTGGCCTGAAACTAAATTTAAATAAATATCCCGCCCCCCTATAGTTATTAAATCATTCACAAATATTTAATACTATATAATAATGCCTTTGCAATGTGTATATTAATCCTTCCCCGTATAAAATTATAATCAAATGTTTGATTAAAATTAAACTAAGGTTTGTTTTAAGTAAACATTAACCCCGCTCTTATCCATATCCTGCCATGTTATATAAAGCCTCACACTTTATATTGTTGACCCACTAAATATTTTAAAATATGCCTATACATCGCCCATATACATAAAACCCTTTTTAGGTATATAAAACCTTTAATCCAATGTATATTTTGTAAAGGTTTTTTACCGCCAGCCCCAATGAAGACCCCGGGTCCCACCATTCTTTGGTTGCACATTTTAAATAGATCTTGACCCTTCGCGCCCAAGTCCCAAATCCAACGGGCCTAGATTAATATCGCGCGGAAAAATAATCATCTGCCCAAATTCAAAATGGACGCGAAATGGGTTGTGTTGTCCATTTCTCCCTCCTTGACGTGTCAATTATGTATTGGATCGCGTCCATTTGATTCAAATCCACTTACTGCCCAATTCCTATGCGATAACCACTGTCCTGTTTTGTTTTGAAAAATAAAACCGCTTCCCACCAAGATTTGACATGTAGTTAATACCAATAAACGCAATCAATGTATGGTTAAAACCTTTGATACATACATATTATTTCATTATTGCGCAGATTGAATCCTTTTGCACCGCCCCTGACTATCAAAAATCCCTGTTTTAAGCATTTTTTAATCCTGATTGCAATTTTTCGCCTGAAACCTCTGAATTTGACTAGAATTTGCCTTTGAAGAATGTTGAAGAATAGTGCACTGCTCCAGAAAACTGTTGAAGCCAGCGTTACAACCAAAAGCCTGTAAAACCCTTTTTTACAGTTGAATACCTACATTTAAAGGTATTTTACTCATAATTCTAACCTGCAACACAAATTAAAACCTGCATATTGAATTCAAATTATCTTTCAAATCCAATCCCTTTTTTTAAGAAATTTAGCAAAGTGGAACGGCTTAAAATCACAAAAAAGAGGCCAAACCCTGGAAAAATTTCCCTAGAAACCCTGTGCACCTTTTTTAAGCCAATTTCCTCAATTTTCACTATTTAAAGATTAATTTCAAAAATTTGGAAGGCCAAAAACCTCTGAAAATCCTTGAATCCCTCTTTTCTTAGCCAAACACACTCAAAAAACCCCTGTTTTCTGTTTTATTCCATTTTTCACATACTTAGATAAACTTAATTGAGAAAAAAGCCCTAAAGAAGTGATCCTTAATCTAAATTGCTCAATTTCATCTCTATTTAAAATTAAAAACTCCTGCAAACAGTCTAATCTTGCAGCAATTACTCAAAAAGTCTAAGAAACATAGCACAAGAAGACCTATAGGATCCAAAACACCTAAATCTGAGGGATCCAAAGCCCCTAAGCCCACCCCAGCCATCACTACAAAATATGCTACAACAGTAGACCCCCTTCAACCACCTGTGGTCGCTGCTGAAAGCATTCCTTTGACTGATCTTGACTATAAAATTGCAGACCCTGTTATTGAGTTTAATTTGCTAGATATACACAACTGGTGTTATGAAAAATATCTAGACAAAGATGATATTCCAATTTGGGAAACCCATTTTCCTAAGTATATAGTTCCATTGACTCATCCTGGTCAAGAACTCATCAGACTTTGCCAAAAATACTATGAGCTAGATCAAAGGGCTATAGTAAATGCAGAAAAAGAAAAACTTTTTACCATTACAGCCCAGTCAATTAATCAAATGCTTTAATTACAACCCGATCCCCAAGCAGTTCCCTTGTCTATAGAAGCATTAACTCAGTTATACCTTGGCTTAGATTTCCCTAAAAGTTTCATGATCTTTCATAATTTTATGCTTTCTCATGTTGAAATTTTAAAGATAAGTCCTCCATACTCCACATCTAAATTTCCTGAAGGTTCTAGATAGATTATCTCTATGCTATCTTTTATCTTTGGATATTTTACAAATGAGTATACTGATGAATCTATTCTTGGTTTCTTGTCCACTATGTCTCCTTGTCAACCTCCAGAAGTCATCTTTGACTATGCTGGCTTCATAGAAGATGCCATCCATTACCAGTTGACTAAATTACCCACAAAAGGAGTTTTTAGATATTCATCTTATCTTTTCCATTTGTTTTTATTCTTTCAAGCAGACAAATTTCTAGTTTCTTTGCAAAAGATGGATGTAGAGGGAAAACCTCTATCAATTATATTTTGGACTTCTTTATTGAGAAAATAATCTAGTGATTCCACTTATTCAAAGTTTTCAGAACTATTTTTGCATTCAGCAATGAGCATATTAAAAAAATCAGAACAACCTGGGATCAGTGAAGAAATGAAAAGAATATTACAGCTTTAAGAGAAAAACAAAGTTGGAGATTGGTACCTCTATGAAAAACACACTGAATTAAGTATTTTTGGGTCAAAATTATTACCCTCCAAGTTGCCCAAGCATGTGTGTATGAGAATTTTTTCACTGGAATATCTTAGAGAAATTCTCAATGCAGATTCAATTAACTTTATGATAGCTAAAAAGAAGACTCGGTTTAAGTTAAAGAATCAATTTGGGCCATTCATAATCAACCACAGAGATGCAGAAAAGGAAATAGCATAGATATTATCATAATTTAGATTTGATAAGAGTTTTCCATGGAATTATGATCCACAAGGGATATTAAGCAAGCTAAGGTTGAAGTGTAAATTAACACCCTTTATCCATGAATCCAAGCCTGAAATAGAGAAGTTTGCAAATCAAATTGAATGGAGTGAAAACACCTTGGTAGAGGTAGCAAGCCAAAAAGGAACAGCATCAAATTTGGAAGTTGTCAAACAACCAAAAACATCAATAAAGAGAGTCAAAGAAGAAGGAGTTTATACAACAGAGACAACAACTGAGACACAATTAAAAATAATCTATAGCAAAAGGCTTAAACTCAGTTCAGTTGATAAGGAAAAAGTGACAATTGATGTTGATGAGACAGATGATCCAGTAACCAATGATGATATAGCCACAACCATTATCAATGAAACACATGGAAATAGAAAAAGAAACAACATGCAATCAGAATGACACACAGTTGATTAAAAAGCAACACAGCATGGAAGCCTCTTCCTCACAGCCAGCTGAGGAAAAGGACTTGGACATCAAGGAAAGGTATAAGCTAATTAAGCAGAAGAATGAGGAGATAAAGACAGAAATATACTCTCAATTTCTGAAGCAGAAGCCTGGAAATCAGAAAAGGTTATTAACAGCATTTGACTATTCCAACAATAAAATGATGATGTCATTTTTATAGCCTGCTACCTCAACACCCAAAAGAGTAGCAGACTATAAAAAGGTGGACCTTGAGGTAGACACAAAGAATATTCATGAGCTGGACCAGATTTAATTCCATAGGCAGACCTCTGAAATGTTGTATTCTATTGTGGCAACTAAAGCAATGAGTGCCAATAAACTTCAAAATACCATACTTTATATGCAAGATCAAATGAATATGGATAAAGCATCACTTTATGCCAAGGACCTAAGGATCAAAGCCTTAGAGGAAGTAGTCTTACGGGTGGGATATGATCCCTCAAATACCCAAGCAGTGTAGGTTTTAACCCTGAACAGAAATATCTACACACGATTCTTATAACAGAAAATAAACAATAGCAAGAGCATAAAACATAAAACAGATAAACACAGATATTTTCCCCTGGATCCCAAATCGGGATGACCAGCTTGATTTTCATTATATTCCTTTTAGTGTTACAACACATATATATACATGCCGAAGCATACATAAACCCCAATCCATTAACCCTGGATTAGAACATAACCGTAGTTCCCTTGACCGGATCTACAAAAATACCAGGGACCGAAAACCATCGAACCCCAAAACCATGTGCAAAACCATGCACAAAACCATGGGCGGATCCGCCTATGAGTGGGTCCGGACCCCAACGGTGGGGACTGCTTCGCCCCTCGTGACCCCCCAGCTACACCCGACGCAACATACATCGTGTGGGGCTAATCGTGGAAAGAATATAACACATACCCAACATTCTCCCACTTATTGTTTTCTTTCGACGGGGGGCCACAAGAGAGCTTAGTCATTTGCCCAATTCTTCAACACCCATTGTTTCTCTACACCAAGAGAACTTCTGAGTGCTCACAGACTTTGTCAATGCATCTGCAACATTCTTCAAAGTGTCCACCTTTACCAACAACACCCTTTTAGCTTCAACCATATCTCTAACAAAGTGATATTGAACATCAATGTGCTTTGTCTTTGAATGATAAGCAGGGTTCTTAGCCAAGAAAATTGCACTTTGGCTATCACGGTCTATCCTTATAGCTTGTTGTACCAACCCCATACTTGAACACAATCTCTGCAACCAAACTGCTTCCTTGCTTGCATGAGTGGCTGCTATGTATTCTGCCTCTGTAGTTGAAAGAGCCACTACAGACTGTCTTTTACTCATCCAGCTGACTGCGCCTCCAAATAGGCTAAACACATACCCACTTGTAGATCTTCTTTGGTCCAGATCTCCAGCCCAGTCTGCATCAACAAAACCACGAATGTCCAACATTCTTTCCAATCCTGGTCTTTCCTGGTAGCACAAGCCATAATCACTAGTGCCACGTAAATATCTGAAAACCCACTTCACTGCTGTCCAATGCTCCTTCCCTGGGTTTGACATAAACCTTCTCAATACTCCCACTGCATGTGCAATGTCTGGTCTAGTACAGACCATTGCATACATCAGGCTACCCACTGCACTTGCATATGGAACACGGGACATATCCTCCTCTTCTTCTTGTGTCTTGGGACACTGTTCAGCAGACAAATTTGCACCTACAGGAATAGGAACACTCACTGGTTTACTATCCTGCATATTGAACCTCTGCAATATAGTCTCGACATACTTCCTCTGGTTTAACCAGAGCATCCTCTTTTCCCGATCTCTCTTAATTTCCATGCCCAAAATATAGTTTGCGGCACCAAGATCCTTCATGTCGAATTTGGAGAACAGTTGGGTCTTCAAATCTTGGATAATTTCTTTGTCATTTCCAATCAACAACATATCATCCACATACAAGACCAAATAAATAACACGGTCACCACTTAATTTAAAATAAACACAGTGATCCTCCTTGCTTCTGGTGAAGCCAAGTCCCCGTATATAGGTATCGAATTTCTGATACCACATCCTTGGTGACTATTTTAACCCATACAGAGACTTCTTCAACCTGCATACCAGTTCTTTCTTACCCTTCACCATAAAGCCTTCAAGTTGCTTCATGTAGATCTCCTCTTCTAGATCCCCGTGAAGAAATGCTGTCTTCACATCCATCTGTTCTATCTCAAAATCAAATGCAGCAGCAACAGATAAAAGTAATCTAATAGAAGTAACTTTGGCAACGGGAGAAAAAATATCACCAAAATCAATTCCCGGCACTTGGGAATAACCTTTCGCTACCAACCGAGCTTTGTATTTCTCCACCTTGCCTTCTACATTCATCTTCTTCTTAAACACCCATTTGCTCCCAATGGGCTTCCTTCCAGCCGGCAACTCCACCGGATCCCATGCATCGTTTTTGTGCAAGGATGCCATTTCATCAACCATGGCCTCCTTCCAGAGTTTTCCATCCTCTGAATCTACTGCCTCCCTGACAGTTCTGGGTTCATCATCAGTTATAGTTAAGGCAAAACCTGAACAGAAAGCAGATGGACTATACCTTTCTAGTTGCCTTCTTTCCCGAACTGATCTTCTTAAAGCTGGAGTTTGTGGCTCATCATCTTCTGAGTCTTCTTCTGTTGTATAGTCTGATTCATCCTCCTTTAGCTCAAACTCTATCTTCTCAGGTTCCTTTGGTAGGACTTCATGTGTAACAACATCTTTCACCTCTCTAAACACCACATCTCGGCTGTACACAACCTTCCTTGTTTATGGGCTCCAAAGCTTGTAACCCTTTAAACAATCCTTATACCCAATAAAGATGCACCTTTCAGATTTATTATCCAACTTGGTCCTTTTCTCCTTTGGAACATGTACATATGCATCACATCCAAATACCCTTAGATGTGAAAGAGAGGGTTTCTTACCGGTCCATACCTCATGTGGGGTCTTATCCTCCAACGCTGATGAAGGTGATCTATTAACTAAGTAACATGCAGTCTCCACTGCCTCTGCCCAGAATTCTTGTCCTAACCCGGTACCACTGAGCATGCTTCTTGCCTTTTCCATCAGTGTTCTATTCATTCTTTCTGCAACTCCGTTTTGCTGAGGTGTGTATGGAGTAGTCTTCTGCCGTGCTATGCCACACTTCTTACAGAACTCTTCAAATTCCTTCTTGCAGAACTCCCCACCATTATCTGTCCTTAGTGCCTTTATCTTCTTCTCTGTCTGGTTTTCCACCAGAGCCTTAAATTCTTTAAATTTGTCAAAGACTTCAGATTTCTTCCTCAAGAAATATATCCATGTATTCCTTGAAAAGTCATCTATGAATGAAACATAGTACACAGACTTTCCCAGTGATGGAACTGACACAGGCCCAAACACATCACTGTGCACAAGTTCTAATATCTTGTTTGCCCTCTTAACACCAGAAGGAAAACTCACCCGATTCTGCTTCCCATATACACAATGTTCACAGAAATCGAAATCCAGAGAACAATTAGACATACCTTCTACCATACCATCTCTATGGAGTATCCGAAGGCCCTTCTCTCCAATATGTCCAAGCCTTTGATGCCATAGCATGGTCTTTTCTCCAGAAACAGCTAGACTTTCCGTTCCACTTTCAGGAACCACAGAACTGTTACACCCATTAATAACAATGCTACCTTGTAGCTTGTATAGAGTTCCAGTACGAACTCTCCGCATTAATACCAGTGCTCCCCGAACCATCTTGCAGGCATCTTTCTCGAACACTGTTTTTACACCTGCATCATCCATCTTGCTTACAAAAATCAGATTTCTGGCCAATGTAGGAATATGCAGAACACCAGGAAGTGTTCTAATCCTTCCACCTTGCAGCTTCAGCTTGACCTTTCCACGTCCGATGATTCTGGCCCTCCTATCATCCCCTAGGAAGACATCACCACCATCATATTTCTCATACTCGCAGAACCACTCCCTATGGGGAGTGAAGTGAGAGGATGCACCTGAGTCAATCAACCATGACTCATGATCTACATGTGTATTTGAAGAAGAAGCCAAATACACATCCCCACCTTCATCCGAGGTGGTTTTTGCCTCTGCAGAAGGAGCATCATCAGATCCCTTTCCTTTCTCGGGAGCTTTAGATCTGCAGTCCTTTTTGTAGTGCCCTTCCTTTCCGCATTTCCAGCACACCTTTACAAACTTTCCAGGAGATTTAGATCTCCCTCTAGATTTAGATCTCCCACTCGAAACCTTATTCTTGTTTCTATTCTGGGACCTTCCTCGTACGGATAAGGCATCTCCATTTTGACCCTCCATATTTCTCCGTCTCATTTCCTCCGACAGCAAGGCTGAGACAATGTCATCAAAATTCAAGGTAGTTGTGTTGCTACCTATTGCAATAACCAGACTGTCCCACGAGTCTGGTAGAGAACACAACAAACTGATGCACTTATCTTCATCTGATATTTTAATATCAACAGATGACAGCTGACTTACCACAGTATTGAAGGCGTTCAGATGCTCTGTCACCGAGTCTCCATCCTTCATCCTCAGGTTATACATATTTTTCCGCAGGAACAACTTATTCACCGGAGACTTAGATTGGTACAAAGTCCCAAGTTTTTCCCACAAATTCTTTGCCGTAGCTTCCCAAAATACATTCAACAATACTGAATCTAAGAGACACAACCGTATTGTGCTCTTAGCCTTTCGATCCAGTTTCTTCCAGTCTTCATCTGACATTGCCGTTGGTTTAGTACATGGATCTACCACGATCCACTAATCTTTATCCACCAGCAGATCCTCCATCTTGAGCTTCCACAACTCAAAACTCTGACCATTAAATTTCTCGATCTCTATCTTTCCGCCGCTCGCCATCTTCTTTCACCACAAGAATCGATCCCGCAGATCTCCCATTGAACAGGGTCTACCACAGGCCCGAGAAAAAAACCCTCAACAACAAAGGCGTCCCCTTGAAGCCGAAACAACTTTGATACCAAATGTAGGTTTTAACCCTGAACAGAAATTATCTACACACGAATCTTATAACAGAAAATAAACAATAGCGAGAGCATAAAACATAAAACAGATAAACACAGAGATTTTCCCATGGATCCCAAATTGGGACGACCAGCTTGATTTTTCATTATATTCCTTTTAGTGTTACAACACATATATATACATGCCGAAGCATACATAAACCCCAATCCACTAACCCTGGATTAGAACATAACCGTAGTTCCCTTGACCGGATCTACAAAATACCAGGGGCCGAAAACCATCGAACCCCAAAACCATGTGCAAAACCATGCACAAAACCATGGGCGGATCCGCCTATGAGTGGGTCCGCACAAAAAACCAATTTTGGTCGGGGCGCTGCCTCAGACCCCAACGGTGGGGACTGCTTCGCCCCTCGTGACCCCCCAGCTATGCCCGACGCAACATACAACGTGTGGGGCTAATCGTGGAAAGAATATAACACATACCCAACAAGCAGCAGAACTATTAATCAAGAAAATGAATGAGGACATAGCGGCTTTGAGGAAACAGCTTAAGCCTCCTCAAAGTGAGCATCCAAAAATAAAGGAAATCCTCCAAGATCAAAATGAAGAAAGAAGAGATGATGGAGCTCATACTTAAAATAACATCACAAATCAAGGAGATGAAGACACAAATGGACCAGCTTGTCCAAGAGAAAGAGACTGTAAAAAGAGCCAGAAATTCCTACAATCCCTACAGTCATCCCAGTGATTACTACAACAGTGCCCTCTACTTTAGGAGAGAAATTAGTACCAAAGGGCCTGAGGCTGTTAAAATCTTTGAGAGGGGGGTGAATCAATCTTCCTTTGAATTATAGCATTAGTTAATATTCAATTATTATCAGTGTTTGTACAATGATAGAAGCAAACAAGAGGAACAAAAATGCACACAGTTTTTAAGGTGGAAACCCACTCCGGGACAAAAAACACCTAATGCTTTTCTAATAATTCTTTAATATTCAACTCCAATTGAAAATAAAGCTCCAACTTCCTAGAATCTAGAAAATCATTCTTCTCCAACTCCCACTGGATGGATGCTCCAATGCCCGAGATTCTTTAGTAGTCAACTGAATGGATGCCCCAACACCCAATGAGCTACAACTCACCCTAGCACCACCCTACCACCCTATAGAAGAATAAAATAATAATGGACTCCCGTACCAGGGAAAATGGTCCACTTTACAATGATATAGAATGATGTAGAAGAAGAAGATATACTAGACCATAACCCCAACTTTGACGCAACCACCTAATGATGATCCTAGACCTCCCAACACTGCCTCTTAAACCCTTGGCAGATAGATACTAGCAAAATTTGTACAATAATGTATTTACAATGACTAAGTACAATGATACCTTTACAATGATTGTATGCAGTGCTACCCACTTGAAGACTTCATATCATGAACTTCTTTTTGCACTGAAAATTGTCATCCTGACATTCTGCTATGTGTATGAGCTCATTATCACTCATACTTCCTCCTTTGAAGGTCTAACATATCATTTCTTCATGTCAGGCCTTGAAAATAAGAGGAAAGTTCTTAAAAAACTCCTTAACTCTGGTATCGCACTTTCTCTTAATCTTGCTTACGGTCCCGCACCTAATGTTCATGACTCCTGCGTACCTGAACGCACTTTATCTATGTTATGGGTGCAGAACCCTGTAAAATATTAAACAGGTGCAAGTAAACTCAAAAAGCTCACTTTTAGTAAATTCTAGAAGCCTCTAGAAAGAATCTTGTGGTGGCAGAAACGCTCTTTTGAGGTTCATGTATCCCTTATCTTAAGGAGCTAACCCCTTGATGTGAGGAGCTTATCCCTTTGAAGGAGGATTCTATCCCTTCATAGTTGCAACTGAAACCTCCTCTTTTGCACTATAAAAAGAGGCATTGGGTAGCCTCAAAGGGAGTTCAAGCTTTAGAATTATTTGAGGTTAAGTGATGTTGGGATTCAGACTCATTTAACTAAGATTTTTGTGAGGAGAGATCACATACCTCTATCTATCTCGGTTGGAAGAGTGCAAGACTTGTCAGAGTAGAGGATATTCCTGCTTCAGACCCCAGGAAGGCCTGTTCAACATTAAGGCTAAGGTTGTAAGGTTTTCCTTCTTTCAAAGTTAATACAAATGAATTCATTTTTCTCAATAAGTTGTTAATTAACTATTTATTTCATTGATTCCTTGATCACCGTGATAGGCATGATTTATAATATTTACTATACAGGTGTTATTTAATGTTTTCTTGTTTGTGACTGCATCTTTATAAAGATAAGTCCTTCAAGTGACCGAGGGGCAACTACTTCGAACAAGCATTGGATCTACGGTAAGTCCTTAACACCTTATAGTATTCTTTTGTAAATCACATATGTTTAGAGAAAGATAGGTTTATTTGGCTGTTTTTTGCTAGATTACCTTTTGGTACTAAGGATATCGATCTTGTCCGCAATATTGATTAATCCGCCCAACAAATTGGCGACTCCGTTGGGGATGATTCTTGTTGTTTTTGGTTCTCCTTTATTTTGATTTGAGGAAAAATTTTTCCTGGATTTTGATTGATGGATATCTGCTTGGGTAGCTTAGGTTTTATATATTTTTGAAAATTTTGAAATCTTTTATGCTTTTCTTGAACTTTTCTAGGGACCGCACTTTGTTCTTTTGCACAGTGCGGGCAGTTTCGCACTTTCCTTAAGTAACCAGTGCGGGACCGCACCTGTTACTAATTTTTTTTGGAAAAACTCCAGATTTATTTTTCCAGTTTATCTTTAATTTTATTTAGACTTTTTTTTTAGTATCTGCCCAGATTGGAGTTGTTTCTATCAAAAGCCTTTTGTGAATGAGTTCCAGCAGTATTTATGTTTTTGATGATTTTCTAGAGGTTTTGCAAGTTGGATTGATTTTCGTTTGGTCTATGTAGTGACTCAAAGCATTGGAAGTTTGAAATACCTCAGATTACATTGGTATTTTTGCCTTCTTGCTGAGTCTGACCTAGTTGTGAAATCCATCCTTTATTGACAAATAGATCTAGTTGTTTCTTTGCAAATCTTCGAAAAAACTTTGTTATAGGTTTTGAATTTCATTTTTATAAAAGGAAACATATCTGGATGTTTTTTTATTTGCTTTTTATTCTGGACAGATAAATCCTTAGTTTACTGAATAACTAAGTAAAACATTCTTCAAAAAAATATTAAAGATTTTATTCAATTAGATTTTCAAAGTTTGTAGATCTCAAGATTAGTTTTTGTAGTTTTGAGTGCTTTTAAAATTTGTAGATCTCTTTTGAAGGAAAGTTGTTTTTGTAGTTTCAAGTCTTGAAAGTGAAAGGATTTTAGTGTGAGCATTGATAATTTGTCTCGTTTTGCGTTCTTTTGAAAAGACAAAAATATTTTCTTCCAGTTATTCTTTATGTTCAAAGAAAGAATTGTTTCTTAAAAAGAATTGCATTCTCGAACTCTTACTTTAGCTAGAATTTCATTGAAAGAAAACGAATTGATTATCATTTTTAGGTGCATTTTTAGTGTTTTTGGAAGTCGAATCTTCACACCATCAAATTTTCATTTCCATACCTATTGACTTAAAGAACAGCCCATAAAAGTAACGCTTAATTAAAATTCATCTAGTAATCTTTTATTTCTAGGGCTCTTACCACCAATTTAGCCTAGGCTAGTATCTTGGAGTAGGGAGTAATTAACTCTCCAAGATATTAAAAAAAAACAAGTAGATAAATCTTGCGGTAGGAAATAAATCCAATTGTAATTGGTACAATCTGGGAAGCTTCTCTTAAAGGAGTTAATCACGAGATCATATCCGAACCTTTGAGAAAATCAATTATGTTTCATTGGGAAAGATAGAAGTTTTGTGCGCATTACAAACGGTAAACCTTGGATTAACCATTTTCGAGGAGCCTGGGGTCACTTGTCGGTAAACCTAGGAATAACCATGTCAAGGAGCCTTCAAGGGGATTGAGCTTTGTTACTCTGCCCTTGCGCGTGGAATCGGATCGTAGACTGTTCCCCCAGTTGTATTTGTTACTATTGGTAACCTTAGTGTCCATAAGCTTAATATTATTTCCTAAGGTGACGGTGAATGAAAGATCTCACTGTACCTGGAGCAGACGTTGACTAGACTCACTTGGACTCTCTGGGGGGTTCTCTTCACACAAGATGGTTTTGTGAAGAAAATTGTGCCAGTCTGTTTCATTAAGCAGGTTGTCGGGGTAACTATTCCAACCTCCCCTTCTATATTAAATTTCTACTAAGTTGGATTTCATCACCAACTAGTGCTTTTAGTATGGGAAGTTACTGTTTGTGTGTGGTTTGAACTCTTAGATTTTTAGGCATGTGATTCAGTTTTTTGTTTCTTTAGAGACTTTGGGTGTTTTTTGATATTTTATTTGTTTGCGTGTGATTGGGTAATATTTAATCGTGGCAGAATTACCGAGACAATCTCAGAGACTTCAGGGGAAGCCCCCTAAATATACACCAAGTCAAATTGAAGGGCTTCGTGCTCTAGTATCATCTAGTAGCAGTAGAATTAGATCAATAGAAATTGGAAGTTAATCTATAGTTGTTCCTCCTGATCATCAAATACCAACAATAGAACACATTCAAGAACCGATTTCAGTTTCGGAAGTTACTGGTGGTATTTCTCCTTCCAGTGAAATAGCTAACGAACCTGAAATTTCTGAGCCTGAAACTGAACATTATGTTTAGGATACATCCTCAGGATTTATCACACCAACTTCTAGCGATCCTGGTTCACCTAGGGTAAGAAATATTGTTACTGAAGATATTCCATCTGGCCTCATTTCTATTGAAGAACTTGCTTGTCCAGACGAAGAGATATCTCTTCTTGAATCCCCTCAGTTTTTAAATCTTAGGGAGTGTGAATCCATTTTCTATAGCCCTATTCGGACTGACGCTTGGTATCTATCTTTGACAAACTTTTTAGAAAACCCAGGTCTTGATTTTTCTCCACCTCGAATTCCATTTCATCCTATGCCCAGAGGTTACTATCCTTCATCCATTATGGCAGGAGATTCATCTATGTTTTCCCAGACACCGGAAGAATTTTTACACGGTGGTCCTTCTGTTCCTTCGGGATATCAGGCTCTTTCTGGTACTTTCTCTGGAGCATCTCCTTGACTGATTGAACAAGTATTATCATTTGGTCTTAATGGAACTAAAACTAAAACGTCAAACGCAGAGAAAATATTTATGATGTCTGGTAATATTCCGAATCCTCAACCTCAAGGCAGTCAGTTACTGCCTAGAGGATAATTTCAGGGAAGTCAGTTATTGCCTGGGGGGCAACCTAAGGGTAGTTAATTACCGCTTGGGGGGAAACCTTCAGGCAGTCATTTACCAGCTGAGGGGCAACCTCAAGGTAACTTTTTCCCAGGACAAACTGTGGCACAATATTATTTTAGAGAACAACCTCAAGGACAATACATACCTTAAGGTTATCAACCTTCAAGACAGTACATACCCCAAGGTCAACCCCAAACTCAATATGTTCCTCAAGGTCCTTATCAACCCCAGATTAAGTACGCACCTCAGGGTTATCAACCTCAAGGTCAATACCCAATTCAAGGTTTCCAACCGCCTTCTGGTCAATCATTTGTATAAGGAGCTAGAAATTTACCACTTACTTATCAACCCTACGTTCAACCAGGCTATGGTCCTTACGTTCAACCTTCTATGGGAAAATACCCTGGAATAAACATGGCGTGGTATCCATCCCAAATTCAACAGACTATGAAACCTAATGTGTAGTTTTATTCTCAATCTGGACAACCTTTGGTTTCTGGTCCAACCCAGCAACCTGTTCAATCTACTATTCAAACCCTTGCACCTGGTTCTGTTTAGCAGTTTGGGCCTAGTACACCTCAAACTCCGCCTCAAACTGCTGCAACTACTGCAACATCTATTCAACCTATAACACCTCTCTCTGGAGTATCTGTAACTCTGGTTTCTACTATCCCTGCATTCGTGCAAATCCCTCAAGTCTCTGTACCCCGTTCAGGACCTATATTTCAGACTTCGGTCCAGATACCTGCGGGACAAGTTGGTACAAGTATGATTGTCACAAGTCAACCACAATTCACGTATCAACCGTACCAGAGATAGTATCAATTCGGTCCCATTTCACAAAACCCAGTTTATCAATATCAACCGTACCCTGTCTATACTTATCAACAGCCTCAGCAACCATAGTTTGGTCCGGTTAATCCTGGTTTCCCAGGAGGTTACACAATTCCTAATGCAAATCCGATTCCCAGTTATCCTGGGTATCCTCTTCCCGGAACTGCTTTGGTTACTCAAGGTTCTCGTGACCCTAACCGTCAGTTACCATTTATTGCAACTTTGGATTTACCTAATTTGACACGCCTTATGAATGATCTAATTTTCTATCATCCGTATTGGTCGCCAATGCCACATAATTTTCCCAGTGATATACCAAAATTCGAGGGTAATTCAGGAGAGGATATGTCAAATCACGTTATGACTTATCACCTCTGGTGTACATCTAATTCAATAGTTGATGATTCAATTCTCTTACGTCTTTTTCAAAGAACTCTTATTGGTCTTGCCGCCAAATGGTACATTGAGTTACCACGAGGCTATTTTAATAATTTCAGTTAGTTAGCAACTGCCTTCTTGACTCATTTTCAGTTGCCTGTCAAATACGACAATGGCATGGAACTATTGACTTCACTAAAGCAATCCACGTCCACATATATTTCTGATCATATTCATGAATGGCGACGTAGAAGGCGTTTGGTGAAAGTTTACATTCCAGATCTAATTTTGGTGGAATGGTTTGTTAAATCATTGTTACCCAAAATCACTAAAGATGTAGCTAAGGCAGGAGTTGTTACTGAGGAGCAAGTCATTGCTCAAGATCATTACCTTGACCTCGTCTATACACAATCAAGTACTTTACATGAAAAAATCCCTGATCTTCCAAAACAAGGTCAAATAACTACAGATTCTTCAGGGTCTCATGCCACTGATGGTATGATTGGTACAGTCAATACTAAAAGCAAGAAGAAATATTCAAAGGATTCTTCTCCTATTATAACTTTACCTGATTCCCCGTGTTAGTATGAATCTCTTGTCGAAGTGTACGAAAAAAGACCACTTTAGCTACGCATAACTAATAGCCCTAACATCAAATATGGCTGCCAATATCTTCAAATCTGTAGTTAGTTGATCAAGACAAGAGCTGCAAAAAACCAGATCTATGCATAGAAAGACATTAAGCAGTAAAAAGAAGGTTTTGCTCCATATATCCAATAGACAAGGCAAGAACAATTTTTGAAAGAAGCTTTTGTATTAAGGGCACCTGGGAGGAAAACAAGAAGATGTTTCCAATTCTCCTCAATGGGATGGGTTCTTGGAAGTCCTCAGCACTTCAGATCTAGCATTTCTCTCTCCTGTTGTTGAGAAAACCCAGACAAAGATAGAACTCAAAGGGAGCTCACACAGCAAATAATGGAAAATATGACAATGATAATGGCTCAAAGTCAGACCAAGAGTTTAGATCCAGAGTGATCTAATAGGCAACAAAAGGTGAAGAATGGTAGGAAAAACCCTCCTATTTATAACAAAATATTGGGTCATTCTAGATCTTGGTGTATGATTAAATAACATTAACCAAATCTAGATCCACCTTTTATGGAATATTTTATTATATTTTTTTGGAGGGAAAAAGTATTTGACTTGGGTCAAATCCCTTAATTTGTGAATAATAAATAAATAAATGATTTATTTATCATTTTAAGGAGGTGGTTAAAAGATAATCAAATAAATAATGATTTATTTAATTATTTATAGGTGATTTAGTCATATTTAACAAGGAATATTATTTAAATAAGGTTTAAATAATTATTCCTAGAAAATAATAAGATAAATAAAGATTTATCTAATTAATTTCTTTGTTTTGGGTTAAACATGACCGGGAAAATCAAACAAATATAGGTTTGTTTAATATTTCCTTTTGGGGTTTCCTGTTTAGACCATAAACAACCTAATAAATGTGTTTTATTAAGTTATTTTACATAGTGAAAGCAATTTTACTTAGGGTAAAATTGGTCTTACATGGTGTACTTAGGTCCATCTAATGATAGTAGGTTAGATGACCAAAAAATGGTGTAACAGATTGCCCCCCAGCGTGCGAGTGTTAGGAGCAAATCGTATGACCGAAGTACGTTGTAAGAACTCAATCACCAGACAGCAAAAGGGAAGTCGGAGAGAGAGATGTAAGGTAGACTAATGTGCTGAAGAACTAGACCCTGAGGAGACGAGACTTACAGGTGCAACAAGTCTCTTTTTATGAGAGGGTACCTGTGCTAAAGGCGGTGGGGGAGGCATACCTATGCCCACCGAGACAAAGTACAAAAGAATAGTGTGTCCAGTAAACAAGGGACCGAACCATAAAGTACAACCAGCATAAACATGAGCCAGATAGAAATACAATGAAGGATCCCACATACATGTTGTGCCTGGGATAACAACCAGGACTTATACAATAATATCTGAGTACATAAGATATAAAGACAACCCAAATGCCCCCTGCAAATGGGGAAGGGCTCGCAAAATCTGACTGATACATGCAAATCAAAGAGGCGTTGCAAGCGGCTAAGGCTGACATCATCAAATATATGGAGCTGCATCAAAGGCTGTAATGAAGAGGTCATCTGGGCATGTGGGGGGCTACCTGCAGGGCCACCCCCTCATGAAGGCTGAGACAACTCACACACACCCAGGAATCATCAAGAGCTGCTGCTGCATCACTGAACCATCAAGTATACGGATCTCGATCATGCTAAAGGGAGATGGAGCTGAGAAACAATCAAGTCAAAGGGTAATGAGAAAGCCCTTTTCCTGATCCGAGGCACCGAAAAAGAGTGGAAGCTGGAACCAAGGTACACCACCCTCTAGACCTGTCTTCTGGAATGAATGAGATGATGTCGACAGAAGGAGGTCCGCCATAGGTGAGGCAATGAGAGATCCTCAAGTAAGGCGCGAGAGAAAATAGTCGAGCGACTGACAGACTAATACCAATGATGATGGTGAAATGGAGGGGACTGAGTAGCGAATGGACGACTTCCCTTGTTAGAGCATAAAGGGCATGAATGACATGGCAGCGACTGACACAATATCATGAGGGATAGGGGATAGTGGGACTGAAGGCCATAATGTGCGACACAAGAGAGGGATCAAGCAATTAAGGATGGAGGACTATAGTGGGGTACAAAGGGACTCGGGATAGACTCCATGAATGCGATGATGACTCAACTTGGATGCTCTAAAAAAGGGTGACTCGATGGTGCTGCCACACAGAAAAGGGCCCATGGGGGACCTGAAAAACATGAGTACAAGATGATATCTCATAACGAAAATCGACACAAAAAAAGACCAGTATGGAGGCAAAGTGGTGCCCCAAGTACAAGTGTTGTAAGTCAGGAAATTCGATTTTGGGGGGAGGTGAAGTGACCCATCTTGGACAAAATGTGTCCAGGTGAAGTATCAAATCAGAAAAAACTAACAGATACCCATTTGAGGGCTCGGTGAGATCTTTCTAACGGTGCAGACAGTTTGTCAAACGGAGCTACAGTATGGTCGCAGCAGGTGAAAGAAGAAACAAGGGTTCTCTTTTAATAAGGCAGTTTTCCCTCCAAATCCACTCATTTGCTAGTGTTTCTGTGGTGAATGTAGAGAGGAGAGAAGGCCCTAAATCTTGCGGCGAGCGTAGCGGAAAAACCAACCATTGGAATCGAGATCCGTCAATTGCAGGTAAGAGGCTTTACCTTACTCTTTCATTTTGATGGATTGAAAGTTCAGATTAGGGCCCAGAATCTCAGAAACAGACCCTCTTTCATCTCTACGGCCGAGTCACACTTTTTGGGCCAAAAACTGCAACCTGGGACGCAAGTTTTGAGCCAAAAACTGTGACCTGGCCCAGGATGGGGCAGAAAAGTGCGACCTGGAGAATGAAGGGGATTTCAGTGCTGTGTTAGGGCTAAGATTTGGGTTTTTGTGATTGGTTACAGTGTTTCCTATCTGTATACTGACAAAGATGATGTTTTTGTGCAACTATGGCAGATGTACGGGTCAACTGGAGAGAGAGAGACCTGGGCACATTACAGACAGAGATCCAGACAGATCAGGGTGTCCGTCGTGTATTGGCCAGGTTTGGGGTTCTAAAGTTTTTGGAGAACCCTTTGATGAGAGCTGGGGAGCCCTTGTTGGCCCGGATTGTCAGTTATTGGGATCCAGATCATGAGGTCTTTATAGTGCAGGGGCACAGGATCGAATTGACAGTCCAGGACCTGTATTTCCTGACTGGTCTCTCGCCACTTGGGATGGTGGGAAATACACAGCCAGTGTTACCGCGGGGGCGGAACATCATGGAGTTTGTGGAGCGACATTGTCGACCGGGTCTCCAAGTCAAAGCGACTCGGATATCGATCGGGGACTTAGAGAGATTAGAGACCCGTGCAGTGGCCGCAACAGTGCTGCGGATCCTGGGCAACCAGGCATTCCATCACATCACTGGGGGGCAGATGATGATTGTGGAGAGTGTGTTGAGTGGGACCTACTATGGGTGGGCCCAAATGATGTTGGTGTCGTTAAAACGACAGCTGTCGCTGTGCAAGTGGCAAGTGAACCACGATTGCTCGTATGGGACTTTATTGTGTTCCTTCTTTTTTGAGAAGATCCCTACCCTACGACTGCATATACAGCTCCCAGATGGGGGCGCGAGAGAGCCCAGGATGCGCTGGTGGGGGCGCCTACTGTGCAGAGGAGGAGGAGGGGCGGTCGGACGGGTATTTCATCCTGAGTTCTTTTCCCATTGGGATCAGATGCCGTTATACATAGACGACTATCCCTATAGTGGGATGAGTTATTGTGGAGATCGGGACCTGCCACTTCCGCCTGGTCGAGTATGGAGGCCCGATGGTAAGTGAAAAATTACTATTCTTTTATGGGAATTTTAAATTTATTGAATAGTAGATAGGGTACTGATTCATGTAATTTTGGTATACAGATATAGCTCCGGTAAAACCGACCGGATATATGGGACGACCAGCAGCATTAGGAGCTGCAGGCCCGAGTGGATCGAGAGCGGCGCAGGGTGAGGATGCGACTTCCCTCCTGGAGGACATCAGTCGTAGATGCGAGAAGTTGCTGACCGGTGTTTCAGAGAGCGAGTGGCAAGACTTAGGCGACCAGTATGTAGAGCCATGTATTGGGCTACCCTCGGAATGGCGAGGTGTCATGCGGCGCATGGCGATGGCCGGTCAAGGAATACGTGATCTACGAGCTGCAGGAGCAGAGCCATTGGCTCGGGATCCACTAGATAGTGACTAGGTGTGGGGCATGTGGTGCCCCCTAGTGTGTATGTAGGGGCAGGTGGTGCCCCCAGTTTTGAGTTTTTTGTAACATGCTATGGGCATGTCAAATGTATCAGAGTAGATGGACTCTAAACACATGTTTTGCGACACATATTATGGATATGCATCTTTTTTAATGATTATGAATGTTATTGTCTTGTATGAAATGCGTGTGATAAATGCCAATCTAGAACATGGTTTGCAATACTATCTACATAGTGATTCTGTTCTCGAGGTACATGGTTGAAAGTTATGGTTTCGAATTCACGTATCAAGAGTTTCACTCGTAAATATCATCTAAACAGCACAAGATTACGCACACGATAGACACCATTTAGTTGCATGACAAGAAGTAGGGAATCTAAACGAACATGCAGATGGAGGATGCAATGAAAGAGGGCATCGGCTAAGAGACCACGCACTGCATCATATTCAGCCTGATTTTTGGTGGCAGGACCAATGCGGACCCCGTTTGAGAGCACAAGGGCATGCAAGGGGGTGAAAATGGCCCAACCTTCCGAGGCTAGATTTTGGGAGTAACGACTTGCACCATCGGCGTAACCGATATAGGGTGGGGATGGGAGGTCCTGCGGAATAGTGTTACAAGACAACAAATGGGGGGAGGAGGGACAATGACAGCAGCGTGAGTGTATAGTAGACATCGAGCGGCAACTGTAGGAGGGAGTGTGATGGGCAAGATGGCTATGACGCATATACAAACTGGATGGTGGTATATGGGGGCTATAAGAGGGGTGGCTGGGACTCGGGTTGCGGAGGTCAACATAGATACGGGTGGTGTTATCTTGTGTATGGGCGGAAAGGAGGAGGTCAAGGGTGGAAAAGAAACCACATGACGTGGAAAAGTTACTTAAATCATCCGTAGGGGAAGAAAGGCTCGCATATGGATCGTCACAGGGAATGACAGAAGAACAGGGAAACAAATGGTTAAAAGATGTGGAGCCCAGGGTGGTCGCTAAAGGGAAGTCAAGCGAAACAACAGGGGAGGATTCAAGGGGAATGTGCTCCAAGGGTCTCACAGAGGATGATAGGTAAAGAATGGTCGTAGTAGACTCCATCATCTGGACATTAGGGGGGGAAGGTCGATGGGAGCGGGGGGATCCTCAAGCTGACCCGAAGCATACTGCACGAGTATGGGAGAGGCGGATTGATTTTGTTCAACCTCATACTCACGGACTACTTCTAAAGAGGCGCGGTAATGCGTCTGGTGAGGAAAATGGTGGGAATAATGGCCATGGACACCGTACAAAGCACAGGGTTTACTGGTGCGAATAGTTTTTGGGTTCTTGGTTACGGACGAGGACGAGAGAGAGGGGTCAGGGACCGTAGACTAATGGAATGCGACTTTAACCATGGGTTGAATGTGGGGCAATTCGGGACAAGTATGAGTGGCGTGACCGATGAAATCACACAAGGCGCAAGGCTTTGCGAGCGGAGGAGGAGTTGGGTCAGTCGGGGTGACCTTGTCTTTGGATGCCCCCTTGCGAGCTTTGCCTTTCTTTCCTGGAGCTGTCACCACAGGGGTAGGGTCTTGGGGAGGTGCGGGGGGCATGGTAGCAACGGAAGAAGCGAGGGGGACCGGTTGAACCAGTGTCAAAGCAAGATAGGGTTTGGGGTGACCAGGTGGGGTAGCGGCTGGAGGGTCAAGGTACCAGACAGGTGTGCCTAGGGTCAGGTTAGGGAGAGAGAGGGTGTCCATGACAAGGACCGTATAGACTCCGGGAGGGGGAGCCAAGAAAGGTATCTGACCGGTGGGATAATGACCAGGAGGTATAGCTCCGAGCTGGTTGAGGCCTGGGGGAACCGACCCGGGAGGATAGAGGGGTTCAGAGATACCAGTTGTAGGAGAAGGGCCAGAAGGAAGAGGTCTGGATGGCTAAGATGAATGGCTAGGAGCGGGTTGCGGTGGGCGAGGTTGAGTCTGAGGTTGCTGACTAGCCGAAGCGGGTCGCTTAAGGGCAGCCCGAGACGATTGCATCATGCAAACATTCGATGAGCTAGGATCAAAGATATGAGGAGGAGAGAGACCAGGGAAAGTTACAAGCAGGGAGGAGTCTTTGTAGACGCTGGAAGAGACACTGGTCAAGGAATCGACGGTTTTCTTATTGGCTACAGAAGAGATGGTCGTCTCTGGGGAGGTCTAAGACGGTGGCTCATGATAAGTCAACTGGTCGATGGTGACTATATTTCCATTGTGAGGAAAAGATATCTTGCGAAAAACCGCAGATGGGACAGCAGACATGGCATAGGTGTAGCTTCGCCCCAATGGAATATTGTAGTCTAGATGGGCGTCGATGACTTTGACGTCAACGCAAACAGTCTTACCGGCAAGGGTGGTAGGACAATTACGAAAAAGGCCAATGGGCTGGGAGGCGTGGCCGTCCCATGCTCGAAGGGTGATCATGGAAGGGCCCAACTCAGGAGATCCGAGTTTCTTCCAAACCGAAGCGGACATCACATAGGTGGATGCCCCCTCATCAATTATACATCGAGAAACATTGGCATTTCGGATTTTCACTGGGATTTGGAAGGCGACGGAAGCAGGAAGAGGAGGATAAACTGATTGATGGGCGTCGAAAAAAATCATTTGGTCATCAGCAGGATCTACAGCGCCCACGGCAGATAGCAGAGCCTTCTTTTGGGAAGGGCACGACTGGAGGAGTTCCAATGTGGAAATGGCAGCAGGAGATTGCGCGAAATCATCTACTATGCTATACGAATGAGCAACTTGACCAGGAGCAGCATTTCGACATAATGGTCCCTTAGGAATCTTGGTATGAACCTCAAATTTGGGTTGAGGGATATGTAAGGGACCATTGGATGTTGAAAGAGGTTCTGTAGAACCGGAAGAGGGGGACTCGGGGTCAGAATGAGCGAAAGGCTTGGGGTACTGGCGAGACCGAGTTTGAAGGTGAAGGTCGACGGTTGGGGATGGATCAGAGTTCATCATGAGGATCTGGTAGTCGGAGGAACCAGAAAGGGAAGGTAAAGTGGTGACCTGTTCGTCAGGTGGTTGGGTATCCACGAATCCTTACTGAGGGAAAGGATCAGTAAACACAGTTGGTTGAGTAGTGGTCACATTAGGGGGAGGATGAGGGGAGGCATGTTGTCCTCGCAATGTGGCTTGAGACTCCCACATCTGCCGCATCTGTGGTAAGAGGGGACAATCATGGGTGTAATGACCGTAAACACCACAACATGAACAAGGCTTATTGGTGTGAAGAGGCCTGTCCGGCTTGGGCTAAGTACCCTGTTGCTGGTTAGCAGTGTTAGAGTCAGTACCTTGAGGATTGGGTCCACGCATAGCAGGTGTGGATTGATTTGGATTGCCTCTCCGTTTTCTTTGAGAAGGGGGATTAGTCGTGCCCTATTGTGCAAAGACTTGCCCTGGAGGGGGCTGTAGGTGCTGTTGCGGGGGCAGAGGAGGCAAGGGAGGTGGAAGCGTATATGCTGGAGGAGCTGGTGCACCAGGCTGCAGATAAGGATAATGGTTAGGTTGGGCAACATTGAGGTAAGCGGGAGGGGGAAAAGTGCTAGAGGTGCTGGCCCCTCCCGGAGGGAGACCATAGCCCATAGGAGGTTGAGCATACGGATGAGAAAGGGCTCCAATGATACCGTCGGCGGAATGAGATGCCCCCGGGGCGTTAGCGCCACCGAGCCTGGGGAGGTATGGAAGGATGGTATAAACATAACCAGACTGAGTGTAGATCAGGTCATATTTCAAGGCTACTTGGAGGGCGGCTTCTTCGGTTTGAGGGAAATGAGAGGCGACATATTTTCCAATGGGAGGTAAGAGGGTGCGAAGGAACTAGTCCATATAAACCCGATCTTCGAAGGGGGGTGCTCGACATAAGCTCCGTCTTCTTTGCCATTCCTGGACATGAGTGGACAGGCGGGTCGAAGAGGTTTGCTTGAAAGAAGTCAAAAGCTCTGTACCCATATCGTATCGGAGAGGGAGCTGGAAATAAGATAAAAAGGCTTGGGAAATGGTCGCAAAGGTGGTATGGGAAGAGGTGGCTTGGTCAACATACCATTTAGAAGCTTCGCCGGTAAGCGTGTGTTGGAACAACCAAAGACGGATGGAATCATCGGTAATGGAATTGGAGGAACACCACATGTGGAAAGATCGGACATGGTTGGTTGGATCTTCTCCAGCAAGGCCTTCGAACTTGGGGATGTCGGAGGGGAGCTTGGTTGGCATAGCAGGCCAACCAACATCGTGGCGGATGGGGTCATTGATCAACTGATTGAGATCGGGGAGGCTGAGGCCTGCCATCTAAGGGAGCAAAGGTGCAGCCGAGGTAGTTCCTGTGGTAGTTCCGCTAGGAGTAGTCTAAGCATTGGGGCCGAGATTACCACTAGCGTTAGGTACAACGAGACCGGACATGAGCGGTGATAGGGAGAACCCCGGAGAAGTAGAAGGAGAACCAATAGATCGAAGAGAGTCACATTTGGTCAATTTAGTGTCCTAAATTGCGCAATTAATTGTCAATCCGGGAATCGAAAGGCTGATGAAGTGCGGAAAACCATATGTGCAAATGCTTAAACTTTCTTAACTTTTTGTCGTTTATGGTCTTTCTAAGGTATATGGTCTTTCTAAGGTGAAATGGAAATTCTAAAGTGAAAAACAAGCTTGGTTATAATTGTTCAAGGAAGTGATATCCCCTATAATGATTTACCAATCTCGAAACTTTAAAAGAAAATTGAAATTACAATGACAAAAGAAAGTAAAAGTGTACTGCTGAAATGAAAAGTGCTGCTAATCTAATGAATCAAAACAAGAAACTAGTGAACATGAAAACTAAACTATTCTTGCTGCCAACTGAACACAAAAGAAACTACGCTTATGGAAATTCAAAATTACAATGAAATAAATCTAAATCAGATTACATCAATTCATTTTCTGACCCTTCATCATTAGACCAGCTATGACTTGCGGAAGTAATCATAAACAACTTGTGTAACTGATTATTTAATTTGCAGAAAAGAAACTAATACTAAACTACACATTTCATCATGAAGCCCCTCACCATCAGTCCAGCTGTGGCTTTCGGAGGTAACCGAAGACGCTAAGAGCAGCTTAATATATCTAATTTTGCAGAAAGGAAACTAATACTAAACTACACATTTCATCATGCAGCCCCTCACCATCAGTCCAGTTGTGGCTTTCGGAGGTAACTAAAGACGCTAAGAGCAGCTTAATATATCTAATTTTGCAGAAAGGAAACTAATACTAAACTACACATTTCATCATGCAGCCCCTCACCATCAGTCCAGCTGTGGCTTTCGGAGGTAGCTGAAGACACTATAAGTAGCTTAATATGTCTAATTTTAACTACTGAATCAGATAAGCAAAACTGAAGTGCACAAGACAAGACTGAAGTTAAACAAAGACTGTGGAAAGAAAACTAGCAGCAGAATAATGTCAGTTTCATATCATTAGCAGAAATACTATGAAAATGCCCCGGGCTGTCTACCTAAAACCTGCACAAGAAAACTGATCAGTGTTTTAACAATCATAAAAACATAAAAGACAGGAAGGCAATGGAAATTACAGAAATGTATGAACAGAAATGAAACAACTATGAAATATGAACATGTAATGGGTTATGATACAATGACTGCTTAAAGAAATGAAATGAAAAATATATACATTCATACACAGAACCTCGGCTGAGCAGGGGCCCTCTACGCAGCTCTGGTATGATCTTCAAACACGAATTAAGTTATGAAACAGAGTTTTTCACATTAAAAAGAACGTCATTACAGGCTGGTGGTATTACGGCTCAAGGCAGCGTAATCACCACATAACAGAGTACGCACATCAACTTAACAGATATATCAACTAACAACTATCTACTCACATTCACTAACTCTACGTGCGTATGCAAACGCTCTTTATAAAGCAATAAAATGTAACTGTCTCCTGAAGTTTATGATAGCAGCCAGCACGTAGACCACTAAGGCCACGGATATAGGAGTATGGCCATGTTGGAAAATGGATCTATGGAAGGTGGGCGCTTAAATTCAACTCGAGAACTTTGCACAGATGTCAATTAACCTCCGCAAGCTTGGAAACGGCCGTATGGATGTTTCTATGCCACGAAACAGAGTCCAGCCGACATAGAACTCCACAGTTGACTTCCACGTGGATGGCTTTGACCGCGGCTTTCCTTGACGAATTTACTTGAAGCAATAGGACACGAACCATGTCCTTGTCATTCCTAGCCTGCCCATGTGGCTCGTTTCCTTCGTTGACACCTGTAACATTGATTTCCACAAAATAGCTGCGGAAAGTTGCAGCGGCTGCGGAAAGTGACAAGTTTCCGCAGTTGTATGAACAAAATCTAAATCAAATAGAAAACACACAAAAATAATTAAAAACCATGTTAGATACCCTTTTGCACATGATATTGACAATTTTGGAGGTTTAGATGAGTGAAAGAGATATGGAAAAGTGTATGGAAAAGAGGCAAATTCGGGACTCAACATACCCCCACTGTGAAGGTGTTGCATGTCCTCATGCAACCAAAATTCTGATACTCTTTGTTTAATTCATGTGCCTTGATACTTCAGCCAGCACATCTAACCCCCTTCTCTTCTTCTTTGGTACTGCCATCATTCTGGGTTTCTTCATGAGGCACCTGAATTTGTTATTCACAAGTGCTCTGCTCAATTTTTGGCATTTCCTTTTTAGCTTCTTATTTTTCTTTTGCCAAATACCCAAATGTAACATAGTATTGTCATGGATAATCTTGTCCGGTTTGCCTTGCTCTTTGAGTGTTTCATTTTCATTTTTGATATGCCGATTCAAAAGCTCAAGCTCAAAAATCTCCTGTTTTAATGACTGAACCAAGTCATCCTGTAATGTATGAGGCTGAATAGAAGAGGTACTTGGGCCTGTGGCTGCCTTCTCCAAGGATTCTATATAATCATAGACCTCCTGTTGTTTGGGGTCTACTTCCGGTGTCTTTTTCATTGGACTATCCTCAAAATGCTGCAAGGGAGAATTATGTTCAAAATTTGGCTGAGGAGAACTTTCATCAATATTTTGCTGAAAATAAGATGGAGTACGCTCATTGTCTGATTGGGAGTGAAAGGAGTCAGGTTCACTAACTGACTGAAATGGACTATGGTCAGTTGGAGACTGTTGAGATGTCTCTTCACCCAAATCAATGAAATGAGGACCTCTAATTTGTGTTTTTCTCAGTTTTCCCTTAAGCCTGCTGCTTCTCCTCACATGCTGTGGTACTCTACCCTTTTGTTCTTGTTTTCCTGTTTTTGCCTTTTTGGATAGAGATGATTGTTTTTGAAGAAAAATTAATCTCTCAGATAGAATTTGGTGATCTTCTTCTTCAGAAGAAGAATTTTTATGGACAGCCTCAACAATTTCTTTCCCTTTTGATATTTTTGGCTTCTTAGTTTTGATTTCCTTCTTCTTCCTTTTTACCAATCTCTCTTCTCTATCATTTTTCTTCATAGTAATAGTAGAAGTATCTTGGATTTCATCTACTCTTCTTTTCCTTCTACTTCTTTTTGTTGTGCTAGCTGCGGGAACTTCCTGTGTAGGAGCATCTTGGGTTTCAACATCCATTTTCTTTCTTCTACTCCTTCTAATTGGATTACCTTCAGGAATTTCCTGAGGTTCTTCAAAGAAGTTTCTTACTAAGAATTGTTCCCATGTATCTTTTCTTTCTTTTAGCTCCTTTTCATTCAAAATTTTTATAAGCCCATGATGATATAAATGAGGCTCTACATCTCCTAGGTGTTTTTGCACAGTCACAGCCATTTTCTTCAAGCTATTGAATAGGAAATAAGGAAGATTGAGAGTTTGGTTTTCAAGGAAATTCATCAATATCCTAGTATGATACATGTACATAGAGCAAAAGCGGCCTTCACATGTGATAAATTTCTGAACAATGAGTAATAAAGTGGCCCATTCATCTTTTATTGCATGCACAGGGATTCCTCTTTTGAAAACAGTGATATCCATACCTTGATTTCGGAGGATTGTTCTCCATGCCTCATCACTGAAACTTTTGTTTTTGAACCAACGTTCTCCTTCCTGAAGAAGCTCTGTGGCTGCTGCTATTGATGCTTCATTAACCAAAAACTTGAGGTCTCCCACTTCTGCTTCCGAGCCATCAAATGATCTTACAAACGCTTTGGTAACTTCTCTGTGGTAACCCCTGAATTTCTGAATAAAACGTAGCCATTTAGCTTTTCTCAACATCTCTTTTGCTTGTGGAAATCCCTCTATGAACTTCGGTCCTTCCGGCTCTGCCCTTAATAATTTTCCCATTTTACTTCTCTATGCTTCACGGCTTGCCTCTGTGAGAGTTTTAAGCGGAAATGGAACGATGGAATACACGGAGTCGAGCACAATGCTGTGGGGACGTTATCACAAAACGGAAATGAGCACCATACACAGAATGGAATAAGACTGTGGGTGAATATACGGGAATGAGAGTGAACAAAAGGAACGGAATGGAGTGAAACAGGGAATGAGAATGAGTAGAGTGAGGTTTTGTAAACACGACGGAGACACGACAAAGAGGTTAACAAAGCATAATGCATTCGGCCGCATTTTGAATTTTTGGTGGCTGTGTCATAAATATGAACACGTTTCAATCAATGATTATGAAGTTATGCGGCTTATAAGAGTCCTTTGTCAACTCAAATACGTATCATTATCTACGGTGGGCTATTTGAACATGAGTAAGAGTCGGAATTTCAATAATGAAACCGTTTGTGAATAAATGCAAGAGGATAACATAGAGATCGTGGAAGGTTACGAACTGTCAATATAATCATTGCGCATTATGGGTAGAGCTCATAGTTTAAAATTACATAAAAATGTGTTTTTTTATACTATTTGAAATAAACTTTATTCATACCTTTGGAATCCTTGCTTTTGCCCTTGGTCTTCAGCTGATTGATCTTCATTAGTGTCTTGAATGTTCCATTGATCCTCTCCTGCATTTTATTTCATGATTTTATGAAAACAACAACTAACTGTACATTCTTTCTGAAAACAGAGTAGTAGTAGCTGCGGAATCTGCTCCTGGCTGCGGAAACTGGAGTCAGCTGCGGAAACAGATGTCAGCTGCGGAAACTGACACAGCTATTACTTGGCTGAAATAGAAATGAACAAATGACAAATGACCAGATGGAAATGGTCATAAAAAGATTTTTATTGATGGAATGGATGAGATGAAGTGGAATGAAGTGAAATGAAATGAAATGAAATGAAGTGAAGTGAAATGAAATGGAGTGGGTGGTGAGATAAAATAAAAGACAGAATTTTTTTGGAAAATATAGAGTGTCAGGTGTCCCTGATTTTCACCCCATATTTTCTGTATAAGACTGCCAATCAATGATTGGTTTTCAGGCTTATACCATTTTTTTTCTTTTTTCTTTTTTTAACTTGAAAAACAAAAACTAGCTTGGTAGAGAAGAAGGATTCTTCTGTACCATCCTGATTGCAGAACTTTCTTGAAACAACTTGACAAAATCCTCTTTAGAGAGTGGCTTATGATAAACTTTCAATCTATGGCCATTCACTAAAAGAGGAGTTTGAAACTCATCGATGGTCTTGATTCTTACAGCTCCATTGTTAAAGACCTTGTCAATCTCATATGGCCCAAGCCAATGAGTCTGAAATTTCCCTTGAAAGTCTTTAAACTTGGAGTCAAATAACAATGCCCAATATCCTTCTTGAAACTTCTTCTCTTTGATATATTTGTCATGCCACTTAGTTCTTTGATATTGAACTAGATCGGTTCTTAGAATTGCTTCTTGTCTGATCTCATCTAGCTCATTCAATTGCTCCATTATATGCTTTTGAGCTTCTGATAAGTCCATTCCCAACTGAACTGCTATCTTGAAGGTCTTGACTTGGAACTCAATGGGGAACAAGACTTCTTTCCCATAAACAAGTTCATAGGGAGAATGTCATGTTGTATTCCTCCATGTAGTTCTGTAGGCCCACAAGGCTTCTGGAAGCCTTTCTGCCCAATCTCTTCTATGTAGATGAACAGTTTTGGTAATGATACTTTCAAGAACTTTGTTTGTGGACGCCACTTGACCATTTGCTTGTGGATGGTAAGGAGTAGATTTTCTGTGCTTGATTTTGTATTCTTCCATCAACTTCTCCACCAAATTTGATGTGAATTGGCTCCCCTGATCTGTTACAATTTCTCTTGGAACACCAAAGCGAGTAAAAATATCCTCATAAAGAAAATGAACAACTGAATTTTCAGTAGCAGATACTAATGCTGTAGCTTCTACCCATTTAGTAACATAATCAGTGCAAACCAATATATACTTCTTTTGCTTCGATGGTGGATTAATCGGTCCAATGAAATCTAAAGCCCATTTTTCAAAGGGTTCAATGAGTACCTGTGTTTGCAGTGGCATTTCATTTGAAAGGGTAGATTTCCCTACTCTTTGGCAGCTATCACACCTTTTGACATATTGTTTTGCATCTTTGAAGAGAGAAGGCCAATAATATCCCAAGGAAAGGATTTTATAGGCCGTCCTTTTGTCCGCAAAGTGTCCGCCGCATGGTTCATCATGACATGCCTTAAGAATATCGGGCATTTCATCTTCCCTGACACATCTTCTGATCACAAGATCTGGCCCTGTTTTAAACAATTCGTTAGAAATCCATGAATATCTTGAACTCTCCTGAATAATTTTTCGTTTTCTCTTGGAAATAAATGTGAAGGTAGTTTCCCTGTAACCAAATAGTTAGCAATATCTGCATACCAAGGGGTCTTAATAGTTACTGCAAACAAATATTCATCAGGAAACTTATCTTCTACGGGAGAATCTTCTTTAGTATTTTGAATTCTAGACAAGAAATCAGCTACTGTATTCTGTTTTCCTGGTCTATCCAACACAGTAATATTGAATTCTTGCAAAATTAAAAGCCATCTTGTCACTCTGCCATTAGTAACAGGTTTGTTCATTAAATATCTAATTGCAGAATGGTCAGTATGAATAAAAGTTTCATAGCCTGTTATGTAATGTCTAAATTTATTAATTGCATGAACAACAGCTAAGAACTCTTTTTCAGTCACAGTATAATTCAACTCTGTGGGAGTCAAATTTTTACTGGTGTAATAAATGGCATAAGGAATTAAATCTTTTGACCCAACACAGCTCCAAGAGCTGTATCTGAAGCATCTGTAGAAATATGGAAAGGAAGTTTCCAATTTGGTCCTCTCAAGATAGGTGCTTCGGATATTCTTGTTTTCAAAGTTTCAAAAGCGGATTGACAATCAGGATCCCATTTAAATTCACAGTCTTTTGTAAGCAACTTGAAGAGTGGAGATGCTATTTTAGTGAAGTTTTCTATAAATCTTCTATAGTAACCAGTAAATCCTAGAAAACTTCTAACATCTCTTTGACAATTTGGAATAGCCAACTTGGAGATGACTTCAACTTTTGATCTATCAACCTTAATCCCATCTCCTGAAATATGATGTCCTAAAACAATCCCTTCAGTAAACATCATAAAGCATTTTCATGGCTTAATGAAAGGTTTGTTTCTTTACATCTTATAAGAACTTTTTCCAAATTTTCTAATTCCTCTTCAAATGAATTACCATAAATTTTAAAATCATCCATATAAACCTCTACACAATCATGGATTAGATCAGAAAAAATTCCTAGTACTGCTCTTTGGAATGTTGCAGGTGCATTACATAACCCAAAAGGAAGCACTCGGTAGGCAAAAGTTCCCCATGGACAAGTAAATGTGGTCTTATCTTGATCTTCAGGTGCTACCTGAATTTGATTATAGCCACTAAAACTATCCAAAAATGAAAAGTACTTTTTACCTGCTAATGTATCTAATACCTGATCAATAAAAGGCAAAGGAAAGTGATCCTTCAAAGTTGCTTTGTTCAACTCCCTGTAATCAATGCATGCTCTCCATTTACCATTCTTTTTAGGTACTATAACCAAAGGAGAAACCCATCGGCTATCTGAAATTGGATAAATGAAGTTTACATTGAGAAGTTTTTGGAGCTCTTCTTTCACTATCTCCCTAAGATTTGGATTCATCCTTCTTTGAGGTTGTCTGATTGGTCTACTGTTTTCCTCATTATAGATATGATGGATGCAAGTCTTAGGATCAATACCCTTCATGTCAGTATACTCCCATGCAAATGCAGTAGAATGTTTTTGCAAGATTTTGATTAGTTCTTCTTGTTGTGACTTTTCCAAATGTTTGTTGATATTCAATGTTTTTCCTGGAAAAATCTCAATGGTAGAACTACCAAACTCTTCCATAGAGTAAAGAGACATTTGTCTTGATGATAAATATTCTATGTCGGATTCCAACTGAAATTGTGTGGGGTCATATTCTGAAGTTATCTCAAAATTTTCTAATGTGTTCAGAATTTGACTATCCTCACTAATTTCAGAAATGGTAAAGACAGGTTGTATAGTGTTCTCATCATTGACCCATTCATTGTCTCCTATTTCTGTAATTTCTCTTGCGGGAGGATACAAATTGAATTTCTTTGTCGAATTACCATTAGAAATGTACATGTCTCCAGATCTACAACTAATAAAAGCATCAGCTGTGGCCAGCTAAGGTCTTCCTAAGATAATTGGATGTCCTCCTAGATTACTTTTGGGAGTCAAAATCATAAAGTCTACTGGATATTCCCAAGAATCTAAGGAGACTGAAATATATTCTAATACACCATCTGGTTTAATAACCGATCGATCTGCAAGTTGCAATAAAGTAGGTGTAAAAAGAAGGTTAGGAAGTTTTAACTGTTCCATAGTCTGTCTACTCATAATGTTGATAGCGGCCCCTAAGTCAATCAATGTGTTTGGAATTTCTATCCCATTTATATGTGTCTTGACAATTGGACTTCCTGGATCTACATACTTCTGCATAGTAATTTTTCCCATCATAATGTCTGCAATCTTTCCTACCAGGTGGATTCTTCTTGTGTCTTTTAGTTTCCTTCTTGGTCTTTTGAAACTCAACTCCTTTATGGTTTTTGCTAGAATAGGAATTTCTCGAATGGCTTGTAGCAATGGAATCTTGATACAAAAATTCTTCAATTCATCTAGAAAGTCATAGTTAGGCAACAAAATTTGTTTTTCCACCCCCTTATCAATTTGTAGTCTTTCCGGAAAAGGAGGTGTAGATGAAAATACAGGTTGCTCAACTATAGGAGTTGTGGATGCTAGCTTTTCTTTTTCTTTTTGAATTTTTGAATTTTGAAGAGATTCTTCCTCAGAACCCTTATTGACTTGAAGAGAGTCCTCCTCGGAGGTATCTTGCTCTTGAATGTCTATAGAAGGTTTTTCTAAAACTCTACCAGATCTGAGTTGTACATCGTTGAGAGGAACAATCATATAGGTAGGAAATTGTTGTCCTTCTACCATATAAGTATTTTGAGGATTCTTATTGTTAGGATTTGGCAATGGCTGAGCTGGAAGTTGGTTTGTCTTCTGTTGGTATGGGAGCATGAGTTGAGGATTTGTATTTTGTTGAGAAGGTTGATGTTGTGGAAATGGCAATGAAAGTCGTTGTGGATTTTGGCTTGGAAATTGTGGAGCTTGTTGATTTTGAAAAGATGGAGGATATTGATAAAATTGAGCAAATCTCCCATAAGGATTTTGCATCCCTTGTACCCATGGCTAATATGAATTTTGATGTTGGGGCCAAGGTTGTTGCCAAGGATTCCAATTTGGTGGGGTTTGAAGATTCATAGGGTTATTAAACCCTTGAGATTGTTGTCCCTGCCAAGGTCTCCTTGCGACAAAACAGAGAGATTCTATTGAATTTGGATCTTCTTGAAAAACGGCTTTGAGTCCAGGGATTGAAGGACAATCCTTGATTTCATGATTTTCTGAGCAAATCATACATGTTTCTACAACTTTTGCATCCAAGGGACAATCCCTTAAAGCATGTTTCTTTCTACATTTCGGACAAAAGATGGCTAAAGCATCTGTTTCTGCTTTCTGCTTGTTTTGGATTTTAAGGGTGTCTAGTTGTTCACTAAGACTCCCTAAGATATCAATTTTAAACTCATCAAGCATATTACCAATCTCTGCCCTACTTACTGATCCAGTTGCAGATTTGTTAGCCCTAATAAGAGAAGAATCCCTAGGCCCTTTTCCAGTTTTAGATCTTCCCCTTGAGAATTGGATACACAGTTCTGTTATATCATGAAATGGGAGTTGAGAAATGTCTCCTTTACCCATCATGTTTAAAATGTCTATCCATTCATCTCTAATGGCTTTTAATAGGAGGGCTTTGAAGGTTTCATTATCTAAGTTGCTCATCTTTGCTCTTTTCAAGTTGTATTGAAATCTTTCAATTAAGTCTTCCAAATTTTCATCTTCTTTTTGCATCATTTTGAATACCTCATCCTTGTGATTAGTGGGCATACAATAATCCAAGTATCTATCCAAAATTTTTTGTTTCATATCATTCCAAGTCCTGATAGATTGAGTGGCTAATCCCATGAACCATTTCAAAGCAGATCCCTTCAAAGTTGAAGGAAATAGTTTGAGTTTTTGAGAATCTTCCATATAGTCATAAGTTCGGCACACTACTTCAAACTCAAACAGAAATGTTTCAGGATCCTCACTTCGTAATACATAAAAGTTAGGGAGAACAGATGGTGAAATATTTTTCATTGTTGCATGAGTTTCCTCATCAACTATAGGGAATCCAAGAAAATCGTCCCTATTTCTACCGTTATTTCCTTCACCATTGTTATCTTCATTATCTCCTCCTCCTCTACCTCCACCTCTATTTATTACTTCCTCTGCAATGATAGCTTCTTTAGAGTCCTTATAGTCCTCTAGTTCTTCTACCAAGGAAGGATGAGAGAAAGTCTCTTTGTTGACTAAGTGGGTTTTAGTAGGTGGTGTAGGAGAATCCTCTAATTCAGCTGTTCCTTGACTTCCAAAAATCTTAAGGCTAGGGGTAGTTGATGGTGAATCTGGTCTATGCCTTGAAGAAGATGGAGTTATGAAAATCGAACTCTTGGCTTTAGCTATAAACCTTCCCCTAGAATCTCTTGCTCTATGCATGTCATTTTTTATATATTTTTTAACAAAAGTTGGGCTAATAATTCTCTTTCTGATCTTCCAGATCACACTAGGTGCAAGAAGAGAGCATACTTAAGAAATTACTAAACCAATAACTCTCTTTTCTGATCCTCCAGATCACATTAGGTGCAAGAGGAGAGCATACTTCAAGAAGTTATCAAGTTTTCCCTTCTTTTATGATTTTATGTGTTTTTTTTTTAAGAAATTGGCTACCTAGTTACACTTCCCCGGCAGCGGCGCCAAAATGTTTGGTCAATTTAGTGTGTCCTAAATTGCTACATTTAATTGTCAATCCGGGAATCGTAAGCTGATGAAGTGCGGCGCACCATATGTGCAAGATAACCTCTTTCTTAACTTTTTGTCGTTTATGGTCTTTCTAAGGTGAAATGGAAATTCTAAAGTGAAAAACAGCTTGGTTATAATTGTTCAAGGAAGTGATATCCCCTATAATGATTTACCAATCTCGAAACTTTAAAAGCAAATTGAAATTAAAATAATGAAAAGTAAAAGAAGCTATTTGAAATGAAGTCTTTACTTCAATCTAATGAATCAAAACAAGAAACTAGTGAATATGAAAACTAAACTATTCTTCTTTACTTGTTGAACACAAAAGAAACTACGCTTATGGAAATTCAAAATTGCAATGAAATAAATCTAAATCGATTACATCAATTCATTTTCGACCCTTCATCATTAGACCGGCTATGACTTGCGGAAGTAATCATAAACAACGTATGTGATTATTTAATTTGCGAAGAAAAGAAACTAATACTAAACTACACATTTCATCATGCGGCCCCTCACCATTAGTCAGTGTGGCTTTCGAATGTAGAAGGCATTGGAAACGACTTAATATGTCTAATTTTGCGAGAGAAAGGAAACTAATACTAAACTACACATTTCATCATGCAGCCCCTCACCATCAGTCCAGATGTGGCTTTCGGAGGTAACTGAAGACGCTAAGAGCAGCTTAATATATCTAATTTTGCAGAAAGGAAACTAATGCTAAACTACACATTTCATCATGCAGCCCCTCACCATCAGTCCAGCTGTGGCTTTCGGAGGTAGCTGAAGACACTATGAGTAGCTTAATATGTCTAATTTTAACTACTGAATCAGATAAACAAAACTGAAGTGCACAAAACAAAACTGAAGTTAAACAAAGACTGTGAAGGAAAACTAGCAGCAGAATAATATCAGTTTCATATCATTAGCAAAAATACTATGAAAATGCCCCGGGCTGTCTACCTAAAACCTGCACAAGAAAACTGATCAGTGTTTTAACAACCATAAAAACATAAAAGACAGGAATGCAATGGAAATTACAGAAATGTATGAACATAAATGAAACAACTATGAAATATGAACATGTAATGGGTTATGATACAATGACTGCTTAAAGAAATGAAATGAAAAATATAAACATTAATACACAGAACCTCGGCTGAGCAGGGGCCCTCTACGCAGTTTTGGTAACGATCCTCAACACAAATTAAGTTATGAAAACAGATTTTTTCACATTAAAAAGCAAGTCATTACAGACTGGTGGTATTACGGCTCAAGGCAGCGTAATCACCACATAACAGAGTACGCACATCAACTCAACAGCTATATCAACTAACAACTATCAACTCACCAACTAACTTTTTGTGCGTATGCAAACGCTCTATATAAAACAATAAACTGTAACTGTCTCCTGAAGTTTATGATGGCAGAGAGCACGTAGACCACTACGCCCACGGATATAGAAGTATGGCCGTGTTGGAAAGCGAATCTACGGAAGGTGGATGCTTGAATTCAACTCCAGAGCTCTGCACAGATGTCGATTTAACCTCCGCAAACTTAGAAACGGCCGTATGGATGTTTATGTGCCACGAAACAGAGTCCGGCCGACATGAAACTCCATAGTTGACTTCCACGTGGACGGCTTTGACCGCGGCTTCTTTGGACGAGTTTGCTTGAACCAATAGGACATGAACCATGTCCACGTCATTCCTAGCCTGCCCATGTGGCTCGTTTCCCTTGTAGACACCTGTAGCATAGAATTCCACAAAATAGCTGCAGAAAGTTGCAGCAGCTGCGGAAAGTGACGGAATTCCGCCAATTTGTATGAACAAAATCTAAATCAAATAGAAAACACACAAACATAATTAAAAACCATGTTAGATACCCTTTTGCACATGATATTGACAATTTTGGAGGTTTAGATGAGTGAAAGAGATATGGAAAAGTGTATGGAAAAGAGGCAAATTCGGGACTCAACAGAGTCAGAGTGCGGACTTGGAGGAGGACTAACTCGACGACTTCGGGAAGGAGTAGGTCGATTGACCGGAAACTGAGCGTGAAGGCCAAGAAGTCTCCGGGATGTGTGCCTTGGGGGCGCAATGGTGACAACACAAACACGGCATGAGGGGAAGAAGAACGACCGTCAAAGGCAGGGAAGTGCAGAATCAAGTGATTACAATGTCGAAACAAGGGCAGAAAGGTGCAGTGTCAATTGATTTTAAAGTCTTTTCCTGGCGGTGTAAACCAGGCTCTTCTTCGCTTAGGGTGAGTGTGTGGCGTGCGTTAATTTTAATTTTTAAACCCTTTTCGTTTTGAGAGCAAGAGAAAAAGTGTGTTGCGTAACTGAAAACAATGCTGCAAAAAATAGTATATAATGCTGAAATAACAGAAAATTAACAGCTACTAGTGCATCGATCCAACCCAAGAAGGCGGGTCTCTCAAAACTAATCTAAAAGAGGGAAAAAATCTATTCAAAACACACTAAAAAGAGGCCAATAGATCTAGGGTCGAAAGGGACAGGGATCTAAAGGAGAAAGCTGTTGAAAAGAGGTGCAGATCACAGCCAAGAGGTAGAGGCAAGGTGGCTGGAAAAAAGGAGGAAATCAGAAAAAAGAAGAAGGGGCAAGGAGGAGGCCCTAAAGGTAGATCCAAAAAAATCTTCAGGAGGTGATTTGAAAGGGAGGAGAGCTGATTAAAAGGGATCTGAAAAGGAGGTATCAGATCTGGAAAAAGGGGCGGCTGAAACTCTAAAAACAGATACCTGAAACAATTAAAACTCTTCCACCAAAATTAGAGGGTACTGAAGTCCTAGAAGGATATGTTCCCACTTAGATGAGAAAAACGGATCAGAAAGAGGTCGAAACAGGCTGAGACAGAGGCTGGAAAACCATGACAGAAGCTTCAGAAAAACCCAGAAAAATTGCAGAAAAAGAGCAGAAAAATTGGCAGGTCGCAGGTTCTGACCTGTTTTCTATGCAGGTCGCAGATATTGGGCTGAAAAGTGCGACCTGAAGCTCCGGGTGTCTCGGCGGCAGATTTACGGAAAAGTTGTCGTCTCAGTTGCGGCTGATGTCTGTCACCTGCGCAATAGGGCCAGAAACACGCGGAAGTTATAAATTTTAATGTTTTAGGGTTTTATAGGTGAAAAAGAACATGAAAATAGGAAAAACAAAAAGCTGAAAAGAAACCCTAGGGTCTGAAGTAGCTGGATATGCAGGAATATGAAAAACGACAGCGGTCGTAATTGAAAACCCATGTGGAGTCGCCAATTGTTAGTATGAATCTCTTGTCGAAGTGTGCGAAAAAAGGCCACTTTAGCTACGCATAACTAATAGCCCTAACATCAAATATGGCTACCAATATCTTCAGATCTGCAGTTAGTTGATCAAGACAAGAGCTGCAAAAAACCAGATCTATGCATAGAAAGACATTAAGCAGTAAAAAGAAGGTTTTGCTCCATATATCCAATAGACAAGACAAGAACAATTTTTGAAAGAATATTTTGTATTAAGGGCACCTGGGAGGAAAACAAGAAGATGTTTCCAATTCTCCTCAATGGAATGGGTTCTTGGAAGTCCTCAACACTTCAGATCTAGCATTTCTCTCTCCTGTTGGTGTAGAAAACCCAGACAAAGATAGAACTCAAAGGGAGCTCACACAGTAAATAATGGAAAATATGAAAATGATAATGGCTCAAAGTCAGACCAAGAGTTTAGATCCAGAGTGATCTAATAGGCAACAAAAGGTGAAGAATGGTAGGAAAAACCCTTCTATTTATAACAAAATATTGGGTCATTCTAGATCTTGGTGCATGATTAAAATAACATTAACCAAATCTAGATCCACCTTTTATGGAATATTTTATTATATTTGTTGGAGAGAAAAAGTATTTGACTTGGGTCAAATCCCTTTATTTGTGAATAATAAATAAATAAATGATTTATTTATCATTTTAAGGAGGTGGTTAAAAGATAATCAAATAAATAATGATTTATTTAATTATTTATGGGTGATTTAGTCATATTTAACAAGGAATATTATTTAAATAAGGTTTAAATCATTATTCCTAGAAAATAATAAGATAAATAAAGATTTATCTAATTAATTTCTTTGTTTTGGGTTAAACATGACCAGGAAAATCAAACAAATATAGGTTTGTTTAATATTTCCTTTTGGGGTTTTCTGTTTAGACCATAAACAACCTAATAAATGTGTTTTATTAAGTTATTTTACATAGTGAAGGCAATTTTACTTAGGGTAAAATTGGTCTTACATGGTGTACTTGGGTCCATCTAATGATAGTAGGTTAGATGACCAAAAAATGGTGTAACACCCCGAAAGGAGAGTCTTCCCCTGAAATTTCTGCCGAAATTCATGTCGTAGAGACATCTATGTCCAAATCTAAATCCGGTGGTAAAAAGAAAGGGAAGAATAAAAAAAAAAATAATTCAAAAGATAAAACTGATAAAAATGAATCTAATGACGAAAAACGCAAGCCTCGCTATCCTTGTTTCATTTGTGACGAGGATCATTTTACTAAAGAATGCCCACTTCGAGCAGAGGTTTCGAAATTTGTTATAGGTTCACAACAACCTGTTGTCTTGAAGGATCCTTTTCCTACTCAAGATAGTAAGATGGTTGGTTCTACCTTGAATGCCTCAGAAGAACCTATTCTGATGATGTCTCATGTCCGAATTGCGATGCGATCGCAAGATTATGGTAGTAAGAATCCTGTTGATGGTAAAGAAGCAGAATATTCTAGTGAAAACACATCAAATACACCTCCTCTTGTTTCTGGTCCGCTACAGATCGAGAAACCCAATCCAGACTTAATAATAAAACCACTTGCTAAAGGTGTTATTCGTAAATCAACTTTCAATCCACATGTGAGAGCTGCTCAGAATTACAACATTGTTGAGGACTTAGCTATTTCCCCTTCAGCAATGTCATCTTTGGAAATGTTGCAATCGTGCCCAGCACAACGTAAATTAATTTTGTCTGCCATAGGAGCTATCGATATTCAGGACTCGAACCTAATAATTTTCGACTTAGAGAATAGTACACCTCGCCTACCTCACCAAATGGCTTTCCAGATTCCAGTATTAGTCAAAAACAGACCGATATTTCAGACTGTGTTTGATGAGGGAGCTTCAAAATGTATTATGTCAATCCAGTGTTGGAAATCACTTGGTTCTCCTACACTCAATCAGTCTCCGACATTTCTAAAGGCTTTTTATGGCCAAGGTTTCCATCATTTTTGGTATTTTGCAAGATTTACCCATAGGGGTCGAAGGTAAAACCATAAATCTAGATGTGGAAGTGGTTGATGCCCCTCTAGATTACAACCTTCTCCTGGGTCGTAGTTGGTCTTATGCTATGACTGCTGTTGTTTCTTTGGTCTTTCGGCTTATAAAATTTCGACATCAAGGAAGGATCATTACAATAGATCAGTTAACTTATTTTTCTTCCAATCCAGCCTCTATAGAAACAATCCAGCACGTTGGTAAAATGGCTATCCCTTGCAAGGATGTTGGAGTAGGTTTGATTAAATATTTTGGTTTACTAGGAAATTTTTCCTTTCCTCCTCCTAACGTATCGCCTTCTATCGCAACTATTCATATGATTTCATCAAATACTATTATGTTTGATGATCCTTGGATCGTACCTTCCGACACCAATTTAGATTCATTTGATGGCGCGATGCCTTTGAGTCCATTTGAAATTGCATATCAGGCTGTATAGTCACTTTCCAACCCTTCTTCAACCGAAACTGATCCAATGAATGGGATCCATGAGGAATCACTTTTTATATCTAGTTTAGCCACAATGACATTTCCTGATCTTGTTCATACTGATGAGAAAATTCGTGAAATTTTGTCCATTGACGATTTACCATGGGAAGATCTACATCACTGATCTTCATTTTTACCTGAGCTGGATCATTTTGAAGATGATTTCGCTTCTATTTTTACTGCTAAATATGTCAAAGAACCTCAGAATCCATTGCGAAATCCTGATTCTAAGTTAAATTTGGAAAATATCTCTTGAACGATTCCAATTGACATTTTAGTGAAGCCAGGAATAATTGAAAACATTCATATAGGTGCTTGTTGTACGAAATATGAAATTCAAACTTATAAAGCCCTATTTCAAGAATTTCGTGACGTGTTTTCTTGGTCATATGAAGAAATGCCAGGAATAGATCCATCAATTGTCGTACATGAAATCAAGACTTACCCGGATGCCAAACCTGTTTGTCAACGTTTACATCAAATACATCCAATAAAAGCTGCTGCTATCAAAGCCGAAGTTGAGAAATTACTTCGCGCAGGTTTCATTTATCCAATTCCTTTAACCGATTGGGTATCGAATATTGTTCTTGTTAACAAAAAACAAGGAACAATAAGAGTATGTATCGATTATAGGGATATTAATCGAGCTTGTCCTAAAGACAATTATCCACCCCCCTATATCGATCAAATTATCGATGATTGTGCCGGCAATGAAATGTTTTCCTTTATGGATGGTTTTTTCTAGTTACAATCAAATAAACATACTCCCTGCTGATCAGCCAAAAACAGATTTCATTTTTCCATGGGGGACATTTGCTTATTTCAAACTACCTTTTGGATTAAAGAACGCTGGAGAAAATTTTAAAAGGGCTACGTCTTACGCATTTCATGACATTAAACAGAATGTGCAACCTTATCTCGATGATTTACGTGCTCAGTCATCGTGTAGGGCTGACCATCTCACTCATTTAAGAGCAATCTTTATGAGATGTAGGCATTATCGAATTTGGCTGAATCCACACAAATGTGTTTTTTGTGTAGAATCAGGTCGCTTACTGGGATTTATTGTTTCAAAAGAAGGCATTCGAATTGATCCATCGAAGGTCAAAGCTATTGTTAATCTGCCTCCTCCTTCGAATTTGCGCCAACTCCAAAGTTTGCAGGGGAAAGAAAACTTTTTACGTCGGTTCATTCCTAACTACGCCGAGTTAACAAAGGGTTTTACCAGGTTTTTAAAACAGAACGTTCCATTCTTTTGGGATGAGATCGCTAATCAATCTTTTGATGCACTCAAACACGCATTGACCCATGCACCGTTATTGCATCCTCCCAAATACAACCGAGACTATTTTTTGTACCTCGTCGCCTCTCATTCCACCATTGGGATGGTTTTAGTTCAGGAAGATGAATTCAATAATGAAAATGTGATTTACTATCTTAGTCAAAATCTGCATCTGATTGAGATCAAATACACACATGTGGAGAAATTGGCCTTGGCAGCTGTCCAAAGATTTCGACACTACATCTTATTACGCAAAACCACAGTAATTTCTGACTGTAATCCTATGATGTACATTTTAACCAAACAATTGCTAGGGGGCAAGTATTCCAAATGGATAGTTATCCTACAAGAATTTGACTTGGAATTTGAAAAATCCAAGGCAAATAAATCTTTGGTTTTTGTCGAACTGATGTGTGATTTCCCCTCTACTGATAGTGAAACTGTGGCGGAGCAGCCCATTGTGGATGAATCCTTATTTCTTATCAGTACACTTGATCTATGGTATGGGGATATTATAGTTTATCTCCAAACCCAATCTTTTCGGCATGTAATCTCACGATCTCAGTGACGAAAAATACGTTTCCAATCCCAACAATACAATATTATTTTTGATACACTCTATCGTCGTGGAGCAGATTCTGTTTTCCGACGTTGTCTTACTCATGAAGAAGCTAAGAAGGTTTTAAATGACTGCCATTCTGGAGCATGTGGCGGCCATATGTCTGGGTATGTCACGACCCAAAAGATATTGCGCGCTGGTTATTTCTAGTTGTTGTTATTTAAATATTGTACCTATGCAGTCCAGAAATGCCACAATTGTCAGGTTTTTTTATCATAAAATGCGTGCACCACCCGCTCCTCTTCACCCTATAATTGTTGTCGGTCCTTTCGCAAAGTGGGGTATTTACTTTATTACATGTAACCCTCACTCGGCCGAGGGGCATGCGTATATTATCTTAGTGGTAGATTATTTTACTAAGTGGGCCGAGGTGATGCCTACATTTTCGGCAGATGACAAGACTGCTACAACTTTCGTGTTCAATCATATAATTGCTAGATTCGGTGTTCCTCAAGCCATTCTTGTTGATCATGGAAGTCATTTTCAGAATATCATGATGACTGAACTGACAGATCAACTTGGCCTACGCCATGATAATTCCACTCCATATTATCCGCAGGCTAATGGTCTGGTTGAAGATATCAATAAATTTTTAGTCACTATGATTAAACGAATTATTGGTATTCATAAGTCGAATTGGAATTCCATGTTATTTTCAACACTTTGGGCATATCTAACCTCAATAAAAACATCAACTGGTTTCACTCCCTTTCAACTGGTTCACGGTTTGGAAGTTGTGTTGCCGATTGAATGCGAAATTCCTTCAATCAAATTAGCCATAGAATTACTCCCAGCTACGTCTGAAGAGGAGAAACGTTTTTTGTACTTGGTTGAGCTAGATGAGAATCGACGAAATGCTGCAATAGAAAATGAGGCTCATGTGAAACGAATAAAAGCTTAGTACGATAGAAGTGTTACCCCTCGTAATTTTTCAGAAGGAGACCTAGTCTTAGTGTACGATCAAGCCAATGATAAGCTAGCAGCTGGAAAATTTGTGCTCATGTGGCATGGTCCTTTCATTGTTAAGCGGAAAATGGAAAAAGGGGCCTATGAGCTGATAGATTTTGATGGTGTCTCTTTAGATAAACCCAGAAATGGGTTTTATCTGAAGAGATATTATGCTTAAATTTGGTGTGGAGATTTATTACATTAGTGTTAGTATGAATCCTTTGTCGAAGTGTACAAAAAAGGACTTAAACATGACTGGGAATACTAATTAAATTATGGTTTAATTAATTATTCCTTTTGGGGTTTCCTAATTAACATAGTGAAAGCAGTTTTACTTGGGGTAAAACTGGTCTTACATGGTGTACTGGGTCCATCTGATGAGAATAGGTTAGATGACCAAAAAATGGTGTAACAGATTGCCCCCCAGCGTGCGAGTGTCAGGAGCAAATCGTATGACCGAAGTACGTTGTAAGAACTCAATCACTAGACAACAAAAGGGAAGTCAGAGAGAGAAAGTTGAGGTAGATAGTGTGCTGAAGGACTAGACCCTGAGGAGACGAGACTCGCAGGTGCAACAAGTCTCTTTTTATGAGAGGGTACATGTGCTGAAGGCGGCGGGGGAGGCATACCTATGCCCGCCGAGACAAAGTACAAAAGAATAGTGTGTCCAGTAAACAAGGGACCGAACCATATAGTACAGCTGACATAATCATGAGCCAGATAAAAATACAATGAGGAATCCCACATACATGCTGTGCCTGGGATAACAGCCAGGACTGGTACAATAATATCTGAGTACATGATATAAATACAACCCAAATGCCCCCTGTAAATGGGGAAGGGCTCACAAAATCTGACTGATATATGCAAATCGAAGAGGCGCTGCAAGTCGCTACGACCAACATCATCAAATATCTGGAGCTGCATCGAAGGCTGTAATGAAGAGGTCATCCAGGCATGTGGGGGGCTACCTGCAGGGCCACCCCCTCATGAGGGTTGAGACATCTCACACACACTCGGGGAATCATCAAGAGCTGCTGCTGGATCACTAGACCATCAAGTATACAAATCTCGATCATGCTGAGAGGAGCTGGAGAAACAATCAAGCCAAAGGGGAAGGAGATCACCCTTTGCCTGATCCGAGGCACCGAACAAGAGTGGAAGCTGGAACCAAGGTACACCGCCCTCTAGACCTGGCTTCTGGAATGAATGAGCTAATGTCGACAGAAGGAGGTCCGCCATAGGTGAGGCAATGAGAGACCCTCAACTAAGGCACGAGACAAACGAGTAGAGTGACGGAAAGACTGACATAATGATGATAGTGAAGTGGAAAGGACTGAGTAGCTAATGGACGACTTCCCTTGCTAGAGCATAAAGGGCATGAATGACATGGCAGCGACTGACACAACATCATTAGAGATGGGGGACAGTGGGACTGAAGGTCATAATGAGCGACACAAGAGAGAGACCAAGCAATGAAGGATGGAGGTCTATAGTGGGGTACAAAGGGACTCGGTATAGACTCCATGGAGGGAATGATGACTCAACTTGGATGCTCTAAACAAGGGCGACTCGATGGTGCTGCCACACAGTAAAGGCCCCAATGGGGGACCGTGGAAACATGAGTACATGATGGGAACTCATGACGAAAATCGACACAAACAAGGACAAGTAAGGAGGCAAGATGGTGCCCCAAGTACAAGTGTCGTAAGTGAAGAAATTCGATTTTAAGGAGAGGTGAAGTGACCCTTCTTGGACCAAATGTGTCCTGGTGAAGTATCAGATCACAAAAAACTAACAGATACCCATTTGAGGGCTCAGTGAGAGCTTTCCAACGGTGCAGATGGTTCGTCAAATGGGGCTACGGTGTGGTCGCAACAGTCGAAAGAAGAAACAGGGGTTCTCTTTTAATAAGGCAGTTTTCCCTCCAAAATCACTCATTTGCTATTGTTGCCGTGGTGAATGTAGAGAGGAGAGAAGGCCCTAAATCTTGCGGCGAACGTAGCAGACAAACCGACCGTTGGAATCGCGATCCGTCAGTTGCAGGTAAGAGGCCTAACCTTTCTCTTGCATTTTGATGGATTAAATTTTCAGTTTAGGGCCCAAAATCCCAGAAATAGCCCCTCTTTCATCTCTACGGCCGAGTCGCACTTTTTGGGCCAAAAAGTGTGACCTGGGAAGCAGGTTTCAGGAAAAAAAGTGCGACCTGTCCCAGAAATGGGCAGAAAACTGCTACCTAGGAGATGAGGGGGTTTTGGTGCTGTTTTATGGCTGGAAGTTGGGTTTTGGTGTTTGGTTATGGTTTTCCCGATCTGTAAGCTGACAAAAATGATGTGTTTGTGCAGGTATGGCAGATTTACGGGTTAACTGGAGAGAAAGAGATCTGGGGACACTACTGGCAGAGATCCAGGCGGATCAGGGCGTCTGTCATGTATTGGCCAGATTTGGGGTTCTCAAGTTTTTGGAGAACCCTTTGATGAGAGCAGGAGAACCATTATTGGCCCGGGTTATCAGTTACTGGGATCCAGATCAGGAGGTATTTGTAGTGCAGGGGCACAGGATCGAACTGACGGTCCAGGACATGTATTTCCTGACTAGTCTCCCGCCACTGGGGATGGTGGGAAACACACAACCAGTATTGCCGCGGGGGCAGCATATCATGGAGTTTGTGGAGCTTCATTGTCAACCGAGTCTCCAAGTCAAGGGGACTCGAATACCGATCGGGGATCTAGAGAGGCTAGAAACCCGTGCAGTGGCTGCAGCTGTGCTACGTATCCTGGGCAACCAGGCGCTCCATCACATCACTGGGGGGAAGATGATGATAGTGGAGAGTGTGCTGGGTGGGACCTACTATGGGTGGGCCCAAATGATGTTGGTGTCACTAAAGCGACAGTTGTTGCTATGCAGGCAGCAGGTGAACCATGATTGCTCATATGGGACTTTGTTGTGCACCTTCTTCTTTGAGAAGATCCCGACCTTGAGGCCTCGTGTATAGCTTCCAGATGGGGGCCCGAGAGAGCCCAGGATGCGCCGTTGGGGACGGCTACTGTGCAGAGGAGGAGGAGGGGCGGTCGGGCAAGTGTTTCGACCTGAGTTTTTTTCCCATTGGGATCAGATGCCATTGTACATAGACGACTATCCCTATAGTGGGATGAGCTACTGTGGAGATCCGGAATTGCCACTTCCGCCTGGTCAAGTCTGGGGGCCCGATGTTAAGTGACAGATTGCTATTCTTGTGTGGGCATGTTAAAGTTTTTTGAATAGTAATTTACGATACTGATTCATGTACTTTTGGTATGCAGGTATAACACCGGTAAAACCGGTCGGATATATGGGACGACCGGCAGCATCTGGAGCTACAGGTCCGAGTGGGTCAAGAGCGGCGCATAATGAGGATGCAGCCGCCCTGCTGGAGGACATCCGCTGTAGATGTGAAAGGTTGTTGACTGGAGTATCAGAGCACGGGTGGCAGGACTTAGACGACCAATTCATAGAGCCATGTGTTGGTCTACCCTCGGAGTGGCGAGGTGTCATGCGACGCATGGCGATGGCCGGTCAGGCGATGCACGATCTACATGTTGCAGGGGCAGAGCCATTGGCCCAGGATCCTCTAGATAGTGATTAGGGGTGGGGCATGTGGTGCCCCCTATTATGTATGTAGGGGCAGGTGGTGCCCCCAGTTTTGGGTTTTTTGTAACATGCTATGGGTATGTCATATGTATCAGAGTAGATGGACTCTAGACACATGTTTTGCGACACATATTATGGATATGCATCGTTTTTTGATGGTTATGAATGTTATTGTCTTGTATGAAATGTGTGTGATAAATTCCAATCTAGAACATGGTTTGCAATACTATATACATAGTGATTCTGTTCTCGAGGTACATGGTTGAAAGTTATGGTTTCAAATGCACGTATCAAGAGTTTCACTCGTAAATAGCGTCTAAACAACACAGGGTTATGCACACGATAAACACCATTTAGTTGCATTACAAGAAGAAGGGAATCCAAACGAACGTGCAGATGGAGGATGCGATGAAAGAGGGCATCGGCTAAGAGACCACACACTGCATCATATTCGGCCTGATTGTTGGTGGCAGAACCAATGCAGACCCCATTCGAAATAACAAGGGCATGCAAGGGGGTGAAGATGGCCCAACCTGCTGAGGCTAGATTCCGGGAGTAATGACCTGCACCATCGGCGTAACCGATAAAGGGTGTGGACGGGGGGTCCTGTGAAATGGTGTGAGAAGACAACAAATGAGGGGAGGAGAGGCAAGGACAGCAGCGTGAGTGCACATAAGTCATCGGGCGGCAACCGCGGGAGGGAGTGCAAGGAGAAGGATGACTATGACTCATATACAAATCAGAGGGTGGTATATGAGGGCTATCGGAAGTATGGTGAGGACTCGGGCTGCGGGTGGAGTGATCTCGTGTATGGGTAGGAAAGGGGTGGTCAAGGGACACAACAGGGGAGGATGCAGGGGGGCTAGGCTCCAAGTGTCTCGCAGAGGAGGATAGGTAAAGAATGGTTACAATAGACTCCATCATCTGAACATCAGGGGGGGGAATGTCGATGGGAGCGGGGGGATCCCCAGGCTGACCTGAAGTGTACTACGTGAGGATGGGAGAGGCAGATTGATTTTGTTCAACCTCATACTCTCAGATCACCTCCAAAGAGGTGCGGTAATGCGTCAGGTGAGGACAATGGTGGGAGTAATGGCCATGAACACCGCACAAAGCACAGGGCTTGTTGGTGCGGAGAGTCTTGGGGTTCTTGGTCACAGACGAAGAAGGAATGGAGGCTTCAGGGACCGTAGACTCGAGGAACGCGATTTTAACCATGGGCTGAATATGGGGCAACTCGGGACAAGCATGGGTGGCATGACCGGTGACATCACATAAGGCACAAGGCTTCGCGGGTGGAGGAGGGGCCGGGTCAGTCGTGGTGGTCTTGTCTTTAGGTGCCCCCTTGCGGGCTTTGCCTTTCTTCCCGGGAGTCGTCACGACATGAGAAGGGTCCTGTGGAGGTGCTGGGGGCACAGTGGCAACAGAGGAAGTGAGGGGGACCGGTTGAACTAGTGTCAAAGCCATGTAGGGTTTGGGGTGACTAGGAGGGGTGGCGGCTGGGGGGTCGAGGTACCAGATCGGTATGCCCAAGGTTAAGTTAGGGAGAGAGAGGGTGGCCATGACGGGGATAGAATATACTCTGGGAGGGGGATCTAGGAAAGGGATCTGCCCAGCAGGGTAATGACCAGGAGGGACGGCTTCGAGATGGTTAAGGCCAGGAGGAACCGATCCAGGAGGGTAAAGGGGTTCAGGGATACCAGCTGTAGGGGGAGGTCCAAAAGGAGGAGGTCCGGCTGGCTGAGATGAATGGCTAGGAGCGGGCTGCGGAGGGCGAGGGGGAGGTTGCTGACTAGCCGAGGCAGGTCGCTTACGGGCAGCCTGAGACGATTGCATCATGCAAACATTCGATAAGCTGGGATCAGTGATAGGAGGAGGGGGAAGGTTAGGGAAAGTTCCAAGCAGGGAGGAATCTTTGTAAACACCGGGGGAGACACTGGTCAAGGAATCGACGGTTTGCTTGTTGGCTACAGAAGAGATGGTCGTCTCAGGTGAGGTCTGAGATTTTGGCTCATGATATGTCAACTGGTCAATGGTGACTATCTTTCCATTATGGGGGAAAGACATCTTGCGAAAAACCACGGATGGGACAACAGACATAGCATAGGTGTAGCTTCGCCCCAATAGAATGTTGTAATCTAGTGGGGCGTCGATGACTTCAACGCAACGCAAACAATCTTACCGGCGAGGGTGATAGGACAATTACGGAACAAGCCAATGGGCTGGGAGGCATGGCCGTCCCACGCTCGAAGGGTGATCGTGGAAGGGGCCAACTCAGGGGATCCGAGTTGCTTCCAAACCGAAGCGGACATCACGCAGGTGGATGCCCCCTCATCAATTATGCACCGGGAAACGTTGGCGTTCCGGATTTTGACTGGGATTTGGAAGGCGACGGAAGGAGGGAGAGGAGGATGGTCTGATTGAGTGGCGTCGAAAACAATCATTTGGTCGTCAGCAGGATCTACAGCGCCCACGGCAGATAGTAGAGCCTTCTTTTGGGAAGGGCACGACTGGAGGAGTTCCAGTGTGGAAATGGCAGCAGGAGATTGCGCCAAATCATCTACTATGTTATACGAATGAGCAGCTCGACCAGAAGCAGCATTTCGACGTAACGGTCCTTTAGGAATCTTGGTATGGACCTCAACTTTGGGTTGAGGGATATGTAAGGGACCATTGGTTGTCGAAAGAGGCTCTGTAGAACCGGAAGAAGGGGACTCGGGGGCAGACTGAGCGGGAGGCTTGGGGTACTGGCGAGACCGAGTTTGAAGGTGAAGGTCGATGGTTGGGGAAGGATCAGAGTTCATCATAAGGATCTGGTAATTGAAGGAACCAGAAAGGGAAGGTGGAGTGGCGACCTGGCTGTCAGGCGGTTGGGTAGCCACGAATCCTTGCTGAGGGAAAGGATCAGTAAACACAGCTGGTTGGGTAGTGGCCACATTAGGAGGAGCATGAGGGGAGGCGTGTTGTCCGCGCAATGTGGCTTGAGACTCCCACATCTGCCGCATATGGGGTAAGAGGGGACAATCGTGGGTGTAATGACCATAAACACCGCAACACGAACAAGGCTTATTAGTGCGAAGCGGCCTGTCCGGCTTGGGCTGAGTGCCCTGTTGCTGGTTGGCAGTGTTAGGGTCAACACCAGGATTGGGTCCACGGGTACCAGGGGCAGATTGGTTTGGGTTGCCTCTCCGCCTTCTTTGAGAAGAAGGGGGATTAGTCGCGTCCTTCTGTGCAAATACTTTCCCTGGAGGAGGCTGTAAGTGCTGTTGCGGGTTTTCAGGAGGCAAGGGAGATGGAAGCACATATGCTGGACGAGCTGGCGCACCAAGCTGCGGATAAGGGTAATGGTGGGGTTGGGCAACATTGAGGTAAGCAGGAGGTTGGGAAAAATGAGGAGGCATGTCGTATCCTAGATACATGCTATCGGGAGGGGGGAGAGTGCTAGAGGTGTTGGCCCCTCCCTGAGGGAGACCATATCCCATAGGAGGTTGAGCGTACGGATGGGAAAGGGCTCCAACGATACCGTCGGCGGAATGAGATGCCCCCGGGGCGTTAGCGCCGCCGGGCCTGGGGAGGTCAGGAAGAACGGTATAAACATAACCAGATTGAGCGTAGATCGGGTCATATTTCAAGGCTATTTGGAGGGCGGCTTCTTCAGTTTGAGGAAAATGAGAGGCGACATCTTTGCTGATGGGAGCGGGAAGGGTGCGAAGGAACCAGTCCATGTAAACCCGATCTTCGAAGGGAGGGGCTCGACATAAGCTCCGTCTTCTTCGCCATTCCTGAACATGGGCGGAAAGGCGTGTTGAAGAGGATTGCTTAAAGGAAGTCAAGAGCTCCGTGCCAGTATCGTATCGGAGAGGGAGCTGGAAGTACGACAAAAAGGCTTGGGCAAGAGTCTCAAAGGTGGTATGGGTAGAGGTGGCTTGTTCAACATACCATTTAGAAGCTTCGCCGGTAAGCGTGCATTGGAACAAACGAAGACGGATGGAGTCATCGGTAATGGAATTGGAGGAACACCACATGTGGAAAGATCGGACATGATTGGTTGGATCTTCTCCAGCTTGGCCTTCAAATTTAGGGATGTCGGAAGGGAGCTTGGTTGGCATGGCAGGCCAACCAACATCGTGGCGGATAGGGTCGTTGATCAACTGATTGAAATCGGGGAGGCTGAGGCCTGCAATGTATGGCAGCAAGGGGGTGGCCGGGGTCGTTCCTGTGGCGGTTCCGCTAGTAGTCGGGCCGGCATTAGGGCCGGGAGAACCGCTAGCGTTAGGCCCTGGACCAGACATGGTGGTAGGGGGAGAACCAGGAGGAGAAGGGGAACTCGATGAATCAGGAAAGGAGTCGGAGTGCAGACTCGGAGGAGGACTGGCTCGACGACGGCGGGTCAGAGCAGGTCGATCGACCGGAAACTGAGGGTGAAGGCCAAGAAGTCTCCGGGAAAGGCGCCTTGGGGGCGCAATGACGACAGGAAGAAGGAAACCGACAGGGGCAGAAAGGGACAGAATCAAGTGAGGTCAAGGATAGAAAAGGTGCAGTGGCAATTGATTTTAGAGTCTTTGCCAGGCGGTGTTAACCAGGCGCTTCTTCACTTAGGGTCGGTGTGTGGCGTGCGTTAATTTTAATTTTTAAACCCTTTCCATTTTGAGAGCAAGAAAAAAGTGTGCTGCGTAACTGAAAATAAACCTACAGAGAACAGTATATAATGTTGAAATAACAGAAAAATAACAGCTACTTGTGCATCTATCTAACCCAAGAAGGCAGGTCTCTCAAAACTAATCTGAAAAGAAAGGGAAAAATATAGGCAAAACACACGGAAAAGAGGCCAATAGATCTAAGGTCAAAAGGGACAGGGATCTAAAGGATAAAGCTGCTGAAAAGAGGTGCAGATCACAGCCAAAAGACAGAGGCAAGGTGGCTGGAAAAAGGAAGGAAATCAGCAAAAAACGGAGGGGGCAAGGTGGAGGCCCTAAAAGTAGATCCAAGCAAATCTTCAGGAGGTGATTTGAGAGGTAGAAGAGCTGATTTCAAAGGATCTGAAAGGGAGGTAATAGATCTGGAAAAAAGGAGGCTGAAGCTCTGAAAAATAGACGGCTGAAACAGCTAAAACTCTTCCATAAAAAGTGGAGGGTACTAAAGCCCTAGGGGGCTAGGTTCCCACTTAGATGAGTAAAAACAGATCAGAACTTGGTCAAAGTGGGCTGAGACAGAGGCTGGAAGAACCTGACAGAAGTTGCAGCAGAACCCAGAAAAATTGCAGAAAAATCACTGAAAAAATGGCAGGTCACAGTTTTTGACCTGTTTTCAGTGCAGGTCGCAGAAAAAGGGCAGAAAAGTGTGACCTGGAGGTCCAGGTCGCAGGTTATGGGCCAAAAAGTGCGACCCCCCGTTCCGGTTGTCTCGGCGGAAGATTTTCAGAAAAGTTGCCGTCTCAGTTGCGGCTGGTGTCGCTTACCTGCGCAATAGGGCCAGAAACACACGGAAGTTAGAAATTTTGATGTTTTAGGGTTTTATGTGAGAAAAACAACATAAAAATAGAAAAAATAAACAGTTGAAAAGAAACCCTAGGGTCTGAAGTAGCTGGATATGCAGGAATATGAAAAACGACAGCGGTCGTAATTTAAAACCCGTGTGGAGTCGCCATTTGTTAGTATGAATCCTTCGTCGAAGTGTACGAAAAAGGACCACTTTAGCTACGCATAACTAATAGCCCTAACAACAAAAGTGGCTGCCAATATCTTCAAATCTGCGGTTAGTTAGACATAAAAGAGCTGCAAAAACCAGATCTATGCATGGAAAGACATTAAGCAGAAAAAATAAGGGTTTGCTCCATATACCAATAGACAAGACAAGAACAATTTTTGAAAGAATTTTTATATTAATTGGGCACCTAGGAGGAAAACAAGAAGGCGTATCCAATTCTCCTCGGTGGGATGGGTTCTTGGAAGTCCTCGGCGCTTTAGATCTAAGATTTCTCTCTCTTGTTGGTGTAGAAAACCCACACAAAGAATGGAACTCAAAGGGAGCTCACACAGCAAATGGTAGAAAAGAGTGACCAAGTGTATAGATCCAGAGTGATCTAATAGGCAACAAAAGGTCAAGAATGGTAGGAAAAACCCTCCTATTTATAACAAAATATTGGGTCATTCTAGATCTTGGTGCATGGGTTAACTAGATCTAGATCCACTTTTTATGGAATATTTTATTACATTTGTTGGAGGGAAAAGGTATTTGACTTGGGTCAAATCCCTTAATTTGTCAAAAATAAATAAATAAATGATTTATTTATCTTTTTAAGGAAGCGGTTAGAAGATAATTAAATAAATAATGATTTATTTAATTATTTGTGGGTGATTTGGTCATATTTAACAAGGCATATTATCTAAATAAGGTTTAAATAATTATTCCTAGAAAATAATAAGATAAATAAAGGTTTATCTAATTAATTTCTTTGATTTTGGGTTAAACATGACTGGGAATAATAATTAAATTATGTTTTAATTAATTATTCCATGAGGAAAATCAAACAAATATAGGTTTGTTTAATATTTCCTTTTGGGGTTTCCTGTTTTAACATAGTGAAGGCACTTTTACTTAGGGTAAAATTGGTCTTACATGGTGTACTTGGGTCCATCTAATGAGAATAGGTTAGATGACCAAAAAATGGTGTAACAATTAGATTTCTTTACTGCTGGTGTGTCTTAGATTAGAAAAGCATGCCTAGTTTAGAGTGTGTTTTTATCACTATTCCTGCTTATCTAAGTTTTACTCTTGATATTGCAGATGTCGACATCTCTTCAAACCTACATTGGTTTTGCAGATGGTGCTTTTCGTAGTACACGGAACATTTCTTCTGCAGCTTGGGTTATCTATTCACCCTCTGACGAGTTAGTATCCATGCATGGGGTAAGCCTCGGTCAAACAAAAAATAACATTGCAGAGTATAGTGCAGTGACTGAGTTATTATCTGAATCCATATCATTTGGAATTCGTAGTTTTATTGTTAGGTTGGATTCTGAACTTGTTGTATTACAGCTTAACAAGTTTTATGCCATTAGAAATCCAGTGTTATTATGGTTATTTTTAACAGTTCATCTCTTGGAACGTGAATTTGATTACATTGAATATCAACATATTCCAAGACATTTAAATACATTAGTAGATGTAGTTGCTTCTAGTATGATAAATCTACATTTGCAATAATCAAAATAGTAAATTTAACAACATTTAATAACATGTACACAGATAGCTGGTAATAGTGATATATCATAGCATAGAAGTGTTTCAAAAATATACATCGTCTTCGATCATAGGTTGGAAACACCTTATGATCGGAAAAAATGATATACAAAAGATCAAAAATATGAGTCTACGACACGATCATCCTATCACTGATGATGATCACGATAAGAGACCACTTCCCGGGCCACCCTACATAGGAACCTCCTAAAAGGTCCTAGGACACCAATCACATATCTCTGTAATCTGAGCGGGATATCATTTATGTCGGTCTCTGGAATGTCTAGAGTCAGGCGCTCTAGGTGATGCTCTAAATTAGACAGAATATTTGTTGATTGGCCCTCTGGGGCTAGTGCTGCAGTAGCTGGATGCCTCCTCTCATAAGGCTGGAGATGGGCTGGTCGCCGTGGGCCCACATCTGCATTTAAAACTTTTGATTATTAGTTTTGAGACGATTAAAATACAAAAAAAATTAGAACTTAGAAATTGTTGAAAATGATTTTTACCTGATTCATCCCACTGTTCCCATGTTGGGAGAGCCATCTCTCGGTCACCGCATAAATCTATCTCGACGTATGGAAAGTCCTCTATGACAAAAAGTTAGCGTTCCAGCCAACGAAAAATATGTAGAAGGAAATTGAACAACCTCGACGCCCTCAGCAGCATGACGGGCCATCAATGCAACCCAACAAACCATCCTACGTTCTCGAGGTCGTCCAGCATCAACAGGAATGTTCTACGGAGCTAACATGGGGATCCTCTCTAGAGAAAAGGTGACTATAATGGATCCATATCCAAAGTTATTTAGCTTTCCGTTCTTTGCTCTAGTTATTTTCCTTTTACATTGGCCAACACAGCTTCGCACCAGTTGAAAATGGTGCCTCGAAAACAGTCTACAGCAATGCGCATCTGGGAACCAGTAGCCACATGCAATGCTGCGCTCCCACACAGTCTGGTGACAGTAAATGAAATAACTTTAAGCTCGGGACGGATGATAGTTTTTATGTCAATCTGTTTGTCCTTGGGGTCTGCCTGATCATTACAGAACTCTAGTCAAATACTAGCGATAGACTGGCCACCTGGCCTAGTCCCAAATATAGAAATTTTTTCGCCCCTCTTGGACAAACCAATCAAAAAATAGATATTCTCCAGCTCAATTTCAAGCCGTTGGCCACCAATAATGAAACATTGGTCCTGTACATTCCACCTACTCACCAGCCACGTTAGGAGGTCTACCTGTGCCCTCATGCCCTGAATGGCCCAAAATTTATACAAACCGCATGCTCTTAATGCCTGCATTGTAGGCAAATGAAGCATTGCAGCGTCATATATGTCTTCATGCTCACGTTATCTCCAAATTAGCATCTTATATATCCTACAATGCATAAAAAGATATATTAGAACAATCTAATTTGAAAAATTTTGGGCGGAATTAAAGAAATTTAAGTTTGAAATTTAATTGCGCGGGGTCCGCACTTTGTTCTCATACACAGTGCGTAGGAACGCACGGGTGCTGTGAGACAAGTGCGGACCCACAACTTTTTTCTATGTAGGAAAAATTCGGGGTCCGCAGGGCCCGCGTGTTGCACCTGCGGACCCTTGCGGGTGATTTTTTGAACATATTTTTCACTTAAAAACGAAATCTAAAGCCTAAAAATGAAATGCAAATGGATGAAATCCAAGATAAGGAGGTCGTGGATTACCTGGAGCTGACGGTTCTCAATTTTGTTGGACCGATTTTCCAGAATCTTCACAGGAAATTTTTTACCCAAAAGCTCTTACTTTTCACTCTGAACTCAAATGGTAAAAATGAGGTTAGAAAAGTCCTTTTTATAATTTTTTTTAATAAATGAATTTTTAATTTGTTTATTTTTCACTTTAAAAAGGTTATTTTTGAAATCATTTTTATTTATCTTAAATAGGTATGTGTAATGTTTCGATTTTTTGTGCAGAAATTGGATTTTTCAAGAAAATTGATCGTTTTTCAACAAAGAGCAAACTTTTATCACTTTTTCGAACTCTTTCAAAAATTTACGAAAAAGCAAAAACTTGGAGTCCTCTTTTAAGCTCTTTTCAGACTCTAGAAAATTGAAAAGATTGCCGAGTACTTGATTATTCAAACTCGTTAAAATAAATGAATGATCGTCCCTTCAGTATAAGTTTACCCCTTTTACGGACTGAAATGGACTATTTTCGAAAAAGGTATATGTTGACTAATTACGCTCAATAGAGTTCTCTCTCGCATTATTTTATCCTTTTTTGGGCTCGAGAGACTAAATTTACGAAAAATTAACCCTATGGAGTCTTCTTAAGTTTTTTCTTCCGACTCTCTAAAATTGAAAAAACACCGAGTTTCTCCTACACTGGACTCGTTAAAATGTAACAGTAAAGGACCTGTTCAATTTTAAACAGGAACGAACTACTCCTTCTTAGGGTTCAAATCTTAAACTAAGTTGGACTCATTAGAAGGATGAGCTTATAAACAAGCAAATGTTATCCTCCTCAAGCTTGTCAAAAATAAAGAGGTACTTGCCAGAAGTGGTGGGGGAAAAGAGAGGAAAATGAACCTGTTTGTTGTATTTTGATTATTCAAAAAGTTGTTAACCACTCTTGAACACAACACTTTTGTTCACCTGGGTTGGGAAATCCTTTTCCTAAAAGTTAAGCAAACCATATTGAAAGTCTTCAGCCAGTTTCTGGGTATTAGCTTTGGGTCAATTGTCACCAAACCATCTGCATTGTCGTTATGTGTTCAAGAAGACAGTTCAAATAAACCATTCATTTGCAAAATATCTATCATCCATTTTGACCATCCCTGAGTCAATCCTTGCCAATATGTTTCTTCAAAACTTGATCTATGATTTCGTGTTGTGTGCTTGCCTACGACAGATCACTTTCTATCGATGACAGCTCATTATCTAGGAATTTGATCTAGAAATCATCAATACCTTGAAATCTGCATGCCTCAATGGCAGGTTTCTCACCTTCGAAGACAGGTTGCATCATTGACCTTCGATCGAATGATTCCGTGACATGTTTGACTTCAGCTCATTCATTCACATTTCATGGATTGTACTGAGTACTTTAAGAGCCATTGACATTACTGGTGGTTACTCTCACACTTGTTAAAAGTTTACATCATTGACTGGTAATCAAGTGGTTTCTACCATGTTCGAATTCGACACATTCATTCACATGGATAGAATCGTACTAGTTCGAGAAGCAAAAATCAAAACACTGGATCTAGTGTCTACCATCCAGGCTGCGAGGAATTTTGTTATCATTTATACATTGGACTATTCATAAAAAAATGGCTGCTTCCATACTGTGTCTACACATGTCTATATTGTTGATGTATTCAAAATCATTCCTGTATCAGAACAGTTTAAATCAGTTTCTAGTTAGTTTTGATTTGAGCATGGGAATGCCTACCTTAGCGATGATATGTACACATATATATTTTGCATTGAATATTTTTATAGGTTCCGACTGGGGTGTCCACAGGATGATCCTTGAAATGATAAAGTACTGCACTCTTCATTTATGACAGACTTCAGCTTCATCTATTCCAGACTTTGCACTTTAGGGGGCAATCTGTTGCACTGAAAATTGTCATCCTGATATTCTGCTTTGTGTATGAGCTCATTATCACTCATACTTCCTCTTTTGTAAGCCTAACATATCAGTTCTTCATTTCAAGCCTTGAAAATAAGAGAAAAGTTCTTAAAAATCTCCTTAACTCTAGTATCGCACTTTCTCTTAATCTTGCATGCGGTCCCGCACCTAATGTTCATGACTCCTGCGTACCTGAACGCACTTTATCTGTGTTATGGGTGCAGACCCCTGTAAAAGATTTAAAAAGCGCAAGTAAACTCGAAAAGCTCACTTTCAGTAAATTCTAGAAGCCTCTAGAAAGAATCTTGCTATGGCATAAATGCTCTTTTGAGGTTCATGTATCTCTTATCTTAAGGAGCTAACCCCTTGATGTGAGGAGATTATCCATTTGAAGGAGGATTCTATCACTTCATAGTTGGAACTAAAACCTCCTATTTTGCACTATAAAAAGAGGCATTGGGTAGCCTCAAAGGGAGTTCAAGATTTAGAATTATTTGAGGTTAAGTGCTGTTGGGATTCAGACTCATTTAACTGAGATTTTTGTGAGGAGAGATCATATACCTCTATCTGTCTCGGTTGCAAGAGTGCAAGGCTTGTCAGAGTAGAGGAGATTCCTGCTTCGGACCCCGGGAAGGCCTATTCAACATCAAGGCTAAGGTTGTATGGTTTTCCTTCTTTCAAAGTTAATACAAATGAATTCATTTTTCTCAATAAGCTGTTAATTAATTGTTTATTTCATGGATTCCTTGATCACCATGATAGGAATTCTTTATAATATTTACTATACAGGTGCTATTTAATGTTTTTTTGTTTGTGACTGTAGCTTTATAAAGATAACTCCTTCAAGTGACCGAGGGAAAACTACTTCGAACAATCATTGGATCTACGGTAAGTCCTTAACACCTTTATAGTATTCTTTTGTAAATCGCATATGTTTAGAGAAAGATAGGTTTATTTGGATTTTTGTTGCTAGATTACCTTTTGGTACTAGGGAGATCGATCTTGTTCACAAGATTGATTAATCTGCCCAACACTTATTGCTACTGTTATGCACCTTGGCTGCTACTCTTTTCATGCTACCCTCTACTGCACCTTGCTTTTCTTTGCTTCTGTAGAAATTCTGGTCCTTTGCAACCCTTGCAACACATGATCTATATTTTTCTTGCCTTCTAGGGGCTCGATATTGAATCTGGTGTATCTCTGTTATGTCAGGTCCTTAATATCTGATTTTTGGTCCTGTAGTAGTCCTTTGAGTCATCTTTGCAATGCCACAGGTCTGACCCAATTTGGATTCTTCAAGAGAGATTTATACCCAATCTCTCACAATGCCCTAATTATAGACTGTTTCAGCATAGCACACTTGTACGACATTCCATGTGTCACTGTTTCTTCATTTGGCTCTATAATTGATAGAAAAAAAATTACAGACTATGCACTATCTGCCACTTTTTATAGAATTCCAATCCGATACTCAGAGAGAGAGTTATGACGAATTTACCAAGGTCACTTCTTTGAGATGAATTTCAAGAGCCTACAAAAAACCTGACTTCCATAGATCATATCTCCAAAAATGTTGTGCACCTTGCTCTGAAATGTTTACAGCAGATTCCTCAGTATTTTGGCTTCGCCTCATAAAAATTTCAGCTTCTGAACCTTAGTCTAAAAAATTTAGAGCGCAAATGCTACGATGACCTGTTTTAGATGGCGAAATCCCTTACCTAAGGAGGAAAAGAAGATCACAATTTATATAAATTCTTAAGTTGAGAGGGGCTTCAACAAGTGAAAGTGGGAGGGATTTTAGGAGCTTAAAAAATATTAATTATGACTTTTCAATGACACATGCCCCAACCCCATGGGGTTTTAGCCGACTAACTGGGGGTACAAACTTCAAACATGAATATCTCTCAAACCGTGAAGAATTACATGGTGTGCCATATATCAACGGAAACATCTTGACAAGTAGAAACCATCAAGAGAATTATTGACCAATAATATATTAATTTGGTAGGTTGAAATTCCCATGCAATATTCGGGTAGCCCTTGGTGCTGCTTGGGTTGACATCAATGACAACCGCTGATCAACACTGGCAACTGCAGTGCCACTGACTTCAGCTACAGACTCTTATACTAAAAATTTACAACAGACAAATGAAGCCATCCAAATTGTCATAGCCATGGAAGATATGTCTTTAAAGATATATGAGATAAATAGACTAAACAATATAATTGAAAATATTGAAAGGGAAAATAAGACATCTCATATCAATGTCAGAACTCATGAGCAGAAAGCAATCAGATTGGGAGAGCAACTCAAAATTTTACAAAAAGAATTAACTTTCACGGAGTAGATCTCATATATTTAAAACCATCTCTAGACTAACATAATTGAAGCCATTCATAATAAATGGCCTTCAATTCAGGTTATATATGAGCAAAAATAATTGCTATTGGCAGCCCAAACAAAGATACAAAAGACAAAAGATGAGTTGACTGATAAGCCTGCACAAGCTTTAAAAATCATTACATTTCTAAACAGCAAAAATAGGGAGGAACTTGAAGACATGCAGATATCAGACAGGATAGAGATAATCTTGAAAATCAAGAAGGTTGTCACTAAAAAGAGTTTAATGAACAATCTTGAAGAAAAATGTGAAACAATGAACCTTGCCATAACTAGATTTATGGTAAAATACACAAATATCAGACAAAAGGTCTTACCAGATATACATGTGTTCAATGAAAATCTTATGCCACAAAAGGACTATGACAACAAGATTAGGGAGTGTGCTAAAGAGCAAGTAAACAAGTAGCTAGCACAAGGCACCCCTACAGGCAAAGGTTTACTTAAGTATTTTGAGGATTTATTCTTTCTACAACATGAAATTAAGCATCTCTTTGTCATCAAGCCTACTTTTGCAAGATATACAGAGGCTGATGAAAACTTCAGAAAGCTAAAAAATGTCCAAATTCCAATAGCAGAAGAATGGCAGAATTTTGCAGATTTAATGTAAAAGATAAAATGTAAAAATAGTGAGAAGTTACCAAGTGACAGTCAAAAGAGAGACAAAATTAAAAGACAGTTTGTTGATTTTTACTGCTAAAAAGATAATTTACAGCAGTAAAATAGTAAAACTAATGGTCAAAGAGTGTCAGCGTTAAAGAGCATCAGGTTAAAGAGTATCAGTATGAAAGAGTATCACCGAAGGCAAGTAAAATGCATGAAAATATCTAGTAGCCAACAAGCAGGACACATAGGCAGCTAAAATCTCCTTGTTAGCAAAACAGTTCTATTTATTTTGGATAAAAGAGGACAACTTGCTAGTTTGTTAAGCAGTTATCCCTTTTATTATGTAATGATATTTTCTTTTTCCTAAAGTTATTCCTAGAACTCTTTTAGGATATTTGTAATACTTTCTGTATAAATAATTCAATTTCAAAAGTATTCAGTGTGGAATAAAATTGCTGGAATTATTATAGACATTTTTTTTTGAACATTGGAGGCTATTGTGTGTTTGAATTCAAAGTAGCAGACTGGACAAGCTGACTGGCATCATAATTCAGGATCCCTGTGATAAGTTAATGAGTGAAGTACTTCCTACTTGTCACTATTTCCTTTTCTAAGTTTCATGCATTCATTTTATGTTTGTTCTGTCTGAATGTGTAACTAGGAGTATTACTACAGGATTAGTAAAGTGCTCCTTGTCTTTAACTAGTTGTCATTTAAATGTTTTCTTCGGATTGTCGGTGCAAGGAACCCTTAATTGCTCCTTCTCTCGTTTGACCTCTGCCTTCTACTTCCATTTTCCGGATCAAAGGATCCTTAAGTGCCCTTTATCCCGATCATACCACCTCACAAAAAACCACTTTCCCAAATCTTTGAGGGTTATCTATCTTGCCCTGAATATATTTGAACCTTTTTGGCATTGATTTCTAGTGCTGCTAGCTTGATTTAGACTCCATAGCCCAATGGAAAAGTATATTTCTCTCTATCTTACCTCCAAGTGATTTTTTCCCACCAAACCCTTTAAACCAAAACCAAATTGTACTTTCATAACTAGCCTAACATTTAGAAATCAAACAAAGATAAATCTTAAAGAGAGAGCCCTCTCTGAACCCTGGGAAGGCTAGATCCTAGAGTTTGAAGTAGGTTTGTGGTTACCTCTAGAATTATTTGACTTAAATCCAAAATTCCACATCTTAAGAATTTACTACAGTGATAACACCCACCCTAGGGGTAGAGGGATCGTCTCTATCCACGGAGAGGATTTACCTTCCTAACACCAGTCTAGCACAACCCTCAACCTATCATGCAGCCTCAACTATCGGCTCAACCCAATCCTGATCCTAACAATAGGTTGGTTCAGCTAATTCGGATTGTTGAAAACCCAAACCCTGAAACTGAATAGAAGCAATGCAATGAGTTGAGATTTAGATCGGGACGTGTTATTTCACCAAAAGAAGATACAACCCTGCCTGGAACTCTGACAGAGCCTAGACAAACAACGATGACTGAAATAGAGGTAGAGCAGGGAAGGGAAAGGATTGACCAAGGGAGACCTGAAAACCTTATGATTTCTCCCCCTCCATTCCCTGAAATATTAACACTGTCTAGACTGATATTCTCCCCAGATTTCAATATCCTAGGGGAATTAAAGAACCTTTGCATTAAAATTCCTCTTTTACAGGCTATAAAAGACATCCCTATCTATGCCAAGACAATTAAAGAGCTGTGTGAAAAAAAACAGGTGAGAAAAGCAAAAAATATACCCATTGTTCATGTGGTAGGGGCACTATCAGACTTCCTGTGGGGTAAGGAAACACCCATGAAATATGAGGATCCAGGGAACCCCATAGTAACTATGCAAATCTCTGGTCACTCATTTTCAAACACATTGGTTGAATTAGGGGCGACCATTAACATCTTAACTACAGAGACTGCGAGAAGTTAGGCATAACAGCATTACAACCTACAGCTACCTTGTTGGAACTTGCTGAAAAATTTGTTATCAGACCAGAAGGAATATTACAAGACATCCTAGTTTCTGTGGACTCATGGGAATATCCAGCTAAATTTTTAGTTATTAACCCAAAAAGTAGGATGGACGGACACCCACTGATACTTGGTCGACCTTGGTTAGCAATAGTCGATGCTTACATAGGATGCCAGACAGGCACCATGACCATTTCCAGAGGTGATTCCATAAAAAACATTATCATTCACCCACTTTACAAACCAAGTCTACCCATGGTAAATATGCATAGGCATCCACATACATACTGGGAACAAAATATCTGTTCACCACTGACAATATTTGAAGCTCTTGAATTCAAAGATCAAACTGAAGATGATGTAATCAATAACTTCATGAATCATTCATCTGTGTCCGGAAACTTAAAATGCCAAATGTTAAAAATAGTTCTTGATGATGAAATACAAGAAGACCCCTTCGAAGACATTGATAATTAAATCATACCCACGATCATTGTTCGCAACAGCATACCAATTGAAATTGAGCCAAGGAAAGTTTTAAATATCAATGGAAGTCTAGATAGTGACCAAAAGAAACATCTCATAAATTTTTTACAGAAGTATCAGGGAGAATTTTCTTGGGACTACCCATACATGAAGGGTATAGACCCTCAACTATGCACACATCACATCTATACTGACAAGGAGGCTCGGCCTATATGGCAACCTCAATGGAGGCTAAACCCACATCTAAAATACATTGTAAAAGATGAATCGCAAAAGCTGTTGGACATAAACTTCATTTATCCTATCTCAGATAGTAAATGGGTCTCTCCTTTAGTATTCATTCCGAAGAAGAATGGGAAGTGGAGAATCTGTGTGGATTATAGAGAACAGAATAAAAAAACACAGAAGGACCACTTCCCCCTTCCTTTTATTGACCAAGTCATCGATACAATGGCAGGAAAACGGTTCTTTTCCTTCCTTGATGGGTTCAGCGGTTACAATAAAATCCAAATAGCCCCTGAAGAACAGGATAAAACAACCTTTACCTACCCATGGGGTAAATTTTCCTATAGGGTATTACCATTTGGACTATGCAATGCCCCAGCTGTTAGAAAATTAAATATTACAGAGCAATGAAACACATAAAATATGCGGAAAATACAAGCACACAAAACACATAAAACCAGAGAGACACATATATACTTGGTTCACCCAGTTTGGGCTACGTCCACCCCGAACAGCTAGTCCTTCCTTTCTATTATCCAGCAAAAATGAAGAGACAAAACCTACAACAGATCCGCTGTAATATCCTCTGTTCTCTCTCACAGTCTCCCTCTCTATTTCTCGGTCCGAGAATACACTCACAATACACAGCCGTAATACAATGCCCTCATATATACAAGGGGGTTGCCTTCTAGGGAAAAAAACCCTAATCTAAACATAACTTCTACCGTCAGATCATTTGCTTAATGAACGACCCAGATTGACTAGAAATTACTATACTTTTACAAGGCAATTTTACATCTGTTTTTAGCTTCGGGGGCGCTGCACCCGAACCCCTGCCAGGAAGGGGCTCCGAAAAGCGCTGTCGCCCCCCCCTGGACCCCCCACGACAGCGATTAATTTCGGGCGGCGTTGCCGCCCCTTTTTAAGGTACAGGGGTCCAATGCTGTGATACAAAGTAAACAAGATAATCAGGCTCCACACCCAACACCAGCAACCTTCCAAAGATCTATACTCAACATTTTTCTGATTTAATAAATGAAGGACTTGAAATTTACATGGACGACTTTACCCCATATGGAGATGATTTTGATCAAGCACTAGAAACACTAGAAAAGTTATTGGAATGATGTGTTGCTACCAGATTATGTTTAAGCAATGAAAAATTCCACATGATGATGACCGAAGGATTAATCCTAGGACACTACATCTCTGCGGCTGGAATACAGGTAGGCCCGGAAAAAATATAAGTAATCCTTTTATTAGCCACACCTTGTACGCAAACAGAGGTACACAGTTTTCTTGGATATGTAGGGTACTATCGTAGGTTTATAAAGAATTTTTCACAAATTGTTTCACCCTTGTATGCATTAACTGGAAATGTTGAATTCCATTACTATGATAAATGTGACACTGATTTTATAGATTTAAACAAACTGGTCTCGACAACAACGATCTTATGCGGTCCCAAATGGAAGCTGCCCTTTCGCATTTCTTCAAATGCATCCGACACATTGATAGGGGCAGTCTTCAGTCAAGAAGAAGACAAAAAGCTCTGTGCTATTTATTATATTAGCAAGAAACTCACTCCAACTGAATTAAACTATACAGTGACTGAAAAAGAGTTCTTGGCTGTCATTTATACTATCATAAATTTAGACATTATATAACTAGCTATCAAGTACTCTTGTATACTGATCACTCTGCCATTAGATATCAAGCCAATAAACCAATCACAAATGGGAGAGTAACTCATTGGGTGTTTCTTTTGCAGGAATTCGATATAACTATCAAAGACCGTCCAAGGAAGGATAACGTGGTTGCAGACTTCCTATCCAAAGTTCCCAAATCAGATGACACACTAGCGGTGGACAATCAATTTCCCTACGAACATATGTTCATCGTAGCAGTAAAAACACCATGGTACGCAGATGTAGCAAACTACCTGGCAGTATGAAAGATTCCCAGACATTTAACATCAAGGGAATGAAATCTTATTGTTCAACGTAGTGCTAGATTCTCCTGGATTGGTGGATACCTCTTTCATACAAGAGCTGATATGCATATACGCAGATGCATCCGGGAAGACGATATTTATAAAATTCTACAGGCCTGTCATGATGAACCTTGTGGTGGACATTTTGCAGATCGTAGAACGGGGCAAAAGGTATTGCAAATGGGTTATTCTTGGCCTATGATTTTTAAATATGCCAAGAAATATGTCCAAGCCTGCGATAGTTGCTAAAGAATGGTTCGCCCAAGCCAAGCTGATAAAATTCAATTACATCCACAATTGGTAGTAGAACCATTCGAATAGTGGGCATTGGACTTCGTTGGACCATTCAACCCACCATCAAACCAAAAGATCTACATACTGGTTGCCACAGATTACATAAAAAAGTGGGTAGAAATAGTAGCCTTATTAAAAGCTATGGAAGAAATTGTGATTAATTTTATTTTTGAGTTATTTGTGCGATATGGCTTACCACGGGAAGTGATCACTGGTGGAGGGGCACAGTTTATGGGAAATAAAATTACAACCACCCTAAAGAACCACCATATCATCCATAGAGTCACATCTCCCTACCACTCGCAGGAAAATGGGCAGGTTGAAAGTACCAAAAAATTCCTCGAGGCAATTCAAAACAGTATCAACACATCACCGGGATTGGGCTACTAGACTACCAGAGGCCTTGTGGGCTTACCATATAACATGGCGAAACACCACTGGATATTCTTCATATCATCTGGTATTTGGAACAGAGCCTATTATTCCTATCAAAATTGAGATAAAAACTCTAAGGATAGCCCAGGAGGTAGGGTTGGACTTGACAGAAGCCTAGATTAAAAGACTCCAACAAATAAATGAATTAGATGAAATACGACTACTGGCACTGCAGTGCACCGCAATCATCCAACAACAACGAACTAAGTGGCATGACAACCTCATCAAAAAGAAGACATTCTAGAAAGGAGATTGGGAGCTTCTCTACGACTCCAGATCCCAAGACTTTCCGGGCAAGTTACAAACAAGATGGCTTGGTCCATACGAAATTCAAGAAGTACACAATAATGGTACCCTCAAGTTATAGGTCAATTTGGACATCATTCCCAATGACCTGGTTAACTAGGCATCATCTCCAGAACCAATGATCAATGGCCTATCATTCCCTATCATTTTAGTTGCTACATGCCCTAAGACAAGAAACAAGACAAATCAAACAAGACTTTCATCAAGCAAAGTTTTCCATGGTTTGAAGCTTATTATATAGCATATGAGAGTTCACCAACGTAGGCTCTAAGGGGCCTAAGTGTGTTGCATATGCAGGTAGCCCCATGCAAGGCTACTCTGCAAAGCACTTCTTGACATTCACAGGTATGTTGGTCACATTGGGAGTGAAATTCTCATTGTTCCGGAATCTCCACTTGGCCAGTGCCTTCTAGAAGAGTTCACATGTGTCAAGCTTCAGATCCAAGTGTCCATTTGACATCTACATGAATGGAAACATGTCTTGCCTATTTTTTGAAAGTTATTGATTGAAAAACAACCTACAGTTCATCCATAAATTGAACACAGATCTAAGTGTTTGAGAAGGAAGAATTTAAGTAGAGAAATGTTGGAGAATTTTCAATTTAGAGCTTGGTTTGTGAAGCTATTGCTGGAGAGATTTATGCTGTGATGAGACTTGGGAACTTTGCTGGAAGGTCACTTCAAATTAGTCATTAGGTTGTAACCTCTCCTTCTATCATCAATAAAGAGTACTTCTTGTTTTTCCCTACATGCATCTACGTTAACTTTGATTTTCCATATTGTAAGATCGTGGTTGATGAATGTAGTTTATGCTTTATTGATTTATCTAACTAGCTTGAATATATATCTATATTATTGCATCTTCTATTGTTTCAGTGTTCTTTCTTGCAGGAAGCATTCAGCTCACAAACTGCTTGAATTTGAAGTTGCGATAGAAGCAACAGAAGGAGCCATTTGGAAGCGACTGAACAAGTAAGCCTCCAATCCTCTCTGTGTATCTATTCTGAGTTAGGAGAAATGGTAGTATAGTCTTTCAACTGTTGTTCTAGACTAAAAACTGTGTAGGGAAGCGTAATTTATCCGTAGATTACAATTCCGGCCCAACAAACTGGCGACTCCACTGAGGAGAATTTCTCTTATTTTTAGGTGTTTTAGTCTCTGATTTGCTTTGTAAATCCACCCTGTAGTTGTTACTCACAAATATTATACTTTTTCAGAGCTTAATTTGCAAATACAGTGAGCCAAAAAATATTATTTTTCCTTGTCTACTGCGCCCAACGCACCCTTAGACTGGACACAGTGCTTTGCATAGCACTGTCTCCCTTCCAAGCCTGCGTTGCAGAGCACTGTCTCCCCTTGGAGACTACATTGACTCCTGAAAGTGACCAAATTCCCTTGAATTTGACTTTTCAAATTGCTTCAGTTTTGTTTGTTGCTGTGTTCTGAAAATTTTGATGCTTAATTGACCAGTGACTCTATATACTTCTTCTTCCTTTGGCTGAAAATTTGTTCAATGTTTGTTTAAAAAAAATTTCTTTATCATTGACAAGTTGATTTCAAAGTATTTTTTATGGTTGCATTAAGAATCATTTTCTTTCGAAATAGGAAATTGTCGTAAAATCTTCATTTCCTTGATAGGAGAAATTGTTGTTGAAATCCTCGTTTTTCCTTCAAAAGAGAAATTGTTGTTTGTATTCTTCGTTTCTCAAAAGTAAAAATAATTTGATTATTGATCTAGTGCACCTAGTTTCTTTTCTGCATTCATAACATTAAGGAAACTGAAAAGAAAAACTTGCATTTGCATGTAGGATTGTGTGTGTTTTGCAAAAGGAACATTAGGAAATCTTCATTTAGTTTGCGATTCATTGATTTTTTTTTTGTTCATTGATTTGTTTGCTTACAAACTATTTGCTCTCTTCCCTTAGTAGCTAGGTTCTTCATTGAAAAAGCTGAAAGTGAAAGTTTTTTTATCATTCTTAGCTTGCATTTTAGGAATTTCATATACATCATCGTGGTGAACCTGAAAGGCAAATTGTTAAGCAAGATCAACACAAAAAAAATCTCAATTTACTTAACAACGCATTAGAACCATAACTATAACATTTAGAAGGTCTAAGCTAGAGACGTGTTCTGGCGTCGTGAAACATAGCAGTTGTCATTAACTTGTCTGCGATACATTCCGAGTGTGATACCTCACTCCACGTATGTAAGTATATCGTAGCTCGTCCACATACTCTCGGGTATATCAAGCAGTGTTACAATAAGATAAGTATAAAGGGGTGCTCTCACTGTGCGGTTTCGCATCAGACAGCGCTAATACGGACTTGGGCCTCCACGTACCTTCAGGTATATTTGGGAGGACAACTTTTAGCTGCTATCCATCCATAGTGAACCAAGTCGGCTGCCTTGAAATTGTGATACACCGAACACAGCATTCGGGGAGATTACCTACCCGTACTTCTTGGTTCACCAGGAGGTATTCTATAGTTCGCAGTTTCTTGGTAAATCCTTTTCCCTAGAATTACCCTCTTTTTGTTTATTTTTTTTGGATAAAATAAATCAGTAATCTTGGAAGAAAAAAATCTTACCCCCCGTCGTTCGCGTGGATTAGCTTTAAAACCACCTTCACCGCCAAAATTTACTTCTGGCAGGCGAAGGCGATCACGATCTGTCGAATCAAGTACAAATCATACCTCTCGCGAAACATCATCTTTTAAACCAGAGCTAGCTCAAATTGTTTCCACACATCCCGATTCATTTACTATTGTTGAAACGGAGTCTTCACAGCTACTAGTGGTCATGATCCATTCAATTGTTGAGACCATACCTCCTGGACCCGACGTTGTTCAATCACAAATTGATCCAGATCCTGTCACTTCTTTGCTAGCACATCTGAATCCTAAATTTGAACAACCGGAAGTTGTTCCTACCTTGGTCACCCCACAAATTTTTGTAGCCATTGAAACTCCTATATCACACAGTCAACCATCTAAAATATATTTTTGGCCTAACGGTGAATTTCTTCCTCTTGGTCTAATTGTGATTGAAGAAATACCACAACCTAATACACCTTTAAGTCCAACCCATTTTGGGGGAGACCTTTACCTATACCAGTCTTTTCCTCGATCGTTTCCATTTGCTTTTGTTGATCCTATTGCCATTCAATCTCCCATTGATTTCGGAGAGTATACATTTGGTCATACAACCATGCCTGAACCAACATCTTCGGTTGGGTCTGTTGTTCCAATTACATCAGCTCCTACCCTCGCTACCCCGTCGATGTTCACAACCTCACCAGAGTCATATTTGCACGGTGGCCCTTCGGTCCCAACAGGCTACAAATCATTGTCTGGCACTTTCTCTGGTACATCTTCAAGACCATGGTCTTTACCAATGTCATCATCTGGTGTTTTAACTGGTATTCCTATCGTTAGTATTGAACGACTTGATTCATTACATCCACCATCAGGGCAATATCAAGTCGGTCCTTATGGGTCAATTCCTTTAAGTACCATATCAACTAGACTCCCAGCATTTGGAGAAAATTATTTTCCATCTTATTACCCTCCTTATATTGGGGGAAAACCTATGGTCACCCAATACGACAGTACTCAGTCACATTTTGGTCAAACTAATGTTGACATAAATTTTTGTCAATGACAGCCCACTCTGCCTATCCAACCACAAACGGTTGTACACTCGTATCAACCAGTTCAACCTGTTACACCCACTTCATTACCACTTGTTAATACATCTATACCCCTATTATGGAATCAAAATATTGTACATCAACCTTATCAGGCAATTTCTTCGACTCAAAATCATCAAATGTTGGGTCCACAGACTCAAAATCCTTTTTTTAATTTACAACAACCTGTATCAGGCATCATTTATTCACAAGCTGGTGTACCATTTTATGGGATGTCGCAAACGCAAGTTGGTTATACATATCAACCGAATCCAACTTACACTAATTTGGGTTATAACATTGGTGGACAGACCCCTTGGCAGCCACAGGCGCAAATTCCTCAAACTTCATTCCAACGAGTATCATATCCAGGTTTTGTTCAACAAAATTCTCAAGCGTTTACTATGAAAAATAACCCCTATCTAGGTTACCAGCCTCAAATTCCATATGTTGGTGCTCAAAGACCTGTTGCCCAAGCAATTCCATCATACCCCGGCTATGCTCAACTTGACCTTAATAGACATTTTCCTTTTGTTGCAACCTTGGAATTACCAGATTTAAACCGGTTAACCAATGAACCTATCAATTATGCTCCTTGGTGGCTGGTGACACCTCATAAATTACCCTCTGAAATTCATAAATTCAATGGAAACCCTAGAGAAGATCGATCAACTCATGTTATGACTTATCATTTATGGTGTTCATCAAATTCCTTGAATGATGATTCTGTTTGATTAAGTCTTTTCCAGTGTACGCTCATAGGTCCGGCAGCTAAATGGTACATTGAATTACCTAGAGCTTCTTTTGACAATTTCACTGCCTTAGCTATTGTCTTTTTGACCCATTTCCAGTTACCGATCAGATACGAAACTGGAACGGAACTCTTGACCAACTTTAAACAAACTAATGCTACTTACATTTCCAATCATATTCATGTGTGGCATCACCGTCGATGAATGGTTAAGACATTTGTTCCTGATCAGCTCCTTGTTGAATGGTTCACTAAGTCCCTGTTACCATCTATAACTAAGGATGTGGCTAAATGTGGCGTTGTCACAAAAGAGCAATTTATCTCTCGTGCCCAATATTTATAATTTATTTATACTCAGTCTGGCACGCTCTATGAAAAAATCCCTAATGCACCGAGATCTAATTTCAATGTTCCTCCTCAAATAAAGGACTCTCATGCCGGAGACGGCTTGACAGGCACTGCAAATAGACATCACACTACTTAATATGATCCTGCTCCTTCTTTTGAAATTAATTCCGTGTCATTTGACAAAGGCAAAATTGATAAGCAACCAGGAGTTAAGAAAAATGGGAAATCAAAGAAAAAGCAAACTTCTAACCCGCAGGAACGATCATCTGATCAATTGTGTGGACCATGGAAACCTCGTTATCCATGCATAATCTATAACGATGAACACTTTTTTAGGGATTTTCCTCACCGTGCTGAAGTCTCAAAAATCATCAAGACTTCTCATGCATCAGTTGTGTTGACAGATCCATTCCGAAATCCAGACACAAATTTGGTTGCTACGGATTGACAACAACAAATTCGGATTCGGGCCCCCTAAGGAGAGCTGGCCTACTAGTGTAGCTCTATCAAAAATTTCACACAATTAACTCAATTCACCTCCACGTGGCCTCCCACATAATTTCTTGTAAATTTATTTATCAATTTCAGAGAATTTGATAAATAACACCTTCAGCGAACTTTGGAAAACTTAATTAGATCCCCGAACCTTAATTCCTCCGACTTACATTAATAAACTGACAATATTTAAATAAACACTTTAGTATATCCCGGGCCCACACATATAATCGACGGTTCACACTTTTAAACGTTCATACCTTAGATTATCCTTCGCGCTACTTCTGAATGCGATCACCGTTCGATTGGCCTTCCTCCAGATCGACAGCGTTAGTCGATATCGCACGGCCTCCTTAGCCTAAATTTAACATGCGATGGCACGCGAAAAGGCGGTTTTCAGGGTCCCACCTTATGCTACGTGTCCTCCAGTCTATGGAATCGCTCTGAATTGGAAAATACCACTTATCTCACGAAAGCGGTGTGATCAATAGCACTTCCCACTTTTGAATAGTACGTGACCACAAGTTTACGCCGGGTTTACACTATCCTTTCGATTCACTCCAATTCTCAACTTAGGGTCTAACCTCGAGCAGGATTCTCGGTTAACGGTTGAACAAGTCTAATACCTCTGTATGCGGTTTCCCTCGCTACGACCAGAATCTACAGTTCTATGGAAATGGTTTAAGATATCCTCTCGGCTTCTTACAAAATGTAATGCGACATTCCAAGGAGTCCACAATCGACCATAGACAGGGATTAGGCAGAGATTTACACAGCAATTCCCTTCATTGAATTAGCCATAGGACAGAGGATTCAATATGCTCGAGACCAAAAAATTTACACAGAGATTAATTCAAACATGCATAGATAGTCAATACAATATTGGCTTTTATTCAACTACAGAAAAATCTTAACACACAAATCACTGTGAAATTCCCCTCCTCTCCATGAAATCTGGGAGTTACATATATACATAAGCATTTGTCTCTTCGGTTCCTCTGTGAGGACCGTTTTGGTAAATCAAAAGCCTAATTACAATTATTCAAATAACTTAAACATGACAGATGGATCGAATCCAAACCTATTCGACTTCTATGGACTCTAACTAGTCTAAATGAAATAGGCAGCTAAGGTATTGACACCTTGCTGCTACAATTAAATAATTTTGAACCCTCCTAGCCACAACATGTGGAAAAAACCTCCTACATTGCTTGCTAGCGTCTAATGCACCTACATCAGACTCCGAGGGAAATTTTATTCATGGCCTCCTGTCCATGAGCTCTTCCACTGATCTGCCTATCTTCTGCAACATTCCTTCAGTCATCCAAGTGGCATCTTCCTCTGGCTTGTCCTTTCGTGCTCTTGTCCTCTGGTCTTCCTGAACACTCCCTTGTCCAATATCCTCTCTGGTTGCAATGGTTGTGCTGGAGGTAGCTACTTTTCCCACTCAATCTGTTCCTTGTCTGCTAATATTTCTTCTTCACCATCATCTTCATACTTGTACAAATCTACAACATTAAAAATGGGAGATATTCCAACATCAGGAGGTAATTCAATCTCATAAGCATTTGCAGAAAACTTTCTAAGTATCTTGCATGGCCCAATCTTTTTGAACTTCAGTTTGTTATACTGCTTCCTTGGGAACCTCTCCTTTCTCAAGTGTGCCAAAACCAGATCTCCTACTTCAAAATGGACTTCTTTTCTGCTCAAGTCTTCTCTGCCTTTTTATTTGATGTTGCTGCCTTGTAGTTGTTGTTTCACTTGCTCGTGTATGGCTTGGATCTCTGAAGCAAATTCTTCACCATCAGCACTTCTCATCTCTACCTTTCCCAGATTTCTTAACTCTGATATTCCTCTGGGGTGCATTCCATAAACAATGTGGAATGGACTCTACCCTGTGCTTCTATTTGGTGAGTCATTATATGCATATTCTGCCTGTGGAAAAATATGGTCCCACTACTTGGGATGCTCTCCTGCAAGACTTCTCAAAAAGTTTCCCAAACTCCTATTCACCACCTCAATTTTTCCATCAGTCTGAGGATGATAAGCTGAGCTGAAACTCAGTTTGGTACCAATTTTCTTCCACAGTGTCCTCCAAAAATGGCCCACAAATCTGGTGTCTCTGTCTGAAACAATACTCCTGGGCAACCCATGCAATCTAACAACTTCTTTGAAAAACATGTTAGCAACATGGCTGGCATCACTAGTTTTATAACATGGAAAAAAATGTGCCATTTTGGAGAATCTATCTACTACAACAAAGACTGCATCATTCCCTCTCTGATTCTTGGGAAATCCTAGAACAAAATCCATACTCACCATATCCCAAGGATTGTCTGGAATAGGCAAGGGAGTATACAATCCTGCATTCTGGCTCCTTCCTTTGGCATATTGAAAGATTTTGCAATTTTTCACAAACTTATCCACTTATGTTCTCATCTTAGGCCAATAATAGAAGTGACTCAGCTGCTCATAAGTTTTATCAGTACCAAAGTGTCCAGCAAGTCCACCACTATGCTTCTCCTTGATCATATTTTCTCTCATGGAACATTTTGGTACACACAGTTGGTTTCTTCTGAATAGTAAGTCTTCCTGCAAGAAATAATCCAGCCACTGGCTTCTATCTGTTAGAATAGGGTGACAACATGCCTCAAATGTTTCCTTAAAATCTGAATCTTTTTTGTACAATTCTTTGAGAAAATCAAACCCTACAACTTCAAAATTGGTTTCTTGAACAAGCATGTGCCTCCTACTCAAAGCATCAACTACTTTATTTGCTTGGCCACTTATATGTTTCAAAACAAAATTAAAACTTTAGAGATACTCAACCCATTTTTCATGCTTATGATTCAACTTGGGCTACTGTACAATGTACTGCAAAGCATGATTATCAGAATATAATACAAATTCCTTGGACATCAAATAATGCCTCCACTTTTTCAATGCCTGAACAACTGCATAGAATTCCTTCTCATAAGAGGAATACTTCCTTCTGGTGTCATTTAGCTTTTCACTGAAATAGGCAACAGGCCTATCATCCTAACTCAGCACAGCTCCAATGGCCTCTCCACTGGCATCACACTTCACTTGAAATGGTTTCGAAAAATCAGGGAGAATCAAAACAGGCTTTTCAGTTATCTTTTGCTTCAAAATTTTAAAGTTTCTTTTTGCTTCAGCAATCCATTTAAATGGTTGTTTTCTCTTTTTTATTGTCTCAATGATGTGTGCATTAATCTTACTGAAGTTTCTTATAAATTTCCTATAAAAAATGGCAAGTCCATGGAAAATTCTTACCTCAAAAACATTTCTGGGTGAAGGCCACTCCACAATTTCCCGAACCTTTTCTAGGTCCATCTTCAATCCCTCTGAAGAAACAACAAAACCCGAATACACAAACTCTTCCTTAATGAATGAACATTTCTTTAAATTTATCAGCAGTTTCTCTTGATGCAGCTTCTTCAAGACATAATTAAGATTCCTTAAATGTTCTTCTTTAGTCTTGCTGAAAATTAATATATCATCCAGATACACTATCACAAATTTACCAATGAATTCTTTCAATACTTCATTCATAAGTCTCATGAAAGTGCTAGGTGCATCTGAAAACCCAAAAGGCATTACCATCCATTCATACAGTCTTTCATTTGTTTTAAAGGCAATTTTCCACTCATCACCCTCTGTTATTCTATTCTGATGATATCCACTTTTTAAATCTATCTTTGAAAAATATTTTGCACCACTCAAACAATCCATTAAATCTTCAACTCTGGGTAAAGGGAATCTATACCTGATTGTTATCTTATTGATTGATATGGAATCAGTACACATCCTCTAGCCTCCATCTTTCTTTGGGCTCAATACTGTTGGTACTGCACATGGACTCAAAATTTCTCTGATTAGATCCTTCTCCACCAATTTCTGTACTTGTCTCCTGATTTCCTCATTTTCTGTGGGAGTCATTTTGTAGGCTACCTTATTTGGCAGATTTGAACCAGGGATAAAATCTATCTGATGGATGATATTTATTACATGTGGTAGCTCATCAAGTAAATCATCCACAACAATGTCACAATAATTGTCTAACATCTCTTCGATTTCTATTGGAAAATCAGAAATCTTTGTAGAAGTAAGAACTACCTTAGGTTTGCAAACTAAAGCAAAACTTACCTCTTCTTCTTCTATCTGCTGTAGATATTCCTTCCCACTCAGCAACAAGGTCTTTGGATCAATCACTCTGGTTGATGGCTCTCCTTCTTCCATGGGTATCAATGTATGATGTACCCCATCCTTGAAGAACTTGTAAGTGTTCTTCTTGCCATCATGCACTGCTGCTTTGTCAAACTACCAAGGTATACCCAGCAGTATGTGGCACAGATCCATGGGCATTACATCACACAGGACCTTATCTTTGTATTTTCCCATTTGCAGCTCTATCTCACACTGTTCTTTTACAATCAGCTGATGCCCTTTATGCAGCCAGGACACCCTATAGGGAATTGGATTATCCCCTGTCTTTAGCTTCAATTTCTCTATCACCTCAGTGGAAACCAGATTGTTTGTGTTTCCACTATCAATAACTAGCTGGCAGCATTTCCCTTGGACTTTGCATATGCTCCGAAACAAAGTCTTCCTTTGTGCAGGCTTAGTGACCTCTTTGGCTTGCTTCAACAAGACCTTATTAACCACCAAGGACTCTCCCCTCTCTGGTAGAATTTATTCTTCAATTTATGCCTCTTCTCCAGCCTAGGTAACAACAGCATTTCTTGGACCAACAACCACATTCTCTGGGAACTCATAGTGCTTATGTCCCACTTGCTGACATCTATAGAACCTTAATTCTCTACCTCTTCCTCTACCTCCTCTTCCTCTATAAGAACCCCTTCTGCCTCTTGCATCACCCTCTGTAGATGCATTCTGAGGTCAGCTACTGTTAGCTCCATCCCTGGGTGTATTAGGCTTTCCTCTACCACCCTGACTTCCCTTTCCACGGAAATTACCTCTCCCTTTGGAAAAATGCTTCCTCATAAATTTTCCCTCTACTTTCAAGGCCATCTGATAGGAGACAGAAGACCAATCTCATCTTGGATCTACAGCTTGAGACCATTAACATATCTGGCAGTTTTCTCTGGTGTGTCTCGAAATTTCCCAGCTCTTATGCTTACTCTATAGAATTCTTCTATGTATTCCTTTACTATTAGCAACCTCTGTCTCAGGTTCTGCATTTTCCTAAACAATGATAGCTGATAATCACTAGGCAAGAATTTACCTTTTAATTTAGCCATCATTCTGGTCCATCTTTTGATAGGTTGTTTTCCAACTCTCCTTCTTTCTGCTTGCACTCCATCCCACCAAAGTGCAGCATGCCCCTTCAGCGTTGTTACTGCAAACTTGACCATTTTATCCTCTCTCATTTCTTCATAGTCAAAGCACTTGTTCATTTCATTAATCTAGTCCACTAGCTCCTCTGGATTCAGTCCTCCTGCAAAACTTGATACTTCAATCTTGGGCTTAACTGCAGACCCCAGAACAGTTCTGAGGAGCCTCATGTCAGGGGGAATCTCAACATTTTCTTCTGCTTCTTCTAATTTAGGCTCACTGATGTCTTCAGGATATCTGGGCTATCTTCGCTCCATGGCATCCATTCTGGCCTCGAACCTCTGCAAAATTCCAACACTTCTGCATTGGAAACAGGTCCGCCTCTCCTTCTTATAGCACCTCTACCAACTCGGATTGCCATGTTAATCTTCTGCAAAAACAACAGCTCTGATACCACAAATGACAACAACAAATTCAGATTCGGGCCCCCTAAGGAGAGCTGGCCTACTAGTGTAGCTCTGTCAAAAATTTCACACAATTAACTCAATTCACCTCCACGTGGCCTCCCACATAATTTCTTGTAAATTTATTTATCAATTTCAGAGAATTTGATAAATAACACCTTCAGCGAACTTTGGAAAACTTAATTAGATCCCCGAACCTTAATTCCTCCGACTTACATTAATAAACCGACAATATTTTAAATAAAAACTTTAGTATATCCCGGGCCCACACATATAATCGACGGTTAAGACTTTAAACGTTCATACCTTAGATTATCCTTCGCGCTACTTCCGAACATGATCACCGTTTGATTGGCCTTCCTCCAGATCGACGGCGTTAGTCGATATCGCACGGCCTCCTTAGACGAAATTTAACGTGTGATGGCACGCGAAAAGGCAGTTTTCTGCGTCCCACCTTATGCTACATGTCCTCCTGTCTATGGAATCACTCCGAATTGGAAAATACCACTTATCTCACGAAAGCGGTGTGATCAATACCACTTCCCGCTTTTGAACAGTACGTGACCATAGGTTTATGCCGGGTTTACACTATCCTTTCGATTCACTCCAGTTCTCAACTCAAGGTCTAACCTCGAGCAGGATTCTCCGTTAACGGCTGAACAAGTCTAATACCTCTGTATGCGGTTTCCTTCACTACAACCAGAATCGACATTTCTATGGCAATGGTTTAAGATATCCTCTCAGCTTCTTACAAAATGTAATGCAACATTCCAATGAGTCCACAATCGACCATAGACAGGGATTAGGCAGAGATTTACACAACAATTCCCTTGATTGAATTAGCCATAGGACGGAGGATTCAATATGCTCGGGACCAACAATCTTACACAGAGATTAATTCAAGCACGCACAGATAGTCAATACAATATTGGCTTTTATTCAACTACAGCAAAAGCTTAACACACAAATCACTGTGAAAATCCCGTCCTCTCCATGAAATCTGGGAGTTACATATATACATAAGCATTTGCCTCTTCGGTTCCTTTGCGAGGACCGTTTTAGTAAATCAAAAGCCTAATTACAATTATTCAAATAATTGAAACATGACAGATGGATCGAATCCAAACCTATTCGACTTCTATGGACTCTAACTAGTGTAAATGAAGCAGGCAGCTAAGGTATTGACACCTTGCTTCTACAATTCAATAATTTCGAACCCTCCTAGCCACAACATGTCGAAAAAACCTCCTACATTGTTGGCTAGCATTTAATGCCCCTACATCATGGATCCAGCTACTAGTTCCCAAGTGTTAATTTTATCCAGTGTTAGCTCCCTGTAAAGATTAAGCTCGGTGGGAGCTTTTGTTAACCTTTGAGGCTCAGTGTGGTGTCGAAATAACTGTGCAAATGTTTGTCATTAATTTTCCTATAGAATTTACCTTTTGACGGTTTTGTGAGGTAGATATCCTATCCTGATTAATAAATTCAGCCTCTGATTGAATACTTTGAGGCACAGGTGGCATTTTAGTAGCTGGGAGGAATCAATTTGCCTCAGATGTGGCAGTGAAGGCATTCCTGTTGATAAAAAAACTTAAGATCTTATTTAAACTATGTTCTAAATCAGGGATTAGGCTTTTGATAAGCATCTTAGACGTAATCCCCACAATAGCTGTCTTCAATCTTCTATTCTGGCATATTTCTGGTTTTCTGCACTGATACTCTTTCACTGTGCTTGATTCATGTTTTTCTGCTGGTGTTCAGGGCTGCGCAGGGGTCAAATGAAATCAATGCCTTGCGAATCATTGATGAAACGTGAAGTATAAACCCTGTGATGATTTTCTTTAGTGAATCAAAGGTGTTGTAGCCGCTACAACACCACCCAAAATTTTGGGTATATTTAAAATTTTGGGTTCCCCCTCTGCTCGCTTAGGCGTTGAAGTCTTTCACCCGACCTTCAATCAACTACATCCCAGCGAATTATCCCCAACCCCTCATGAGTTGTCTCGCCATAATGATCGGATTTCGTTGTTGCAATCACGCCATATGTGTGAAGGATCATCCAGCGTACGCCCGAACACTCTTGTCGCAGTCACGCCAAGTGTAGCGAGATTGCCATGCATACGTTTGAATGGAAACCTTTTGTGTATTAACGAATAAAAGCCCTCCCGCTATAGGTCATTAAGCATGTTGTTTGAATACGTATCTTAAGCTTGTTAGTTTTATATTTTTTGTCTGGGGCCATCATTATCAAAGAATAACTGTGATGTTGTAATGTTCCACACAGGTCAACCCCACGAGTGAAAAACCCCTCATCTTGTCATGACATCGAGGGAAATAAAATTGAGCTCAATAACAAGGCCAAAGTTTCGGAACAGGGGAGGAGGAGGAACAAACGACCAGTACTGTTAAAAGGAGGATAGTGTGATACATGTTGATTGGAGAGAACCTTCTATGTCACTGATGCAAAAAGCTTTCTTCACTAGTGCGCACCAGATGCTTAAAAGCGCTCCATTGGAAATGTCCAGATCTTGCACCATACCATCTAAATGTCAATGGGCACACGCAAAGAAACATACTTCGCCATTTCAATGAGTCTAGTATAGCCCAGTGAACAAAGCAGACTTAGAAGATTTCTCTAGAAAATGACCATCTCATTCGAGGCGTTCTCGTGCCAGGTAGCAGTGCGAAAGCACACATGTTGGTGTGGCAAGCCAACGATAGAGTTTTCAAATATGTGAGCGCATCTTTGAGAAGCAACATTTATGAATCCTAAGCTACATGGTGTGAAATTATTTATGCTGCAAGTAGTACAACGTGGATCAAGGAAATGGCCTTAAAACCCTAGTCTCCTTTGCTCTTTCATATCCATAAAGTTTGTCTGTGGGACCATAAGGGATGGAGAACTTCAAATTGAACCTAAAAGGTGATGTTTAAATGCATGCACCTTTTGGTAGCCAGGCGCATTGATGCATATGCAAATAGTCTCTAGAACTACAAGGCAGAAAGGCTCAATATTAAAAGGCCATCAATATGGCTTGAACAAATGACCATTCTACCCTATGAGGCTGCATTTTTTTAAAAGGAAAACATTTCTCGGGAAGGATATGCTTTCACCATAAAATAGGAGAAATATGATTGGATACTTCTCATCGACCTCAAGTTTCAAACGCTTCCACTTGGCATCCCATACTTAGTTGATGAGTAGTAGATGTCAGATCTCGGTTTTTTAAAGAAAGCAACATTCATATTATGGGTCTGCGGCCTTGGAAATGAAAAGTTCTATTCATTTGCGCTAAAAATCTAAGGAAAAGCAAATGGTAAAATTTATGCTATTAAACTAAGGCGCGAGAGGGATAAAGCCATATGGTTTCAAAACCATATGAAATGATGGAGTACAACCATACGACACGTCACAAATGGGCACAAACTTTTCTAAGAATAGTTCTAATCCATGATAAAATATGTGGGACAGGTATATTTATACAGCTTCAACTGTGCGCAGAAATGACCATGGCACGTTGCATGGGCGCGAATGTTCGATTGGTTTTGACCGAATACATACATTTGGTGATCCAACTATAGTGCGATGTTAATAATCTACAATCATGGTTAAGCGCTGCGAGAATAATATGGTTTTCGAATCATGTAACGTTGGAGGAGCGAGTCATATAGACTAAACAAAGAAAAGGCATTACGAATGAGTTTAAAGGTTCGAAGGCATTTCCAACTTCCGGTCAATGTTTTGGAGCATATATATACATACATATTCAACGGTCCAAAATCGTATTACACATGGCGCCGTGCGATCACTACCATTGAACGTTCAATAGTCCAAAGTCATGTACGTTGCATGGAGCCCAACGTTCAGTTTTACGTTCAATGTTTACATTGCATAGTATTGTAGGACTATATGAATACATCAGTGCAATTCTCTACCTATGGTAAATGTGTGGAGCCTATATTTCGCGGTCAAATTTACGTGGATCAAAATTTGTGAAAGTGCATTATAAGTGGGTTCAAATACTTCTTGGCGGGTTTTTCAAACGTAGTGAAACGTTGGAGCGTAATATAATAATGTGGTGAAACTTAGGTTTAAAACTTGGAGAGGGTTCAACACTCTTGTCAGCACCAGCTGCGCTTTTTACCCGCTGTTTCCTGCCCTTTGCCTGGAACGACTGGTTGATGCCTCTTCGCCACGTGTGAAGGAATATCGTTGCCACCTCACGGAGGAAAGTTTCCAAGGCTAAATGTTGCGTTCACCACCTCCCTAGGAATGCGTAAATGATGTTTAGTAGCCACCCATATCAATATCTCGTCATCCTCCCCACGCATAACACCACGTACACCGTGTTACTAATCAGTGTTTCGGTGGAGGCGGGCATTTTTTGGCTATTCTCCAGCGTGGATTTAGCCATGACAGCACGAAAAATGGCATATAATTTCATCCTGAATGCAGGCGCATGGATTTAGCTATGGATTCAGTTGTGACAGCGTGGAAAAATGGAAATATTATTCCATCCCGAATGCATACGCATAGACTTCGCTGTGACAGCTCTGTTATTGTCATAGAATATTGATTTGTGCAGGGAAAATCAGAAACGCTCATTTGAAAAAACACACAGCGACTATGGAACATTATTTTCACAGGACGACGGAGGAAAAACCGTGGCTCATACACCAGATAGCGTTCTCTCTGTCATACCTATGGCCTGTGCGTTGGAATTAGAATCGATGGAGCCCAATGAGCTATGATCTGTCGTTGCATCTGTCTGAATCGATGGAGCCCAAAGAGCTGTGATCTGGAGTTTTGCGTTCAACGCAGGAATCTTGAGTCCTGCCTTTCAGCGTGTGAATTAAAATCGATGGAGCCCAAAGAGCTATGATCTGGAGTTTTGAGCCCAGCAGTCCTGCCTTTCGGCATTGGAATTAGAATCGATGGAGCCCAAAGAGCTATGATCTTGCGATGCATCTGTCATAGAAATTCACAGATAAAATTTTAGTCATGGTTCCGTGGAGAGATTGCACGAAGCTCTCGACCACTCGATTCTTCTAAGGAGTTATGCATCCAGCGCAGGTTAATGCTCTTGAAAGTTTACTCCAAACGCTATAGAGATCCTAAATGCTGAACGTGTGTTTGCCAACTTTCTGTGTGGTTAATATGTAGAACGTCGTTATCCAAAGTGGGCAGAACATTGCAGGAGATGTCACGGCGTGACCCAACTTTAGATGATCGTGCGTTAAGTGAGAGCAAGCTCGATTCAACAAGGAGGTAATGGCTGACCAAGTTTCGCAGTTGTACGTCGGTTGTAGCAGCAAGAACACGACCATGCAACCCCCTGATCAAGTCGCAGTCCATCCTGGGTCGCTGAGTCGCAGCATACCCAAAAACAACTGAGTGCGACTTGCCCAACGTTTGCGACTATGTGACCTCTGTCAGGTCACATTTCTTCCAAGTCGCAAGTCGCAACTCTATGAGACAGATGATATTTGCGACCCTACGAACCCTTTTGAGATTGTGACTCACGTAGAGATAAAGTCGCACGACCCCTCTAGGTCGCTGAGTCGCAATGCACGCTGCTGGACGGAAAATGCGACCATGCGACCCCTCCAAGGTCGCAAGGTCGCAGAACGATATGTCCACTAAAAGGCTGCGACCCATGAAAGCTCCGACCATGCGACCCAGTTTCAGAATGGCCTTTTTCTCCAAGAGAACAGGACTACACAGGGGTCCAAGTTAATCATTAAAATCCCTTGATGTTATCTGTTAATATGCTCCTTATGCATCTGCGTTTTCTTTTATTATATCTTTATTTTTCTGCAATATGCATAAACATATTCATGTGGATGAGGCTAATGGCTAATCTAATGTGCTTACATGTAGGTTACATGAGGAGATTGTAATGACGACCCAGACAAGGAAGTTTTTCGCTCACCCAGAAGTGCTGGTTCATGTGGCGGGAGCTAAGACTATATCAACAGGAAGAAGGTGAAAAGGATAAAACCCCAGGTCGTACATCTTCCGAGGTCGCTAAGTCACATCCCTTGGTAAACGCTCAACGACGTGACCCAGTGACCCAGCGACTGGGTCGCTAGTCACAAATCCGGCAAGGTCGCAAGGTCGCACTTCCCCTGTTCCTGAGATTTACGACTTCGCGACCCCGCGACCTAGTCGCAAGGTCGCAAAACTCAGTCAGGTCACAGGTCGCAGAACAGACTGGGTCGCAAGGCAGCCCAATGGTCAGGAAGATGAAAGGTCAAGGAAGCCCAAAGGGTAGGTTTTTCATGATAAATACTCCCTCGGGAGCTTTTAAAAGAGGATCTTTGGTTTGGGACTCGAGCAGAGTACATTGTATTACCAGTATATTATACATTTAATGATGAAAACAAGCATTTTGAAAAATCCCTTTGTGGATCTGTTGTTTTTTTATGTATGAGCACTCTTGAGTATTATATCTTCAGTTTCTGAACATCTTTAGATTAAGGGAACTGCATCTTTAATTCACATCACAGTTGCATAACAGTTTGTTGAGTATGTTAATGGTGGTTGAGTTTATTTCACTTTCTTCGCGAATGTTGATGACTTTGTTTATCTGCATTTGTGTTATCATTTAAACTTTTAGGAAGTGAAGGGTGTTCTTGTCGTGAGGAACTGTTTCCTTTACAGTCAGAACAGTTTACAAGCATGTCCCTAATGAAGTGTTGCTAACAACACTTCCTTCAGTCTCCATGCTTTATTATTTCCTCTTGCTACTCATAGTACTGCATGTACATTTAATGCATCAATCATATGTCTTGTATCAGTTGATTAGGTGTGTACCCACTGTTTTATAGAGTTTAAGCGAGACCCAAAGAAAAGGAGAAATCAGTGGTAGCCGGACCCACACCCCGGATGGGATCCCTATTCCAAACGGTTCAAGGTCTAATTGGGACCTTTTACCGGGGAGATCCCCCGCTGTTGGCCGGACAGATTTTCCCGTCAATAGAATTGGCGCTAGAAGGAGGGCCAGATGACAAGCTGATCCCGTAGAGCTTGCAGTTAATCTCATATCTGTAATGGCTCGTTCCCAAATCATTCTCCTGAGATGTTTGTCAGAGTTTTATTAGCCTCGATACTTCATCCCCGATGAACTTATGTATCACTTGTCCCAGTTAAAATTCGATGGTGAAAATGGGGTGTCCATAACGCAACACTTTTTAGATTTCTGTGAATTTGGTGAGTGCTACGAAATTGACGATGAAGGTTTGCTTTGTTTTCTTTTCTTCCTCACTCTCGAAGGTCACGCTAAGCAATGGTGCCACACATTGCTGGGAGCTTCCATCCATTCGTTTGAACAACTCGCCAATGAGTTGCGACAAGCTTTTCACATGTACGATTTGCAAAGTGTAGTGATAAATCTAAATGACATTAGAATGGAACCTCAGGAATCTCTGGATGAATTCTCTATGAGATTTGTTCATTATTGTTTTGAGTTCCATGAAAGGGATGCTGATTCGAAATGTTTAAGTGAGCAGTTCAAGTATGTGATTCTCGTTTCCCTTGAACAATTTCAGTTAGAACCTAGTGTTCCCTATGATAACCCGCAAGTTACCGGTTGTTCAGAATTTTTCCCTAATGCTTCCTTGTCCATCTCCCCGAGTCCAGACCTCATTCAGGCCTCCAAGGAGAGTGTTTCTATTTGTGATATTCTCGCCCCTCCTCCTGAGTTGTCTGGGAGTGGATTTGTGACCTCGAAAGTCCTGAGCAAGGATAGACACTGGCAAGAGGATAAATCCTATTGCACTAACTTTGAATCTTTCATGCACCATGTTGAATCAGAGTTTGAAAACCACAGTGGCTCATTATCTCTCTCGGTTCATGAAACCTAACTCGAGCCTACTCGGTGTCTCCCTGGACACAAACCTAAATCTGGTTCACATACAGATTATGAATCAACTCCTACCCCGCATAAAGTTGATTCCCTTACAAGGCCTGCCAGATCATTGTTTTCTCTAAATGACATGGATGCACGTGTTGAAAAGCCTCGTATGGTTAACGCCCCTGCGACTCAATCTGTTCTTTCATTATTCCCCGGTTGGTTTCCCGATCCCGCCACACCAGTAATTTCTTCGAGACATTCAAAATTTCCTTATACTGGTATTGGCGACAATCATAAGCACGCAGATGGTGTTTCACGATCACAGTTCAAAACCAATGAATCTTTCAGATCTGATCTTTCTCACTCGAAGTCTTTAGACAGCCATAGGAGGGATTTTCTGTCTGGGAAACCTCAAGATGTCCTCTTTATTGATCCATCTCAGTCGGTAGCTCTCGGGGAGCCTGACATTCCAGGTACCCAACTTGACCACATCGATGGTTGTAGCGATCACTCCTTATCTGAAAACATATTCAATCATATTGCTGAGGATTGTCACTCACATCTCTTTTCTGACCATATGGAGACACCAGCATTCGATGATTCGCTTTGGGAAGTTTCAAGTACCCATCAGAAAGTCGAAGCGCTTCAGCTTCTGCCAACCGTTTCTGAGATGACGATCCCCAAATACCACGCTCCTCCCAGCATAACCATGGTAAATCCCCCCTACCCTGGCGAATCTAGAGAATTTGATACTGTGGATTATCAATCTGTCAGTACGCAAATATTTGACCGAATTGATACAAATCCCACTGACATTTTGCAACCCACCACAATCCATGATCACATCCAGTCGCCTGTTGATCTCGCCAAACCATAAAATTCGGGCAATTCCCCGCTCGAAGGTCTGGGGTTTGATCCTCACACCCTTGACCATACCCAGGAGCAACCCCGAACTAGGGTTTTTAAAACTAGGGTCTCTGCACTTGGATGCGCAAGCACCTATAATTCGCCTGGCACATGCTTATTGTTTCCATTCCATAAAACTGATGATCCACACTACCATAATGAGCATGCTGGTTCATTCGACCAACCCCATTCGGTGAATGTGCTTGCAAATAGGAATTGGCTTACCCATCACCCCTCAAATCCAAGATCGTGCATGAATGCTTTTGTGTCATTTATCAATAATGTTGAGTTTCAAGAACATATTGCTGGGTATCAAGATGAGAATGGGATTCAGCTTGCACAATCTGTTCTGGCATGTTCTTTGGTAAGTATCTCTGATCATCTTGCCGTGGCACCTGCTCCTCAGGTAAGTTTTGTTGCTGCTGCACTTTTTTGGATACTAGCTCTGATCCTGATCATTGTTGTTCTTGCAGGTCAGGAACTAATGCGGTGGCTGCACTGGAAAGCTGATTTTACATAGCCCCACCGCATCATTGGTTAAACTAGGTTTTAGGTGTAGGCTAGCTAGGACCTGAAATAAAATTTTTAGTTCAAAGTTAATTAGGTTTACTTGCCAATTTTTTTACTTCATGGTTTAAAAGTGTGTTTGTTATTTTACAATTAATATCCTAGGCATCATCATGTTACAATTGTTTTGCACTCATTTCTTTTCTGTTTGCTTGATGCTGCATAAATAATTACTGCTTGTATTGCGCCTCTTTCCCACCTACAACTGGTTAATCATTCTCCCACATGGCGTGGCATTGCATCTTGAGCCTCGCCTATTACATTGCGTCGTATGCTCTCTCCCTCACATCATTTTTGTCATATCACCTGCCACTTTATGAGCCCTCATTGTAACCCTATCAGCTTGCAGTCTTGTTTTGCCCCGATTGCTGAACAGTAACCCCATTGTTTTGCGTGAGGTCGCGGTGGCCATCTTAAGAGGCAGCTTTCTCTTAGGACCAGTCATCGAAGTCGCATTCTTAACAAGAGGCCTATGAGTCTAAACTTATTTAGCCGGGGAGATACGAGCTGGCTGCTTATGGGAGACCTAATGAGTTTGAATGGTCCATACCCGTAGCCTAAGCCTTGTGCCCAGCGTAGTCCTGGACATCTTAATGACCTGTTTTGCATGCTTCGCCTATTGTGGTGGATGGGATGTGAAGGTTTGGCACAAGGGTAAACCCAAATCAGGATATCTTTCAGTTTCTGTAAAACAAGAAACAACCTCTCTTGCTCGTAAAATAAGTCGGGATCCCTCATCCGCCCATGAAAAATAAGTGCCACGAGCACATGAAATTAATTTCTACAAGCACATGAAACAAATAAGGTTAAAGGATTGAGAAAGGCTTCCTGCGCAGAGAGGTAATGCAACGACTCCGCTGGGGTACTGACCAGGCTCGCTGGCAGCGGAGCAACGTTTGTGATTTCTTGAAGTGACTCCGCCGGGGTACTGTCCAGGCTTGCTGGCAGCGGAGCAACACCAGAAAATTACTTTAAAAAATCTTGAAAATAATAAACCCACTGCCTTTCCCTTCACATCATCAACAATATACTGGTGTCTGTGAGCTTTCTCTTTGATGTGTTTCTGATTAGCGGGACTTAGTTGAGGCACAAGGATTAGGCATACCTGTAAAGGGCCAAAGTAACACAAAGGGGACCCACGGAAATTGTTCAATATTCCCTTGCATTACTATCAGGACTCAGAATTTTGTTGTGATACTGACATAGATGCTGGATTCTACCAGTGGTTCGCCATTTCTTGTAGCCGCTACAACACCACCAAAATTTTTGGGCATATTTAAAATATCGGGTTCCCCCTCTGCTCGCTTAGGCGTTGAAGTCTTTCACCCAACCTGCAATCAACTACATCCCAGCGTCCTATCCCCAACCCCTCATGAGTTGTCTCACCATCATGATCGGATGTCATTGTTGAAATCACGCCATATGTGGGAAGGATCATCCAGTGTACGCCCGAACACTCTTGTCGCAGTCGCGCCAAGTGTAGCGAGATTGCCATGCATATGTTTGAATGGAAACATTTTGTTTATTGACGAATAAAAGCCCTCCCGTTGTAGGTCATTAAGCATGTTGTTTGAATAATTCTCTTAAGCTTGTTAGTTTTATATTTTTTTCCTGGGGCCATCATTATCAAAGAATAACTGTGATGTTGTAATGTTCCACACAGATCGACCCCATGAGTGACAAACCCCTCATCTTGTCATGACATCGAGGGAAATAAAATTGCACTCAATAACAAGGCAAAAGTTGCGGAACATGGGAGGAGGAGGAGCAAACGACCAGTACTGTTAAAAGGAGGATAGTGTGATACATGTTGATCGGAGAGAACCTTCTATGTCACTAATGCAAAAAGATTTCTTCACTAGTGCGCACCAGATGCTTAAAAGCGCTCCATTGGAAATGTCCATATCTTGCACCATACCATCTAAATGTCGATGGGCGCACACAAAGAAACATACTTCGCCACTTTTATGAGTCTAGTATAGCCCGATGAACAAAGCGGACTCAGAAGATTTCTCTAGAAAATGACCATCTCATTCGAGGCGTTCTCGTGCCAGGTAGCAGTGCGAAAGCACACATGTTGGTGTGGCAAGCCAACGGCAGAGTTTTCAAATATGTGAGCGCATATTTTAGAAGCAACATTTATGAATCCTAAGCTACATGGTGTGAAATTATTTATGCTGCAAGGAGTACAACGTGGAGCAAGGAAATGGCCTTAAAACCCTAGTCTCCTTTGCTCTTTCATATCCATAAAGTTTGTCTATGTGGGACCATAAGGGATGGAGAACTTCAAATTGAACCTAAAAGGTGATCTTTAAATGCATGCACCTTTTGGTAGCCAGGCGCATTGATGCATATGCAAATAGTCTCTAGAACTACAAGGCAGAAAGGCTCAATATTAAAAGGGCCATCAATGTGGCTTGAACAAATGACCATTATACCCTATGAGGTTGCATTGTTTTAAAAGGAAAAAAATTCTCGGGAAGGATATGCTTTCACCATAAAATAGGAGAAATATGATTGGAGACTTCTCATCGACCTCATGTTTCAAATGCTTCCACTTGGCATCCCATACTTAGTTGATGAGTAGTAGATGTCAGATCTCGGTTTTTCAAAGAAAGCAACATTCATATTATGGGTCTGCGGCCTTGGCAATGAAAAGTTCTATTCATTTGCACTAATAATATAAGGAAAATAAAATGGTAAACTTGATGCTATTAAACAAAGGCACGAGAGGGATAAATCCATATGGTTTCAAAACCATATGAAATGATGGAGTACAACCATACGACACGTCACAAATGGGCACAAAATTTTCTAAGAAAAGTTCTAATCCATGATTAAACATGTGGGATAGGTATATTTATACAGCGGTCAACTGTGCGCAGAAATGACCATGGCACGTTGCATGGGCGCGAATGTTCGATTGGTTTTGACCGAATACATGCATTTGGTGATCCAACTATAGTGCGATGTTAATAATCTACAGTCATGTTTAAGCGCTGCGAGAATAATATGGTTTTCGAATCATGTAACGTTGGAGGAGCGAGTCATATAGACTAAACAAAGAAAATGCATTACGAATGAGTTTAAAGGTTCGAAGGCGTTTCAAACTTCCGGTCAATGTTTTGGAGCAGATATATACATACATATTCAGCGGTCCAAAATCGTGTTACACATGGCGCCGTGCGATCACTACCATTGAACGTTCAATAGTCCAAAGTCGTGTACGTTGCATGGAGCCCAACGTTCAGTTTTACATTCAATGTTCACATTGCATAGTATTGCAGGACTATATGAATACATCAGTGCAATTCTCTACCTATGGTAAATGTGTGGGCCCTATATTTCGCGGTCAAATTTACGTGGATCAGAATTTGTGAAAGCGCATTATAAGTAGGTTTAAATACTTCTTGGCGGGTTTTTCAAACATAGTGAAACGTTGGAGTGGAATATAATAATGTGGTCAAGCTTGTGTTTAAAACTTGTAGCGGGTTCAACGCTCTTGTCAGCACTAGCTGCGCTTTTTACCAGCTGTTTCTTGCCCTTCGCCTAGAATGGCTCGTTGATGCCTCTTTGCACGTGTGAAGGAATATCGTTGCCACCTCACTGAGGAAAGTTTCCAAGGCTAAACGTTGCATTCACCACCTCCCTAGGAATGCGTAAATGATGTTTAGTAGCCGCCCATATCAATATCTCGTCATCCTCCCCACGCATAACACCACGTACACCGTGTTACTAAATCAGTGTTTCGGTGGAGGCGGGCATTGTTTGGCTATTCTCCAGCGTGGATTTAGCCGTGACAGCACGAAAAATGGCATATAATTTCATCCTGAATGCAGGTGCATGGATTTAGCTGTGGAGTCAGTTGTGACAGCGTGGAAAACTAGAAATATTATTCCATCCCGAATGCATACGCATAAACTTCGCTGTGACAACTCTGTCATTGTCATAGAATATTGATTTGTGCAGGGAAAAGCATAAACGCTCATTTGAACAAACACACAGTGACTATGGAACATGATTTTCACAGGACGACGGAGGAAAACCTGTGGCTCATACACCAGATAGTGTTCTCTCTGTCATACCTATGGCCTGTGCGTTGGAATTAGAATTGATGGAGCCCAAAGAGCTATGATCTGTCGTTGCATCTGTCTGAATCGATGGAGCCCAAAGAGCTGTGATCTGGAGTTTTGAGTTCAACACAGGAATCTTGAGTCTTGCCTTTCAATGTGTGAATTAAAATCGATGGAGCCCAAAGAGCTATGATCTGGAGTTTTGAGCCCAGCAGTCCTTCCTTTCAGCGTTGGAATTAGAATCGATGGAGCCCAAAGAGCTATGATCTGTTGATGAATCTGTCATAGCAATTCACAGATAAAATTTCAGTCATGGTGCCGTGGAGAGATTGCACAAAGCTCTCGACCACTCGATTCTTCTAAGGAGTTTTGCGTCCAGCGCAGGTTAATGCTCTTGAAATTTTACTGCAAACGCTATAGAGATCCTAAATGTTGAACGTGTGTTTGCCAACTTTCTGTGTGGTTAATATGTAGAACGTCGTTATCCAAACTGGGCAGAACATTGCAGGAGATGTCACGGCCTAACCCAACTTTAGATGATCGCGCGTTAAGTGAGAGCAACTCGATTCAAAAAGGAGGCAATGGCTGATCAAGTTGTGCAGTTGTACGTCGGTTGTAGTAGCAAGAACGCGACCATGCGACCCCCTGATCAAGTTGCAGTCCATCCTGGGTCACTGAGTCACAGCATACCCAAACACAACTAAGTGTGACTTGCCCAACGTTTGCGACTATGTGACCTCTGTCAGGTCGCATTTCTTCCAAGTCGCAAGTCGCAAATCTATGAGATAGATGATATTTGCGACCCTGCGACCCCTTTTGAGATTGCGACTCACGTAGAGATCAAGTCGCGCGACCCCTCCAGGTCGTTGAGTCGCAATGCACGCTGCTGGACGGAAAATGTGACCATGCGACTGTGCGACCCCTCCAAGGTCGCAAGGTCGCAGAATGATATGTCCACTAAAAGGCTACGACCCATGAAAGCTCCGACCATGCGACCCAGTTTCAGAACAGCCTTTTTCTCCAAGAGAACAGGACTACACAAGGGTCCAAGCTAATTGTTAAAATCCATTGATGTTATCTATTAATATGCTCCTTATGCATCTGCGTTTTCTTTTATTATATTTTTATTTTTCTGCAACATTCACAAACATATTCATGTGGATGAGGCTAATGGCTAATCTAATGTGCTTACACGCAGGTAACATGAGGAGATTGTAATGACGACCCAGACAAGGAAGTTTGTCGCTCACCCAAAAGTGTTGGTTCATGTGGCGGGAGCTAAGACTATCTCAACAGGAAGAAGGTGAAAAGGATAAAACCCCAGGTCGCACATCTGCCGAGGTCGCAGGTCACACATCTGCTGAGGTCGCTAAGTCGCATCCCTTGGTAAACGCTCAATGACGTCACCCATTGACCCCGCGACTGGGTCCCTGGTCGCAAATCCGGCAAGGTCGCAAGGTCGCACTTCCCCTGTTCCCGAGATTTACGACTTCGCGACCCCGTGACCTAGTCGCAAGGTCGCAAAACTCAGTCAGGTCACAGGTCGCAGAACAGACTGGGTCGCCAGGCAGCCCAATGGCCAGGAAGATGAAAGGTCAAGGAAGCCCAAAGGGTAGGTTTTTCATGATAAATACTCCCTCGGGAGCTTGTAAAAGGGGATCTTTGGTTTGGGACTCGAGCAGAGTACATTGTATTACCAGTAGATTATACATTTAATGATGAATACAAGCATTTTGAAAAATCCCTTTGTGGATCTGCTGTTTTTTTATGTATGAGCACTCTTGAGTATTATATCTTTAGTTTCTGAACATCTTTAGATTAAGGGAACTGCATCTTTAATTCACATCACAGTTGCATAACAGTTTGCTGAGTATGTTAATGGTGGTTGAGTTTATTTCACTTTCTTAGCGAATGTTGATGACTTTGTTTATCTGCGTTTGTGTTATCATTTAAAATTTTAGGAAGTGAAGGGTGTTCTTTCCATGAGGGACTATTTCCTTTGCGGTCAGAACAGTTTACAAGCATGTCCCTAATGAAGTGTTGCTAACAACACTTCCTTCGGTCTCCATGCTTTATTATTTCCTCTTGCTACTCATAGTACTTCATGTACATTTAATGCATCAATCATATGTCTTGTATCATTTGATTAGGTGTGTACAAACTGTTTTATAGAGTTTAAGCGAGACCCAAAGCAAAGGAGAAATCAGTGGTAGCCGAACCCACACCCCGGATGGGATCCCTATTCCAAACGGTTCAAGGTCTAATTGGGACCTTTTACCAGGGAGATCCCCTGCTGTTGGCCGGACAGATTTTCTCGTCAACAGAATTGGCACTAGAAGGAGGGCCAGATGAAAAGCTGAGCCCTTAGAGCCTGCAGTTAATCTCATATCTGTAATGGCTCGTTCCCAAATCATTCTCCCGAGATGTTTGTCAGAGTTTTATGAGCCTCGATACTTCATCCCCGATGAACTTATGTATCACTTGTCCCAGTTAAAATTCGATGGTGAAAATGGGGTGTCCATAACACAACACTTTTTAGATTTCTTTGACTTTGGTGAGTGCTACAAAATTGATGTTGAAAGCTTGATTTCTTTTCTTTTCTTCCTCACTCTCGAAGGTCGCGCTAAGCAGTGGTGTCGCACATTTCCGGGAGCTTCCATCCATTCGTTTGGACAACTCGCCAGTGAATTGCGACAAGCTTTTCACAGGTACGATTTGCAAAGTGTAGTGATAAAGCTAAATGACATTAGAATGGAACCTCAGGAATATCTAGATGAATTCTCTATGAGTTTTGTTCATTATTTTTTTGAGTTCCCTGAAAGGGATGTTCATTGGAAATGTTTAAGTGAATAGATCAAGTATGTGATTCTCGTTTCCTTTGAACAATTTCAGTTAGATCCTAGTATTCCCTATGATAACCCGCAAGTTACCGGTTGTTCAGACTTTGTCCCTAATGCTTCCTTGTCCATCTCCCCGAGTCCATACCTCATTCAAGCCTCCAAGGAGAGTGTTGATATTTGTGATATTCTCGCCCCTCCTCCTGTGTTGTCTAGGAGTGGAGTTGTGACCTCGAAATTCCTAAGCAAGGATAGACACTGGCAAGAGGATAAAGCCTATTGCACTACCTTTGAATCTTTCATGCACCATGTTGAATCAGAGTTTGAAAACCACAGTGGCTCATTATCTCTCTTTTTTCATGAAACCTAACTCGAGCCTACTCGGTGTCTCCCTGGACACAAACCTAAATCTGGTTCACATACGGATTATGTATCGACTCCTACCCCGCATAAAGTTGATTCCCTTACAAGGCCTGCCAGATCATTGTTTTCTCTAAATGGCGCGGATGCACGTGTTGAAAAGCCTCGTATGGTTAATGCCCCTGCGACTCAATCTGTTCGTTCATTATTCCCCGGTTGGTTTCCCGATCCCACCACACCAGTAATTTCTTCGAGACATTAAAAATTTCCTTATACTGGTATTGGCGGCAATCATAAGCATGCAGATGATGTTTCACGATCACAGTTCAAAACCGATGAATCTTTCAGATCTGATCTTTCTCACTCAGAATCTTTAGACAGCCATAGGAGCGATTGTCTGTCTGGGAAAACTCAAGATGTCCTCTTTATTGATCCATCCCAGTCGGTAGCTCTCGGGGAGCCTGACATGCCAGGTACCCAACTCGACCACATCGATGGTTGTAGTGATCACTCCTTATCTAAAAAAATATTCAATCATATCGCTGAGGATTGTCACTCACATCTCTTTTCCGACCATATGGAGACACCAGCATTCGATGATTCGCTTTGGGAAGTTTCAAGTACCCATCAGAAAGTCGAAGCGCTTCAGCTTCTGCATCCCACCACAATCCATGATCAAATCCAGTCGCCTATTGATCTCGCCAAACCATCAAAGTCGGGCAATTCCCCGCTCAAAGGTCCGGGGTTTCATCCTCACACCCTTTACCAAACCCAGGAGCAACCCCGAACTAGGGTTTTCAAAACTAGGGTCTCTGCACTTGGATGCGCAAGCACCTATAATTCGCCTGGCACATGCTTATTGTTTCCATTCCATAAAACTAATGATCCTCACTACCATAATGAGCATGTTGGTTCGTTCGACCAACCCCATTCGGTGAATGTGCTTGCAAATAGGAATTGTCTTACCCATCACCCCTCAAATCCAGGATCGTGCATGAATGATTTTGTGTCATTTATCAATAATGTTGAGTTTCAAGAACATATTGCTGGGTATCAAGATGAGAATGGGATTTAGCTTTCACAATCTATTCTGGCATGTTCTTTGGTAAGTATCTCTGATCATCTTGCCGTGGCACCTGCTCCTCAGGTAAGTTTCGTTGCTGCTACACTTTTTTGGATACTAGCTCTGATCCTGATCATTGTTGTTCTTGTAGATTAGGAACTAATGCGGTGGCTGCACTGGAAAGCTGATTTTACATAGCCCCACCGCATCATTAGTTAAACTAGGTTTTAGGTGTAGGCTAGCTAGGACTTGAAATAAAATTTTTAGTTCAAAGTTAATTAGGTTTACTTGCCAAATTTTTTACTTCATGATTTAAAAGTGTGTTTGTTATTTTATGATTAATATTCTAGGCATCATCATGTTACAATTTTTTTGCACTCATTTCTTTTCCGTTTTCTTGATGCTGCATAAATAATTACTGCTTGTATTGTGCCTCTTTCCCACCTGCAACTGGTTAATCATTCTCCCACATGGCGTGGCATTGCATCTTGAGCCTCGCCTATTACATTGCATCGTATGCTCTCTCCCTCACATCATTTTTGTCATATCACCTGCCACTTCATGAGCCCTCATTGCAACCCTATCACCTTCCAGTCTTTTTTTGCCCCGGTTGCTGAAACAGTAACCCCATTGTTTTGCATGAGGTTGCGGTGGCTATCTCAAGAGGCAGCTTTCTCTTAGGACCAGTCATCAAAGTTGCATTCTCAACAAGAGGCCTATGAGTCTAAACTTATTTATCCAGGGAGATACGAGTTGGTTGCTTATGGGAGACCTAATGAGTTTGAATGGCCCATACCCGTAGCCTAAGCCTTGTGCCCAGCGTAGTCCTGGATATCTTAATGACCTGTTTTGCAATCTTCGTCTATTGTGGTGGATGGGATGTGAAGGTTTGGCACAAGGGTAAACCCAAATCAGGATATCTTTCAGTTTCTGCAAAATAAGAAACAACCTCTCTTTCTCGTAAAATAAGTTGGGATCCCTCATCCGTCCATGAAAAATAAGTGCCACGAGCACATGAAAATAAGTGCTACAAGCACATGAAACAAATAAGGTTAAAGGATTGAGAAAGGCTTCCTGTGCAGAGAGGTAATGCAACGACTCCGTCGGGGTACTGACCAGGCTCACTGGCAGTGGAGCAACGTTTGTGATTTCTTGAAGTGACTCTGTCGGGGTACTGTCCAGGCATGCTGGCAGCGGAGCAACACTAGAAACTTACTTTAAAAAATCCTGAAAATAATAAACCCACTGACTTTCCCTTCACATCATCAACAAGCTACTGGTGTCTGTGAGCTTTCTCTTTGATGTGTTTCTGATTAACGGGACTTAGTTGAGGTACAAGGATTAGGCATACCTGTAAAGGGCCAAATTAAGACAAAGGGGTCCCACGGAAATTGTTCAATATTCCCTTTCATTACTATCAGGACTTAGACTTTTGTTGTGATACTGACGGAGATGCTGGATTCTACCAGTGGTTCACCATTTGTTGTAGTCGCTACAACACCACCAAAAATTTTGGGTATATTTAAAATTTTGGGTTCCCCCTCTGCTCGCTTAGGCGTTGAAGTCTTTCACCTGACCTGCAATCAACTACATCCCAGCGACCTATCCCCAACCCCTCATGAGTTGTCTCACCATCATGATCGGATGTCGTTGTTGCAATCATGCCATATGTGGGAAGGATCATCCAGCATACGCCCGAACACTGTTGTCACAGTCGCGCCAAGTGTAGCGATATTTCCATGCATACGTTTGAATGGAAACCTTTTGTGTATTGACGAATAAAAGCCCTCCGGATGTAGGTCATTAAGCATGTTGTTTGAATACTTCTCTTAAGCTTGTTATTTTTATATGTTTTTTATGGGGCCATCATCATCGAAGAATAACTGTGATGTTGTAATGTTCCACACAGGTCGACCCCACGAGTGACAAACCCCTCATCTTGTCATGACATCGAGGGAAATAAAATTGAGCTCAATAACAAGGCAAAAGTTGCGGAACAGGGGAGGAGGAGGAGCAAATGACCAATACTGTTAAAAGGAGGATAGTGTGATACATGTTGATCGGAGAGAACCGTCTATGTCACTGATGAAAAAAGCTTTCTTCACTAGTGCGCACCAGATGCTTAAAAGCGCTCCATTGGAAATGTCCAGATCCTGCACCATACCATCTAAATGTCGATGGGCGCACGCAAAAAAACATACTTCGCCACTTCGATGAGTCTAGTATAGCCCGGTGAACAAAGCGGACTCAGAAGATTTCTCTAGACAATGACCATCTCATTCGAGGCGTTCTCGTGCCAGGTAGCAGTGCGAAAGCACACATGTTGGTGTGGCAAGCCAATGGCAGAGTTTTCAAATATGTGAGCGCATCTTTGAGAAGCAACATTTATGAATCCTAAGCTACATGGTGTGAAATTATTTATGCTGCGAGTACAACGTGGAGCAAGGAAATGGCCTTAAAACCCTAGTCTCCTTTGCTCTTTCATATCCATAAATTTTGTCTATGTGGGACCATAAGGGATGGAGAACTTCAAATTGAACCTAAAAGGTGATGTTTAAATGCATGCACCTTTTGGTAGCCAAGCGCATTGATGGATATGAAAATAGTCTCTAGAACTACAAGGCAGAAAGGCTCAATATTAAAAGGGCCATCAATGTGGCTTGAACAAATGACCATTCTACCCTATGAGGCTGCATTGTTTTAAAAGGAAAAAATTTCTCGGGAAGGATATGCTTTCACCATAAAATAGGAGAAATATGATTGGAGACTTCTCATCGACCTCACGTTTCAAACGCTTCCACTTGGCATCCCATACTTAGTTGATGAGTAGTAGATGTCAAATCTCGGTTTTTCAAAGCAAGCAACATTCATATTATGGGTCTGTGGCCTTGGCAATGAAAAGTTCTATTCATTTGTGCTAACAATCTAAGGAAAAGAAAATGGTAAACTTGATGCTATTAAACTAAGGCGCGAGAGGGATAAAGCCATATGGTTTCAAAACCATATGAAATGATGGAGTACAACCATACGACACGTCACAAATGGGCACAAAATTTTCTAAGAACAGTTCTAATCCATGATTAAACATGTGGGACAGGTATATTTATACAGCAGTCAACTGTGCGCGGAAATGACCATGGCACGTTTCATGGGCGCGAATGTTCGATTGGTTTTGACCGAATACATACATTTGGTGATCCAACTATAGTGCGATGTTAATAATCTACAATCATGTTTAAGCGCTGCGAGAATAATATGGTTTTCGAATCATGTAACGTTGGAGGAGCGAGTCATATAGACTAAACAAAGAAAAGGCATTACGAATGATTTTAAAGGTTCGAAGGCGTTTCCAACTTCCGGTCAATGTTTTGGAGCAGATATATACATACATATTCAGCATTCCAAAATCGTGTTACACATGGCGCCGTGCGATCACTACCATTGAACGTTCAATAGTCCAAAGTCGTGTACGTTGCATGGATCCCAACGTTCAGTTTTACGTTCAATGTTTACATTGCATAGTATTGCAGGACTATATGAATACATCAGTGCAATTCTCTACCTATTGTAAATGTGTGGAGCCTATATTTCGCGGTCAAATTTACGAGGATCAGAATTTGTGAAAGCGCATTATAAGTGGGTTCAAATACTTCTTGGCGGGTTTTTCAAACATAGTGAAACGTTGGAGCGGAATATAATAATGTGGCCAAGCTTGCGTTTAAAACTTTGAGTGGGTTCAACGCTTTTGTCAGCACCAGCTGCGCTTTTTACCAGTTGTTTCCTGCCCTTCTCCTGGAATGGCTCGTTGATGCTTCTTCGCCACGTGTGAAGGAATATCGTTGCCACCTCACGGAGGAAATTTTCCAAGGCTAAACGTTGCGTTCACCACCTCCCTAGGAATGCGTAAATGATGTTTAGTAGCTGCCCATATCAATATCTCGTCATCCTCCCCACGCATAACACCACGTACACCGTGTTACTAAATCAGTGTTTCGGTGGAGGCGAGCATTGTTTGGCTATTCTCCAGCGTGGATTTAGCCGTGACAGCATGAAAAATGGCATATAATTTCATCTTGAATACAGGTGCATGGATTTAGCTGTGGATTTAGTTCTGACAGCGTGGAAAACTGGAAATATTATTCCATCCCGAATGCATACACATAGACTTCATTGTGACAGCTCTTTCATTGTCATAGAATATTGATTTTTTCAAGGAAAAGCAGAAACGCTCGTTTGAAAAAACACATAGCGACTATGGAACATGATTTTCACAGGAAAACGGAGGAAAAACCGTGGCTCGTACACCAGATAGAGTTCTCTCTGTCATACCTATGGCCTATGCGTTGGAATTAGAATCGATGGAGCCCAAAGAGCTATGATCTGTCGTTGCATCTGTCTGAATCGATGGAGCCCAAAGATCTGTGATCTGGAGTTTTGAGTTCAACGCAGGAATCTTGAGTCCTTCCTTTTAGCATCTGAATTAAAATCGATGGAGCCCAAAGAGATATGATCTGGAGTTTTGAGCCCAATTGTCCTGCCTTTCAGCGTTTGAATTAGAATCGATGGAGCCCAAAGATCTATGCTCTGTCGATGCATCTGTCAAAGCAATTCACAATAAAATTTCAGTCATGGTGTCGTGGAGAGATTGCACGAAGCTCTCGACCACTCGATTATTCTAAGGAGTTTTGCGTCCAGCGCAAGTTAATGCTCTTGAAAGTTTACTGCAAATGCAATAGAGATCCTAAACGCTGAACGTGTGTTTGCCAAATTTCTGCGTGGTTAATATGTATAACGTTGTTATCCAAAGTGGGCAGAACATTGTAGGAGATGTCACGGCGTAACCCAAATTTAGATGATCACGCGTTAAGTGAGACCAAGCTCAATTCAACAAGGAGGCAATGGCTGATCAAGTCACATAGTTGTACATCGGTTGTAGCAGCAAGAACGCAACCATGTGACCCCCTGATCAAGTCGCAGTCCATCCTGGGTCGTTGAGTCACAGCATACCCAAAAAAAACTGAGTGCGACTTGCCCAATGTTTGCGACTATGCGACCTCTTTCAGGTCGCATTTCTTCCAAGTCACAAGTCACAAATCTATGAGACAGATGATATTTGCGACCTTGCGACCACTTTTGAGATTGAGACTCACGTAGAGATCAAGTCGCGCGACCCCTCCAGGTCGCTGAGTCGCAATGCACGCTGTTGGACGGAAAATGCGACCATGTGACTGTGTGACCCCTCCAAGGTCGCAAGGTCGCAGAATGATATGTCCACTAAAAGGCTGCGACCCATGAAAGCTCTGACCATGCGACCCAGTTTCAGAATGGCCTTTTTCTCCAAGAGAGCAGGACTACACAGGGGTCCAAGCTAATCGTTAAAATCCCTTGATGTTATCTATTAATATGCTCCTTATGCATCTACGTTTTCTTTTATTATATCTTTATTTTTCTGCAACATGCAGAAACATATTCATGTGGATGAGGCTAATGGCTAATTTAATGTGCTTACACGCAGGTAACATGAGGAGATTCTAATGACGACCCAGACAAGGAATTTTGTCGCTCACCCAGAAGTGTTGGTTCATGTGGCGGGAGCTAAGACTATCTCCAAAGGAAGAAGGTGAAAAGGATAAAACCCCAAGTCGCACGTCTGCCGAGGTCGCAGATCGCACATCTGCCGAGGTCGCTAAGTCGCATCCCTTGGTAAACGCTCAATGACACGACCCAGGGACCCAGGGACTGGGTCGCTGGTCGCAAATCTGGCAAGGTTGCAAGTTCGCACTTCCCCTGTTCCCGAGATTTACGACTTCGCGACCCCGCGACCTAGTCGCATGGTCACAAAACTCATTCAGGTCACAGGTCGCAGAACAGACTGGGTCGCAAGGCAACCCAAGGTCAGGAAGATGGAAGGTCAAGGAAGCCCAAAGTGTAGGTTTTTCATGATAAATACTCCCTCGGGAGCTTGTAAAAAGGGATCTTCAGTTTGGGACTCGAGCAGAGTACATTGTATTACCAGTAGATTATACATTTAATGATGAATACAAGCATTTTGAAAAATCCATTTGTGGATCTGCTGTTGTTTTATGTATGAGCACTCTTGAGTAGTATATCTTCAGTTTCTAAACATCTTTAGATTAAGGGAATTGCATATTTAATTCACAGCACAGTTTCATAACAGTTTGCTGAGTATGTTAATGGTGGTTGAGTTTATTTCACTTTCTTAGCGAATGTTGATGACTTTGTTTATCTGCGTTTGTGTTATCATTTAAAATTTTAGGAAGTGAAGGGTGTTCTTGCCGTGAGGAACTGTTTCCTTTACGGTCAGAACAGTTTACAAGCATGTCCCTAATGAAGTGTTGCTAACAACACTTCCTTCGGTCTCCATGCTTTATTATTTCCTCTTGCTACTCATAGTACTGCATGTACATTTAATGCATCAATCATATGTCTTGTATCAGTTGATTAGGTGTGTACCCACTGTTATATAGAGTTTAAGCGAGACCCAAAGCAAAGGAGAAATTAGTGGTAGTCGGACCCACACCCCGGATGGGATCCCTATTCCAAACGGTTCAAGGTCTAATTGGGACCTTTTACCGGGGAGATCCCCTGCTGTTGGCCGGACAGATTTTCCCGTCAACAGAATTGGCGCTAGAAGGAGGGCTAGATGAAAAGCTGAGCCCTTAGAGCCTGCAGTTAATCTCATATCTGTAATGGCTCATTCCCAAATCATTCTTCCGAGATGTTTGTCGGAGTTTTATGAGCCTCGATACTTCATCCCCGATGAACTTATGTATCACTTGTCCCAGTTAAAATTCGATGGTGAAAATGGGGTGTCCATAACACAACACTTTTTAGATTTCTGTGACTTTGGTGAGTGCTACAAAATTGACGATGAAGGTTTGATTTGTTTTCTTTTATTCCTCACTCTCGAAGGTCGCGCTAAGCAATGGTGCTGCACATTGCCAGGAGCTTCCATCCATTCGTTTGAACAACTCACCAGTGAATTGCGACAAGCTTTTCACAGGTACGATTTGCAAAGTGTAGTGATAAAGCTAAATGACATTAGAATGGAACCTCAGGAATCTCTGGATGAATTCTCTATGAGATTTGTTCATTATTGTTTTGAGTTCCCTGAAAGGGATGTTGATTGGAAATGTTTAAGTGAATAGATCAAGTATGTGATTCTCGTTTCCCTTGAACAATTTCAGTTAGATCCTAGTGTTCCCTATGATAACCCGCAAAATACTGGCTTTTCATAATTTTTCCCTAATGCTTCCTTGTCCATCTCCCCAAGTCCAGACCTCATTCAGGCCTCCAAGGAGAGTGTTTCTATTTATGATATTATCGCGCCTCCTCTTGAGTTGTCTGGGAGTGGAGTTGTGACCTCGAAAGTCCTGAGCAAGGATAGACACTGGCAAGAGGATAAAGCCTATTGCACTACCTTTAAATGTTTCACGCACCATGTCGAATCAGAGTTTGAAAACCACAATGGCTCATTATCTCTCTCGGTTCATGAAACCTAACTCGAGCCTACTCGGTGTCTCCCTGGACACAAACCTAAATCTGGTTCACATACGGATTATGAATTGACTCCTACCCCGCATAAAGTTGATTCCCTTACAAGGCCTACCAGATCATTGTTTTCTCTAAATGACACAAATGCACGTGTTGAAAAGCCTCGTATGGTTAACGCCCCTGTGACTCAATTTGTTCGTTCATTATTCCCCGGTTGGTTTCCCGATCCCGCCACACCAGTAATTTCTTCGAGACATTCAAAATTTCCTTATACTAGTATTGGTGACAATCATAAGCACGCAGATGGTGTTTCACGATCACAGTTCAAAACCGATGAATCTTTCAGATCTGATCCTTCTCACTCGGAATCTTTAGACAGCCATAGGAGCGATTGTCTGTCTGGGCAACCTCAAGATGTCCTCTTTATTGATCCATCCCTGTCGGTAGCTCTCGGGGAGCATGACATGCCAGGTACCCAACTCGACCACATCGATGGTTGTAGCGATCACTCCTTATCTGAAAACATATTCAATCATATCACTGAGGATTGTCACTCACATCTCTTTTCCGACCATATGGAGACACCAGCATTCGATGATTCGCTTTGGGAAGTTTCAAGTACCCATCAGAAAGTCGAAGCACTTCAGCTTCTGCCAACCATTTCTGAGATGATGATCCCCAAATACCACGCTCCTCCTAGCATAACCAAGGTAAATCCACCCTACCCTGGCGAATCTAGAGAATCCGATACTATGGATTATAAATTTGTCAGTGCACAAATATTTGACCGAAATGATACAAAGCCCACTGACATTTTGCAACCTAGCACAATCCATGATCACATCCAGTCACCTTTTGATCTCGCCAAACCATCAAAGTCGAGCAATTCCCCGCTCGAAGGTCCGGGGTTTGATCTTCACACCCTTGACCAAACCCAGGAGCAACCCCGAACTAGGGTTTTCAAAAATAGGGTCTCTGCACTTGGATGTGCAAGCACCTATAATTCGCCTGGCACATCCTTACTGTTTCCATTCCATAAAACTGAAGATCCTCACTACCATAATGAGCATGCTGGTTCGTTCGACCAACCCCATTCGGTGAATGTGCTTGCAAATAGGAATCGGCTTACCCATCACCCCTCAAATCCAGGATCGTGCATGAATGATTTTGTGTCATTTATCAACAATGTTGAGTTTCAAGAAAATATTGCTGGGTATCAAGATGAGAATGGGATTAACCTTTCACAATCTGTTTTGGCATGTTCTTTGGTAAGTATCTCTGATCATCTTGCCGTGGCACCTGCTCCTCAGGTAAGTTTTGTTGTTGCTGCAATTTTTTGGATACTAGCTTTGATCCTGATCATTGTTGTTCTTGCAGGTCAGAAACTAATGTGGTGCCTTCACTCGAAAGCTGATTTTACATAGCCCCACCGCATCATTGGTTAAACTAGGTTTTAGGTGTAGGCTAGCTAGGACCTGAAATAAAATTTTTAGTTCAAAGTTAATCAGGTTTACTTGCTAAATTTTTTACTTCATGATTTAAAAGTGTGTTTGTTATTTTACGATTAATATCCTAGGCATCATCATGTTACAATTGTTTTGCACTCATTTCTTTTCCGTTTGCTTGATGCTGCATAAATAATTACTGATTGTATTGCGCCTCTTTCCCACCTACAACTGGTTAATCATTCTCCCACATGGCATGGCATTGCATCTTGAGCCTTGCCTATTACATTGCGTCATATTCTCTCTCCCTCACATCATTTTTGTCATATCACCTGCCACTTCATGAGCCCTCATTGCAACCCTATCACCTTCTAGTCTTGTTTTGCCCCGATTGCTGAAACCCCATTGTTTTGTGTGAGGTTGTGGTGGCTATCTGAAGAGGCATCTTTCTCTTAGGACCAGTCATCGAAGTCGCATTCTCAACAAGAGGCCTATGAGTCTAAACTTATTTAGCCGGGGAGATACGAGCTGGTTGCTTATGGGAGACCTAATGATTTTTAATGGCCCATACCCGTAGCCTAAGCCTTGTGCCCAGCATAGTCCTCGACATCTTAATGACATGTTTTTCACACTTCGCCTATTGTGGTGGATGGGATGTGAAGGTTTGGCACAAGGATAAACCCAAATCAAGATATCTTTCAGTTTCTGCAAAACAAGAAACAACCTCTCTTGCTCGTAAAATAAGTTAGGATCCCTCATCCACCCATGAAAAATAAGTGCCACGAGCACATGAAAATAAGTGCTACAAGCACATGAAAAAAATAAAGTTAAAGGATCGAGAAAGGCTTCCAGCGCAGAGAGGTAATGCAATGACTCTGCCGGGGTACTGACCAGGCTCGCTGGCAGCGGAGCAACGTTTGTGATTTCTTGAAGTGACTCTGCCGAGGTACTGTCCAGGCCTGCTGGCAGCGGAGCAACACCAGAAACTTACTTTAAAAAATCCTGAAAATAATAAACCCACTACCTTTCCTTTCACATCATCAACAAGCTACTAGCGTATGTGAGCTTTCTCTTTGATGTGTTTCTGATTAGCGAGACTTAGTTGAAGCACAAGGATTAGGCATACCTGTAAAGGGCCAAAGTAACACAAAGGGGACCCGCGGAAATTGTTCAATATTCCCTTGCATTACTATCAGGACTCACACTTTTGTTGTGATACTGACAGAGATGCTGGATTCTACCAGTGGTTCACCATTCACTGTAGCCACTACAACACCACCCAAAATTTTGGGTATATTTAAAATTTCGGGTTCCCCCTCTGCTCGCTTAGGCGTTGAAGTCTTTCACCCGACCTGAAATCAACTACATCCCAGCGACCTATCCCCAACCCCTCATGAATTGTCTCGCCATCATGATCGGATGTCGTTGTTGCAATCACACCATATGTGGGAAGGATCATCCAGTGTACGCCCGAACACTCTTGTCGCAGTCGCGCCAAGTGTAGCGAGATTGCCATGCATACATTTGAATGGAAACCTTTTGTGTATTGACGAATAAAATCCCTCCCGTTGTAGGTCATTAAGAATGTTGTTTGAATACTTCTCTTAAGCTTGTTAGTTTTATATGTTTTTTCTCGGGCCATCATTATCGAAGAATAACTATGATGTTGTAATTTTCCGCACAGGTCGACCCCACGAGTGACAAACCCCTCATCTTGTCATGACATCGAGGGAAATAAAATTGAGCTCAATAACAAGGCAAAAGTTGCGGAACAGGGGAGGAGGAGGAGCAAACGACCAGTACTGTTAAAAGGAGGATAGTGTGATACATGTTGATCGGAGAGAACCTTCTATGTCACTGATGCAAAAATCTTTCTTCACTAGTGTGCACTAGATGCTTAAAAGCGCTCCATTGGAAATGTCCAAATCCTGCACCATACCATCTAAATGTCGATGGGCGCACGCAAAGAAACATACTTCGCCACTTCGATGAGTCTAGTATAGCCCGGTGAACAAAGCGGACTCAGAAGATTTCTCTAGACAATGACCATCTCATTCGAGGCGTTCTCATGCCAGGTAGCAGTGCGAAAGCACACATGTTGGTGTGGCAAGCCAACGACAGAGTTTTAAAATATGTGAGCGTTGTTAGGGTCCCGTGATTTGGCCGATTGGCTAGCCAAATGACGATGTAACATCAAACCAAGCTTTGGAGCCCAAGGACCTAGCCTTCCTGGACTCAGAGAGGGCTCTCTCTATATGTGTAAAAGATGTCGGTGTGTTTACTTGCGGTGTTCTGATATTAGGCTAGTTATGAAGTATGTTTTTAGTCTTTTGGTTTTTTAAGTTTGTGAGGGATGAAATTGATCAAATACATAAAGTGGATAACAAGATGTAGATAAATTGGGCTATGGGGTCAAACAGGTCAAGGAAGCTATGAGGAGATGATGTAAAGCTGCTGTAGGGCCGATTTGATTCATGGTAGAAGGGATCTCTGGGAAAAATGGATTCAATGGACAACAAGTTGGTGAAAGACAAGGGATTTCAAGTGTAACTAGTTAATAGCAGACAAAAAACATGTCATAGCAAGCCATTAATCATGCTAAGTATAACTATAAGCTAATTAACACATAGAACTCAAACATTCCAGCCATACATAGAGGTATAAGACCCTCTAACTTCGGGAAAAGGCTATCAGACTTTGGGGAAAACACATGAGACAAACTAACAACTCATAAACTATGCCGGAACGCCTAAGCATAGTCTCTAAGTCATTGGGCACTTGGACAAATAAGTTTTCATAGTTTTAGGCAAAGGGCTAGATCGGGACTAGGCCTCCTTGGTTCAACAAGATGATCAACAAATCAGTCAAAGAGAAAGTTTTATGGACAGAACTATGGGCAGCTTATAGGTAGGTAGGGCAAACCATACATCCTACTTAACATACATAGAACTGATGAATAAAACTTAGCAACAACACCTTAGGTTACTAAAGAGCAGCTAAGAATTCTTTAGCATAACTAAGGGAGAAGAAAACATCAAGCTATGAAGATTCGGGGATTTTGAGGTGCCTCCATGGGCATGTCTCAAAATCAATCTTTACTGATCTATAGCAGCAAGAAAAATGAATTATGAGTGAAAACTAGAAGACAAAACACATTAAGAAGCACTATACCATTCTACCATGTCAAGGAATCCATCAACAAGCCTTCACCATTCCTCAAAAGCATCCAAGAGGCGGTCCAAAAATCATAACTCAAGTGTATTCTTCAAAGCTCATATGACCAATGCATTAATTCTTCTCTCAAGTTCAGCCTCTGATTTACAATGAGAACCATGGGATAAATAGGCTAGAAGGAGGAAAGCCTCATGGAGCAACTAGCTATCCCATTGGCCAAGTCAAAATATCTAAACTTGTCCTTGAGGCTTTGCAAAGCCCAAGGCACAAAATATCCCATAAAATATCTTAAAAACTGCTAAAAATGGAAATTATATTGACTTTACATGATTTCCCAATGATAAAAATAGCTTAACGCACATTTGGGAAAAGCAGATTTTTGGAGTTCAAAAATTACAAAAATACTTCATATTTATGCCTGAAAAAGGTCCCCTGACTTTCTGGATGCAAATGGAAGCCTTCCCGATGTCGAAATGAGGCTCATGATGGCTCGTTGGAAAGCTCTCTGTGTCTGATTTCCGACGCAAGTGGAAACACCTCAATCTGATCTCTAAAAGTCCCTCAAAACTGCACCTGTGTGTAAAAACCCAGAAAATAGCAGACTGCTGATATGGCGGGCAGAATGTGCAAAATGAGGCTGTTTTTCGCCAATTTGAGGGGGCGAATGATCTTCAAATGCCCTGAAAATCACTGGAGACCTGCTCATGGAATTATAACATCCATCGGTATCATCCTCCTCCCTTGACAACTCATCAAACTGACATGGCGAATTTATGATTTTTTGGCCAAAAACCCAAAAAATGCCAAAAAAAAAAAAGTTGCCGAAACAGGCTCAAAATTGGCATGCATGACCCTCAAGGGTCCATAGAAACATGCTCCGAAGCTGAAGCCAAAATATCAAGGGCTGATATGTTTTTTGCTTCCTTCCGTGCTAGGCACCTCTCCTTCAACTTCTTTAATTTCTCTTGCGCTACCTTTAATTTTCGCCTGGCAAACTGATTTAGCTTCTGAAAGTGAAGAGTCCTCTTTCTCTATAGCTCAAGATCCCTGTTTGCCTTCTCAAGCCTTGTCTCCAAATTCTGGTTAGCCCTCTCAAGCCATGCTTCCTTGTTTTCCCCTCACTCCCATCACAGTGCAAGAGAGGAAATGTCTACAAATTGAGCTTGTTCTTCTCGCTTCTCTCAAGCTCCATGCCTCTTCTAGCCCGATGGTCCTAGCCTCTTTCGCCTAGGCTGGTCTTCCTCCTCTTCATCATCAAACTCGCCAATGAGCTCTTCAATTCTTACTTGCGCCTTTTCTGCCTCTTTCTTATACTTGATCGCCCTTGCCTCATGAATGGCTGCATGATACTTCATTTCTTTGTTTTCAACCTCCAAGAAGTGGTTGAAATTCCTCGCCCTTTGAAGATCTTCTTGTAACCCCTCAATTTTCCCTTCTTTGTGAATGAGGAGATTTTCAAGGAGGCGGGCCTCATTGTCACTAGCATCACTTTGGATAGGGATAATAGCTAATTCACCTCCATGCTTTGCACTTTCTCCAATTTTACTTTTGCCTTTGAATGCCAATCTAGTGCTTTTTCTCCTTGGCAAGCTAGAAGTTGTGTTTTTGGGCAATTTCCTCTTTTTAGGAACAGTTTTGGTCACTGTCAAGGAGGCAGCTTCAGCTTGCTGTCCTTCCTCAACATCCTGTCCAGTTTGTGCTTCAAAAGGCGCTTCAATTGTTTGCTCAACCTGCTGCTCTTCAAATTCTGTCTGCTGCTGTTCCTCTTCCTGTACTTGCTGTTGTTCATCAACCTGTAGCTGCTGCTGATCTTCAAACTCTGGCTGCTGCTGTCCCTCAATATCTAGCTGCTGTTGTTCGCTGATCCCCAACTGCTGCTGTCCCTCAAAATCTGGTTGCTGCTGCTCACTGGATTCTTTTTCTCCCTGTGGTTCACTGCCCTCTCCTACTCCCTGTTCACTTGGCTGCCCAGTGGTCATCTTGAGTTTTTTAGGGGTAGGCCTACTAGACAAAGGCACTGGGCGATGGACAGGCTGAGTAGGAGACACATGAACAGGAGGGACAGTGGCGAAATCTACATGGCTAATGAATGAATCCCATGAAACCCCTTTCTTCTCCAGCTGGTGTAAGAAGATAATCTTGATCAAGGAATGATGAAAGAGAGAAGGGATTTGCCGAGGTGGAGCCTTCTTTTGGACAGTAGCTGCCATTTTCTCTATGCTTTTGGACAAAAAGTATGGAAGGTTTAATTGCCTGCTTCTGGTAAAATGCATCAAATGTTTTAGTTATTGATAGGCATAATTGGTTGCAAACCCTCCCTTCACAAACGTGAAATATCTCATTATGCTTTCTATCAAGAGCATAATCAAGCGCAGAAGATAGAAGGGGAAAATAGTAAAGATGGTTTCCCTATACCCATAAGATGAAAGTTTATAGTCCTCCGCATCAAGATGCGCATGAGTTTAAACCACTTTTCACCATGATACGGGATATTGGTAGCCTTGGATACATACCTTTGGGAGATTTTGAAGTCAAGACCCGCTAACTGGAAGTGTTTTTCCTTGAATCTCAAAGCGCACAAATTTGTAAGTGGCGAAAAACTCTTGACTTCTTCTATCCTCTGGCAGAAATCAAGACAGCCTACTTCATGGAAATTGAAAAGCACCGATGGGTGAGCATTGATTTCTTCTATGGAGATAGGCTCATATCTCTTATGTGGACCGCTCTTGTGATCTCGCTTTGGAGGCATTCTGACTTTGACCAAACTTTGGAAGAGGCAAACTGCCTTCACTGTATGAAAAATGTTCTGCTGGATTGAAACTGGCCACTACACTGTTTGGACAGATATGGACCCTGTGGTGTTGAATAAAATGCAACAATGTTTCTTGGAATAAGCCACCTCTGCACTCATTAAAAACAACCTTTCAACTCTGTATGCACTTCAGCTAGGCAAACTTTTTAACAATGGTACCATGTGTAAAAGATGGGGTAACTTCTTTGTAGATTCCCTGTGCACAGTTTTGAACAATCACCCCTCTTGTAATTTGGTTAGGCCAACCTACACTGGTAATTGTGTTTTCAAAACAAAACTCAAATATTAAAGCCCTGCTCTTCAGGTCATTCACCTTAAAAATACCTCTGTCAACAGATTTCTATAAAAGATAACATACAGTGGAAAAGAAAAGAGACTTTTTGGTTAGGTGAAATGTCAGCTCACTGTGTTTAAGAAAACACCTTTCACTTGTGAATTTTGAGAAATCAATCACCACCTTTTTACCTCTGGCTTCAATGTTAAACTCGATCCTCAACAACGCTGCCTTCTAGAAAATGGCCCTATTCACCTTCAGAAAATCCCTGTTAACAAATCTTCAATATGATACAATATGGTTTTTGTAAAGGCAGGCCCAAGTCAGATGTAAAATCAATGCACAGTGTTTTAAGAAACACACTCTCTGCTTGTGAGTTTAAAAAGGTCCACCAACACCTCTATACCCCTGCCTCTGTCTTAATATTAAATACAATTACCAAGAACTCTGCCCTTTAGAAAATGGCCCTTTTCATTTGTGAAGTTTTGAGAAAACAAACACTGCTTTTGTACCTCTGCCTCCAAAGTTAGAATCCCATCAATGAAATCTGCCCTTCAGTGTACTAGTTATCCTTAGAGTCTCTTTGTCAATCAGCTTTTCAAAATGATACAATATGGTGAAAAAGAGGGCAGACCTAGGTTAACAATACACAGTGCTTTATGAGGGACACTTTTACTTGTGAAGTTAAAAGATCAAACATCACCTGTGTACCTCTGCCTTCAACGTCAAACTTTAACCATCAACAACCTCTGTCCTTCAATATGCTGTTCACCTTTGGAAACTCTTTGTTAACAAATTCACAGTGGGAGAATACAGTGAATGAAAAGAAATCTGCTTAAGTAGTGTGCTGTGAGGAAATTCCAATGATTACTCTGTTTTATGAAGTCTTAGATGTCCACCAACACCTAGCCTGGAGGAGGCTTTCAAACATTTAAAACCTTACCCTGTATAAGTGTGCCACCCTTCAACAATTTGTATTTCTAGCAAACCATCCTACATATGTCTAGACAGTAAAAACACAGGGCTGGGGCAGCAAACTTTTGAAGTCGAGGGGGAATGATGTGCAAATACCTTGAATTTTGGTGAAACACCCGTTTTAAAAGCTGAAGGAATGCTGAAAACCTTCAACACTTGCGCGGCATCCTTTGTAGAAAACACATCATGGAGAAGGTGCTTGTCGGGTCGGCCTGTCGTGTGGTCGGGCGGCCTTGTACAGGCGCGTCACGCCAACGTACAGGCACGTCCCGCCGACAAAGGGCCCCGTGTAATTTTCCGCCCAGGCACGTCGCGCCAAAACCCAGGCACGTCGCGCAGTTTTTCTCAGTGCAAACTTTTGAATTTTCGACCAGACTTCTTGCCTTGGTGCTGGGGAGACCGGATTTTGACTCTAGTTTTTGAAAATGAATTGCCACTCTCACACTTCAACCTTATATCGTTTTCAAAAAACACTCTCAACGGTCATTCTATTTTAAAAGGTAAAATAGAACGCGTAGTTTGGTTTTCTGCGAGTTTTGTTTTAGAAAAACCTTTGGTTCTTTTAACTTTGGTACGTTCAAAACTTGCTTTGGAGGAGTTCCATTCATTTGACCACGCCCAACACGGACCTTACTTGGTGTGAGGAGGACCTCCGACTTTGTTCTTTGGGGGACCTTTCATCACCAACCTTTTTTTTTTTTTTAAAAAATCTCCCATAATCTTGGGGCTATTTTGCCCTTTGTGTTATTACTTGGCATGCAAGTTACGCATCCTTTATGGCATGGATGTTCTCTAAAAGAGGGCATTTTATTACTATAATCCTTTGTTTGACAACTCATTATGCCACATCTCTGCCACTGTTTATTTAATACTGTATCTTTGTGCTAAGTCTGCCCTTTGGAATGATGACAACTGTGTTTGTTTTAAGACATATAAACAGTGGCAACTCATCAAAACCAACTTCTTCTGCCTATTCATAAGATTTGAATACCATTTGCCTCCTCCATCTGAAAAGACAAGCTTGTAAAATATGAAAACAGGGCTCTTTGATACACATTCATTATTTTTCTTTGATCAGTGTGTTAACCTCTTTTTGTCAATAGAACCATTTCATAACTGAACTATGTTCACTGTTTTCCTCTCTTGGCGATTTTTGGCAAGGAAGGGCTATTCATAATGCGCCAGAAATTTGAAAGCTTTGAACACCTATTTCTTGACGCTTCTTTGGATCCTTGGCATGTGATATTGTTTCATTGCTTGAACCTTTCCCTCAAGAAAAAGTCTTCGTTTTGGTATCAATGGCACACATATATTCAATATTTTCTCTTGTCTACTGCAGGTACATTCTGACAGATAGCTCTTTGAAGAGGGAAAACAATACCCTTTGCACCATAAACAGTTACACTTATCTGTGCAATGACTCCTTTTCAGTTTTTTTGGCATCCTTCCACTGCACTTCTTAGACCCATCAGTTTTCAACAACCTGTAATGGGTTTGGCCATCTGCTCATATATGGAGGAGGCTCTTCATCAGGTAAGGTATCTGAAGGCTTTTTAACAACTCTGTTTGACACAACCTTTCTCTGAATGTGATGGTGAGTGAATCACTTGAACAATATCAATCTTGGCATATTTACTTGCAAGCATGTTAACTCATTGCAAGCATTACTGTATTTCAGAAGAAACCCTAGCCACAGTGACACTGTTTCCCTGTACTGTTCTAAGGGTGACTGAGATATTTATCATTTGGCTTGGTCATCTCATGACAGATTATTTGACAAATAAGCTTTGTGACTATGAAGGTCAGTGCTTTTTTGAAAAACCAAAAACTTTCTTTCTGCCTGTGTAATGGAATTTGTTAACAGCATCTATTCCATTTGATCTTGTGGACAAAACAGAATACTTAAGATTGGAAGGTTTACTGATGACATGCTTTCTAAAGCTTCAACAATTCACATGATTTGCAAGTTTGAAATGAGCTCCTTTATCAGACCAAACTCCCCTTTCCTTTGAGCTAGCATATTTTCACTATATTTCTGTTATGATCATCAGTCACATTCATAAAACCTGGAGTCCCTGTTTCATTTGTTTCAGTTCAAGTCAAACCTGGATCTTTGCAATCATCTAAGTCAATATTGGCCCGCGCCCTCTGCTTATGGATGAAGGAGGTTACCGGGCCTTGACAATTTACCGATTTGCTGAGGCAGTGGTATCCCTTTTTCTGTGATTTCATCTTTGGAAAAGAAGGCCCCCGCAAAGTCCAGATGATTAGCTTTCTGTTTTGCAGACATATCTAAAGGTTCAAGTTACATTTAGAAGCATCTGTTCCTCTAACTGTAAACTCAAACATTTACTCCATGAGATGAAATCTATTTCCTGCCTTTGTAGAACCATAGAACACTGTGAAAAACCTAATAGTCAGCTTGAGATTGGGCTTTATGTAGTGCTGAGATCTAGGGGATATGAGTGGCGCGACTTAGGGCTGCTTGTCAAATTATTTTGCAAAGTAAGAGGTCAGTCATGGTAGGTCTATTGCAGATGAAGGCTTTTTGGCTTTTTGATGATTGCCAAGGGTGAAATGTCTTAATGCGCCACTTCCTAACATAGGGGAGACTTTTGAAACAGATGTGGATTGGCCCTTTAAAGGTGATGGAACGAATCAAGAAGAGTGAAGCTAGATGAGCTTGTGATATGAGGTTTTGATATTCGACGTAGGCGAGCGAAATAGGTAGAAAGGCGAAAAAGTTTTGGGAGGGTTTTCTGGATGACATATTGACATAAGGAAATCAGTTTCTAGAAAACTCAGCTAAATATATAGTCATCACTAACATGCAAAAAATACTGATGGCTAACAGTGGCTCCATTTGGGGAGGACAGCTCCTCGTCAGGAGGTGTCCAGAATTCAGATTTTTGGATTTATGAAGACCAGTGCCTTATCCATTGGCGCAAAATTTTCCCTTCTCTTGATGTTATTTCTGAAAAATGTCAGCATGGTTAACATCAATGATACTTCTACCTACCCCACTATCTTTCCTAACATTTTTTCTTCTGTTTGGCGCATTTTAACTAGCAGCCTTTTGACAATGCATATTTTTTCTTTTTGCAAAATGAAACTATCTATTTCTACTCTTATATCTGCCGGGAGTTCAGATTAAGCTGATGAACTCCTTCATTTCTCTACCTAACTAGATCGACCGTCAAGATTAAGCAGTTTGACAGGATTTCATTCTCTAATCTACAACATGAAATTGAAAAATGATCAAATCGAGTTAGGCGATTACGATTTGTCAGCCATTTGCGGCATAAAAGACAAGGCGAACACAAATGTTATTACGCAGCAAAAGGAAACTAGACAAGCGGGGTTAAGATGTACAATATATTTTTTCATCCCCTGCTTCTCTCTTTGACGGATTACATTTTAGGCATGTGGAACGAGAATCTCTCCCTAATCTAAACTCCGTGATAAGTCAATCTTACACAATGTTGACTATCTTTTGCACTCACTAACTTATCAGCAAATAAATTTAAACATGCTCAACTATGATTAGGCTAGATAGCTGAACAAGGCATTGAAGTACTAGCAGCGGCATTTAGACTTGCTCGCTTTCCGAGCAAGTTTAAATGCCGCTGCTAGTACTTCAATGCCCTCTTTTTACGCTTTTCTTTTGTTTTTGACTTTCCTATCTTTTACTGTTTTTGATTTTTCTATTTTTTCAATATTTCAAGCAATGGTATGTACAATGACTGAAAGTGTTTCAAACTCAAAAATCTTGAAAATGACGGAATTTCAGCATCTTATCCTCGTAAGGATCTCCTCTCACCCTCCGCCTTAACTCTTGAAAAAGAAAAATTTGAAATTTTCTCTCTCTAACTTGTGACATGGGGATTCATGCAAGAATCTCTACACGACCGGTATCCTCCCTACGTACCTCTTGAATATCGATTTCCACTCCTTTCCTTACTGTATGCTTTCTTCAGGTAATGTATGTACTCTTGATAATTCTTGAAATAGATAGTGACATAATCAAGGTATGCAAAAACACAGAAATTTAAAACTGGGAACATGGCCTTATGAACAGATTTCTGATATTGGGTGGTTTAGCAATTTTGAACTTGAAATCAGTTTTACCTCCCTCAAACTGGAAAAAATCTTTAAGCTGTTTACTTTGCAAAGGAATCTGATGATTATGATCTGAAAGATGATCTTGCAAGAATACATGATTAGATTATTAGAAACATTTTCGGTGGTTGAATCATGATCTTGGGTAAAAAAAAACCTGATTTTTTTTTATGTGGAGATGCGAGTATTACTTCTAAAATCAAAGCAGACTCTATGGCCATCTATTTTATCCCTGTTTATTTCAGTTTGTTTCAGATTGTTGTGTTTTCTCTTGTCAAGGCTGTTCTTTGAGGGGAAGGTATTGACACAGTAGTTTCCCTTGCTTTTTCTGTAGAAATTGGTATTCTGCATGAGATTTCTGATTCTAGCATTTCTAAGTTCTTCATGAAAAGACAGAATATGAGCCAATTTCAGTAGTTCAGGTATGCTGGGATTGCAACTATCATCCTTGCTCATAAGAAGTTTATCTGGCATTTTCTCAAGATTTTGAGCTGCTGAGGTTATAGTTAAAGCCTTTTTTGCAGTAGGAGGGTCACATGATGGTAAATCTTTGAGGTATGGTAGAAACATTAAACTCCCTTGCTCCCGGGTTCCAAATAGGTTTATGATGTGTAGGTCTTCTAAAGCCTTTACCCAGAAGAAGTTTCCACAAGTCACTGCTGGTGTTTGACTAAAACTAGAGCAATTTTCTTGATAGTACATAAGAGTTTGTGATTCTTGTTCTAATCCTACTTCAAAAAGGGAAAACTTACTTTCTTCAAGAGACAACTGTTCATGATCATGGTAGTTTTGAGTGTCCAGTTCATCATAAGGCACCAGGGACAACTGATGTGGTGGATCTAAGTCTATATTGATTTCTTCTGACTCTTCCTCCATGTTTACATCCATATGCATAATGAAAGAGTTTAAGTCGGATCGCAAAGAACACATTGGAATGTTATCTGGCCTATCTTGACTGCCTAATCATGTATTTCATGTGTGATTCGCGGTAGAGTATCCTGGTCTGACCAAACACAGGAATGGTGGCATATGACATATCCAGTTGGATATTCCCTTGAAGTTTGGCTCCCCAAGATCTGGATAAAAGCATCCCGTACTTGGGAGGAATGTCCGCCACTAGTATATCCATGATTAGATGTTTAGCGGGTATTTGGGCCAGACTAAAACAAAGATACCCAATTAATAGGGCATTGGGCTACTGCTTGAATCAAATGAATACAAGTCTTTGTATGGCCTTGTGATTTCCAAGCCTAATCTTTCCATTACTACCTTTGGCATAAGATTATGCGAGGCGCCGGAGTCTAGCATGGCATTGTGGAGGATTTGGTCGTGGATTTTTAGGCTAATGTAAAATGGAAGAGTAACTCCCTCTTGGAATTTTCCCTCTACCTTTGGACCAAACAATACTTCAGGAATGTCATCAGTGAGATTAACAGTGTTCGCATCATCCCCTAGATTTAAGACTTTTAGTACTTGGGATTTATAAGAGTTTTGGGCAATGAGTTCAGTAAGAGGCATGGTGATTTTGATCTTAGCGATTTCGCCTTCAAAGCTAAAAGGCACTTGAAGTTTAGATATGTTTGTTTCAGCTTTTTCAGCTAAGACCTTGTCTATGTTTTGAGTTTGTTGACCTTGTTTAGGGATTTTGTTTGCCATAGTTGTTTTGGTGACCTTTGTAGAAGTATCAGGAGTATCTGAGAGAGGACTAGTTTGGGTAACTTTAGCTTGGCTTTGGTCAGTCTTCTCAACCTTGATTTTGTCATTGCCTACTGCTTTCTTGAGGATGGTATTAGGGACTTTAGCAGTATCTGAGTTACCTTTCTTGACATTGTCTTGGTTTCTTTTACTTCTAAGGTCATATTGCCTGTGGGCTTCTATAATGGCATTCTGAAAATCTATGGCAGGGTCGTCAAGATCTTCATAATTGGTCTCATCTTGATCATGCGAAAAGAAGGATTGTTCTTCTTCGGTGATGTACACCTCACCTTCATTGTCAGACCCTATGAGGTTTAAATGATGTTCATCAAGAGGTTCTGAGTCCCTATCATCTTCTTCCACATAGTTTTCATTGAATGGTGGCCTGATCTGTTGGTCATTATCCCTTGGTTTGTTTTGGGGCTGCTCCCTCCTAAAGTTTTGGTTTCGGTTTCTGATTGGAGGGTTTGGTTGGTTGTCCCTAACAGGAGCTTTTTCATTGATCTTTTCCCACATTTTAGCCATGGATTTGACTAAGTCATCTATTCTGGGATCTAGGGAAGGTGATGAAGTGGAAACCTCATCTCTATATGTGACCTTTCTTTCTGATCTAGTTCTAGCCCTTTTTTCAGCTAAGTTGGCATCTGCTTTTATGGCTATTTGTTGCATTTCCTCCAAGGTAGGGGGATCCTTATCTCTCAGATGATGTCATGTCTGGATCAAAACCCTCAGGAAATTTTGCCAAAGCTAAACCAAGTGGAGGTTTGAAATGAGGTGGAAGGGAGTTATATACACTGTTGAACCTAGTACAGTAAGCTTGGACACTTTCCCCATTTTCCCGTTTTAGGTTGTTATATTCTGACAAGATTTGAATGGGGTTTCTTCGGATTTCCCACCTGTTTCTGAAAACTTGATGTAGTTCTGGGATATCATGGATACTGTTTGGAGCTAAGCTTTTGAACCATGCTTTGGGTTCACCACCAAGACTTTGAGCAAATATTATCATTATGACAGTCTCGTCTTGTACCTCTAGGTATTCATAAGCATCAGTCATTCTGCTTATATGTTGTTGAGGTGTGGTGGTGTCTTCTCCAGTAAAGTGTGGGATTTTGTCTTGATATTTGTTTGGTAGAGGAGATAAAGGTGGTGGTAACACCAAAGGTGCGTACCAGGCAGCCATGACCGGAGCTAATGGATGATGTACAAGATGAGGACTAGTAGGCTGAAATGAAGTGGTTTGAACAGTGGTGGTTTGACCAAGTGTGGCGGATGAACTTGGACTAGTGATCTGGTTTTGAGCAGATCTGGGATGATAGGAGCCAAACTGATAAAGAAGCTGGAAATCAGGAGGAGTAGTGGGTGAAGCTTCTCTAATAGGACTCTGTGGTGGGTTTAGGGGTTCAAGATCGTTGAATTTTATCTTACTATATGATTTACTTCGGGGAAAAGCTTGTGATGACTCTAGTTCCGAAGGTGAATCTAGAAGGATATTGCGAGTTTTAGGTACAGATCTTGTTCTGCGGATGGATCTATTGGTAGCTAGATGATCAGTTTCAGAAGCTTGCCACAGAATCTTCTCTGGGTCATCTACTATGATAGGGGGATTTGGGTCTGGATGGGATCTGGTATTGATTCTTCGGGAAGCCAGATTTTAGATCCAGAGTTTAGAGAGAATGATATTGGTGAATGTTCTGGATGAGTGGGTTTTCTAAGGTTTTACTAATGTGAAGGATGGTCAAAAAGTAAAGGGATGGATTAGTGGAGTCGCCAGGTGGAACTGGGTTGTTTTTGTGAAGATAGCTATGGTCCACCACCAAGACTAATCTGAGAATGTTTTTGAATTTTCTAAGCTTATGTGCAGCCTATGGTTTGTTAAAGTATCCTAGACTTGTTTCAACACTTTGCTAGGGTGATGAGAACAAAAAGAGTTTACTCTAAAAAAATGAGTCTATGGACTGCTTGCTTGTTTATGGTACCTAAAGGACCAAAAAGTCTATAAGAGTTTGCTAGACTATTATGTACTCAGTGTCTTACCATCTCCCGCTATGTTAGTGAGTGATGGGAAAGGTCTATCGGATAGTAGCCTAAAGTTTGGTGAAATAGTAAGGCTTACTAGAAGTTAGTGGAGCCGCCAGGTGGATTGTCAGTTGTTTGAGATATATTTGTATGGTCCACCACCAATACTATCAAAAACCAATCTAAGGGAGTGTTTTGGGGTTTTTTGAGTTTTATGCGCCTACAAGGTTTGGAAGAGTCTTCTATAACTGACTCATCATTTTGCTAAGATGGTGAAAGAGCTATTTCTACCCTTCAGACAATATCTAAATATACTAAGCTTGACTGAGACTTCAAGAGTTACTAAGGTGTACTTAGATTGTCACTAACTCAGAAGGTCCTACTGTGAGGGTCACTATGTTAGTGAGCAGTGGGATAAGTCAGTCAGATAGTATTCTTTAAGGTCTCTTAGGGTCTATGGAATCTAAGCTTTTGTTACTCAGAGTCCCACCGTGATCGCCATTATGTTAGTGAGGCGATGAGGTGGCTAAATCGGATGGAATTCTAAAATTTAGCAAGGTAGTAAGGCCTACTGGAGGCTAGTGGAGTCGCCAGGTGGATTTTTAGTTGTTTTGAGGTATATGTGTATGGTCCACCACCAGTACTGACAAAAACCAATCTAAGGGAGTTTTTGGGGTTTTTCTGAGTTTTTTATGTTGTCCTAAGGTTTGTAAGAGTGTCCTACAGCTGAGTCATCATTTTTCTAGGATGGTGAGACAACCAGATTCTACTCTTCTAAGTTTGACTGAGATTTTGAGAGTTCCTAAGGGATACCTAGGATGTTTTGACTCAATGTCCCACCGTGATCGCCATTATGTTAGGGTCCCGTGATTTGGCCGATTGGCTAGCCAAATGATGATGTAACATCAAACCAAGCTTTGGAGCCCAAGGACCTAGCCTTCCTGGACTCAGAGAGGGCTCTCTCTATATATGTAAAAGATGTCGGTGTGTTTACTTGCGGTGTTTTGATATTAGGCTAGTTATGAAGTATGTTTTTAGTTTTTTGGTTTTTTAAGTTTGTGAGGAATGAAACTGATCAAATACATAAAGTGGATAACAAGATGTAGATAAATTGGGCTATGGGGTCAAACAGGTCAAGGAAGCTATGAGGAGATGATGTAAAGCTGCTGTAGGGCCGATTTGATTCACGGTAGAAGGGATCTCTGGGCAAAATGGATTCAATGGACAACAAGTTGGTGAAAGACAAGGGATTTCAAGTGTAACTAGTTAATAGCAGACAAAAAACATGTAATAGCAAGCCATTAATCATGCTAAGTATAACTATAAGCTAATTAACACATAGAACTCAAACATTCCAGCCATACATAGAGGTATAAGACCCTCTAACTTCGGGAAATGGCTATCAGACTTTGGGGAAAACACACAAGACAAACTAACAACTCATAAACTATACCGGAACGCCTAAACATAGTCTCTAAGTCATTGGGCACTTGGACAAATAAGTTTTCATAGTTTTAGGCAAAGGGCTAGATCGGGACTAGGCCTCCTTGGTTCAACAAGATGATAAACAAATCAGTCTAAGAGAAAGTTTTATGGACAGAACTATGGGCAGCTTATAGGTAGGTAGGGCAAACCATACATCCTACTCAACATACATGGAACTGATGAATAAAACTTAGCAACAATACCTTAGGTTACTAAAGAGCAGCTAAGAATTCTTTAGCATAACTAAGGGAGAAGAAAACATCAAGCTATGAAGATTCAGGGATTTTGAGGTACCTCCATGGGCATATCTCAAAATCAATCTTTACTGATCTATAGCAGCAAGAAATATGAATTATGAGTGAAAACTAGAAGACAAAACACATTAAGAAGCACTATACCATTCTACCATGTCAAGGAATCCATCAACAAACCTTCAACATTCCTCAAAAGCATCAATTTATGTCTTAGCTGCTTTGTTCATCAACTTGTAGGCTGGCTGGCGATCTTCAAACTCGCGCTGTGCCTGCCTAATCTCCAGCTGATTCTTGTTCCACTATCCGTCATTTCTTCTTTGCTCTAACCTTGGCCTTCTTTTTCTCCTAACCTAGTTCTTGCCCTCTCCTTCTCCTTGTTCACTTGGGCGCGGTGGTCATCTTGATTTTTTAGAGTGAGACCTACTAGGCAAAACCTTTGGGCGATGGACGGCCCAGTAGGAGGCACATGAGCAGAGGACAGTCGCGAAATCTGGATGGCTGATGAATAAATCCCATGGAACCTCTTTCTTCTCTAGCTGATATAGGAAGATAATCTTGATCAAAGAATGATGAAAAAGAGAAGGGATTTGTTGAGGTGGGGCCTTCTTTTGGACAGTAGATGCCATTTTCTCTATGCTCTTGAACAAAAAGTAAGGGAGGTTTAGTTGCCTGCTTCTAGTAAAGTGCATCAATAAACGGACATGATAGGCATAAATTCGATCAAACCTCCCTTCACAAGTGAAATATCTCATTATGACTTTCATCGTGAACTTCTCTTGGAATCTTGTTGAAGATAGGAAAAGGAAAATGAGTGATGGATCTCTGTGTTCGGGATTGATGAAAGTTTTATCCTCGAGATCAAGATGCGCTTGAGTGTTTGACTACTTTCACCGCGATACGGGATGCCTGGTAGCCTTGGATACTTGTGGAGATTTTGAAGTCAAGACACCTTAAGCTGGAAGTTTTTGTCCATTGAATCAAAGCGCACAAATGTGTAAGTGGCGGGGCTTCTTGACTTCTTCTATCATCTGACGAAGAAATCAAGACGATATTCTCTGTACCAGCATGAAAAGCACTGAGGGATGAGAATTGATTTCTTCTATGGAGATAGGCTCATATCTCTTATGTTGCCCGCCTTTGTGATCTCATTTTGGAGGCATTCCCGACTTTGGTAAACTTTGGAAAGGCAAAAGCTTGCCTTCAACTTGCCATGAAAAATATTCTATTTGGACACAGCGACACTGTTTGAATGAGATATGAACTTTGTGGGTGTTGAATAAAATGCAACAATGTTTCTTGGAATAAGCCACCTCTGCACTCATTAAAAACAACCTTTCAACTCTGGATGCATTTCAGCAAGGCAAACTTTTAATATGGTTTTTTAATATGGTACACTGTGTAAAGATGAGGACCAAAAATCCGTGTCAATTTCTTGTTTTGATTTTGAAAACTACTCTGGTGGGTTGTGGAAGGTCATATCAATCATAGCTTCTATCTCTGTGTCTTAATATAAATAATAGTCAATACAACCACTGTGCTTTAGAAGTTGGCCCTATTCACCTTCAGAAAAACCCTGTTAACAAATCTTCAACATGATACAATATGGTTTCGGTAAAGGCATACCCAAGTTAGATGTATAACCAATGCACAGTGGTTTTAGGAAACACACTCTCTGCTTGTGAGTTTAAGAGGTCCACCAACACATCTATACCCCTGCCTCCAATGTTTAAAGTTTCAACCATCAACAACTCTGCCCTTTAGAAAGTGGCTCTGCACTTTTGGAAAAACTCTGTTCAACAATCTTCAGAATGATACAATATAGTGCAAGGAAACGACAGACTTAGGTTAGGTGTAAAATCAATGCATAGTGCTTTAGGAAAACCACCTCTTTACTTGTGAATCTCAAAGGTCAACACAATACCTGTACCTCTGTCTTAATATTAAATGCAAACACCAAGAACTCTGCCCTTTAGAAAGTGGCCCTTTTCATTTGTGAAGTTTTAAGAAAACAAACACCGCTTTTGTACCTCTGCCTCCAAAGTTAGAATCCCATCAATGAAATCTGCCCTTCAGTGTAATAGTTATCCTTAGAGTCTCTTTGTCAATCAGCTTTTCAAAATGATACAATATGGTGAAAAAGAGGGCAGACCTAGGTTAACAATACACAGTGCTTTATGAGGGACACTTTTTCTTGTGAAGTTAAAAGATCAAACATCACCTGTGTACCTCTGCCTTCAATGTCAAACTTTAACCATCAACAACCTCTGTCCTTCAATATGTTGTTCACCTTTGGAAACTCTTTGTTAACAAATTCACAGTGGGAGAATATAGTGAATGAAAAGCAATCCTCTTAAGTAGTGTGCTGTGAGGAAATTCCAATGATTACTCTATTTTATGAAGTCTTAGATGTCCACCAACACCTAGCCTGGAGGAGGCTTTCAAACATTCAAAACCTTATCCTATATAAGTGTGCCACCCTTCAACAATTTGTATTTCTAGCAAACCATCCTACATATGTCTAGACAGTAAAAACACAGGGCTGGGGCAGCAAACTTTTGAAGTCGAGGGGGAATGATGTGCAAATACCTTGAATTTTGGTGAAAACACCCGTTTTGGAAGCTGAAGAAATGCTGAAAACCTTCAACACTTGCGCGGCATCCTTTGGAGAAAACACGTCACGCAGAAGGTGCTTGTCGGGTCGGCCTGTTGTGTGGTCGGGCGGCCTTGTACAGGCGCGTCGCGCCAACGTACAGGCACGTTGCGCCGACAAAGGGCCCCGTGTAATTTTCCACCCAGGCACGTCGCGCCAAAACCCAGGCACGTCGCGCAGTTTTTCTCAGTGGAAACTTTTGAAATTTCGACCAGACTTCTTGCCTTGGTGCTAGGGAGACCGGATTTTGACTCTAGTTTTTTTTTAAAATGAATTGCCACTCTCACACTTCAACCTTATATCGTTTTCAAAAAACACTCTCAACGGTCATTCTATTTTAAAAGGTAAAATAGAACTGTGGTTTGGTTTTTTCTGCGGAGTTTTTGTTTTAAAAAAAACCTTTGATTCTTTTAACTTTGGTACGTTCAAAACTTGCTTTGGAGAGTTGCCATTCATTTGAACACATGTAGATCACGGACCTTAGCACCGGTGTGAGGAGGAGGACCTCCAGCTTTGTTCTTTGGGGGACCTTTCATCACCAACCTTTAGACCCTAAAAAATCTCCCTAATCTTGGGGCTATTTTTGCCACTGTGTTTAATGGTACAGATACAAGTTGCTGCATCCTTTATGACCTGCAATGTTCTCCAAAGAGGGGCATTTTTTACTATAATCCTCTGTTTGACAACTCATTATGCCACATTTCTGCCACTGTTTATTTAATACTGCATCTGTGTGCTACATCTGCCCTTTGGAATGATGACCACCGTGTTTGTTTTAAGACATATAAATAGTGGCAACTCATCAAAACCAACCTCTTCTGCCTATTCATAAGATTGTATACCCATTTTCCTCCTCCATCTGAAAAGAGAAGCTTGTAAAATATGAAAACAGGGCTTTTTGATACATAGTCATTATTTTGCTTTGATCAGTGTGTTAACCCCTTTTTGTCAATAGAACCATTTCATAACTGGACTATGCTCACTGTTTTCCTCTCTTGGCGATTTTTAGCAAGGAAGGGCCATTCATAATGCGCCAGAAACATTTGAAAGCTTTGAACCCCTATTTCTTGAAAAGCGCTTCTTTGGATCCTTGGCATGTGATATTGTTTCATTGCTCGAACCTTTCCCTCAAGAAAAAGTCTTCTTTTTGGTATCAATGGCACACATATATTCAATATTTTCTCTTCTCTACTGCAGGTACATTCTGACAGATAGCTCTTTGAAGAGGTAAAACAATACCTTTGCACCATAAACAGTAACACTTACCTGTGCAATGACTCCTTTATTCAATTTCTTTGTGTCCTTTCTCTGCACTTTTTAGACCCATCAGCTTTCAACAACTTGCAATGACTTTGGCCATCTGCTCATATATGGAGGAGGCTCTTCATCAGGTAAGGTATCTGAAGGCTTTTTGACAATTATGTTTGACACAACCTTTCTCTGAATGTGGTGGTAAGTGAATCACTTGAACAACATCAATCTTGGCATATTTACTTGCAAGCATCACTGTATTTCAGAAGAAACCCTAGCCACAGTGACATTGTTCCTCTGCACTGTTCTAAGGATGACTGAGATATTTATCATTTGGTTTGTTCATCTCATGATAGATTACTTGGCAAATAACCTTTGTGACTATGAAGGTCAGTGCTTTTTGAAAAACCAAGGACTTTCCATCTGCCTGTGTAATGGCATTGGTTAACAGCATCTATTCCATTTGATCTTGGACAAAACAGGCTACTTAAGATTGAAATGTTTACTGATGACATGCTTTCTAAAGCTTCAACAATTCAAATGATTTGCAAGTTTGAAATGAGCTCCTTTATCAGACCAAACCCCCTTTTCCTTTGAACTAGCATATTTCCACTATATTCCTGTTATGATCATCAGTCACATTTACAAAACCTGGAGTCCCTGTTTCATTGGTTTCAGTTCAAGTCAAACCTGGACTTTTGCAATCATCTAAGTCAATATTTGCCAGCGCCCTCTGCTTGTGGATGAAGGGAGCGCCCTAACCCTCTGCTTGTAAATGAAGGAGGTTCTGGGCCTTGACAATTTACCAGTTTGCTGAGACAGTGGTATCCCTTTTTTCCTGTGATTTTCATGCTGGAAAGAGCTGTAAAGTCCAGATGAGTAGCTTTCTGTTTTGCAGACATATCTAAAGGCTCAAGTTACATTTAGAAGCAGATGTTCCTCTAACTGTAAACTCAAACATTTTACTCCATGAGATGAAATATATTTCCTGCCTTTGTAGAACCATAGAACCATAGACAAACCTAATAGTCAGCTTGAGATTGGGTTTTATGCAGTGCTGAGATCTAGGGGGTGTGAGTGGCGTGACTTAGGGCTGCTTATCAAACTAATTTGCAAAGTAGGAGGTCAGTCATGGTTGGTCTATAGCAGATGGAGGCTTATTGGCTTTTTAATGATTGCCAAGGGTGAAATGTCTTAAAGCGCCACTTCCTAACATAGGGGAAACTTTTGAAACAGATGTGGATTGGCCCTTTAAAGGTGATGGGCAGATCAAGAAGGCTGAAGCTAGATAGGCTTGTGATATGAGGTTTTGATATTCGACATGGGCGAACTGAAAGGGTAGAAAGGCGAAAAAGTTTTAGGAGGGTTTTCTGGATGACATATTGACATAGGGAAATCAGTTTCTAGAAAACTCAGCTGTAGATATAGTCATCACTAACAGGTAAAAAATACTGATGGCTAACAAGCGCATCTTTGAATCCTAAGCTACATGGTGTGAAATTATTTATGCTGCAAGGAGTACAACATGGAGCAAGGAAATGACCTTAAAACCCTAGTCTCCTTTGCTCTTTCATATCCATAAAGTTTTTCTATGTGGGACCATAAGGGATGGAGAACTTCAAATTGAACCTAAAAGGTGATGTTTAAATGCATGCACCTTTTGGTAGCCAGGTGCATTGATGCATATGCAAATAGTCTCTAGAACTACAAGGCAGAAAGGCTCAATATTAAAAGGGCCATACATGTGGCTTGAACAAATGACCATTCTACCCTATGAGGCTTCATTGTTTTAAAAGGAAAAAATTTCTCAGGAAGGATATGCTTTCACCATAAAATAGGAGAAATATGATTGGAGACTTCTCATCGACCTCACATTTCAAACGCTTCCACTTGGCATCCCATACTTAGTTTATGAGTAGTAGATGTCAGATCTCAGTTTTTCAAAGCAAGAAACATTCATATTATGGGTCTGCGGCCTTGGCAATGAAAATTTCTATTCATTTGCGCTAACAATCTAAGGAAAAGAAAATGGTAAACTTGATGCTATTAAACTAAGGCGCGAGAGCGATAAAGCCATATGGTTTCAAAACCATATGAAATAATGGAGTAAAACCATACGACACGTCACAAATGGGCACAAACTTTTCTAAGAACAGTTCTAATCCATGATTAAACATGTGGGACAGGTATATTTATACAACGGTCAACTGTGCGCAGAAATTACCATGGCACGTTGCATGGGCACGAATGTTCGATTGGTTTTGACCGAATACATACATTTGGTGATCCAACTATAGTGCGATGTTAATAAACTACAATCATGTTTAAGCACTCCGAGAATAATATGGTTTTCAAATCATGTAATGTTGGAGGAGCGAGTGATATAGACTAAAAAAAGAAAATGAATTACGAATGAATTTAAAGGTTCGAAGGCATTTCCAACTTCCGGTCAATGTTTTGGAGCAGATATATACATACATATTCAGCGGTCCAAAATCGTGTTACACATGGCGCCGTGCGATCACTACCATTGAACGTTCAATAGTCCAAAGTCGTGTACGTTGCATGGAGCCCAACGTTCAGTTTTACGTTCAATGTTTACATTGCATAGTATTACGGGACTATATGAATACATCAGTGAAATTCTCTACCTATGGTAAATGTGTGGAGCCTATATTTCGCGGTCAAATTTACGAGGATCAAAATTTGTGAAAGCGCATTATAAGTGGGTTCAAATACTTCTTGGCGGGTTTTTCAAACATAGTGAAACGTTGGAGCGGAATATAATAATGTGGCCAAGATTGCGTTTAAAACTTGGAGCGGGTTCAACGCTCTTGTCAGCACCAGCTACGCTTTTTACCAGTTGTTTCCTGCCCTTCGCCCGGAACGGCTCGTTGATGCCTCTTCGCCACGTGTGAAGGAATATCGTTGCCACCTCACGGAGGAAAGTTTCCAAGGCTAAACGTTGCGTTCACCACCTCCCTAGGAATGCGTAAATGATGTTTAGTAGCCACCCATATCAATATCTCGTCATCCTCCCCACGCATAACACCACGTACACCGTGTTACTAATCAGTGTTTCGGTGGAGGCGGGCATTTTTTGGCTATTCTCCAGCGTGGATTTAGCCATGACAGCACGAAAAATGGCATATAATTTCATCCTGAATGCAGGCGCATGGATTTAGCTGTGGATTCAGTTGTGACAGCGTGGAAAAATGGAAATATTATTCCATCCCGAATGCATACGCATAGACTTCGTTGTGACAGCTCTGTCATTGTCATAGAATATTGATTTGTGCAGGGAAAAGCAGAAACGCTCATTTGAAAAAACACACAGCGACTATGGAACATTATTTTCACAGGACGACGGAGGAAAAATCGTGGCTCATACACCAGATAGCGTTCTCTCTGTCATACCTATTGCCTGTGCGTTGGAATTAGAATCGATGGAGCCCAAAGAGCTATGATCTGTCGTTGCATCTGTCTGAATCGATGGAGCCCAAAGAGCTGTGATCTGGAGTTTTGAGTTCAACACAGGAATCTTGAGTCCTGCCTTTCAGTGTGTGAATTAAAATCGATGGAGCCCAAAGAGCTATGATCTGGAGTTTTGAGCCCAGCAGTCCTGCCTTTCGGCGTTGGAATTAGAATCGATGGAGCCCAATGAGCTATGATCTAGCGATGCATCTGTCATAGAAATTCACAGATAAAATTTTAGTCATGGTTTCGTGGAGAGATTGCACGAAGCTCTCGACCACTCGATTCTTCTAAGGAGTTATGCATCCAGCGCAGGTTAATGCTCTTGAAAGTTTACTCCAAACGCTATAGAGATCCTAAACGTTGAACGTGTGTTTGCCAACTTTCTGTGTGGTTAATATCTAGAACGTCGTTATCCAAAGTGGGCAGAACATTGCAGGAGATGTCACGGCGTAACCCAACTTTAGATGATCGTGCGTTAAGTGAGATCAAGCTCGATTCAATAAGGAGTCAATGGCTAATCAATTCGCGTAGTTGTACGTCGGTTGTAGCAGCAAGAACGCGACCATGCGACCCCCTGATCAAGTCGCAATCCATCCTGGGTCGCTGAGTCGCAGCATACCCAAAAACAACTGAGTGTGACTTGCCCAACATTTGCGACTATGCGACCTCTGTCAGGTCACATTTCTTCCAAGTCCCAAGTCGCAAATCTATTTGACAGATGATATTTGTGACCCTAAGACCTCTTTTGATATTGCGACTCACGTAGAGATCAAGTCGCGCGACCCCTCCAGGTCGCTGAGTCGCAATGCACGCTGCTGGACAGAAAATGTGACCATGCGACTGTGCGACCCCTCCAAGGTCGCAAGGTCGCAGAATGATATGTCCACTAAAAGGTTGCGACCCATGAAAGCTCCGACCATGTGACCCAGTTTCAGAACGGCCTTTTTCTCCAAGAGAACAGGACTACACAGGGGTCCAAGCTAATTGTTAAAATCCCTTGATATTATCTGTTAATATGCTCCTTATGCATCTGCGTTTTCTTTTATTATATCTTTATTTTTCTTCAACATGCAGAAACATATTCATGTGGATGAGGCTAATCGCTAATCTAATGTGCTTACACGCAGGTAACATGAGGAGATTGTAATGACGACCTAGACAAGGAAGTTTTTCGCTCACCCAGAAGTGTGGTTCATGTGGCGGGAGCTAAGACTATCTCAACGGGAAGAAGGTGAAAAGGATAAAACCCCAGGTCGCACATCATCCGAGGTCGCAGGTCGCACATCTACCAAGGTTGCTAAGTCACATCCCTTAGTAAACGCTCAACGACGTGACCCAGTGACCCAGCGACTGGGTCGTTGGTCTCAAATCCGGCAAGGTCGCAAGGTCGCACTTCCCCTGTTCCCGAGATTTACGACTTCGCGACCCCGCGACCTAGTCGCAAGGTCGCAAAACTCAATCAGGTCGCAGGTCACAGAACAGAATAGGTCGCAAGGTAGCCCAACGGTCAGGAATATGAAAGGTCAAGGAAGCCCAAAGGGCAAGATTTGCATGATAAATACTCCCTCAGGAGCTTGTAAAAGGGGATCTTTGGTTTGGGACTCGAGCAAAGTACATTGTATTACTAGTAGATTATACATTTAATGATGAATACAAGAATTTTGAAAAATCCCTTTGTGGATATGCTGTTGTTTTATGTATGAGCACTCTTGAGTATTATATCTTCAGTTTCTGAACATCTTTAGATTAAGGGAACTGCATCTTTAATTCACATCACAGTTGCATAACAGTTTGCTGAGTATGTTAATGGTGGTTGAGTTTATTTCACTTTCTTAGCGAATGTTGATGACTTTGTTTATCTGCATTTGTGTTATCATTTAAACTTTTAGGAAGTGAAGGGTGTTCTTGCCGTGAGGAAATGTTTCCTTTGCGGTTAGAACAGTTTACAAGCATGTCCCTAATGAAGTGTTGCTAACAACACTTCCTTCGGTCTCCATGCTTTATTATTTCCTCTTGCTACTCATAGTACTTCATGTACATTTAATGCATCAATCATATGTCTTGTATCAGTTGATTAGGTGTGTACCCACTGTTTTATAGAGTTTAAGCGAGACCCAAAGCAAAGGAGAAATCAGTGGTAGCCAGACCCACACCCCGGACGGGATCCCTATTCCAAACGGTTCAAGGTCTAATTGGGACCTTTTACCGGGGAGATCCCCTGCTGTTGGCCGAACAGATTTTCCCGTCAACAGAAGGTAGGAGGATTTTCACCCTCTGCCTTTCTAATTTCTTCAATCGTGGCGGAAAAACCATTAAAACCCTGCAAAATACGAACAAAAATTATAAAATCCATGCCTATATAGGTTTACTGCTTCAGAAGGCATGTGGAGGAAGCATGTTTGTTTGATGCCATCATCCAACGGTCGAGATTGATCAGAGGAATCAAAGGGAAGGTGGAAGAAATGTTTAAATCGGAGCTGTCGATCGCGCAGAGATCGACGGTCGGGAGTGGAGGCGAAAAGTCAAAACGGGGAATCAGGGCGAAAAAATGTGGGCCGTCAATTTGCAGATCAGATCAACGGCAGAGATGCTTCAATGACCGTGCCGTAGCCTGGTTAAATTTTTGGAATCTTCGGTGAGTGATAGCCGTTGGATGGGCTGCCTCAGATCTGACGGCGCGCATCAATATCGCGCGGGGTCCACGTCCGAACTTTAATGCACGATGGATAATGGTTTTATGAACAGTGCTCAGGACACGCGTCGGCCAACGTATGGAATCGCTGCCGATCAGGAAAAAACCTCCCTCGTCCAAAGGCGGTGCGATGGATACCACGTGGTTTTTGGAATGGTGAGTGGAATGCGGGGACCACCGGGGAGATGGACTCCGCTCCGTCGATCTGCAGATCAGATCAATGGTGGAGATCGGCTGAAAATTTGAACTGGCGGAAATTTATAATATAATAAAACCGACGAGTTTTAATATATAACCAAAGTTTTTAAACTTTGGGCGGAAATAATTAATACTAAAAATGGCTTGGCGCCCGATTGCGGGGCCGTGGTGCATATGGGAGATAATAAGACCGGAGGCTTATGAAGAAAGGGCTAATAGGCATCGGAGGACGCGATAAACGCTTGGAAGACTGGAGCTTGGTTTCAACATCAGGGCATATGAAATGGAAGGGTTAGAGACTTAGCCCAAGGGGGCTTAAGTCTATGACATATATAAAAAATGTGATTTTTATGGATTTCCAATGGTTTTCAAGGGAAATTGAGGGTTCCAATATAGTTTAAAAATGAGTTTTAAACTATGTAAAGAGGATTTTCACGAAAGGGAGAAAAGGAATCATAAAAATAGAGGAGTTTTATGGAGAAAAAGGGGAGAAAATGAAAGTTATTTTTGGGAGAAGGGGAAAAGGGAAATGGTGCTTGCAGCAATATTCTAGCTTGGAAAACAGCAGGATTTCTGAGTTCTGAAGGGAAAACAACAGTGAAGTTTTGGACAGAGGAAATGCATGAGGCCTTCAAGAGTCTTCAAGAGCTAACACTTTCTAGTAATAAAATTTGTTCCTTGAAGGCTCAAAAAGTCTTAGCCACCTTTTTGATATAACAAATTTTATAGGTGGCTAACAGTGGCTCCACTTGGGGATGGTGCCTTCTTGAACGCATCAAGAACTTCAGACCTGCATTCTCTGGGAGGCTGACTTGTGCCACATCCATTATGTTCTCTAGGGGGCTGATCAGTTTCCTCATCCATTGGGTTTCCTTTCTTTCTGTGGATGATGTGCTCTGAAAACATGTTAGCAGTCACAAAAATAATGGATCTTCATCAATACAAGATTTCTACCTGCCCAATCCTACTGATCTAGCATTTTTTCTTCATTAGAGTGCACTTGGATTGGAAAACTCTTTTCACAACATTTTATTCTTTTGAAAGCATAAAACTAATTTAATTCTACTCCTTATTTCTCCCTGAACTCAGATTAAACGGTTGAGTTCATATGCTTCTCTACCTATTCTACCATTTGTTGGGATTAAACTGTCCAACAGATTTTTATTCTCTAAATTCTAAAACATAAATTTAAAAATATTCAAGTCAAGATTAAACTGTTTGACTTGCTGTGATCTATGGCATAAAAACAAGTTGCACATAGACATTTATTTTGCAGAAAATTTAAAACAAAAATGGAAGGCTTAATATCTGAAAATTCAAAGCACTTCCTTCATCTTTTTTACAGCTCTGTCTTAACTTTTGCTTTGAGTTGTTCCTTCTTTGTTCTCTGGTCCATATTTTGAGCTAATTAGAACCAGATTTACATCTTCTTTGACTCAGAAAATAAAACAGATTTGAGTCATTTTCTCTTTGGAAACTGAGGTTCAGATTTTGATCTTGTTTGAACCTTTAATTTATATCCTAATCTATCTACTGATAAGCCAAGATTTAAATAGTTTGGAAAATCCAATTCACTATCCCATCAGCAGAAAATTTAAAGCTAATTAGTCAAGATTAGGTTGTTTGACTAACTAGAAGTGTGTTCTTTAGGAGTGGCATTTGAGCTTGCACACTTTCAGAATTTGTTTCTCTTTTTTGGTATGGGGCTATACCTTTCTTGTTTTCACAATCTGCCCTCTTTTCTTTCTTTTCTTTGTTTTTTGTATTTTTGAATCTTTGATTTTTCTTCAAAGAAGAAAAAAACAACTAATCTACATGCTCAGAATTGAGCTTTATTGACATTCCTATCTAACCTACTCTAACTTGGAATATTTACATATTCATATGATACAAAAATGCCAATGCATCCAGTCAAGCAATTGTAAAAAAGGGGAGAAGAACTGACTGCTCATCAGAGACAACCATAGGGTGCTCTGCATGTGGATTTTCAAAACTGAAGCCACCAGTAGTGGTGACCATTTCTGATGTATTTAGCTCTTGAAAAGGATTAATACTTGAGGAGCTAAGCCAATCAGGGCCTCCATGTATTCTGCCGCAGGATCAATCAGAACATGATATAAACTTTCTTCTTTAAGGCCTGCCATGGCTGGTAGGTTGTCTATATCCCGGGAAGCTTCAATCACTGCATCTGCATTGTGGCCTTTGTAATCAGACTCCTCTCTTTCTTGGCTGGGAATATTTGGCATATGAGCATCAGCCAGGAATACCTCTCCTTCCACTGGATCAAGACAGAGATGTCTATGGGAAAGAAGGTCTTCCTCATCTTCACTGTAGCCTGAACTGAAGGGCTCATCATATATGGCAGGGCTGTCCTCTTCTACCCCTGACCGGTTCTGCTAGAGTGAACTAAACTCTGTGAAAAAACTAACATATTCTTGAGCAGGGGTTGCTTTGATTACCTTGACCGTTTCAGGCGAAGGCTTCGGATATTCATCTTGCTCAAGATTTTATTCATGTCTTTCTTCCTTGTCCTCTGCGTTGAAAAGTTGTTGGCTTCCATCTTCTTTACAATTATTATTGATGATTTGATATATAATAGAGTGAATATTGAATGAATCTTCATCTTCTATCATGCTTTCAATGCTTTCTTCATCAGTATCATAGATGGCCTGCATTGGCTCATCATTGTCTTGGAGTTGATGGTCACGATCCTCCTCCCCTGAATCTATTGATGATGGCCCTGTAAGCTCGGCTTCCCTTTGGAAAAAACCATCATCAGACAGATTATCATTAGATAAATTATATTTATAAGCAATGTTACCCATCAAACCTTCTGGAATCTCAGCAAGTCTTTCCTTGAAATAGTCTGCAAGTTCATTTTCTAATTCAAACTCTGGTTCATCATACATTCTTTGCATGTGGCTTCTGTCTTGCAGTGGTCTGGTTTGTCTTTCTTGAGGACAAGGTGTAGGTATCTCCCAATCATTATTTCTGGTTTCAACCCAATATTCTTCCTCTTCTATTTTTAGCAAGGTATTGGCTACCTCTATCGTTATTTCTAGCTTGTTTTCTAAAGAGATCTACCCTTTCTGCTCTGTTCGGTCCTTCCTTGTTGCTTTCAATCCTTCCTCCCTGCACTTTATTTTGTATTCGACAGTAAATGCTATTCACTGCATTTCCTCTAGGCTCGAAGGCTCTCTTTCTCTTATACGGAATTCCACCTTGGGTTCAAAAGAACTAGGACAGTGCAGTAGAGCCCATCTCAAAGGTGGTTTTACATCAGAAGGTATCTCATTGTACACCTTATTGAACCTGGTTGAAAACTCCTGTACTGTCTCCACCAGTTGTCTTCTCAAATTCTGATATTCTTCTAGGATGAGGAAAACATGTACCGGGACTGCCCATCTATCAAGGAAAACTCGAGCAAATTGATGAAAGCTTAATATGCATGCAGTTGGAAGGCTTTTAAACCAACTATTTGAATTTCCTTGTAATGAAAAGGTGAACATTCTAATATGCACATCATATTCTTCTATTTCATATAATTCAAGTACATCCTCGAGCATTTGGACATGCTGGTCAACAGTGATTTTTGAATTTTCTTCATTAAAAGAGGGCAGCTTATCTATAAGTTCTGCAGGAAGGGGCTGGAAGATAAGAGGTAAAACCATAGGCTTATATCTTTCTATGAGATTTGTGGGTGTGGGTAGAGTGACAGGAGGCTCATGGCTGTTTGAAAATTCTTTGGAGGTGGGAGATATAACATGAGGCTCTTGTCCCATCAGATTTTTCACAGGGGTACAGGTTTGCTCACGATCTGAAGACTAAGGTCTGAGTTCTTTCCCATACTCAATGTTGGTTTCATCTTTTTACACTTGATTAGGCTTAAAGTAGGACAGAGCATAGTGATAGACAAAAAAAATGAATTCTTTAAACCAGATCCAACCCATATGTTCTACCCTTCTATGAGGCCTGGCCATCCTTTAGTTTCTTCCTTCAGTGAATTTTTTGAGAGTTATGGAGTGTGGAGTCGCCAGGTGGATGCGGGTGGATGAATTAACTATTTGAAGCGGTCAACCCACTATTTGAAGCGGGTTGTTGTCCACCATCATCAATGAGATACCAATCTAAAATCTAACCAGAGAGATATTAAGATATTGGGTCTTCTAAGTGCCTTAGGAGTGTGTAAGATAAATGCACTCAATTCTATGAGTGGAGTCGCCGAAATATTGGCTCCTGTAATCAGCAAGATTGGAAAATTCAGGCCTCGAGGGGGCTTTTATCGTTTCAACCACTTTGGGATTCTAGGATCTAGCCCTCACGAATCCGGAGAGGGATCTCTCCAATTAGTGCAAATATGGATTTGTCTTTGAAGTTTGGGGTTATATTATTAAGCTAGTTATGAAGGCCAAGGGTTTTGTTTGTTTTTTGGATGGTTGAGCATGAATATTGTTTGAGGTGGAAAATCCTAAGTGCAAAGAGTTTCAAAGGTGAGAAGTTGCAAGTGAATAGAACAGCTTTGGCTAAAGAGATAGATCTAACGCTGGTTTTTAGTCCATTGGGCTATGGAGTCATAATAGGGCTTTAATTGAACAACAACATCAAGAGTGATCCAAGGGGCAAGTCATCTACATCACAAGATTATTGAGATTATAATTATGGAATGGAAACAATAAAGTGTTGAAAGGGGTGGAAACTGATAATAATTTCACAAAGGATTTATAGTCGTTCCAAACAAGAAAAGCCTCTTAAGTAACTGTTTAAAACCAACCAAGTGCAGGGCTAACCATTGACTTCTTGGGCAAGTTTGTATTAAAGCAGCTTAATTGACAAACAATCCAATAATCCACATAATTACTTTCAGAAAGTATGAAAACACATAAGAGAAGGCAGTGTAAACTTAAGATCGGATAAAGTACTTTTAAACCTAGTCTGCTTTCGGTCAGCACCCGAAACTTTCGAATGTTTGCTTTTGGAGAATAGAAGCTAGAAGCAAGGGGCAAACCATCACTTTTCTAGTCTAACTTTAATAAGCAAAATAAGGAAAATAAATTTCAAGAACAATGTTTAAAGAAAACAGTAGGACGAGGGAACTCCAACATTCTTAACTGCTTAAATTGTATTAAATCATTCTTAAACAAACAAATTGGAGGAAAAAATTGAGATAAAGCTTTTCAGTCAGAGAAGGTTACTGATATACAGTAGGTCCTAACTTTATAAATGTTGTTCTTTATCAGAGAATAGTGAAAAATATGACATACATAGAAGGAAAACAATAACAAAGAGAGGGGCACTTACCAATGATATAGACCAGGATCCCAAGAGACAGCTTGTTATTGATGTCAAACCAGTTACAGTACTCAGGTCCAATGTTTCAGTTCAGCAATCATCTTCACTATCCAGCCTAACTAATCTAACACAAACAGAGCTTCAAGGGCCAGTGAACACTATTTACAATTAGAAGTTTAAGCTCAAGTGTATTTCAAAGTTCTACAACCAACCCCTCTCTCATCTTCTACAGTAGTATATATATAAGAATGAGGAGGTGAGATCTGATAAAAGATCTCAATTACAATTAATACAGACTTAATGGCTTCTTGGCCTTTAAGGGGCTCAATGAAGAAACTTACAATAGGTGTCTTCTGCATTAAATGTTTTTACATAAAGATTAAGCTCGGTGGGAGCTTTTGTTAACCTTTGAGGCTCAGTGTGGTGTCAAAGTAACTTTGCAGATGTTTGTCATTAATTTTCCTGCAAAATTTACCTTTTGATAGTGTTGTGAGGCAGATATCCGGTCCTCATTAATAAATTCAGCCTCTGATTGAATACTTTGAGGCACAGGTGGCATTTTAGTAGCTAAGAGGAATCAATTTGCCTCAGATGTGGCGGTGGAGGCATTCCTGTTGATAAAACACTTAAGATCTTATTTAAACTATGTTTTAAATCGGGGATTAGGCTTTTGATAAGCATCTTAGACGTAATCCCCACTATAGCTGTCTTTAATCTTCTATTCTGGCATATTTCTGGTTTTCTGCACTGATACTCTTTCACTGTGCTTGATTCATGTTTTTATGCTGGTGTGCAGGGCTGCGTAGGGGTCGAATGGCATCAATGCCTCACGAATCATTGATAAAACGTGAATTCTAAACCCTGCGATGATTTTCTTTAGTGAATCGAAGGCAGGAGGATCGTCACCCTCTGCCTTTGAAATTTCTTCAGTCATGGCGGAAAAACCATTAAAACCCTGCAAAATACGAACAAAAATTATAAAATCCATGCATATATAGGTTTACTTCTTCAGAAGGCATGTGGAGGAAGCATGGCCATTGGATGGCATCATCCAACGGTCGAGATTGATCAGAGGAATCAAAGGGAAGGCGGAAGAAACGTTTAAATCGGAGCCGTCGATCACGCAGAAATCGATGGTCAGGAGTGGAGGCGAAAAGTCAAAACGGGGAATCAGGGTGAAAAAACATAGGTCGTCGATCTGCAGATCAAATCGACGGCAGAGTTGCTTCAATGACCATGTCGTAGCTTGGTTAACTGTCTGGCATCTTCGGTGAGCGATAGCCGTCGGATGGGCGGCCTCAGATTGGACGGCCTGCATCAATATCGTGCGGGGTCTACGTCCGAACTTTAACATGCGATGGATGGCAGTTTTATGAATAGTGCTCAGAACACGCGTCGGCCAACGTCTGGAATTGCTGCCGATCAGGAAAAAATCGCCCTCACCCAAAGGCGGTGCGATGGATACCACCCGGTTTTTGGAATGGTGAGTGGAATGCGGGGACCACCGGGGAGATGGACTCCGCTCCATCGATCTGCAGATCAGATCGACCGTGGAGATCGGCTGAAACTTTGAACCATCGGAAATTTATAATATAATAAAACCAACGAGTTTTAATATATAACCAAAGGTTTTAAACTTTGGGTGGAAATAATTAATACTAAAAATGGCTTGGCGCCCGATTGCGTGGCCGTGGGGCACATGGGAGATAATAAGACCGGAGGCTTATGAAGAAAGGGCTAACCAGCATCGGAGGACGCGATAAATTCTTGGAAGACTGGCGCTTGGTTTCAGCATCATGGCATATGAAATGGAAGGGTTAGAGACTTAGCCCAAGGGGGCTTAATTCTACGACATATATAAAAAATGTGATTTTTATGGATTTCCAATGGTTTTCAAGGGAAATTGAGGGTTTCTATATAGTTTAAAAATGATTTTTAAACTATGTAAAGAGGATTTTAATGAAAGGGAGAAAAGGAATCATGAAAATAGAGGAGTTTTATGGAGAAAAAGGGGATCAAATGAAAGTTAGTTTTGGGAGAAGGGGAAAAGTGAAATGGTGCTTGCAGCAGTATTCTGGCTTGGAAAACAACAGGATTTCTGAGTTCTGAAGGGAAAACAGTAGTGAAGTTTTGGACAGAGGAAAGGCATGAGGCCTTCAAGAGTCTTCAAGAGCCAACACTTTTTAGTAATAAAATTTGTTCCTTGAAGGCTCAAAAAGTCTTAGCCACCTTTTTTATATAACAAATTTTATAGGTGGCTAACATCCAGCACAAAACCTTCACAAGATATTTTGGTGTCGACGTGGAATAAATACTATGGTAGTCCAGCCATTGATCAACCTACTACCTCGACAATGAATCCATCTAATGAATTGGTACCACCTCTTGTTATTCCTGAATTAACAACTAAGCCACCAAAGGGAGTATTTCATAAATCAACATATAATCCTCGAGCAAGAGCTACACAAAATTATAATATAGTTGAAGATTTGGCTCAATCCCCTTCAGCTATGTTTTCTCTTGAGGTATTACAAAATTGTCCCTCCCAGAAGCAGGCATTATTGTCATCCATTGGTCGAATTGATCTGACTGATTATAATTTTGTTGTCTTTAATCATATGGGCTATGTGCCTCAATTACCAGCAGAATTAGCATTCTCCATACAAGTAAATCTTCTCAATCACCTTGTTCATCGCACTATTATTGATGAGGGATAATCTACGTGCATTATGTCTCTAAACTATTGGAAGTCACTTGGCTCGTCACGATTATCACAATCATTAATGACATTGAAGGCTTTTGATGGAAGAACATATAAACCTTGTGGTATTATAAATAACCTACAAGTTGAATTAGGGGGAAAAACAGTAAGTATTAATGTTGAGGTTGTTGACGGACCCCTTGACTATAATATTTTACTCGCAAGACCATGGGTGTATGCGATGACTGCCATTCTTTCTACATAATTTAGAATGATTTCCTTTCCACATAAAGGTACAATCACAGTCATTAATCAATTATCCTTTTTTTCCTCCGCTTCACAGGTAACTGGAAGCATTCTGTATATTCACTTACCCAAACTAGAAATTCAGAAAATTGGTGTAGGACTCTTAAAGGATTCCACTCTAATGGAAACCTTTTCATTACCACCACTCACGACGTCGACAAAAATTGCAAGCATAGAGACCTGCTACATGATCTCTTCCACTCTATTTGGCTTAAGGAAGAGTACAGGTGATTCTGATATTTCTACATTGGATGATGTTTTACCACTCAGCCCTATTGAGCTACAATAGCAATCAATCTATTTGGCTTGGGCGGAAAATCTGAAATCAGCATCACCGAGTGTTTGGGTTGATCGTTCATTAGATTTTGGTACTCTATTTGATCCATTTTCCTCAAAATTTTTGACAGATGAAAATATTTTCGAAGCTATGGTGGCAGAAGGAGAACCATGGGAAGATTATAATCATCATTCCCATCTTCCAAATTATGAATAAAATAATCTTAGTGAACTATATCACCCATCCATTCAAACTTTATTTTTGAATTCTTTTCTGATTAATGAGATTGAATCTGAGCTAAATTTATCTAATATCGAAGAAACGATTTCTATCGATATTTCGACTAAACCTGGCGTTGTAGAAAATATTCATGTCGGTGTATTTTGTTCTCCATCAGAACTTGATTCATATCACTCTCTTTTTCGTGAATTTCGTGACGAATTCACTTGGTCTTACGAGGAAATGCCAGGCATAGATACTAGTATAGTTGAGCACACTATTAATATGTATCTTGATGTCAAACCGATGCATCAACTGCTTCGTCCTGTTCATCTGAAGAAAGTCGCTGCCATCAAAGCAGAAGTTGAAAAAATTTTGCGTGCTGGTTTCATTTACCCTGTTCCGCTAACTGAGTGGGTTTCCAATATTGTTCCTGTTATGAAAAAAACAAGAAACCATTAGAGTGTGCGTCGATTATCGGGATGTCAATCAGGCTTGTCCAAAAGACAACTATCCTACTCCCTTTATCGACCAGATTATTGATGATTGTGCTGGATGCGAAATATTTTCGTTCATGGATGGATTTTCCAGCTACAATCAAATCAATATCTACCCAGATAACCAACATAAGACATCATTCATCTATCCCTGGGTCACATTCGCATATATTAAACTTCCGTTTGGTTTAAACAACGCTGGGGCAACTTTTCAGAGAGCAATGGATTATGCTTTCAACGACATCAAGCACATTTTTCAACGATATCTAGATGATTTACCATCGCATTCATGAAATCAGACTAATCACTCGATGCATTTGAGAGCCATTTTCTTACGCTACCGACACTACAAGATATGCCTCAATCCACACAAATGTGTGTTTTGTGTTGGTTCTAGTCGATTGCTCGGATTCATAGTCTCAAAAGAAGGAATTCGAATAGACCCACTGAAGGCCATTCTTGATTTTCCTGCACCATCAAACTTACTTCAGATAAAGAAAATTCAAGGAAAGGATAACTTCCTAAGAAGGTTCATTCCAAACTACGCTGAAATGGCTAAAGGATTTACTCGATTATTGAAAAAAGGAGTTCCCTTCCATTGGGACCAAGTTGTGCAAGCTTCTTTTGATGTTTTCAAGGACCATCTTGTCCAATTGTCATTAATGTATCCTCCTAATTATGAAAATTATTACTTCCTATATATCGTCGCGGCTGAAACGACCATCGCTATGGTTTTGGTCCAAGTAGAAAATGGAATTGAACATCCGATCTATTATTTGAGTCGTAATCTCAATGATACAGAAGTTAAGTACTCGTACATTGAAAAGCTTGCCTTGGCAGCTGTTCAAGTTGTCCAAATATTTCGTCATTATATCTTGCTCTGAAAAACAACAATAGTTTCGGATTGCAACCCCATGAATTACATCTTATCACGTCAATTGCTAGGGGGAAAATATTAAAAATGGATTGTCATTTTGTGGGAATTTGATTTGGAATTCATCAAATCCAAATCAAATAAGTCTTTAGTTTTGGCTGAGCTTCTCTATGACCTTCCCTCTAATAGTACTGCAACTATGTCAGAACCATCTATTCTAGACGAGTCTTTGTTTCTGTTCTGATCATCTGATCCCTGGTATGTAGATTTCATCATTTATCTCCAAACCCAAACTTTTCGACCTAATACCTCTCGCTCTGATCAGCGACGTATTCGATACCAAGCCAAAGATTATCTAATCGTCGACGGTACACTTTATCGTCATGGTGTCGATACCATTTTAAGGAGGTGCCTCACTCATGAGGAGGCCGAAAAAAGTATTAAATTATTTTCATGCTGGGGCTTGTGGTGGACATTTATCTAGATATGCTACCGCGCAAAAGATACTCTGCGCCGGTTACTTTTGGCCTACTATTTTTTGAGATTATATCCTCCCAGTCAGAAGTTGTCATGCATGCCATATTTTTTACCGTAAAATCTGCAAACCACCAGCGCCAATGCATCATGTTGTCTCTACTAGACCATTTATGAAATGGGGTATTAAATTCATGACCTGTAACCCTCCTTCGTCCGGAGGGCATGGTTATATTATTTTCGCAGTCGGCTATTTTACCAAATGGGCCGAAGTGATGCCTACATTCAACAACACAGGACAAATAGCTGCATTATCTTTCATCAACCATGTTATTGCACGGTTTGGGGTCCCACAGACTATATTTACGAATCATGGGAAGAATTTTCGCAACCATATGATGTCTGAATTGACAGCCAAGTTAGGATTGTCACATGATAATTCTACTCCTTGTTATCCACAATCAAATGGACAAGTTGAGGATATTAACAAAATTCTTAAACGAATGCTTCAACAAATGATAGGCGTCTGTAAAAGGAACTGGCACTTGATCCTGTACTCTGCCTTGTGGGCGTATCGAACCTAGGTGAGAAACGCGACCGGATTTACTCCTTTTCAATTGGTGTATGGCCTGGTGTTAGCCACCTATAATATTTCGTTATACCAAAAGGTGGCTAAAACTTTTTGGAGCCTCCAAGGAACAAATTTTATCACTAAAAATTGTTGGCTCTTGAAGTCTCTCTTAAGGCCTCATGCCTCTGTCCAGATCCCTTATTGCTGTTTACATCCTAAAAGCCTTTGAAATCCTTCAAAAATCCCAAGTTAAATACTGCTGCAGAACCCCTTGGTCCCCTTCCTTTCTTCCTCACTAACCTCATTTTCTATTCTCCATTTCCCATGGAAAACCCACAATTTCATGTTTATCCCTTTCCATTTCATTAAAATCCCTTTTATAAGGTTAAAAACCCACTTTTTAACCTTACTGAAACCTTCATTTTCTTCAAGAAACCCTTCAAAAACCATGAAAATACATGTTTTTATGTATAGAACTTAAGCCCCTCGAGCTTAAGCCCTTAGCCCCTTTCCTTCCATACGCCCGCACCCTGGAAACAAGTTCTAACCCTTTGGCGCTTATCGCAAAGCGTAGATCGCAGAATTTCCAAATTTTTATTTTTTAAACTAGTGCATCGCAAATATTTGCGCTGCGATCCATCGCAGATCGCAGATCACAATTTTCAGTTTTCCTCCAAAGAGCCATCGCAAATATTTTCGATGCGATCCATCGCAATTTCCGCCCATCGCATAATCTCAATATCGCATTTTCTCTCCGTCGCATAATCCGCCATCGCGTTTTCCACTTTTGCGATTTGCGATCAGTCCCATCGGGCCCACCATACGATCCCCTCGCCGCTCATATAAAATACGCCTTTTTCCTTTGTAAAATTGAAAAAACGTCATATTGTATTGTTTACAAAGGTTTTTCCGCTGCCTTCTCCCAACCGTCGATCTTGCACGATCAACGACTTAGATTTTATCTTTCTCCACCATTCTATGATTTCTCCAATTAATCCCGACCGTTGGATGATGCCATCCAACGGCCCTGCTTTCTTTGCACATCCTCCAATGCAGTTTAACCTATAAACGTAGGATTTCATAACTTTTGTTTGTATTTTGGAGGGTTTAACGTTTTTCGCTATATTCAGATGAAATTCGAAAGATGAGGGTGACGACCCTCCCTCCTTCGATTTATCAAAGGAAATCGTTCACAGGTGTCAAATTCACGTTTTCATCAGTGTTTCATGAGGCATTGATGTCGTATAACCCTGGGCAGCCCTGTGTAACAGCGAAGCACCAAGACTCTGGCACAGTCAAAGAGTATCAGCTGTAGAAGACCAGAAATGTGCCAGCACAGAGAATTGAAGACAGTTTTACGGGGATTACGGCTAAGACTGTTATCAAAAGCCTAATCCCCCAATCTAAAACATAGTCTGCAGAATACCTAAAGTGTTTTAGTTACAGCAAACCCTCCACCGCCACAAAAAGGAGGCGAATTGATTCCTCCCAGCAAATAAACGCCACCTGTTGCCTCAAACCTTTCAAACCATGGCCGAAGTAATTGAAAAGGAAGATTTTTTTCCTCAACGCAGCCAGGAAGTTACTTCTGCAAGGAAATCAATGCAAAAATATCTGTAGAGTTACTCCAAACATTACGCAAAGCCTCAAAGTCAAATAAAGTTCCCACCGAGCTTGATTCATAAATGCAAAACAGTTAATACAGTGATCCACCTGTAAACTTCTCCATCGAGCCCCCCAAAGGGTCGAGAAGTCTTGAATCTGTATTTATTGTCTTAAAATATCTTATCTCAAATCTTTTCCCCTCAGTCTTCTATAAATACTTCAGTAGAAGATGAGAATTTGTTGGTTGGTTGTTGATGTAATTGCTGAAGCATTCTAATGTAATTGAGCTGAAGGCTTCTGTTTGTAAATAGTGATTCACTGGCTCTTGGAGCTCTGCTTGTAACAGATATGTTAGGTTGTGAAGAAAGATGAACTAAAACACTGGATTTGAAGATTGTAACTGGTTTTAAGCATCAATACAAGCTGATTTATGGGATCCTGATCTATGTCGACGGTGATGTTATTTTCCTTGTGACTTGTTGTTTTATTTTTGTTTTCATTTTGTTTCATTTTCCACTATAAAGAATAGTTTAAACAGGGTTAGGACCTACTGTATATCAGTAACCTTCTCTAGCTGAGAAACCTTTATTTAAATGTTTTCTTTCAATCTGTTTATTCAGGAATGATTTAATTCAGTTTAGACATAGGAATGCTGGCATACCCTCGTCTTATTGTCTTAGCTGAATATTATTCTTGAATGTTACTTTCTGCATATGTTGTGTGAGGATGAACTGGAAGGAAGATATGGTTAGCCCTGGTCCCAGACTTGTCTGCATAACTGTCTGATTGTTTCCCTAGAATGTGTTAAAAGCTGACTAGTTTCAAAGTACTTATCAGATCTTAGGCCATTCTGTGTTATCTCTGTGATTGTCTTGAAAGTAACCCAGTAAAGAAGAGCGAGGAGAGGATTTGTGGTGCGCCCGGCCCGCTAGTTTCTGCTCCAAAATTTGTTTCCAAGTTTCCCTTTGTTTTAAGATGTCTTCTATTGAAAGTGTATCAAAGGCTGGCTAGTTTCAAAGTACTTACCAGATCCTGGGCTGCTCTTTGTTCTGCATCTGTTTATTTTCCCCTTCTTATTGTATCACTCCATTCCATAAATCAAACCTTAAAGAGATCCTTAGGCATAGATGACTTGCCCCATAGACCACTCTTGAACCTGACTTGCTTCAATTAAATCCTCTTATGACTCCATAGCCCAATGGATTGAAAGTTGCCACCATCTTTCATTTTGATCGAAGCTTACTCTTGTTGCTTGCAACTTCTCACCTTTGAGCCTATTTGCATGTAGATCTTTCCGCCTCTAACAGCAATCATGTTCAATCATCCAAACACAAAACCAAACCCTTTAACTTCATAACTAGCCTAATATCATTACCTTAAGCTTCCAAAGACAAATCCACCTTTGTACACATTGGAGAGATCCCTCTCCGGATTCAAGAGGGCTAGATCCTAGAATCCCAAAGTTGGTTGAAATGATGTTTTTTCTGTAATTGGACTCTGCCAATCTTGCTAATAAATTACAGAGACCTAACACCTGGAAGCTATCTTACCAATCCAATGTGAAATATCGTCATTAAAACTCGCGATAGACTTGTTACCTGACACCTCAGAAGAAGAAGCACATCTCCTTAAACTCATCCATCTAGATGAAACGCTTCGTGAAGTCCAATTGGCCAACGAATCACATAAGAGACATATAAAGGTGCAATATGACAAAAATGTCCAGCCTCGCATATTCTTAGAGGGCGACATGGTCCTTCTTTACGATCAAGAATATGATGTAATAGGTACAGGGAAATTCGAGCCATTATGGCATGGCCCCTATATTTTCAAAAGAGTTCTTGATAAGGGTGCCTACGAGTTAGTTGATTACGATGGGATTCCATTAGCATAGCCTAGAAATGGGTTTTATTTGAAATGTTACTATGCTTAATTATGAGCATAGTAATTTTTTGTATTATATTGTTTATATGTTTTTGATTTGCATTCACTATCTTAATTTGTTTTTTATAGTTTTATTGATGTTAGTAATCTGATTTACTTTTAATTGTAGATGATTGAATCTTCGGAACCATTTTTTGGATATGCTGATGGTGCTAGTTGTAGCACGCAGAATCTATCCTCTACAGTGTGGGCCATTTTTTCTCCAAACGGCGAGTTAGTGTTGCATTGAAAATTGTCATCCTGACGTTCTGCTATGTGTATGAGCTCATTATCACTCATACTTCCTCCTTTGCAAGTCTAACATATCAGTTCTTCATGTCAAGCCTTGAAAATAAGAGAAAAGTTCTTAAAAATCTCCTTAACTCTGGTATCGCACTTTCTCTTAATCTTGACTGCGGTCCCGCACCTAATGTTCATGACTCCTGCGTACCTGAACGCACTTTCTCTGTGTTATGGGTGCAGATCCCTGTAAAAGATTAAAAAGGCGCAAGTAAACTCAAAAAGCTCACTTTCAGTGAATTCTAGAAGCCTTTAGAAAGAATCTTGCAGTGGCAGAAATGCTCTTTTGAGGTTCATGTATCCCTTATCTTAATGAGCTAACCCCTTGATGTGAGGAGATTATCCCTTTGAAGGAGGATTCTATCCCTTCATAGTTGCAACTGAAACCTTATCTTTTGCACGGTAAAAAGAGGCATTGGGTAGCCTCAAAGGGAGTTCAAGCTTTAGAATTATTTGAGGTTAAGTGATGTTGGGATTCAGACTCATTTAACTGAGATTTTTGTGAGGAGAGATCACATACCTCTATCTGTCTTGGTTGGAAGATTGCAAGGCTTGTCAGAGTAGAGGAGATTCCTGCTTCGGACCCCGGGAAGCCCTGTTCAACATCAAGGCTAAGGTTGTCGGTAAACCTCGAATTAACCATGTCCAGGAGCCTGGGGTCACTTGTTGGTAAACCTCGAATTAACCATGTCCAGGAGCCTTCAAGGGGATTGAGCTTTGTTACTCTGCCCTTGCGCGTGGAATCGCATCATAGACACTTCCCCTAGTTGTATTTGTTACTGTTGGTAACCTTAGTGTCCCTAAGCTTAAGATTATTTCCTAAGGTGACGGTGAAGGAAAGATCTCACTATACCTAGAGCAGACATCGACTAGACTCACTTGGACTCTCTGGGGGGTTCTCTTCACACGAGATGGTTTTGTGAAGAAACTTGTCCCAGTTTGTTTCATTAAGCAGGTTTTCGGGGTAGCTGTTCCAACCGCCCTTTCTATATTAAATTTATACTAAGTTGGATTGTTGTGTAGATTAATTCGTCTTACGGACAAGACCGATCTCTCTAGTACTAAAAGTAACTAGCAACAAACATCCAATTATACTAATCTCTCTCTAAGCATATAAGATTCATAAAAACACTATATAGGTGTAAGGCCTACCTTATGTCCAGCGCTTGCTTAATCTCGTTGAATTCCTTCCCGTGCACTGAAATAACGTTCCTCATGAATCTGCAGTCACAAACAAGCAAAAAGATTACACAGCACCTGTATAGACATTATTATAAACCATGCTTATCATAATGATCAAGGAATTTATGACATAAACCATGAATAGACAGTTTAATGAGAGAAATGAGTATATTTGTATTAACTTCAAATAAAGAAAACCTTTACAACCTGTGCCTTGATGTTGTGCAGGTCTTCCTGGGGTCCGAAGCAGGAATCTCTTCTAATTTGACAAGCATTGCACTCTTTGAACCAAGACAGATAGAGATGAGTGATTTAACCTCACAGAAAGTCTTAGTTAACTGAGTCTGAATCTCAACAGCATTTAACTTCAAATATCTTAAGCTTGAACTCCCTTTGAGGCTACCCAAGGACTCTTTTTATAGTGGAAAAGAGGAGGTTTTTCTGTTTCAAATATGAAGGGATAGAATCCTCCTTCAAAGGTATTAGCTCCTTACATCAAGGGGTTAGCTCCATCAAGTGAGGGATGCATGAACCTTCTCAAAGCGTATCCATTCCCGAAAATTCACATCTAGAATCTTCTAGAATTCATCTGAAATTCACTTTTTATCTTTACTTTCTCGCCTTTTTGGGTTTTACAGAGGTCCGCACCCATAACATAAAGAACGTGCGATATGATTCCGCAGGAAAGCTTAATATTAGGTGCGGGACTGCAGGAAATGAATAGAGAAAGTGTGATACCAATGTTTAGGGGATTTTTAGGAACTTTTCTCTGATTTTGAAAGCTTGACATGAGGAGCTGATATGTTAGACTTGAAAAAGGAGGAAGTATGAGTAATAATGAGCTCATACTCATAGTAAAATGTCAGGATGACAGTTTTTAGTGTAACAAATTGCCCCCTAAAGTGAAAAGTTTGGAATAGATGAAGCTGAAGTCTGTCATATATGAAGAGTGCAGTACTTTATCATTTCAAAGATCATCCTGTGGACACCCCAGTCGGAACCTGTAAAAACATTCAATGCAAAATATATACATATATATGTCATCACTGAGGTAGGAATTCCCATACTCAGATTAAAACTAACTAGAAACTAACTCAAATCGTTCTGATACAGGAATGATTTTGAATACATCATAGTACAAATATATGTAGACACAATATGTGTCGAAATTTATTCAATTAGAAGCTTTCCTTCACCTCATTTTACCTCATTTTTCCCTTGTCCATTTCCATTTTAAACCCAATTGATCAATAAAAATAGTTAAAATTACTTCTAGAATGGTTTAAGTATGACCGACTTGTTGAATTTTGTGATTGTTGCCATTGTTAAGCATTTTGACCGGAACTAGCCGTTGCACGTGCATTCTCAGGCTAAACGCATTCTGCGGTCAATTTTGAAGTTTGAGCATGTCTGTGTGGCCACTTTGAGGAAAAACGATATGGGCATGATCCACGCCGTGTCTACATGGTTCGTCGTCGTGTCTACATGGTGTGTTGCTCGTCATGGAAGAGGAAATGGATTCTGGGTACGGTTATGCACGTGTGAACACATTTGTGAAGGAAGAATCCTACTAGGACTGTCACAGTCCAGGTGTCTTTTCTCCTTTACGCAGCCACCTTAAAGACTCCTAAGATGATTTGGATTAGGAAGACATCATTCCTAAATTATTGTAATTATTGTTACTTGCATTTACTTTATAAACTCTTGAGTAGGCCGAGAGCTTAAGTTAGAAATTTTGTGAAGATTTGCTGCTAGATTTTGGTGTAAACTCTGTGTTACGTCTTTTAAGACACAGAGCATTATGTTCAAACTATTGCATCGTTAATGGAGCAGACAACATTATCTTGAAGGCGTGATTTAATTGTGAAGTCGAATGCCGTCAAGTGGTAGAGGGCCCCTGCCCCTTGAACGGATTTCCTTAGCGTAAACTAGATAAGTTTTTCCTAGCTGTCTTTACGTTCTGCATATTGAATTAGTAGTTGTTGTGTTTTATATACCGTGGTCGTACTCATTCCAGTTCTTCCATAAGAAGACATTCTTCCAACAGACCAAAATGATGAATGATTGATGACTATGGTATTGTAGGATATCAGTTAGATTTGTATTTGTTTTAACTAGCCACTGTAGCCATAATTCGTTCCAGTTCTTCCACAAGAAGACACTTTGCCAATAAATTAAAACGATGAATGTTTAATGACTATGGTACTGTAGGATAGGAGTTGTATTTGTTTTAACTAGCTACTGTAGTCATAATTCGTTCCAGTTCTTCCACAAGAAGACACTTTGCCAATAAATTAAAACGATGAATGTTTAATGACTATGGTACTGTAGGATGGAGTTGTATTTGTTTTTAACTAGCTACTGTAGTCATATTCGTTCCAGTTCTTCCACAAGAAGACACGTTTCCAATAAATTAAAATGATGAATGTTTAATGACTATGGTACTGTAGGATAGGAGTTGTATTTGTTTTTAACTAAATACTGTAGTTATATTCATTCCAGTTCTTTCACAAGAAGACATTCTTCCAATAGATCATAACAATGAATGATGAATAGCTATAGTAACATAGGAATTAGTTGTAGTTTTTAGTCTTCACTATCATAGTTGCACTTGTCCTAATCACTCTTCCACAAGAAGAAATTCTTCCAAGACATCCTTACGAAGTTCAAGATATGACTGTGATGTGACAACTTAGTTTCATTTGCTTTCAGTTCATTTGCTTTCAATTGCATACAAGTCCACAGTCAAAATTGTTCTACCTCTTCCACAAGAAGGAACTCTTCCAAAATATCACTCATGATGAACAAACCGATTGTGTAACTTCATAGGATAGTGCATGTTAATTAGAATGCTCCGGAGTTTCATTTTGCATTTAATTCATGTCCAGCTACTTCATTTCAAAGTTTGATGATGGCTTAGGATTTAACATTGTTCTAGTTTAGAAGCATCTTAAGCTCATGTTTAAATCAATTCATTGCACTCATATCTCATAGTCACACTAACACCCTTTGCACAGTAGATCATTTTAGTTGATAGGATTCCTAAGACAGCCTTCATTATTTACAAATATCTTTTTGTTCTGAAAACCATCAGTGATCCATAACTTTAGGAACAGAAGATAACATCATTACAAGGTCTGAAATATCTCTGCAAATTCCTCACTATAAACAGAGCTTTTCCTCAACAGAACTACCCTGAAAAGAAACCAATAACTCTTGGAGAATATACTCTGACCTTCAATTGAAATTGCAGAATAGAACTAGGAATTAGTCATGGAATAGATGAGTTTAGAATAGAATATTGCATCATGATTAGTGTCTAATTGTCTAGTTAGAAAACTTGCATATTTAAGTGATCATTTCTCAAAGTCTAGTTTGTGTCATGTGTTTAAAAAGTCATCATCAAGCTCTTGTTTCTATTCAGTCATAGTTTAGATGTTGCTTCAATATTTTTGATTACATTTTCCATTCCATACATTAGGCTCAACTGTGTTCTTGACCACCAATTTCTTTTCATTAGTTTTCTAGACATTTCCATTGTAAACACAAAACTTCAAAAGACCAAAAACATCATAAATTAACATAAAAAGACCAAAACATCACAAAACACTACACACAACGCACTAGGAAACAAGCACCTAGGTACATATGGTACATTTCACTTCAGCAGTTTACAAATCCTGGTTGACAATTAAATGAACTCAGTTTGGGAGACTAGATTGAGGCACAACATTTTGGCGCCGTTGCCGGGGAAGTGAAAACTAGGTAACCTTTGTTTCTTAGCATCCAAAAACAATTTTATGCGTAGGGAGAGAGATTCAAGGGGAAGATTTATAAGCAACAGAGGCAGAAGTTTGACATCTAGAACACCACTTGTTTCATCTAGATCCAGAGCTAGTACACCTTCAACTCAAACCCATCTTCCATCTTTTACTGATCTTGGACTTCTAGAAGATCTAAGGTCACCTATTCCATTAGAGAAACCTTCCACTTCATCCACTAAACCTGCCATAGAAGAGGATCCAAAAACCTTTGTTGAGGATACAAACCTTTCTACTTCCACAGGAGAGTCAACCATGGCAGAAGAAGGAGGAGGAGGAGTTGTTAATGGAGAAAACACATTTGGAGGAGGTAGAGGAAGAGGTAGAGGAGAAGGAGGAAGAGGAGGTAGAGGTGCAGATGGAGGAAGAGGTAGAATAGGAATCTCTTTTGGGTTCCCTATACTTGATGGAGAAACCAATACAACCATGAAAAACATTTCACCTTCTGTCCTTCCGAACTTCTATGGACTTAAAACTGAGGATCCTGAAACTTTCTTATTCGAATTTGAAGTACTATGTAGGACTTATGACTACCTTCAAGATGCCCAAAAATTGAAATTATTTCCTTCAACTCTGAAAGGAGCAGCATTGAAGTGGTTTATGAGCTTAAACATTAGTTCCATTAGGACATGGGAAGACATGAAACAAGCATTTCTAGAGAGATACTTGGATTATTGTATGCCGGTTAATCATAAGGAAGAAGTGTTCAAGATGTTACAAAAAGAAGATGAAAACTTAGAAGATTTGTTGAAAAGATTTAAATACAACATAAAAAGGGCACAAATGGAAAACCTAGATCAAGACACTTTAAAAGCTCTTTTGTTGAAAACCATTAGGGATGAATGGTTGGATATCCTTAACATGATGGGAAAAGGGGATATATCACAACTCACATTACCTGAAATATCCGAGTTATGTATCAACCTTTCCAGAGGGAAATCCAAAACTGTCAAAGGTCCAAGAGATCCTGCTCTTGCAAGAGCAAGTAAATCTGCTTCTGGGACAGTAAGTAGATGAGAAATAGGACACATGCTTGATGATTTTAAATCTGACATCTTAGGGAGTCTTAGTGAACAAATAGACACCCTCAAGATACAAAACAAGCAAAAGGCTGAATCTGATGCCTTGGCAATCTTTTGTCCCAAATGTAGAAAGAAACATGCCTTGAGAGAGTGTCCTTTAGATGTAAAAGTTGTAGAAACCTGTGTTATTTGTTCTGAGAAACATGAGACCAAGAATTTTCCTTCTCTTCCTGGTCTCAAGGTTGTTTTTCAGGAAGAAACTCCTACAGATTCCACAGAATCTCTTAACTTTGTATCTAGAAGACCTTGGCAGGGATCTCAGACACAAGGATTCCATGATCAAATGTATAATCAACCTCCACCTTGGAATTCTTGGCAGCAACCTTGGCCCCAATTTCCAAATCAATCTCAAGCTTGGGCACAAGGATCACAAGGTCCCTATGGAAGATACTCTCCATATTATCAGTATCCACCATCCTATCCACCATATCCACAATTTTATCCTCAAAATTCTCAACAAAATTTTCCTCAAAATCTTCAACAAAATTTTCAACAGAATTCTCAACAACATCATTTGAACCAACCTCATCAAAATCAACCATTCCCTCAAAAAATCCAATCAATTACCAGCTCAGCCCATACCAAACCCCAATAATAAGAATCCTCAGAATACATATATGATAGAAGGACAACAATTTCCAACTTACTTAATTACTCCTCTAGACCTTAGTGATGTTCAACTTAGGTCTGGAAGGATACTTGAGAAGAGAAAACCTTCTATGATCATACAAGAACAAGATAATTCTGAGGAAGACTCCCTACGGGTTAATAAAAGTCTTGAGGAAGAAACATCCTTTCAAGGCCAAAACATTGAAAAGCTGAAACAAAAAGATCCAATAAGCCCAACTCCAGTATTAGAGCAACCATCCACATCTACTTCTATACCTCCCTTTCCGGAAAGATTACAAATTGACAAAGGTGTAGAAAAACAAATAATGGTGCCTAATTATGATTTCTTGGATGAATTGAGAAATGTTTGCATTAAAATTCGATTATTGCAAGCCATCAAGGAAATCCCAATTTTAGCCAAAACAATAAAGGAGTTGAGTATGAAGACAACAAAGAAAAGAATAAGAGAAACCAAGAAAATTCAACTGGTAGGACAAATAGCAGACATTATGATGGGTAAGACTACTATTCCAAAGTACCTTGACCCAGGAAATCCAGTTGTCAAAATTCACATCAATGGAATTGAAATTCAAAACACACTCATTGACTTAGGAGCAGCAATAAATATCATGAGTAGACAAATCATGGACAAGCTGAAACTTCCTAATCTTCTCTTTACACCCACACTATTACAACTAGCAGATAGATCTGTGATCAGACCAGATGGGGTAATAGAAGACATTCCAGTGTCCCTAGACTCTTGGGAGTACCATGTGGATTTCATGATCCTTACCCCCAAGAATAATCTAGGAGGCCATCCTGTTATACTAGGAAGACCTTGGTTGGCTACAGCTGATGCTTTTATTAGTTGTAGGTCCGGTGATATGTATATTTCTGATGGAAGTTCAACAAAGAAATTCACTTTATATACTCCAGCTAGGAAAATTACAGATCTAGATGACACTCAATGGATAGAGGATGAAGAATATTTGCAACCACTCTTCACAATTTTAGAAATTAGTGAAGATAATCAAATTCTGAATACTCTAGAAAATTTTGAATCTTCTCCAGAGCACAAACAAGAATCATTTCAAGAGAAATCCAATATTGAGTTCTTGTCATCTAGACAGATGTCTCTTCATTCTATGGACAAATTTGGCAGTTCTACAAGTGAAATTTTTCCAGGCAAAACTTTGAACATAAACAAAAAACTGGAAAAATCTCAACAAGAAGAACTAGTCAAAGTATTACAGAGACATTCTTCTGCATATGCATGGGAATACACTGACATGAAAGGGATAAGTCCCAAGACTTGTACTCATCACATCTATATAGAGGCAAATTGCAAGCCAATTAGACAACCTCAAAGACGGATGAATCCAAATCTTAGGGAAATTGTCAAGGAAGAACTACAAAAATTGTTAAATGTTAACTTCATTTATCCTATTTCAGATAGTCAGTGGGTTTCCCCTTTAGTAATTGTACCTAATAAAAATGGAAAATGGAGGGTGTGTGTTGACTACCGAGAACTGAATAAAGCTACTCTTAAAGACCATTTTCCCTTACCTTTCATAGATCAAGTATTAGATACATTAGCGGGTAAAAAGTACTTTTCATTCCTGGATGGATTTAGTGGTTACAATCAAATCCAAGTAGCACTTGAAGACCAAGATAAAACCACATTTACTTGTCCTTGGGGTACCTATGCCTACCGAGTATTGCCATTTGGATTGTGCAATGCACATGCAACATTCCAAAGGGCAGTATTAGGAATTTTTTCTGATCTGATACATGACTGTGTAGAGGTGTACATGGATGATTTTACAGTTTATGGGGATACATTTGAAGAAGCTTTAGAAAACTTGGAAAAGGTCTTAAAAAGATGTCAAGAAGCAAACCTTTCTCTTAGTCATGAAAAATGTTTTATGATGTTCACTGAGGGTATTGTTTTAGGGCACCACATTTCAGGGGATGGGATTAGAGTTGATGAAGCGAAAGTTGAAGTTATTTCTAACCTATCCATTCCAAGTTGTCAAAGAGAGGTAAGAAGTTTTCTAGGATTTACGGGGTACTATCGGAGATTTATAGAAAACTTCACCAAAATAGCATCTCCTCTCTTCAAATTACTCACCAAAGATTGTGAATTGAAGTGGACTTCTGATTGCCAGTTAGCTTTTGAAACCCTGAAAACCAAAATTTCTGAAGCACCTATATTAAGGGGACCTAACTGGAAGTTACCTTTTCATATCTCGACAGATGCTTCCGATACAGCTCTAGGAGCAGTATTGGGACAGAAAGATTTAATTCCCTGTGCCATCTATTATATCAGTAAAAAATTGACTCCTGCAGAGTTAAACTATACTGTAACTAAAAAAGAGTTTTTAGCTGTTGTTCATGCCATTAACAAGTTTAGACACTATATAACAGGCTATGAAACTTTTGTTCACACTGATCATTCTGCAATTAGATATTTAATGAATAAATCAATCACTAATGGTAGAGTTATAAGATGGTTGTTATTATTGCAAGAATTCAACATTACTATTCTAGATAGGCCTGGAAAACAAAACACTGTGGCTGACTTCCTGTCTAGAATTCAAAATATCAAAGATGACACTCCGGTTGAAGATCAATTTCCTGATGAATATCTTTTTGCGGTTTCTACTCAAACTCCATGGTTTGCTGATATTGCTAATTATTTAGTTTCAGGAAAATTTCCTTCAATTATGAATGCAAGGGATAAAAGAAAAATCATTAATGATAGTGCAAGATATTCATGGGTCGCTAATGAGTTGTACAAGACATGTTCAGATTTGATCATTAGAAGATGTGTTCGTGAAGATGAGATGCCTGAAATTCTCAAGGCATGTCATGATGAACCTTGTGGCGGACACTTTGCAGATAAGAGGACAGCCTATAAGATCCTTAACTTAGGATATTATTGGCCATCTTTGTTTAAATATGCAAGGGAATATGTCAAAAGGTGTGACAGTTGCCAAAGGGTAGGGAAACCTTCTCCTTCGGGTGAGATGCCATTACAACCTCAGGTACACATTGAACCTTTTGAAAAATGGGCCTTGGATTTTGTAGGACCTATTAGTCCTCCATCAAGACAAAAGAAATGCATATTAGTTTGCACTGATTATGTTACTAAGTGGGTAGAAGCTAAACCATTACTTGTTGCTAATGAATCATCTGTAGTTACTTTTCTTTTTGAGGATATTTTTACTCGTTTTGGTGTCCCAAGGGAAATTGTTACAGATCAAGGAGCTCAATTTACATCAAGGCTAGTGGAGCAAATGATGGAGAAGTACAAAATCGGACATAGAACATCTACTCCTTATCATCCACAAGCAAATGGTCAAGTGGAATCCACTAACAAAGTCATTGAAGGTATCCTAACAAAGACTGTTCATCTACATAGAAGAGATTGGGTAGATAGGCTTCCTGAAGCCTTGTGGGCCTATAGAACTACATGGAGAAACACAACAGGCCATACTCCTTATGAGCTTGTTTATGGAAAGAAAGTTTTGTTTCCTATAGAGTTCCAAATCCAAACATTCAAGATGGCAGTTCAGCTAGGACTTGATCTAACGGAGGCACAGAAGCATAGACTTGAGCAAATTAATGAATTGGATGAGATCAGACAAGATGCAGTTCAGAAAACGAGTCTAGTCCAACAGCAAAGGGCTAGATGGCATGACAAGTACATCAAAGAGAATAAATTTAAAGAGGGTGATTGGGCTCTCTTGTTTGATTCAAAATTCAAGGATTTTCAAGGGAAATTTCAGACACATTGGCTTGGGCCATATGAAATTGTTCGAATTTTTGATAATGGGGTAGTAAAAATCAGAACTATAGATGAAGAAGAGGTCAATTTTCTTGTGAATGGCCATAGACTGAAGCTATACCACAAGCCACTCTCAAGAGAAGAGTTTGTCAAAAGTTCCAAGGAGACAATGATGTGAAGTTAATGAAGAAGAGTCTCTCTTCTTCATCAACTTGATTAAATTTTCTGAAGCATTTCTCTTTTGAAAAAAAAAATATATATAAAAAAATAAAAATAAAAATAAATAAATAAATAAATAAAGGTATAAACATGAAAACCAATCACTGATTGGCATGTTTATACAGAAAAGATAGGGTGAAAATCAGAGTTTCTCTGACACTCTAACTTTTCCCATTTTTGTTTCTAAGCAGTTGTTATAAAAATCATAAGTTCAGTGCCATAGTACTTATGATTCATTTCATCTCATTCCATTCACTATCCATCCATACTTCATCTCATCCATCATTCACATTTCACTCCATTTCATTCCATTCATTTCACTCCATCTTCCATTCACTTCATTTTCATGTCAAAACATAGAATTTGATATCTTGCTGCAAGTGAATAAAAATATGCCATGAATTGCAGTACAACCCTTATGTTCCTTCATTCCATGAACTGAATCCATTCTTATTCCATTATCCACTTCATAATCCATCATCCATTTCATCCATTTTCATAAACATTTCACCCATCTCCCAGAAACATTTCATTTTCATGATAAAAGTGTTCTACAGGGACATTCTGCAGCTCAGTGTACATTCTGTAGCTGATCGGCCTTTTCTGCAGCCCGATAGTCTTTCCACAGCTACAAGTCCTGAAGGCATCAACCAGCAGACATCAGAGTTACAACAAAGTGATCCAGTGAATTCATGAATCAAAGACATCAATAAAATAGTGAAAGATTCCTCCAAAAATGAGCAAAGAAGACAAAGGCTACGAAAACATCAAGGGCAGAGGTAACAAATTTAAATTACGATGGAAATTCATGAAAATTTAGCATAGTTTAGTTGTGGATTATTCAAAAAGTTGTTTTAATTATTTTATTGATCAAACACCAAACAAAACCCTCTATAGACTTTGTATTAAAACTTCCAATTCAAATTTTCTATCCAATAGCATTTGAGCGGTGGAACGGCCAAATCATTTGAAATTCCCACGACTCTTAACCAAGTTCTTTAATGATGAAGATTTTTCTTGCCGTCGTAAATCCTCCGCCGTCTCCTCAAATCATTAATGCAATCCTCCACCTCACTTCACCACTCTATGCCGTGACCATTTGCCATAACGTCATTCCGTAGCCAGTATTCCATTCCGAAGGCAGAAGCATTATTATCATCAGGGGCAGAACAGAAGAGGTACATTGGAAGCATAACGGTGTGAGAACTCAATGAATAGAGAGCATATCACTGAGAACAAAGTTTGGAGCATTTTCACTGTCAACACAGAATTGTGGCCGTGTAGAGTTTAAAGCCTGTTGCTACCAGAAGACAGAGGTGCTAAAATTGAAGACTTTGCTACCAAAGACAGAGGTGTGGTAGTAATTGAAGTTTGAAGTCTGCTATTACAAAAGACAGAGGTGTGATAGTGACTGGTTTTGAAGTTGTTGTTACCCGAGACAGAGAGGCTGTAGTGTTGAATTTGAAGCATACCATTTGCTATCAGAGACAGAGGTTGAGTTTGAAGTCTGGTGTTACTAGAAACAGAAGCGTTTTTCAGTGATTGAGTTTGAAGACTTCTGTTACCAAAGACGGAGGTATTGCACAAAAAGAAATTTGAAATCATCTACCACTGTCTATTAGAGACACATTAGCTCGAAAATTGAAATTGCTTCCATATCATTCCAAGGTTCAACAGAAGTACATCAGTCCGAGGATTCGAAGGCATTTTTCAAACAGATGCATACAAACCAGAGATTTTTAAGACTGTAGCTATTTCAAAGGTATGTTCTTCCAAAATTGAAGCCATTTTTATTTAGAGCTTGAAGCCATTTTAATCCGAAAGTAAAATCCATTGTTTTGTGGATAGAGAAGAGTGTTAATTAATAGTGAAAAATCATGGGTTTCATCGTAAGGATTGAGCCTATAGGATCAAAATATTTAGAAGGTTATCCACAATGCAAGGAGATGCTACAACAAATAGGATGGCTCCAATTCTTGGAAAATTTTAATGGTTGCCATAAGGAAGTTACCAAAACATTTGCTAGATCATTCCAAGGCACTGAGGTTGAAATAGGAGATGTTAAGTTTATTGTTAATGAAGTTTTTATAGCAGAGGCTACAGGATTATCCAGAGCTGGGGAAAGATGGTTTAAAAATAGGGAATTCCATAATGACTCATGGAAACAAATCTTAAAATCACCAGACATGGATGTTAGTGTGTTCAAGAAGGGAATTCCCAGTACAGCATTGAAGAGCAAATGGAGGAATATACTACTTCTTTTACAAAAATTTGTTACATGTGAGGGTAGATATGGGACATTTTATGTCTACCATATGAGACTAATGTTGAATTTTCTAGGAGAATATTTGACTTTACCATATTTCTTGTATCAAAGTCTGAAAAAAATGGCTTCCTGTGTTCAGAGAAGAGTTCAGTTTTTGGAAACAACCCTGTATCATCATGGGTTAATCAAAATTTTAGTTGAGCATCATCTATCTAAATCAAATGATACATGGGATGAATTCTTAATAAGAAATCATTTTGAGGAAGCAAAAGAACTATCACCTGAACCACAGGCCACAAAGAGAAGTAGGAGATGGAGGACTCCAAAAGGTAAAATTGACAAACCGGTTCAAGAAAGCAGTGAAGAAGTCATTTTGGAGAAGTTGACTAGAATCAAGAGTCAACTCAAGGCAGAGAAGGTAATCAAGGAATCTGTTATAGAAAAAGGGGAGGGTTCCTCTCAACTTAGGAGAAACCACAGATTAAAAGGAAAACTGAAGAAAACATCAATCAAACAAACAGGGGTAATCAATATTGAAGATGAAGAAACATCTATGGAAGAGTATGATGATGAAGATTTTTATGAAGGCACCCCTGAGATTGATCCTGCTCAACAGGAAATCTATGATTATGTGGAAACTTTAGAAAGAACAGCTTCAGAAAGAGAAGAGAGAACCCCCAGTCCTCCACTAACTGAAATTGATATATTGAGGAGGGATAGGTATGAGTTGGAGGTGTTGAATAGACACATCAAAAATGAGAATGAAATTCTCAAAGATCAAATCAAGCTCAAGACTGACATGAACTCAACCTTATCCCTGCATATAGACAAAGTGGAGAGAACCAATGAGAAGATGAAGACAAGGAACAGAAAGTTGATCAGAGCACTCACAAACCTCAGGTTCAAACTTGTGATCGGGAAACCCAGAAGGCCTTTAGCATGCAGAAAAAGGAAAAGAAGGGGATTAGATGTCCTTGCAGAAGCCTCAGAATTCATAGGATAATTTGCATGAGGACATGCAAAGAGACAGCAGTGGGGGTATGTTGAGCCTCAAATTTGTACTTTCCTTCACCTCATTTTACCTCATTTTCCCTTGTCCTTTTCTATTTTAAACCCGATTGATCAATAAAAATAGTTAAAATTACTTCTAGAATGGTTTACATGACTGACTTGTTGAATTTTGTGATTGTTGCCATTGTTAAGCATTTTGACCGGAACTAGCTGCAGAATGCAGGCATTCTGTAGCTAACCGGCGATTCTGCAGCTACCTTTATGTTTGAGCATGTTCCAGGTGGCCACTTGAGGAAAAACGCATATGGGCATGATCCACGTCGTGCCTACATGGTGTGTTGCTCGTCATGGAAGAGAAAATGGATTCTGGGTACGGTTATGCACGTGTGAACACATTTGTGAAGGAAGACTCCTACTAGGACTGTCACAGTCCAGGTGTCTTTTCTCTTTTACGCAGCCACCTCAAAGACTCCTAAGATGATTTGGATTAGGAAGACATCATTCCTAAATTATTGTAATTATTGTTACTTGCATTTACTTTATAAACTCTTGAGTAGGCCGAGAGCTTAGTTAGAAAATTTTGTGAAGATTTGCTGCTAGATTTTGGTGTAAACTTTGTGTTACGTCTTTTAAGACACAGAGCATTATGTTCAAAATATTGCATCGTTAATGGAGCAGAAAAAAATATCTTGAAGGCGTGATTTAATTGTGAAGTCGAATGCCGTCAAGTGGTAGAGGGCCCCTGCCCCTTGAACGGATTTCCTTAGCGTAAACTAGATAAGTTTTTCCTAGCTGTCTTTACGGTCTGCATATTGAATTAGTAGTTGTTGTGTTTTATATACTGTGGTCGTACTCATTCCAGTTCTTCCATAAGAAGACATCCTTCCAACAGACCAAAATGATGAATGATTGATGACTATGGTATTGTAGGATATCAGTTAGATTTGTATTTGTTTTAACTAGCTACTGTAGCCATAATTCGTTCCAGTTCTTCCACAAGAAGACACTTTTCCAATAAATTAAAACGATGAACGTTTAATGACTATGGTACTGTAGGATAGGAGTTGTATTTGTTTTAACTAGCTACTGTAGCCATAATTCGTTCCAGTTTCTTCCACAAGAAGACACTTTGCCAATAAATTAAAACGATGAATGTTTAATGACTATGGTACTGTAGGATAGGAGTTGTATTTGTTTTAACTAGCTACTGCAGTCATAATTCGTTCCAGTTCTTCCACAAGAAGACACTTTGCCAATAAAATAAAACAATGAATGTTTAATGACTATGGTACTGTAGGATAGGAGTTGTATTTGTTTTTAACTAGAGACTGTAGTTATATTCATCCTAGTTCTTTCACAAGAAGACATTCTTCCAACAGATCATAACAATGAATGATGACTAGCTATAGTGTCATAGGAATTAGTTGTAGTTTTTAGTCTTCACTATCATAGTTGCACTTGTCCTAACCACTCTTCCACAAGAAGAAATTCTTCCAAGACATCCTTAAGAAGTTCAAGATATAACTGTGATGTGACAACTTAGTTTCATTTGCTTTCAGTTCATTTGCTTTCAATTTCATACAAGTCCACAGTCAAAATTGTTCTACCTCTTCCACAAGAAGGAGCTCTTCCAAAATATCACTCATGATGAACAAACCGATTGTGTAACTTCATAGGATAGTGCATGTTAATTAGAATGCTTCGGAGTTTCATTTTGCATTTAATTCATGTCCAGCTACTTCATTTCAAAGTTTGATGATGGCTTAGGATTTAACATTGTTCTAGTTTAGAAGCATCTTAAGCTCATGTTTAAATCAATTCATTGCACTCATATCTCATAGTCACACTGTCACCCTTTGCACAGTAGATCATTTTAGTTGATAGGATTCCTAAGACAGCCTTCATTATTTACAAATATCTTTTTGTTCTGAAAACTATCAGTGATCCATAACTTTAGGAACAAAAGATAACATCATTACAAGGTCTGAAATATCTCTGCAAATTCCTCACTATAAACAGAGCTTTTCCTCAACAGAACTACCCTGAAAAGAAACCAATAACTCTTGAAGAATAGACTCTGACCTTCAATTGAAATTGTAGAATAGAACTAGAAATTAGTCATGAATAGATGAGTTTAGAACAGAATGTTGCATCATGATTAGTGTCTGATTGTCTAGTTAGAAAATTTGCATATTTAAGTGATCATTTCTCAAAGTCTAGTTTGTGTCATTTGTTTAAAAAGTCATCATCAAGCTCTTGTTTCTATTCAGTCATAGTTTAGATGTTGCTTCAGTATTTTTGATTACATTTGCCATTCCATACATTAGGCTCAACTGTGTTCTTGACCACCAATTTCTTTTCATTATTTTTCTAGACATTTCCATTGTAAACACAAAACTTCAAAAGACCAAAAACATCATAAATCAACATAAAAGACCAAAACATCACAAAACACTACATACAACGCACTAGGAAACAAGCACCTAGGTACATATGGTACATTTCACTTCAGCAGTTTACAAATCCTGGTTGACAATTAAATGAACTCAGTTTAGGAGACTAGATTGAGGCACAACAGTATGGACACATCCATCTGTTTATAAATAGTCTACTGTATAGATGACAACAAAATTCCTCGCAGCCTGGATGGTGGAAACTAGATCCAAGGTCTTGATTTCCGCATCTCGAACTAGTACGATTCTATCCATGTGAATAAATGTGTTGAAGTCGAACATGGTAGAAACCACTTGATTACCAGTCAATGATGTGAACTGTTAACAAGTGTGAGAGAAACCACCAGTAATGTCAATGGCTCTCAAAGTACCCAGTACAATCCATGAAATTTGAATGAATGAGCTGAAGTCAAACATGTCACGGAATCATTCGATCGAAGGTCGATGATGCAACCTGTCGTCGAAGGCGAGAAACCTGCCATTGAGGCATGCAAATTTCAAGGTACTGACGATTTCTGGATCAACTTCCTAGATAATGTGCTGATGTCGATAGAAAGTGATCTGTCGTAGGGAAGCCCACAACACGAAATCATAGATCAAGTTTTGAAAATATATTGGCAAGGACTGACTCAGGGATGGTCAAAAATGGATGACAGATATTTTGCAGATGAATGGTTTATTCGAACTGTTCTCTTGAACACATAACGACACTGCAGATGGCTTGGTAACAATTGACCCAAAGCTAATACCCAGAAACAGGCTGAAGACTTTCAATGTGGTTTGATTAACTGTTAGGCAAAGGACTTCCCAACCCAGGTGAATAAAAGTGTCGTGTTCAAGAGTGGTTGACTGAATTTTCAAAAAATTTAAAATACAACAAACACGCCCAATTTTCTCTCTTTTTTCCCCCACCATTTCTGGCAAGTACCTCTTTATTTTTGACAAGCTTGAGGAGGATAACATTTGCTTGGTTATAAGCTCATCCTTCGGATGAGTCCAACTTAGTTTAAGATTCGAACCCTAAGAAGGAGTGGTTCGTTCCTGTTGAAAATTAAACAGGTCCTTTACTGTTAAGTTTTAACGAGTCCAGTATAGGAGAAACTCGGTGTTTTTCAATTTTAGGGAGTCAAAAGAAAAACTTAAGAAAACTCCATGGGTGTACTTTTTCATAAATTTAGTCTCTCGAGCCTGAAAAAGGATAAAATAATGCTAGAGAGAACTCTATTGACCGTATTTAGTCAACGTATACCTTTTTCGTAAATAGTCCATTTCATTCCGTAAAAGGGGTAAACTTATACTGAAGGGACGACTGTTCATTTACTTTAATGAGTTCGAATAGTCAAGTACTCGGAAATCTTTTCATATTTAGAGAGTCTGAAAAGGGCTTTAAAGAGGACTCCAAGGTTTCGCTTTTTCGTAAAATTTTTGAAAGAGTCCGAAAAAGTGATAAAAGTATGCTCTTTGTTGAAAAACGATCAGTTCACCTGAAAAATCCAGTTTCTGCACAAAAACTTGAAACATTACACATACATGTTTAAGATAAGTAAAAATGCTTTCAAAAATACCCTTTTTAAAGTGAAAAATAAATAAATTAAAAATTCATCCATTTGAAAAAACTTATAAAAAGGACTTTTTCAATTTCATTTTTACCGTTCAGTTCCAGAGTGAAAAGTAAAAAGCTTTTGGGTAAGAAAGTTCCTGTGAAGATTCTGGAAAATTCGTCCGTTGGAATCGAGAACCGTCAGTCCCAGGTAATCCACGACCTCCTTATCTTGTTTTTCATCTGTTTGAAATTTGTTTTTAGGCTTTAGTTTGAATTTTTGGGGCAAAAAATGGTTTGAAAATGCGCCCGCGGGGTCCGCAGGTGGGACACACGTTACCTGCGAACACCGACTTTTTCCTATAAGGAAAAAATCGTGGGTTCTGCACCCGGCACACATCCCGCGTGCGGACCTACGCTCTGTTTACAAAGAGTGGGTGCGGTACCCGTGCGGTTGGATTTAAAACATTGATTTCTCATTAATTTGCCAAAAAATTTCAAATAAGATTATTCTAACTTGCCTTTTTCTGTATTGTAGGATTGACAAGATGCTGATCTAGCGAGAACCTGAGCATGAGGAAGTGGATGAAGCCGCAATACTTCATTTTCCCACACAAAGGGCATTAAAAGCATGTGGCTTGTACAAATTTTGGGCCATCTCAGGCATGAGGGCACAAGTAGAACTCTTAACATGGTTGGTTAACAGATGGAATGTGGAGGACCAGTGCTTCTTCATTGGTGGCCACCGACTCGAAATTGAGCTGGAGGATATATGTTTCTTGACTAGTTTGTCCAAGAGGGGTGAAAAAGTTTCTTTGTTTGGGACTAGGCCAGGTGGCCAAACTGTCGCTAGTCTTCAACTAGAATTCTGCAATGATCAGGCGAATCCTCAGGACAAACGGATTGACATAAAACACATCATCCGTCCTGAATTGAAAGTTATTGCTTTTACTGTTACCAAACTATGTGGGAGTGCTGCGCTTCATGTAGCTACTGGTTCCCAAATGCGTGTTGCCGTGGACTGTTTTCGCGGCACCATCTTTAACTGGTGTGAAGCTGTGTTGGCTAATGTAAAAGGCCAACTAACCAGAGAAAAAAATGGGAAACTGAAAAACTTTGGATATGGATCCATCGTCATTTATTTCACTCTGGAAAGGATCCCCATGTTATCTCCACAGAGTATTGTTGTTGATGCCGGTCGACCTCGAGAATCGATAATGGTTTGTTGGTCCGCGTTGATGGCTCGTCATGCTATTGAGGGTACTGAGATTGTGCGATTCCCTCCTTCATATTTTCGTTGGCTGGATCACCAAATTTTTGTGATAGAATATTTTCCATATGCCGGGATAGATTTCCGCGGTGACAGAGAGATGGTTCTCCCAGCAGGGGAACAGTGGGATGAGTCAGGTATAATAATTTTTCAACGTTTGCTAAATTCTAATTTTTTTTAATTTTTTATCGTCTTTGAAAACTAATAACCAAAATTTTTTTGAAAATAGATGTGGGTCCACAAAGACCAGCTCATCTCCAACCTTACGAAAGAAGACAACCAGTTGCGCCCGCACCAGCCCCAGCAAGCCAATCAGCAGAGATTTTGACTGATTTAGAACATCATCTGGAGCGTTTGACTCTAGATATTCCAGAGACCAGCATAGATGAAATTCCTCTCAGGCTGCAGAGATATGTGATTGGAGTTCCAGGACCTTTTAGGAGGTTCCTATGTAGGGTAGCTCGAGCAGTGGTTTCTTACCGTGATCACCATCAGTGATGGGATGATCGTTGTAGACTCATATTTTTGACTTTTGTATTATCATTTTTGTCGATCATAAGGTGTTTCCAACCTATGATCGAAGACGATGTATATTTTTTGAAAACTCTCCTATACTATGATATATCACTCTTTGCCGGCTATCTGTGTACATATGTGAATGTTATTTGTTTTACTACTTTGATTATTGCAAATGTCTATTTATCATATTAGAAGCAATTGAATCTGCTAATGTATTTAAATGTCTTGGAATATGTTGATATTCAATGTAATAAAATTCACGTTCCAAGAGACGAACTCTTAAAAATAACCGTAATAAAACTGGACTTCTAATGGTATAAACCCTGTTAAGCTGTAATACAACGAGTTCAGAATCCAACCTTACAATAAAACTCCGAATTCCAAATGATATGGATTCAGACAATAATTCAATCACTGCACTATACTCGGCAATGTTATTTGTTGTTTGACCAAGGCTCACCCCATGCATGGATACTAACTCGTCAGAGGGTGAATAGATAACCCAAGCTGCGGAAGAAATGTTCCGTGTACTACGACAAGCACCATCAGCAAAACCAATGTAGGTTTGAAGAGACGTCGACATCTGCAATATCAAGAGTAAAACTCAGATAAGTAGGAATAGTGACAAAAACACACTTCTAAACTAGGCACACTTTTCTAATCTAACACACCAGCAGTAAAAAAATCTAAACTAACAAAATCTCCACACCTCGTTTAAGCATAATATCGCTTTAGATAAAGCCCATTTCTGGGTTTATCCAAAGGGACACCGTCAAAATATATCAACTCATAGGCCCCTTTTGCTAACTTTCGTTTAACAATATAAGGACCATGCCACATAGGCACGAATTTTCCAGCTCCTAGCTTGTCGTTAGCTTGATCATAAAGTAAAACTAGGTCTCCTTCTGAAAAATTTTGAGGGGTCACACTTCTATCATACTGAGCTTTTATCCTTTTAACATGAGCCTCGTTTGCTATTGCAGCATTTTGTCGATTCTCATCTAATTGGGCTAAGTACAAGAAACGTTTCTCCTCTTCAGACGTAGCTGGAAGTAATTCTACGGCTAATTTTAGTGACGGTATTTCGCATTCAATCGGCAACACAGCTTCCAAACCGTAAACCAATTGAAAAGGAGTGAAACCCGTTGATGTTTTAACTGAGGTTCGATATGCCCAAAGTGCTGAAAATAACATGGAATGCCAATTCGTCTTGTGAATACCAATGATTCGTTTAATCATGGTGACTAAAACTTTGTTAATGGCTTCAACCAGACCATTGGCTTGTGGATAATATGGAGTGGAACTATCATGGCGCAAGCCAAGCTGGTCTGTCAGTTCAATCATCATGACGTTCCGAAAATGACTTCCATGATCCGTAATAATAGCTTGAGGAACACCGAACCTAGCAATTATGTGATTAAATACGAAAGTTGCAGCAGTCTTGCCGTTAGCTGAATATGTAGGCATCACCTCGGCCCATTTTGTAAAATAATCTACTGCTAAGATAATATAGGCATGCCCCCCAGCCGAGTGAGGGTTACATGTAATAAAATCGATACCCCATTTCGCAAAAGGACCAACAGCAATTATAGGGTGAAGAGGAGCGGGTGGCGTGTGCATTTTTCGATCAAAAATTTGACAGTTGTGGCATTTCCGAACCGCATAAATATAATCTTTGAACAGCGTTGGCCAGAAATAACCTGCACGCAATATCTTTTGGGCTGTGGCATACCCAGACATATGACCGCCACATGCTCCAGAATAACAGTCATTTAACACCTTTTCAGCTTCTTCATGAATTAAACAACGTCGGAAAACAAAATCCGCTCCACGTCGATAAAGTGTATCACCAATGATATTATATTGTTGGGATTGGAAGCGTATTTTCCATCGCTGAGTTCGTGAAATGTCAGGCGAAAAGATTGGGTTTGGAGATAAACAATAATGTCTCCATACCATGGATCAAGTGTACTGATGAGAAACAAAGATTCGTCCGCAATGGACTCTTTTGCCACTGTTTCAGTATCAGTAGAGGGGAAATCACACATCAGTTCCGCAAACACCAAATATTTCTTTGCCTTGGATTTTTCAAATTCCAAGTCAAATTCCTGCAGGATAACTATCCACTTGGAATATTTGCCCCCTAGCAATTTTTTGGTCAAAATATACATCATAGGGTTGCAATTAGAAATTACTGTGGTTTTACGTAACAAGATGTAATGTCTAAAACGTTGAACAGCTTGAACAGCTGCTAAGGCCAATTTCTCCACATGTGTGTATTTGATTTCAGTCGGATGCAAATTTCGACTAAGATAATAAATCACATGTTCATTGTGAGATTCATCTTCCTGAACTAATACCATCCCAATTGTGGAATGAGAAGCAGCGAGGTACAAAATGTAATCTTGGTTGTAGTTGGGAGGATGCAATAATGGTGCATGCGTCAACGCGTGTTTAAGTGCATCAAAAGATCGATCAGCGATCTCGTCCCAAAAGAACGGAATGTCCTGTTTCAACAACCGGGTAAAACCCTTTGTAAGCTCGGCATAGTTAGGAATAAATCTACGTAAAAAGTTTTCTTTCCCCCTGCAAAATTTGGAGTTGGCGCAAAGTCGAAGGAGGAGGAAATTTAACGATGGCTTCGACCTTCGATGGATCGATGCGAACACCTGCTTTCGAGACAACAAATCCTAGTAATCGACCTGATTCTACGCAGAAAACACATTTATGTGGATTCATCCTTATCCGATAATGCCTACATCTTATAAAAATTGCTCGTAAATGAGTGGGATGATCGGCTCTACGTAATGAATGAGCTAGTAAATCATCAAGATATGGCTGGACAATGTGCTTAATGTCATGAAATGCGTAAGACATAGCCCGTTGAAAATTTGCTCCAACGTTCTTTAGTCCAAAAGGTAGTTTACAATAAGAAAATGTTCCCCATGGACAAATAAAAGTTGTTTTGGGTTGATCTGCAGAGAGTATGTTTATTTGATTGTAGCCGGAAAAGCCATCCATGAAGGAAAACAATTCACTACCAGCACAATCATCGATTATTTGATCGATATAGGGAGTTGGATAATTATCTTTTGGACACGCTCGATTAATATCCCTATAATCGATACATACTCTTATCGTTCCTTGTTTTTTAGTTACAGGAACAATATTTGATACCCAATCCGTTAAGGGAATTGGATAAATGAATCCTGCTCGAAGTAATTTTTCAACTTCTGCTTTTATAACAGCAGCTTTTCTAGGATGAATTTGACGTAATCGTTGACGAACAGGTTTAGCATCCGGGTAAGTCTTAATTTCATGAACGACGATCGATGGATCAATTCCTGGCATTTCTCCATAAGACCAGGCAAACACGTCACGGAATTCTTGAAATAGGGCTTTATGAATGTTTTCAATTATTCCTGGTTTTACTGAAATGTCAATTAGAACCGTTCTAGATATATTTTCCAAATTTAACTCAGAATCAGGATTTTTCAATGGATTCTGAGGTTCCTTGGCATATTCAGCAGTAAAAATTGAAGCGAAATCATCTTCAAAATGATCTAATTCAGGTAAAAATGAAGATCGGTGATGTAGATCTTCCCATGGTAAATCATCAATAGAAAAAAACTCACGAATTTGCTCATCTGTATGAACAAGTTCAGGAAATGTCGTTGTAATTGAACTAGATATAGAAAGTGATTCCTCTTGGATCCCATTCATTGGATCAATTTCGGTTGAAGAGGGGTTGGAAAGTGACTGTACAGCCTGATACGCAATTTCAAATGGACTCAAGGGCATCACGCCATCAAATGAATCTATCTCGGATTCGAAAGGTACGATCCAAGGATCATCAAACATAATAGTGTCTGATGAAATCATGTGAATATTTGCAGTAGAAGGTGATACGTTAGGAGGAGGAAAGGAAAAAGTTCCTAGTAAACTAGAATCTTTAATCAAACCTACTCCAACATCCTTATAAGGGATAGCCGTTTTACCAACATGCTGGATTGTTTCTGTAGAGGCTGGGACAGATGAAAAATAAGTTAACTGATCTATTGTCATGATATTTCCTTGATATGGAAACTTTATGAGTCGAAAGACCGAAGAAACAACAGCAGTCATAGCATAGGACCAACTACGACCCAGAAGAAGGTTGTAATCTAGAGGGGCATCAACCACTTCCACATCTAGATTAATGATTTTACCTTCGACCCCTATGGGTAAATCCTGCAAAATACTAAAAGGTTGAAAACCTCGACCATCAAAAGCCTTTAGAATTGTCGGGGATTGGTTAAGTGTAGGAGATCCAAGCGATTTCCAACAATGAATCGACATAATACACGTTGAAGCTCCCTCATCAATTACAGTCCGAAAGATTGGTCTGTTTTTTACTAACACTGGAATCTGGAAAGCCATTTGGTGAGGAAGACATGGTGTACTATTTTCTAAATCGAAGATTATAAGGTTAGAATCCTGAACATCGACAGCTCCTATGGCAGACAATAATAATTTACGTTGTGCTGGACACGATTGCAGCACTTCCAAAGCCGACATTGCTGAAGGAGAAACAGCTAAGTCTTCAACAATGTTGTAATTATGAGCAGCTCTCGCATGTGGATTGAAAGATGATTTACGAAGAACACCTTTAGCAGGTGGTTTGATTATTAAGTCTGGATTTTGTTTCTCGATCTGTAGCGGACCAGAAACAGGAGGAGTTGTAGTTGATGTATTTGCATTGGAAGACTCTGCTTCTTTGCCATCAACAAGATTCTTAGAACCATAATCTTGCGATCGCGTCGCAACCCTTACATGAGACATCATCATAATAGGCTCTTCTAAAGTAGTCGAGGAAGAACCAATCATTTTACTATCTTGAATTGGAAAATGATCCTTCAAGACAGCAGGTTGTTGCGATCCTTTAACGAATTTCGTAACTTCGTCTCGATATGGACATTCTTTCGTGAAATGATCTTGTTCACAAATGAAGCAAGGATAGCGAGGTTTACGTTTTTCGTCATTGGATTCATCTTTATCAGTTTTCTCTTTCGAATTCTTTTTGGTTTTGTTCCTCCCCTTATTTTTACCACCGGATTTTGATTTTGTCGTAGATGTTTCAATGACATGAATGTCGGCGGAAACTTCGGGAGAAGATTATCCTTTTAGGGAATCTGGTAAAGTTATAATCAGAGAAGAATTCTTTGATGATTTCTTCTTACTTTTAGAATTGACTGTACCAATCATACCATCAGCAGCATGAGACCCTGAATGAGCAGCAACTATTTGACCTTGTTTTGGAAGGTCTGGGATTTTTTCATGTAGAGTACCTGACTGCGTATAAACGAGGTCAAGGTACTGAGCTTGAGAAAGTACCTGCTCTTCAGTAACAACACCAGCCTTAGCTACATCTTCAGTGATCTTGGGTAACAATGATTTAACAAACCATTCTGCCAAAATTTGATCCAGAATATAAACTTTCACCAAACGTCTTCTACGTCGCCATTCATGAATATGATCAGAAATATACGTGGACGTAGATTGTTTTAGCGAAGTTAATAATTCTGTGTCGTTGTCATATCTGACAGGCAACTGAAAATGAGTCAAGAAAGTAGTTGCTAACTGACTAAAATTATGAAACGATCTGCGTGGTAACTCAATGTACCATTTGGCTGCAAGACCTATAAGGGCTCTTTGAAAAAGACGTAGACGAATCGAATCATCAATAATTGAATTAGATGCACACCAAAGGTGATAAGTCAATACATGATTCGATGGATCCTCTCCTGACTTACATTCGAATTTTGGTATATCACTTGGCAACTTATGAGGCATTGGCGGCTAGTTTTGATAATAAAAGATGGGATCATTTGTAAGGCGCGTCAAATCAGGTAAGTCCAAATTTGCGATGAACGGTAATTGATGGTTAGGGTCGCGAAAACCTTGAGAAGCCAAAGTAGATCCGGGAGGTGGATACCCAGGATAACTAGGAATCGGATTTGCATTAGGTATTGTGTAACCTCTCGGATAACCAGGATGAACCGGACCATATTGAGGTTGTTGATAAGTATAACCAGGGTACGATTGATACTGATAGCTTGGATTATGTACATAGGGACCGAATTGCGGCTGTCCCTGGTACGGTTGATACGTAAATTGAGGTTGACTTGTAACAACTGTACTTTTACCGGCTTGTCCTGCAGGCATCTGAACTGAAGTCTGAATGGAAGGTCCTGACTGAGGTACAGAGACTTGGGGGATTTGCACGGATACAGGGATAGAAGAAGTCGGTGTTACAGATACTCCAGAAATAGGTGTGACAGGTTGAACAGACGTTGCAGCAGTTACAGTAGTTTGAGGCGGAGTCTGAGGTGTACTAGGCCCAACCTGCTGAACTGAACTAGGTGCAGGATTTTGAATAGCTGGCTGAACAGGTTGTTGGGTTGAACCAGAAACAAAAGGTTGGCCAGGTTGATAAGGCAACTGCACATTAGGCTGCAAAGGCTGTTGATATTGGGATGGATCCAACACCATAGTTTCGGGGTATTTTCCCATAGAAGGTTGAACGTAAGGACCAAAACCTAGTTGAACGTAGGGTTGATTAGTAAGTGGTAAATTTCTGGCTCCTTGAAAAGATGGTTGACCAGAAGGCTGTTGGTAACCTTGAATTGGGTACTGACCTTGAGGTAGATAACACTGAGGCGCGTACTGAAGCTGGGGTTGATAAGGACCCTGAGGAGCATATTGTGCTTGGGGTTGACCTTGAGGAATGTACTGTCCTTGAGGTTGATAACCCTGAGGTATGTACTGTCCTTGGGGTTTCCCCCCAAAATAATATGATTCCACAGTTTGTTCTAGGAAAAAGCTACCTTGAGGTTGTGCCCCGAGTGGTAATTGACAACCTTGAGGTTGCCCCCCAGGCGGTAACTAACTACCCTAAGGTTGCCCCCCAGGCGGTAACTGAGTTCCTGAGGTTTCCCCCCAGAAGGAAACTGATTGTCTTGAGTTTGAGGATTGGGAATATTACCAGACATCATAAAAATTTTCTCTGGGTTCGACGTTTCAATTTTCAGTCCATCAAGACCAGATGATAACACGTTTTCGATGGGTTGAGGAGTTTCTCCTGAGAAAATACCAGACAAAGACTGATATCCCGAAGGAACAGAAGGACCACCATGTAAAAATGATTCCGGCGTTTGAGAAAACATGGATGACTCTCCAGCCATAAAAGATGACGAATAATAACCTCTGGGTGTAGGATGAAATGGAATTTGAGGTGGATAAAAAGCAAGACCCGGATTCTCTAAAAAGTTTGTTAAAGAGAGATACCAAGGATTAGTTCGAATGGGGCTATAGAAAATAGATTCACGCTCCCTAAGATTTAACGATTGAGGGGAGTCGGGAAGAGATATGTCTTCGTCTGGATTCGTAAGTTCTTCAATAGAAATAAGTCCAGAGGGAAGATTGTCTGTAATGATATTTCTTACCCTAGGTGAACCTGGATCGCTAGAAGTTGGTGTGATAAATCCCGAGGATATTTCTAACACAGAAGATTCAGTTTCAGGTTCAGAGATTTCAGGTTCGTCAGATAATTCACCAGAAGGAGAAATACTTTCAGTAACTTCAGAAACTGAAATCGGTTCTTGAATGTATTCTGTTGTAGGTATTTGATGATCAGGATGTATAACTATAGATGAACTTCCAATTTCTGTTGATCTAATTCTACTGCTACTGGATGCTACCAGAGCACGAAGCCCTTCAAGTTGACTTGGTGAATATTCAGGGGGTTTCCCTTGTATTCTCCGGGATTGTCTCGGAAATTCCGCCACGATCAAAGATTATCTAATCACACGCAAACAAAGAAAAATTTCAATGAAAACACCTAAAGTCTCTAAGAAACAAACAATTGAATCATTCGCTTAAAAATCTAAGAGTTCAAACCACACACAAATAGGTAACTTTCCGTATTAAAAACACTAGTTGGTGATGAAATCCAACTTAGTAGAATTTTAACACGAAAAGGGTGGTTGGAACAGTTACCCCGACAACCTGCTTAATGAAACAGACCGGTGCAAGTTTCTCCACTATACCATCTCGATTGAAGATAACCCTCCGGAGATTCCAAGTGAGTCTAGCCGACGTCTGTTCCAGGTACAGTGGGATCTTCCCTCCACCGTCACCTTAGGAAAGAATCCTAAATATTATAGCCACTAAGGTTACCAACTGAAACAAATATACCTGGGGGAACAGTCTACGATCCGACACACACGCAAGGGCAGAGTAACAAAGCTCAATCCCCTTGAAGGCTCCTTGAAATAATCCAAGTTTTACCAACAAGTGACCCCAGGCTCCTCGACAATGGTCTATCCAAGGTTTACCTTTTTTAATACGTGTATATCTTCTATTGTTCCCAATGAGGAAGGATTGATTACCCCACTAGTTCAGATATGATCTCGTGCTTAACTCCTTTAAGAGGAGCTTCCCAGAGCATACATGCAACAATTGGAATTCTTCCTACCGCAAGATTTGTCTACTTGTTTGTTTTATCTATCTTGGAGAGTTAATTACTCCCTACTTTAAGATACTAGCCTAAGCTATGTTGGTGATAAGAGCCCTAGAAATAAAAGATTACTAGATGAATTTTAATTAAGCGTTACTTTTAAGAGCTGTTTCTTAAGTCAATGGGTGCGGAAATGAAACTTTGGATGATGTGAAGACTCGACTTCCAAAAAACACTAAAATCCACCTAGAATGATAATCAATTCTTTTTCTTTCAATGAACTTCTATCTAAAAAAAAAAAAGTTGGAGAATGCAATTCTTTTAATAATCAACTCCTTCTTTAAACATGAAGAATAATTGAAAGAAAATTCTTTGTCTTTTCAATAATGAGATAAATTATCAAAGCTCATAACAAAATCCTTTTTCTTTCCAAACTAGAAGCTACAAAACAATTTTCCTTCGAAAGAAAGCTACAAAAATTAAAACTACTCAAAACTACAAAATCCAATCTTGAGATCTAAAATCTAAATCGAGTAAAAACTTTAAGATTTTTTGAAGAATGTTTTTCTTAGTTGTTCAGAAAACTAAGAATCTATTCGTTCAAAATAACAAACAGATCAAAAACACTCAAAATATGTTTTTTTTTTTTTTTAAATGAAATTCAAAACTTTCAATCAAGTTTTTTCTAAGATTCGCAAAGAAACAAAAAGCTCAATTTCTGAATATAGGATGTTTTCACAATCAGGTCGGATTCAAAAGACAAAAAGAGATAAATGTAATCTGAGATACTGCAAATTGTCAAAATTTTAAATCGCTACAAAGACCAAGTGGAAAAAACAATCCAAACTGCAAAATCTTCTAGAAAATCATCAAAACATGAATACTGTTGGAGTTCATTCACAAAAAAATCTTGACAGAAACAAAATCAATCTGGGCAGACACCAAAAAGCTAAAAATAAACTAGAGAAAGAAATCTAGAGGTTTTCTAACATTTTCACAGGGTCCGCAGGCAACCGGTATTGAGAGGTGCGGCACCGCACTGTATTCTTTACAGAAAGTGTGAACCTGCCCGCACTGTCTAAGTAAGGCAGAGTGCGGTCCTAGGAAAAATTATAGAAAAACTTAAAATATTTCTAAATTTTCAAAAACAGGGAAAATCTAAATTACCCAGACAAAAATGTATTAATCAAAAATCAGGAAAAAATGTTTCCTCAAATGAAAAATAAAAGAGAACCAAAAACAACAAGTTCTTCCCCAGCAGAGTCGCCATTTTGTTGTGTAGATTAATCCGTCTTGCGGACAAGACCGATCTCTCTAGTACTAAAAGTAACTAGCAACAAACAGCTAATTATACTAATCTCTCTCTAAGCATATAAGATTCATAAAAACACTATATAGGTGTAAGGCCTACCTTATGTCCAGTGCTTGCTTAATCTCGTTGAAGTCCTTCCCGTGCACTGAAAGAACGTTCCTCATGAATCTGCAGTCACAAACAAGCAAAAAGATTACACAGCACCTGTATAGACATTATTATAAACCATGCTTATCATAATGATCAAGGAATTTATGAAATAAACCATGAATAGACAGTTTAATGAGAGAAATGAGTATATTTGTATTAACTTCAAATAAAGAAAACCTTTACAACCTGTGCCTTGATGTCGTGCAGGTCTTCCTGGGGTCCGAAGCAAGAATCTCTTCTAATTTGACAAGCATTGCACTCTTTGAACCAAGACAGATAGAGATGAGTGATTTAACCTCACAGAAAGTCTTAGTTAACTGAGTCTGAATCTCAACAGCATTTAACTTCAAATATCTTAAGCTTGAACTCCCTTTGAGGCTACCCAAGGCCTCTTTTTATAGTGGAAAAGAGGAGGTTTCTTGTTCCAAATATGAAAGGATAGAATCCTCCTTCAAAGGGATTAGCTCCTTACATCAAGGGGTTAGCTCCATCAAGTGAGGGATGCATGAACCTTCTCAAAGCGTATCCATTCCCGAAAATTCCCATCTAGAATCCTCTAGAATTCATCTGAAATCCACTTTTTATCTTTACTTTCTCGCCATTTTGGGTTTTACAGAGGTCCGCACCCATAACACAAAGAACGTGCGGTATGATTCCATAGGAAAGCTTAATATTAGGTGCGGGACCGCAGGAAATGAATAGAGAAAGTGCGATACCAATTTTTAGGGGATTTTTAGGAACTTTTCTCTGATTTTGAAAGCTTGACATGAGGAGCTGATATGTTAGACTTGCAAAAGGAGGAAGTATGAGTAATAATGAGCTCATACTCATAGTAAAATGTCAGGATGACAGTTTTTAGTGTAACATGGATTTCATCACCAACTAGTGGTTTTAGTACGGGAAGTTACTATTTGTGTGTGGTTTTAACTCGTATATTTTTAGGTGTGTGATTCATTTGTTTGTTTCTTTAGAGACTTTGGGTGTTTTTTGAGATTTTCTTTGTTTGCGTGTGATTGGTTAATATTTAATCATGGCAGAATTACCGAGACAATCCCGGAGACTTCAAGGGAAGCCCCCGGAATATACACCAAGTCAACTTAAAGGGTTGCGTGCTCTAGTATCATCTAGTAGCGATAGAATTATATCAACAGAAATTGGAATTTCATCCATATTTGTTCATCCTAATCATCAAATACCCACAACATAACACATTCAAGAACCGATTTCAGTTTCGGAAGTTACTGGTAGTATTTCTCCTTCCAGTGAACTAGCTAACGAACCTAAAATTTCTGAGCCTGAAATTGAACATTCTGTTTTGGAAACATCCTCAGGATTTAATACACCAACTTCTAGCGATCCTGGTTCACCTAGGGTAAGAAATATTGTTACCGAAGATCTTCCAACTGGCCTCATTTCTATTGAAGAACTTGCTAGTCCAGACGAAGAGATATCTCTTCCTGAATCCCCTCAGTCTTTAAATCTTAGGGAGCGTGAATCCATTTTCTACAGCCCCATTCGAACTGATGCTTGGTATCTACCTTTGACAAACTTTTTAGAAAACCCGGGTCTTACTTTTTCTCCACCTTGAATTCCATTTCATCCTACGCCCAGAGGTTACTATCCTTCATCCATTATGGCAAGAGAGTCATCTATGTTTTCCCAGACACCAGAAGAATTTTTACACAGTGGTCCTTATGTTCCTTCGAGATATCAGGCTCTATCTGGTACTTTATCTGGAGCAACTCCTCGACCAATTGAACAAGTATTATCATCTGGTCTTAATGGAATTAAAACTGAAACGTTGAACGTAGAGCAAATATTTATGATGTCTGGAAATATTCTGAATCCTCAACCTCAAGGCAATCAGTTACCGCCTGGAGGAAAATTTCATGGAAGTCAGTTACCGCCTGGGGGGCAACCTCAGGGTATTTAATTACCGCCTGGGGGGCAAACTCTAGGCAGTCAGTTACCACCTCGGGGGTAACCTTAAGGTAACTTTTTCCCAGGATAAACTGTGGCACAATATTATTTTGGAGAACAACCTCAAGGACAGTACATGCCTCAATGTTATCAACCTTCAGGACATTACATACCCCAAGGTCAACCCCAAACTCAATATGTTCCTCAAGGTCCTTATCAACCCCAGATTCAGTACACGCCTCAGGGGTATCAACTTCAAGGTCAGTACCCAATTCAAGGTTTCCAACCACCTTCTGGTCAATCATTTGTACAAGGAACTGGAAATTTACCACTTACTTATCAACCCTACGTTCAACTAGGCTATGGTCCTTACGTTCAACCTTCTACGGGACAATACCCCGGAATAAACATGGTGTGGGATCTGTCCAAAATTCAACAGACTATGCAACCTAATGTGCAGTTGTCTTCTCAACCTAGACAGCCTTTGGTTTCTAGTGTGTTAGTATGAATCTTTCGTCGTAAAATACCACTTTAGCTACGCATAAAAAATAGCCCTAACATCGATTATGGCTGCCAAATATCTTTAAATCTGCAATTAGGTGATCCAAATAATGTTGCACAAATCCAGATCTAAGCATAAAAGACATTAAGCAGATAAAGTAAAAGGTGGCTCCATGCATCCAATAGACAAGACAAGAACAATGTATTTGAAAGAATTTTTATATTATATTAAAAGGGGGCACCTAAGAGGAAAACAAGAAAGGTGTTCTCCAGTTCTCCTCAATGGGATGGGTTCTTGAAAGCCCTCAGCATTTCAAATCTAAAATTCCTCTCTATTGTTGTTGTAGAAAACCCAGACAAACATAGAACTCAATGGGAGCTCACAAGGAAAAAATGGAAAAAGTGACCTAGTATAGATCCAGAGTGATCTAATGCAATGGAGGTGACTAATGAATGGGGAAAACCCTTCTATTTATAACAAATATTAGGGCGGTCTAGAACTCGTTGCATGAATAAAATATTATTAATCGAATTCTAGAACCACCCTTTAGGAATATTTTATTATATTTTTTGGAGGGAAAAGGATTTTTGACTTGGGTCAATTCCTTTATTTATAAATAATAAATAAATAAATGATTTATTTATCATTTTAGGGAAATGATGGGAATATAATTAAATAAATAATGGTTTATTTAATTATTTATGGATGATTTAGTCAAATTTAACTAAGAATATTATTTAAATAATGATTTAAATAACTTATTCTTAGGAAATAAATAAATAAGGATTTTATTTAATTAATTTCCTTTTTTTGGGTTAAATATGACCGGGAAATATAAACAAATAAGTTATTTCACATGGCGAAAGCAATTTTACTTAGGGTAAAATTGGTCTTACATGGTGTACTTGGGTTCATCTAATGATAATAGGATAGATGACCAAAAAATGGTGTAACAGATTGCCCCCCAACGTACGAGTGTTAGGAGAAAATTGTATGACCGAAGTACGTTGTAAGAACTCAATCACTAGTCATCAAGAGGGAAGTGAGAGAGAGAAATGTAAGGTAGTATAATGTGCTAAAGGACTAGAACCTAAGGAGACAAGACTTACAGGTGCAGCAAGTATCTAGTTTATGAAGTGGTACCTATGCTAAAGGCGACGGGGGAGGCATACCTATGCCCGCCTAGACAAAGTACAAAGAATAGGAAGTCCAGTAAATAAGGAACTGAACCATGAAGAATATGCTAACTTAAATAGGAGCCAGAAAAATAGAATGATGGATCCCACATACATACTATGCCTGGAATAACCGTCAGGACATATACAATAATTTTTTAGTACATGAGATACAAATACACCCAAATTCCCCCTACACACGAGGAAGGGCTCGCAAAATCTGACTGATACATGCAAATCGAAGAGGCGCTGCAAGCGGCTGAGGCCAATATCATCAAATGGGAGGAGCTGCATCAAGGGCTAAACTGAAGAATTCATCCGGGCATGTGGGGGGCTACCGGCAGGGCCACCCCCTCATGAGGGTTAAGACATCTCACACACACCCGGGAATCACCAATAGTTGTTGCTGCATCACTGGACTATCAAGTGTATAGATCACGAGCATGTTGAAAAGAGCTCGAACCAAGGTACACTACCCCCCAGACCTGGCTTCTGGAGTAAATGAGCTGATGTCGACAGAAGTAGGTCCAGCATAGGTGAGGTGATAAGGGAATCCCAACTAAGGCACGGGAGAAAATAGTAGAGCAACTAATAGAAGAACACTAATGATGATGATGAAACGGGGGTTTCTGAGTAGCGGATGGGCGACTTCCCTTGTTACAGCATAAAGGGCATGAATGGCTTGGCAGTGATTGAAACAATATCATGAGGGATAGGGGAAAGTGGGACTGAAGGCCATAATGTGCGACATGAGAGAGGGACCGAGCAATGAAGGATGGAGGGCTATAGCGGGATACAAAGGGACTCGGGATAGATTCCATGAATGTGATGATGAATCAACACGGATGTTCTAAACAAGGGCGACTTGATGGTGCTGCCACACATTAAAGGTCTAATGGGGGGCCATAAAAACATGAGTACAATAGGGTATCTCATGACGAAAATCAACATGAACAAGGACAAGTAAGGAGGCAAAGTGGTGCCCCCAGTACAAGTGTTGTAAGTGAGGAAATTTGATTTGGAGGAGAGGTGAATAGACACTTCGTGGACACAATGGTTCCTGGTGAAGTATTAAGGTACTAAAAACTAATAGGTACCTAGAGCTCATGAACAGGCCAGGTCACACTTTTTGGGGTCTGTGTTGCGACCTGGGTAGCAAGTACTAGGCAGAAAACTACAACCTGTCCCAAGAAATGACCTGAAAAGTGTGAACTGTCAGAGAAAGGGGGTTTCAGTGTTGTTTTTGGCTGAGATCTGGGATTTGTATGGTTGAGGGGCCTAGGTTTCCCCAAGCATGTTGTGGTCATGCCAAAATGTATTTAGGAAAAGGGGGATCTAAACACATTTTAATGATGTGGTGTGCCATTTCTTTTCGTTATGGTTATGCAGCTTGAGAAAGGAAATGGAGGATACCAATCTCTTTTAGTACTGGATATATGAATCAAATGGACTTTAATTTTTTGGGTTGGCATACCTGGTTTCACTATCCAAAAGAAAGGATTTGGAGATAATGAACTGGTGCTCTCCTAGAAAACCCATAGGTTGGTCAACAACAATGTCTAAAAGACTGGGTTGCGAATGTAAAATGAAGGAACAATAAGGGGTATCATCCCGAGAGTGATCTGAAGTTGTATGGGACTCTAGAGGTTCTTCTAAGTGTGAAAGAATAATGGTCCTAGAGTTGACCTGACCAGATACACTAGGAGAGTTGTGGAGAATTACTTCTCCTGGTCTCTCAAATATGGGTGCCCCCTTACCCAAACATTGGGTTGCAATGTAATGGCCACAAGGTGTATGTGGTTCAAATGCATGGTTTCGATGTAAGGGGTAATAGAGAAAGTCAAGGGAGATGATTCCTTCCATAATGTCATCATCGTTATAGAAGATGGGGTGACTGGTGGAAGAAAGACCACCGGACGCGGTGAAGTTACCTAACTCATCGTCATGAGAAGAGAGGTTCACATGCGCGTCGTCACCAGAAGTGACTGAAGAGTAAGCAGATAAAGGGTCTACCGATGTTGAGCCCAAGGTGATCACTAAAGGAAGGTCAAGCGAAAAAACAGGGGAGGATTCAGAGGGAATGTTCCCCGAGGGTCTCATGGATGATGATAGGTAAAAAATGGCGGACGAAAGCTCCGTCATCTTGACATCAGGATGGGGAATGTCAATGGGAGCAGTCATGTCTGGTAGTTCTACCAAAGAAAAACACACAAATAGGGGAGAGGTAGACTGGTTGCGCTTGGCCTCGAATTGGCGGATCGCGGCTAAAGAGGTGCGGAAGTCCTCGAGGCGGGGACAAAGGTGGGTGTAATGGCCATGGAGATCACACAAAACAAAGGGGTGGTTGGTGTGAATAGTCTTTGGGTTGTTGGTCGCGGTCGCGAAAGGAACAAAGGCTTCCGGGATCGTGGACTCAGGGAACGCGACAGTAACCATGGGCTTGAGATTAGGCAATTCAGGACAGTTATGGGTGGCGTGACCGACAACATCACACAAGGCACATAGGATGGTATGATTTGGAGGCTGAGGAGGGGCAGGGTTTGTCGGCGTAGCCTTTTCCTTTGATGCCCCCTTGCAAGCTTTTCCCTTCTTACTCGAAGTGGTCACAATAGGAGGTGGTTCTTGTTGAGGTGAATGAGGCACTGTTGTAGCGGGAGAAGTCATGGAGACCCGTTGAACCGGGGTCAAAGCAATATAAGGTGTGGGTTGACCAGGCAGGGTAGTGGCTGGAGGGTCAAGGTACCATACGGGTATGCTCAGGGTCAAATTGGGGAGGGAGAGGGTGGCCATGATGGGAACCGAAGAGACTCCAGGAGGGGGGGCAAGGAAAGGTATCTAACCACTAGGGTAATGGCCAGGAGGTACGGCTCCAAGATGGTTGAGACCTGGTGGAACCGACCCAAGAGGATAGAAGGGCACATGGGTACCAGCTGTAGGAGAAGGGCCAGAAGGAAGAGGTCTGGCTGGCTAAGGTGAAGGGCTAGGAGCAGGTTGCGGCGGGCGAGGCTGAGGTTGAGGTTGCTGACTAGCCAAATCGGCCATTTAATGTCAGCTCGAGACGATTGCATCATGCAAACATTCGCTAAGATGGGATTAGAGATAGGAGGAGGAGGAATACCAGGGAAAGTTCCAAGCAACGAGGAGTCTTTGTAGACGCCAGGGGAGACATTGTTCAAAGAATCGATGGTTTGTGTATTGGCTATAGAAGAGATGGTCGACTTAGGGGAGGGTTGAGATTTTGGCTCATGATATGTCAACTGGTCAATGGTGACTATCTTTCCATTATGAGGGAAAAACATCTTTCGATGGACCGCGGAGGGGACAGCAGACATGGCATAGGTGTAGCTATGCCCCAAAATAATGTTATAATCAAGAGGGGCGTCGATGAATTCAATGTCAACGCAAACAGACTTGCCCGCAAGAGTGATAGGACAGTTGCGGAAAAGGCCAATGGGTTGGGAGGCATGGCCATCCCATGCTCGAAGAGTGATCGTGGGAGGGGCCAACTCAAGAGATCTGAGTTGTTTCCAAACTGAAGCGGACATCACACAGGTGGATGCCCCCTCATCAATGATGCACCGAGAAATGTGATCGTTCCAGATTTTGACTGGGATTTGGAAAGCTACGGAAGCAGGAAGAGGAGGAGACTCTGACTGATGGGCGTCGAAAACAATGAATTGGTCATTTGTGGGATCTACAGCACCCAGGGCAGGTAGTAGAGCTTTTCTTTGGGAGGGGCATGACTAGAGGAGTTCCAGCATTGAAATGGCATCAGGAGATTGGGCCAGCTCATCTAATATGCTATATGAATGGGCAGCTCGGTCAGAAGCAGCATTTTGGCGTAATGGTCCCTTAGGAATCATGGTATGAACCTCGACTTTTGGCTGAGGGATATGCAAGGGACCATTAGTTTTTGAAAGAGGCTCTGTAGAACCTGAAGAAGGTGACTCAGGGATAGATGGAGCAAGGGGCTGAGGGTACAGACAGGACTGAGTTTGAAGGTTGAGGTTGATGGTGGCAGTTTGGTCATAGTTCATCATGAGCATTTGGTAATCAGAGGTACCAGATGGAGGAGGTTGAGTGGTGACCGGTCGGTGAGGTGGTTGGGGAGCCACAAATCCCTGTTGTGCATCCACCTGCTCTTGAGGGGGTGGTGACTGCTGTTGCGGGGGTTGAGAATACAAGGGAGGCAGGGGTACGAATGCTGGAGGAGCTGGAGCACTAGGCTATGGATATGGATGAGAATGAGGTTGGGTAACAGTGTGGTAAACCGGAGGTTGGGCAGAAATAGGAGGCATGCCAGATCCTGGATGCATGCTACCAGGAGGGGGAGAGGTGCAGGGGGAGGTGCCCCTCCCCCAGGAAAACCATAGTTCATGGGAGGTTGAGTGGATGAATGAGATAGAGCTCCAACAATACTGTCGGCGGCATGAGGTGCCCCCGGTGCGTTAGTGCCATTGGGTCTGGGGAGGTCAGGAAGGATGGTATAATCATAACCAGATTGAGCATAGATCAGGTCATATTTCAAGGCTATTTGGAGGGTGTCTTCTTCGGTTTGTGGGAAGTGGGATGCGACATATTTTCCAATGGGATGTAAGAGAGAGAAAAGGAACCAGTCCATATAGACATGGTCTTCGAAGGTAGGGACTTGACATATGCTCTTTCTTCTCTGCCATTCTTTAACATGATCGAATAGGCGGGTCGCAGATGATTGACAGAAAGAAGTCAAAATTTCAATACCGGTGTCATAACGAGGGGGGAGCTGGAAATAAGATAAGAAGGCGCGGGCAAGGGTCACAAAGGTGGTATGGGAAGAGGTGGGCTGGTCAACATACCACTTAGAAGCTTTGCCGGTAAGCATGCATTGGAACAATCGAAGACGGATGGAGTCATCGGTGATTTAATTGGAGGAACACCACATGTGGAAACATCAGATATGGTTGGAGGGATCTTCACTAGCAAGGCCTTCGAACTTGGGAATGTCGGAGGGGAGCTTGGTTGGCATAGCAAGCCAACAGACATTGTGGAGAATAGGATCATTGATTAGCTTGTTGAAGGCGGGGAGACTGAGACCAGCCATATAAGGGAGCAACGGGGCAGTCGAGGTAGGTCCCGTAGTGGTTCCACTGGAATTGGACCCAGCAGTAGCACTGGGGTTGCCGCTACCACTAGGCCCTGAACTACACATGGTGAAGGTAACAGGGGAGAACCAGGAGTAGGGGAAGAACCCGAATGATCAGAGGAAGAGTCGGAATGCAGACTCGGGGGAGGAATTACTCGATGACGACGGGAAGGAGGAAGTGGACCAACCGGAAACTGAGGGTGAATTCTAAGAAGTCTCTGGGACAAATGCCTTGGAGGCGCAATGATGACGGGAAGAAGAAAACCGACAGGGGCAGGGAGGGGAAAAATCAAGTGAGGTCAATGTCGAAACAAGGGCAGAGAGGTGCAGTGTCAATTGATTTTAAAGGCTTTGTCAGGCGGTGTTAACCAGACTCTTCTTCACTTAGGGTCAGTGTGTGGTGTTCGTTGATTTTAATTTTTTAAACCCAGACGTTTTGAGAGTAAAAGAAAAAGTGTGTTGCGTAACTGAAAATAAATCTACAGTAAATAAGACTGAAAGAACAGAAAATTAACAGCTAACAATGCATTGATCTAACCCAAGAAGGCGGGTCTCTCAAAACTAGTCTATAAGAGGGAAAAGCACGCTAAAAAGAGGCCAATAGATCTAAGGTCAGGAGGGACGGGGATCTAAAGGAGAAATCTGCTGAAAAGAGGTGCAGAGAACAGCAAAGAGGCAGAGGCAAGGTTGCTGCTAAAAAGGAGGAGATCAGCTAAACATAGAAGGGAAAATGAGGTAGCCCTAGAAATGAACCCAAACAAAACTATATGAGGTGATTTGAAATGGATAAGAGCTACTCTAAAGGGATCTGAAAATGAGGTATCAGATCTAAAAGAAATAAGGCTGAAACTCTGGAAATTCAGACTTCTCAAATAGTAAAAACTTGCCCACAAAAAGTGGAGGGTACTAGAGCCCTAAGGTGCAAGATTCCCACTTAGTTGAGTGAAAAATATCAGAAACAGGTCTAAACGGGTAGATACAGAGGCTGGAAAACTCTGACAGAAGCTTCAAACAAACCCAAAAAAAGTGCTGGAAAATTGCAGAAAACAGTGCAGGTCGCAGGTTCTAACCTGTTTTCAGTCCAAGTCGCAGATTTTGGGCACAAAAGTGCGACCTCAAGGCCAAGTCACATTTTTTGGGCCGATAAGTGTGACCTGCAGATCCGGGTCTCTCGGCGGCAGATTTCAGAAAAAGTTGTCGTCTCAGCTGCGGCTGATGTCTGTCACCTGCGCAATAAGGCCAGAAACACACAAAAGTTAAAAATTTGACTGTTTGAGGGATTTAGAGGTGGAAAGCACCATAAAAATAGGAAAAACAACAAATGTAAGAGAAACCCTAGGGTCTGAAACAGCGGGATATGCAGGAATATATAAAATGACAGCGGTTGTTAAAGAAAACCCGTGTGGAGTCACCAATTGTTAGTATGAATCTTTCGTCGTAAAACACCACTTTAGCTACGCATAACAAATAGCCCTAACATCGATTATGGCTGCCAAATATCTTTAAATCTACAATTAGGTGATCCAAATAATGCTGCACAAATCCAGATCTAAGCATAAAAGACATTAAGCAGATAAAGTAAAATGTGGCTCCATGCATCCAATAGACAAGACAAGAACAATGTATTTGAAAGAATTTTTATATTATATTAAAAGGGGGCACCTGAGAGGAAAACAAGAAAGGTGTTTTCCGATTCTCCTCAATGGAATGGGTTTTTGAAAGTCCTCAGCATTTCAGATCTAAAATTCCTCTCTCTTGTTGTTGTAGAAAACCCAGACAAACATAGAACTCAATGGGAGCTCACAAGGCAAAAATGGAAAAAGTGACCTAGTATAGATCCAGAGTGATCTAATGCAATGGAGGTGACTAATGAATGGGGAAAATCCTTCTATTTGTAACAAAATATTAGGGCGGTCTAGAACTCGTTGCATGAATAAAATATTATTAATCGAATTCTAGAACCACCCTTTAGGAATATTTTATTATATTTGTTGGAGGGAAAAGGATTTTTGACTTGGGTCAATTCCTTTATTTATAAATAATAAATAAATAAATGATTTATTTATCATTTTAGGGAAATGGTGGGAATATAATTAAATAAATAATGGTTTATTTAATTATTTATGGATGATTTAGTCAAATTTAACTAAGAATATTATTTAAATAATGATTTAAATAACTTATTCTTAGAAAATAATTAAATAAATAAGGATTTATTTAATTAATTTCCTTGTTTTGGGTTAAATATGACCGGGAAATATAAACAAATAAGTTATTTCACATGGTGAAAGCAATTTTACTTAGGGTAAAATTGGTCTTACATGGTGTACTTGGGTTCATCTAATGATAATAGGTTAGATGACCAAAAAATGGTGTAACATGGTCCAACCCAGCAAACTGTTCAGTCTACTATTCAAACCCGTGCACCTGGTTCTATTCAGCAGTCTAGGCCTAGTACACCTTAGACTCCGCCTCAAACTGTTGCAACTAATGCAACATCTGTTCAACCTATAACACCTGTCTCTGGAGTATCTGTAACTCCGGTTTCTAGTATCCCTGCATTCGTGCAAATCCTTCAAGTCTCTGTACCCCAATCAGGACCTATAGTTCAGACTTCGGTCCAGATACCTGCGGGAGAAGCTGGTACAAGTATGATTGTCACAAGTCAACCGCAATTCACATATCAATCGTACCAGAGACAGTATCAATTCGGTCCCATTTTGAAAAAACCCAGTTTATCAGTATCAACCGTACCCTGGCTATACTTATCAATAGCCTCAGCAACCACATTTTGGTCCGTTTAATCATGATTTCTCGAGAGGTTACACAATTCCTAATGCAAATCCGATTCCCAGTTATCCTGGGTATCCTCCTCCCGGAACTGCTTTGGTTACTCAAGGTTTTCGCGACCCTAACCGTCAGTTACCATTTATTGAAACTTTGGATTTACCTGATTTGACACGCCTTACGAATGATCTAATTTTCTATCATCCGTATTGGCCACCAATGCCGCATAATTTTCCCATTGATATACCAAAATTCAAGGGTAAGTCAGGAGAGGATCCGTCAAATCACGTTATGAATTATCACTTCTGGTGTGCATCTAATTCAATAGTTGATGATTCAATTCGCTTACGTCTTTTTCAAAGAACTCTGATTGGTCTTGCCACCAAATGGTACATTGAGTAACCACAAGGCTCTTTTAATAATTTCAGTCAGTTAGCAACTGCCTTCTTGACTCATTTTTAGTTGCCTATCAGATACGACAATGGCACGAAACTATTGACTTCACTAAAGCAATCCACGTCCACATATATTTCTGATATTATTCATGAATGGCGACGTAGAAGGCGTTTGGTGAAAGTTTACATTCTGGATTAAATTTTGGCGGAATGGTTTGTTAAATCATTGTTACCCAAAATCACTGAAGATGTAGCTAAGGCCGGAGTTGTTACTGAGGAACAAGTCATTTCTCAAGCTCAATACCTTTACCTCGTCTATACGCAGTCAGGTACTTTACATGAAAAAATCCTTAATCTTCCAAAACAAGGTCAAATAACTACAGCTTCTTCAGGGTCTCATGTCGCTGATGGTATGATTGGTACAGTCAATACTAAAAGCAAGAAGAAATCTTCAAATAATTCTTCTCCTATTATAACTTTACTTGATTCCCCGAAAGGATAGTCTTCCCCTGAAATTTATGCCGACATTCATGTCGTAAATACATCTACGTCAAAATCTAAATCCGGCAGTAAAAAGAAAGGGAAGAATAAAAACAAAAAGAATTCAAAAGATAAAACTCATAAAAATTAATCTAATGACGAAAAAACGCAAGCCTCGCTATCCTTGTTTCATTTGCGACGAGGATCATTTTATTAAAGAATGCCCACATAGAGCAGAGGTTTCGAAATTCATTAAAGGTTCACAACAACCTGTTGTCTTGAAGGATCATTTTCCCACTCAAGATAGTAAGATGGTTGGTTCTACCTCGAATGCCTCATAAGAACCTATTCTGATGATGTCTCATGTCCAGATTGCGATGCGATCGCAAGATTATGGTAGTAAGAATCTTGTTGATGGTAAAGAAGCAGAATCTTCTAGTGCAAACACATCAACTACACCTCCTCCTGTTTCTGGAAAGCTACAGATCGAGAAACCCAATTCAGACTTAGTAATCAAACTGCCTGCTAAAGGTGTTCTTCGTAAAGCAGCTTTCAATCCACATGCGAGAGCTGCTCAGAATTACAACATTGTTGAGGACTTAGCTATTTCCCCTTCAGCAATGTTGGCTTTGGAAGTGTTGCAATCGTGCCCAGCACAACATAAAATAATTTTCTCTGCCATAGGAGCTGTCGATATTCAGGACTCGAACCTAATAATATTCAATTTAGAGAATAGTACACCTCGCCTACCTCACCAAATGGCTTTCCAGATTCTAGTATTAGTCACAAACAGACCGATCTTTCGGACTGTGATTGATGAACGATCTTCAAGGTGTATTATGTCGATCCAGTGTTGGAAATCGCTTGGTTCTCCTACACTCAATCAGTCTCCGATAATTCTAAAGACTTTTGACGGCCGAGGTTTCCATCCTTTTAGTATTTTGTAGAATTTACCCATAGGGGTCGAAGGTAAAACCGGAAATCTAGATGTGGAAGTGGTTGATACCCCTCTAGATTACAACCTTCTCCTAGGTCGTAGTTGGTCTTATGCTATGACTGTTGTCATTTCTTCGGTCTTTCGGCTTATAAAATTTCCACATCAAGGAAGGATCGTTACAATAGATCAGTTAACTTATTTTTCTTCCGATCCAGCCTCTACAGAAACAATCCAGCACGTCGGTAAAACAGCTATCCCTTACAAGGATGTTGGAGTAGGTTTGATTAAAGATTCTGGTTTACTAGGAACTTTTTCCTTTCCTCCTCCTAACCTATCGCCTTCTATCGCAAATGATTCATATGATTTGATCAAATACTATTATGTTTAATGATCCTTGGATCGTACCTTCCGACTCCGAGTTAGATTCATTTGATGGCACGATGCCTTTGAGTCCATTTGAAATTGCATATCAGGTTGTACAGTCACTTTTCGACCCTTCTTCAACCGAAACCGATCTAATGAATGGGATCCATGAGGAATCACTTTCTATATCTAGTTCAGCCACAACGACATTTCTCGATCTTGTTCATACTGATGAGAAAATTCATGAAATTTTCTCTAGTGACGATTTACCATGGGAAGATCTACATCACCTATTTTCATTTTTACCTGAGCTGGATCATTTTGAAGATTATTTCACTTCTATTTTTACTGCTGAATATATCAAATAACTGCAGAATCCATTGCGAAATTCTGATTCTGAGCTAAATTTGGAAAATATCTCTCGAACGATTCCAATTGACATTTCAGTGAAGCCAGGAATAATTGAAAACATTCATATAGGTGCTTGTTGAACGGAAGATGAAATTCAACTTATAAAGCCCTATTTCAAGAATTCTGTGACATGCTTGCCTGGTGATATGAAGAAATTCCAGGAATCGATCCGTCAATTGTCGTACATGAAATCAAGACTTACCCGGATGCCAAATCTGTCTGTCAACGTTTACATCAAATACATCCAAGAAAAGTTGATGTTATCAAAACCAAAGTTGAGAAATTACTTCGTGCGGGTTTCATTTATCCAATTCCTTTAACCGATTGGGTATCGAATATTGTTCCTGTTAACAAAAAAAAAGGAATGATAAGAGTATGTATCAATTATAGGGATATTAATCGATCTTGTCCTAAAGACAATTATCCAACCCCCTATATTGATCAAATTATCGATGATTGTGCTGATAGTGAAATGTTTTCCTTTATGGATGGTTTTTCTGGTTACAATCAAATAAACATACTCCCTGCTGATCAGCCAAAAACAGCTTTCATTTATCCATGGGGGAAATTTGCTTATTGCAAACTACCTTTTCGATTAAAGAACGCTGGAGAAAATTTTCGGCTATTTCTTACGCATTTCATGACATTAAACACATTGTGCAGCCTTATCTCGATGATTTACCTGCTCATTCATCATGTAGCGCCGACCATCTCACTCATTTATGAGCAATCTTTATGAGATGTAGGAATTATCGAATTCAGCTGAATCCACACAAATGTGTTTTTTTTGTAGAATCGGGTCACTTACTGGGATTTATTGTTTCAAAAGAAGGCATTTGCATTGATCCGTCGAAGGTCGAAGCTATTGTTAATCTACCTCCTCCTTCGACTTTACGCCAACTCCAAAGTTTGCAGGGGAAAGCAAACTTTTTATGTCGGTTCATTCCTAACTACGCCGAGTTAACAAAGGGTTTTACCAGGTTGTTAAAAAAAAACGTTCCATTCTTTTGGGATGAGATCGCTAATCAATCTTTTGATGCACTCAAACACGCGTTAACCCATGCACCGTTATTGCATCCTCCCAATTACAACCGGGACTATTTTTTGTACCTTGTCGCCTCTCATTTCACCATTGGGATGGTTTTAGTTCAGGAAGACGAATTCAATAATGAACATGTGATTTACTATCTTAGTCAAAATTTGCATCCGATTGAGATCAAATACACACATGTGGAGAAATTGGCCTTGGCAACTGTTCAAGCTGTCCAAAGATTTCGACACTACATCTTATTACGCAAAACCACAGTAATTTTTTACTATAACCCTATGATGTACATTTTAACCAAAAAATTGCTAGGGGGCAAGTATTCCAAATGGATAGTTATCCTGTAGGAATTTGACTTGGAATTTGAAAAATCCAAGGCAAAGAAATCTTTGGTTTTTGTTGAACTGATGTGTGATTTCCCCTCTACTGATATTGAAACTGTGGCAGAGCAGCCCATTGCAGATGAATCCTTGTTTCTTATCAGTACACTTGATCCTTGGTATGGGGATATTATAGTTTATCTCCAAACCCAATATTTTCGGCCTGAAATCTCATGATCTCAGCGACAGAAAATACGTTTCCAATCCCAATAATACAATATTATTGGTGATACACTCTATCTTCGTGGAGCGGATTCTATTTTCTGACACTGTCTTACTCATGAAGAAGCTGAGAAGTTTTTAAATGACTGCCATTTTGGAGCATGTGGCGGTCATATGTCTGGGTATGCCACAGCCCAAAAGATATTACACGCTAGTTATTTTTGGTCGTCATTATTTAAATATTGTATCTATGCAGTCCGGAAATGCCACAATTGTCAGGTTTTTTATCATAAAATGCGTGCACCACCCGCTCCTCTTCACCTTATAATTGTTGTCGGTCCTTTCGCAAAGTGGGGTATTGACTTTATTACATGTAACCCTCACTCGGCCAGGGGGCATGCATATATTATCTTACCGGTAGATTATTTTACTAAGTGGGCCGAGGCGATGCCTACATTTTCGGCAGACAGCAAGACAGCTACAACTTTCATGTTCAATCATATAATTGCTAGATTCGGTGTTCCTCAAGCCATTATTATTGATCATGGAAGTCATTTTCGAAATATCATGATAACTGAACTGACAGATCAACTTGGCCTACGCCACAATAGTTCCACTCCATATTATCCGCAGGCTAATGGTCTAGTTGAAGCTATCAATAAAGTTTTAGTCACTATAATTAAACGAATTATTGGTATTCATAAGTTGAATTGGCATTCCATGTTATTTTCAACACTTTGGGCATATCGGACCTCAGTAAAAACATCAACTAGTTTCACTCCCTTTCAATTGGTTTACGGTTTGGAAGTTGTGTTGCCAACTAAATGTGAAATTATGTCATTGAAATTAGCCATAGAATTACTCCCATCTAAGTCTGAAGAGGAAAAATGTTTTTTGTACTTGGCTCAGCTAGATGAGAATCGACGAAATGCTGCAATAGAAAATGAGGCTCATGTCAAAAGAAATAAAAGCTCAGTACGATAGAAGTGTTACCCCTCATAATTTTTCAGAAGGAGACCTAGTCTTAGTGTACCATCAAGCCAACGATAAGCTAGGAGCTGGAAAATTTGTGCCCATGTGGCATGGTCCTTTCATTGTTAAGTGGAAACTGGAAAAAGGGGCCTATGAGCTGATAGATTTTGATGGTGTCTCTTTAGAAAAACCAGAAATGGGCTTTATCTGAAGAGATATTATGCTTAAATTTGGTGTGGAGATTTATTAGATTAGATTTCTTTACTACTGGTGTGTCTTAGATTAGAAAAGTGTGCCTAGTTTAGAGTGTGTTTTAATCACTATTCCTGCTTATCTGAGTTTTACTCTTGATATTGCAGATGTCAACGTCTCTTCAAACCTACATTGATTTTGCTGATGGTGCTTGTCGTAGTACACGGAACATTTCTTCCGCAGCTTGGGTTATCTATTCACCCTCTGACAAGTTAGTATCCATGCATGGGGTAAGCCTTGGTCAAACAAAAAATAATATTGCAGAGTATAGTGAAGTGATTGAGTTATTATCTAAATCCATATCGTTTGGAATTCAGAGTTTGATTTTTAGGTTGGATTATGAACTTGTTGTATTACAGCTTAACAGGGTTTATGCCATTAGAAATCCAGTGTTATTACGGTTATTTTTAAGAGTTCGTCTCTTGGAATGTGAATTTGATTACATTGAACATCAGCATATTCCAAAACATTTAAATACATTAGCAGATGCAGTTGCTTCTAGTATGATAAATCGACATTTGCAATAATCAAAACAGTAAATTAAACAACATTTAATAACATGTACACAGATAGCCAGTAATAGTGATATATCATAGCATAGAAGTGTTTCAAAAATATACATCGTCTTTGATCATAGGTTGGAAACACCTTATGATCGGCAAAAATGATATACAAAAGATCAAAAATATGAGTCTACGACACGATCATCCTATCACTGATGATGATCATGATAAGAGACCACTGCCTGGACCAACCTACATAGGAACCTCCTAAAAGGTCCAGGGACACCAATCACATATCTCTGTAATCTGAGTGGGATATCATCTATGTCGGTCTCTGGAATGTCTAGAGTCAGGCGCTCTAGGTGATGCTCTAAATCAGACAGAATATTTGTTGATTGGCCCTCTGGGGCTGGTGCTGCAGCAGCTGGATGCCTCCTCTCATAAGGCTGGAGATGGGCTGGTCGCCGTGGGCCCACATCTGCATTTAAAACTTTTGGTTATTAGTTTTGAGACGATTAAAATACAAAAAATAAAATAGAACTTAGAAATTGTTGAAAATGATTTTTACCTGATTCATCCCACCATTCCCCTGCTGGGAGAGCCATCTCTCAGTCGCCGTAGAAATCTATCCCAGCGTATGGAAAGTCCTCTATGAAAAAAATTTGGCTTTCTAGCCAACTAAAATATGTAGAATTAAATGGAACAACCTCGACGCCCTCAGCAGCATGACGGGCCATCAATGCAACCCAACGAACCATCGTAGGCTCTCAAGGTCGTCCAGCATCAACAGGAATGTTCTGCAGAGCTAACATGGGGATCCTATCTAAAGAAAAGGTGACTACAATGGATCCATATCCAAAGTTATTTAGCTTTCCGTTCTTTGCTTTGTTTAGTTGGCCTTTTACATTGGCCAACACAGCTTCGCACCAGTTGAAAATGGTGCCTCGAAAAAAATCTACAGCAATGCGCATCTGGGAACCGATAGCCACATGCAATTCTGCGCTCCCACATAGTCTGGTGATAGTAAATGCAATAAATTTAAGCTCGGGATGGATGATATTTTTTATGTCAATTCGTTTGTCCCTGGGGTCTGCCTGATCATTACAGAACTCTAGTCAAAGACTAGCGACAGACTGGCCACCTAGCCTAGTCCCAAACAAAGAAATTTGTCCGCCCCTCTTGGAAAAACTAGTCAAAAAATAGATATCCTCCAACTTAATTTCAAGCCAGTGGCCGCCAATAATGAAACATTGTTCCTGTACATTCCACCTGTTCACCAGCCACGTTAGGAGGTCTACCTGTGCCCTCATGCCCTGAATGACCCAGAATTTATACAAACCGCATGCTCTTAATGCCTGCATTGTAGGCAAATGAAACATTGCGGCGTCATCTATGTCTTCATGCTCACATTCTCTCAAAGTTAGCATCTTTTATATCCTACAATGCATAAAAAGATATATTAGAACAATCTAATTTGAAAAATTTTGGAAGGAATTAAAGAAATTTAATTTTGAAATTTAATTGCACAGGGTCCACACTTTGTTTCCATACACATTGCATAGGAACGCACGGGCGATGTGAGACAAGTGCGGACCCACGACTTTTTTCTATGTAGGAAAAATTTAGGTTCCGCAAGGCCCGCGTGTTGCACCTGCGGACCCCCGCGGACGATTTTTTGAACAAATTTTTCTCTTAAAAATTAAATCTAAAGCCTAAAAATGAAATGTAAATCGATGAAATGCAAGATAAGGAGGTCGTGGATTACCTAGAGCTGACGGTTCTCGATTTCGCCGGATGGATTTTCCATAATCTTCACAGGACCTTTTTTACCCAAAAGCTCTTACTTTTCACTCTGAACTCAAATGGTAAAAATGAGGTTAGAAAAGTCCTTTTTATAAGTTTTTTCGAATAAATGAATTTTTAATTTGTTTATTTTTCACTTTAAAAAGGTTATTTTTGAAAGCATTTTTATTTATCTTAAACAAGTATGTGTAATGTTTCGAGTTTTTGTCCAGAAATTGGATTTTTCAGGAAAATTGATCATTTTTCAACAAAGAGCATACTTTTATCACTTTTTCAGACTCTTTCAAAAATTTACGAAAAAGCAAAAACTTGGAGTCCTCTTTTAAGCTCTTTTCAGACTCTCAAAAATTTAAAAGATTGCCGAGTACTTGATTATTCGAACTTGTTAAAATAAATGAATGATCGTCCCTTCAGTATAAGTTTACCCCTTTTATGGACTGAAATGGACTATTTACGAAAAAGGTATACGTTGACTAATTACGGTCAATAGAGTTCTCTCCCGCATTATTTTATCCTTTTTCGGGCTCGACAGACTAAATTTACGAAAAAGTAACCCTATGGAGTCTTCTTAATTTTTTTCTTCTGACTCTCTAAAATTGAAAAAACACCAAGTTTCTCCTATACTGGACTGATTAAAATGTAACAGTAAAGGACCTGTTCAATTTTAAACAGGAACGAACCACTCCTTCTTAGGGTTCGAATCTTAAACTAAGTTGGACTCATCCAAAGGATGAGCTTATAAACAAGCAAATGTTATCCTACTCAAGCTTGTCAAAAATAAAGAGGTACTTGCTAGAAATGTTGGGGGAAAAGAGAGGAAAATGAACCTGTTTGTTGTATTTTGATTATTGGAAAAGCCATTAACCACTCTTCAACACGACACTTTTGTTCACCTGGGTTGGGAAATCCTTTGCCTAACATTTAATCAAACCATATTGAAAGTCTTCAACCGGTTTCTAGGTATTAGCTTTGGGTCAATTGTCACCAAACCATCTACAGTGTCGTTATGTGTTCAAGAGGACAGTTCAAATAAACCATTCATCTGAAAAATATCTGTCATTTATTTTGACCATCCCTGAGTCAGTCCTTGCCAATATCTTTCTTCAAAACTTGATCTATGATTTCGTGCTGTGGGCTTGCCTACGACAAATCACTTTCTATCAACGACAACTCATTATCTAGGAAGTTGATCTAGAAATCATTAGTACCTTGAAATATGCATGCCTCAATGGCAGGTTTGTCGCCTTTGACGATAGGTTTCATCATTGACCTTCGATCGAATGATTCCGTGACATGTTCGACTTCAACTCATTCATTCACATTTCATGGATTGTACTGAATACTTTGAGAGCCATTGACATTACTGGTGGTTACTCTCACACTTGTTAACATTTTACATCATTGACTGGTAATCAAGTGGTTTCTACCATGTTCGACTTCGACACATTCATTCACATGGATAGAATCGTACTAGTTCGAGAAGCAGAAATCAAGACCCTAGATCTAGTTTCTACAATCCAGGCTGCGAGGAATTTTTTTATCATTTATACAGTGGACTATTCATAAACAGATGGCTATGTCCATATTGTGTCTACACGTGTCTATATTTTTGATGTATTCAAAATCATTCTTGTATCATAACAGTTTAAATCAGTTTCTAGTTAGTTTTGATCTGAGTATGGGAATGCCTACCTCAGCGATGATATGTACACATATATATTTTGCATTGAATATTTTTACAGGTTACGTCTGGGGTGTCCACAGGATGATCCTTGAAATGATAAAGTACTACACTCTTCATATATGACAGACTTCAGCTTCATCTATTCCATACTTTTCACTTTAGGGGGCAATCTGTTGCACTGAAAATTGTCATCCTGGCATTCTACTATGTGTATGAGCTCATTATCACTCATACTTCCTCCTTTGCAAGTCTAACATATCAGTTCTTCATGTCAAGCCTTGAAAATAAGAGAAAAGTTCTTAAAAATCTCCTTAACTCTGGTATCGCACTTTCTCTTAATCTTGCCTGCAGTCCCGCACCTAATGTTCATGACTCCTGCGTACCTGAACGCACTTTCTCTGTGTTATGGGTGCGGACCCCAGTAAAATATTAAAAAGGCGCAAGTAAACTCAAAAATCTCACTTTCAGTAAATTCTAGAAGCCTCTAGAAAGAATCTTGCGGTGGCAGAAATGCTCTTTGAGGTTCATGTATCCCTTATCTTAAGGATCTAACCCCTTGATGTGATGAGCTTATCCCTTTGAAGGAGGATTCTATCCCTTCATAGTTGGAACTAAAACCTCCTCTTTTGCACTATAAAAAGAGGCATTTGGTAGCCTCAAAGGGAGTTCAAGCTTTATAATTATTTGAGGTTAAGTGCTGTTGGGATTCAGACTCATTTAACTAAGATTTTTGTGAGGAGAGATCACATACGTCTATCTGTCTTGGTTGGAAGAGTGCAAGGCTTGTCAGAGTAGAGGAGATTCCTGCTTCGGACCCTGGGAAGGCCTGTTCAACATCAAGGCTAGGGTTGTAAGGTTTTCCTTCTTTCAAAGTTAATACAAATGAATTCATTTTTCTCAATAAGCTATTAATTAACTGTTTATTTCATGGATTCCTTGATCACCATGATAGGCATGATTTATAATATTTACTATACAGGTGTTATTTAATGTTTTCTTGTTTGTGACTGCAGCTTTATAAAGGTAACTCCTTCAAGTGACCGAGGGACGGCTACTTCGAACAAGCATTGGATCTACAGTAAGTCCTTAACACCTTTATAGTATTCTTTTGCAAATCGCATATGTTTAGAGAAAGATAACAGTTTATTTGGCTGTTTTTTGCTAGATTACCTTTTGGTACTAGGGAGATCGATTTTTTCCGCAAGATTGATTAATCCGCCCAACAGTTAGTGAGTTTTCAAGGGATTTGTATCGGTAGATCGACGAATAATATCGCTGAGTATAGCTCGTTGATTGAACTTTTCTCTAATTCCATTTCATTTGGTATTAACCGCATAATAATAAGGTTAGACTCACAACTTGTGGTACTACAACTTACTAGTGTTTATTCTGTTAGAAATCAAACACTTCTTAGATTGTTCCTAAGAGTTCGACTTTTGGAAAGACATTTTGATTTCATTCAATATCAACACATTTCCAGAAATATGAACACTTTAACTGATTCATTATCTAATCATGTTTTAGACAGAGATTTGCAACATATGTAAGGAAAACATTCACATTGTTGAGATTCAATAAGATGATGAGCTTAGTGAAAAGAGTCGCTTTCACTAGGTGGGCCCGTAGGCTATTTTTGGCGCAAGTCTATTTTTAGACTATGTCTATTTTTAGACATGATGATCATATTTCAGAAGTTGCAGGATGATATTTGTGGATGGTTGATCAAGTTGGAAAATTATATGAAATTCTATTTTTAGAATATTGGGCGAAGTCTATTTATAGATCGTCAATCTAAAAATAGATGCATGTCGATTATTATTAGCTCTTAATAATAATCAGACTCTAAACAGCGACTTATTCTCTTGGAGCACTTTAGTTCAGTGCACAGATGTGGCACAGCAACTGATAGAAGGAATTATGCTATTCCTAAGGGTTTACTGGAGCTAATGCATGGAGGACTCAGTTAGAACTCAAGTGGTAGAGTTATGACACCGTTGGAAGAAGTAGTTATGGAGTTGTATTTATTTTAACTCAATTAGACTCAGTTGAGCTAGTTGTATCTACTCTAACTGATTGATACACTAGTGAGAGTGGAGTGAATTAATTATTTAATTAGTTCATAAATAATAACTCATTAATCAACTAAAAAATACATCAGTTAACTACAGTGTATGACAGTTGCAGTGGAGAGATAGGTGAAAGGGAAAGATAGACTATCTGTTGTGACTATAGTAATGCATTGATTGCATCACCACTCAGTGGAGATGCCAATGAGGATTGCGTAGTCAATCCAAGAGTAATTCGAATTAATTCAGAGCATTCTTCATCAGAGATTGCGCAGTGGAGGCAGGCTAGCAGGAGGCAAAGATCGGTGCATGGATTTGCAAGATTGGTCTTGATTAGTGTATGACGATTGTACTGTACTGAGGGATTGTGATAAGCTTTGTATGTTTGTATGAGATTTTCATACGATCTCCATGTTACATAACATATATTTCGGGTTTTCAGATTCAGGCTTTCCCGGTTAAAAACTGTGTTATGTGTGATTAAATATTTTTGTTTATGTTTCACATGTGTGTGCATTTAATTTTTCCGCAAAAGATTAACAAGTGGAATAGACTCAGTATCTTGCATAAAGTTAAATAGTGTGAGATCAAGTGGATATTGGAAATATGCATGCTTAGTGCATATAATTTCTACATGGTATCGGAGAATTGTTGATTGAATATTGCATTTGTGAAGTGAGTTTGTGATGGTGGACAATTCGAATTTGCTATAGAAGATTCTTGGTGCAGAAATCGAATATACATTGAAATGTCTTTCAACGGGTTGAGATTGGAGTATTCCCTTGATGGGAGCTCAAATTACATAGCCTGGAAGGACAAGATGGAGGTGGTGATGAAGGATAATGCGTTGAAGGAGTTCATCGATAGCGATGTTCCTAAACCGGGATCTAGCGATTTTGCATTACTTGATGCATGGCAAAAGAAGACTGCAAAGACGAGGAGGATTCTGTTGGAAGGTGTCAAGGACCACATTGTGTCCAGCCTTCATGGTAAAACCACTCCATTCTTAATGTGGAAGGCTTTGACAGACTTGTTCCAAAGCAGAAGTGACCAGAGGAAGTTGGCGCTTAAAGACAAGCTAAGAAAAAAAAAATGGAGAAATGCGACAATATTCCAAAATACCTCATGAAGTTTGTCCACTGCAAGGATGAGCTAGGAAGTGTGGGGGTTACTATTGATGAAGAAGACTTGGTGAGCTTGGCTCTCTTTGGGCTTCTGAAGAGTTGGCATAGCTATGAATACTCTATCAATTGACGGGAGAAACTGCAAGGATGGGAGCAACTTTGGTTGGATCTTGTGCAGGAGGAGATAAGGCAGGGTACCAGGGATGGATCTTCATCGAAGAATGAAGATGAAGAGAATTGCGCTTTGGCTGCCAAAGCAAGGAAGGGGAATTTGAAGAAAAATCTTTCTAAATCCGATGCGAAAGGCAAGAAGCAGGACTTGTCCAAAGTGAAGTGTTTTCACCTTCACGAGCATGGACATTTCGTCACTAACTGTCCACAAAAGAAGAAGAATAAGTAGGTTTCTGGATCTGCAGCTGGAGAGGCCTTAGCCTCGCAATTTGAGCTAGATTTTTCCTTGATCACATGCTTGGTTTCAAGCTGCATGGGATCGGTGTGGTATCTTGACAGTGGTGCGTCTTTCCATATGACGAGAGACAAAGAGTTGTTTAGTGACTTGGAGGAGAAGGACCTCCAGATGCATATAGAGATGGGAGATGATGGTCTGTAATGTCCCATTTTAGCACATGGCTAAATGGAACATTAGAATTTTGATTTTATATTGTTGCAGCTAAATAAATGGGTAAGGAGGCCCATGATTATGAAAAACATTAATAGAATCCCTCACATTACGAAAGAGGAGCATTATTGGAGCTTGTTTTCACACTCCATGTGTGAAAAGGGTTAATTGCAAAGAGGGCTAGGTCATGTTGACCAAGTCAAACTGTGCAATAGTTGGAGGTGTAGCTTGCTTGGGAAGCCTACAAAATTGCATGAGGAGGAGAAAACCCTAATGTGAGCGGTCCATGGCTAAGGAGCCTTCATTGGCATAAAAGGAGGGGAAAGCAACCATTTTGAGTTAGCTTGGATATTTCGAATTGCTTTCCATAGTTGCACACTGTGATAGTTGTGTTGCCCAGCACAAGGGATTTCTTGCTCAATAATTCCCTCCCTTCTTGAGAATCTCTTAAAGGTTTGATCTTCATCTTCTCCACATCTTGGCTCAAGGCCAAAGTTATTCCTTTCAGTGCAGTGATTCTTGTAGCAAGAGCCATTGTGTTGCTGGGGTTGCAGTGGAGGTTCTCACACCATCATTCCAGAGCTCAGATCTTAGAGGAAGAAGCTCTCATGCATCTGGGAGATCAGTAGGGGAGATATCAGCTCCATTTCTCATATCTTGGTAGGAGGCCAAACTTTTCCCATTATCCAAAGTGCAGTTTCTCTCATTGACTGTGCAGTTCTTGAGTGCAATTGCAGTGAGGGGTTGCACCGGCATTTTGGAGAGTGATATCTTTCATGAAAGGATCAGCCTTTCACTCTGTATTTCCATTGGAGGAGGTCTATACATTTTATGCAGCATTATTTAGCCATCTCCTTTAGGTTACTATTTTAGAGTAGCAGCTAATCCAGCTACTCCGGCATTTCTGCATATTTGTCATTTTGTATGTATTGTAGCCAATCCCTTGAGGGATTTTTTATTATAGTTTCCAGGGGTTGAGATTCATCTCCCCCTTTCTTATTTGAGCTCCACATTATCATATCTTCATTGTATTACTATTTTGCAGCAGTACTCTTACATAGACTGTGCAGTCATAGCTGGGCATAATATATGTAGCAGTCTATTTCATGTTCTTGTGTCTATGCTTCAGCTTGAGTGATCACTTCCTCAAGATCTTGTACACACTCCTGCTATCATATTATCAATGAGAAGACTATGAGGGTTTATTTCCTTTCTGAATTTTATGCATTCACTGTCATTTTCCAACTCATGTTTATATATTGTTGTAGCTCACTCTTTTGAGCAAGGTCTTCCTGAGAAAGGAATATTTGCATAGATATAGGTAGAGCCTGAGCTAGGGCCAAAAAGCCTCTGGTTCTCACCCTCTCTTTAGAGGTGAAATAACTGGTAAAAGCCCTCTCATTCAATCTCTGACATAGCCTTGTTCATATTCCCGACAAAGGAACACTTCAGTGGAGAAAAATTCCACTGATTTCCATTTCGGGACATTACATGGTCGGTACAGTGCAACAGGAATTGGGACCATTAACTTTGAGAGGGAGTCCGGTAATCCATTCTTGTTGAAGAATTTCATGCATGTTCCAGGTCTGAAGAAGAACTTGGTCTCAGTCGCAATGCTGGAAGACAGGGGTTATGATGTTGTTTTCAATGAGGGAAAAGCCTTCCTTTGACATAAAAAAATGGGTCAAACCAAGAAGATAGGGGTTCGAATTAAGAATATCTACAAGCTAGAGGTAGATGGCTAAGCTGCAATGGTGGGCAAAGCAGAAGAAGTGGTGAGGCGGGATGGGGGTGAGTTATGGCATAGGAGATTGGGAAATCTTCACCATGGAGCTTTGAAGATTTTGCAGCAAATTTATACTGAAATTCCCAAGGGTACTCTTGCGCAGTTAGATCAGTGCAAAGGATGTACAATGGGTAAGTTTGTGAAGACCACTTTTCATGAGAAGGAGAATCGTGCTTCGATGATCCTGGAGAGAATTCACACAGACATGTGTGGACCATTCTTGGTTGCTTCAATAGAGAAACACAGGTATTATGTGATATTTGTTGATGGATTTTCTCATATATTTTGGATCTTCTTCATGCAGAAGAAGAGTGAAACGTTCTCAAAGTTCTATGAGTTCAAGGCATTGGTGGAGAAGGATTCAGGGAAGCAGGTGAAAGCTCTAAGGAGCGATAATGGTGGTGAATACATCTCTGGAGAATTCAAAGAATTCTGTAGCAAAGAAGGAATTTGAAGAGAACTCATAGTGCCTCATAACCCACAGCAGAATGGGGTCGCGGAGAGAAAAATAGAACGATCGTGGGTGTTGCACGAACGATGTTGCATGATCAGGGCCTATCGATGCACTTGTGGGCGGAAGCATGCAACACTGCGGTTTATGTGCAAAACCGTTATCCTCATATAGTACTTGGCATGAGTACACCGGAGGAATATTTTACTAGTAAGAAGCCTGATATTTCTCATTTGAAGATTTTTGGCTCACCTGTTTACATTCATATGACGAAGGATGCCAGGAAGAAGTTGGAGCCGACTGCAGAAGTTGGGATATTTTTGGGGTACACTGAAACACCCAATAACTATCATGTGTATTTTCCAAACAGTCGAATTACTGTTATGCGACGGGATATAAAATTCAATGAGGTGAAAGCCATGAAGTTGTCGCTTGAGAGGGAGCTACACTTGCATGCGGAGGAGGAACTTCTTGTTCCCAAAGATGAGCCTCTGGATGTGGATTAGCCATAGGAGGAGATTCATGGAGTGGAGGAGTCCACTCATGCAGAACCAAACATCAAGCAAGGCAGAAAGCATACCATAGAAGCTGAGAGACTAAAGGTGGATGCAGCACAAAATGTAGGAGTTCCTACATCACAGCGCAGACAGAGACAGTCACCTGACCGATATACTAGATACATGGCTCTTATGAGCAAGTGTATTGTGACAGAGCCATATTATTTTGAAGAAGCAGCGTAGGAGCCCACATGGGTAGATGCCATGGTGGAGGAGTATGACTCCATTGTCAGAAACAGTGCTTGGGATATTGTTCCAAGGTCGGTGGGAAAATTAGTTGTAGGATCAAGATGGATCTACAAGGTAAAGAAAGCTACTGATGGGAGTTTCGAGAAGTATAAGGCAAGATTTGTTGCTCAGGGCTTCTCAGAGATTGAGAGGATTGACTATGAATAAACCTTTGCACCTGTCACACGGTATTCTTCCATACGGACCATCCTTGCTCTCTCAACGCAAATGGGTTGGCACATTCATCAGATGGATGTGAAGACTGTGTTCCTTAATGGGATCATTGAGGAAGAGGTGTACGTTGAGAATCCTGAAGGATTTGAGATATTCAGCAGCGATTCGTATGTGTACAACCTCAAAAGAGCATTGTATGGGTTTAAACAAGCACCCCGTGCTTGGCACACTCGGATCGACAGCTATTTCACTAGACTTGGCTTCACCAAGAGTGAGGTGGATGCAAACCTGTACCAGATTGTGGTTGAGGGTAAGCTTTTGATCATTGTACTTTATGTTGATGATTTGATACTAACAGGTGATGAGCAGTTGATACACTCATGCAAGGCAGATCTTGCAAAGGAGTTTGAGATGAAGGATTTGGGCCTCCTTCATTATTTCCTTGGGTTGGAAATATGGCAGCGGGAAGGTGAACTGTTTGTGTCTCAAGGCAAGTATGTCAAGGAGATACTGGAGAAGTTTCACATGCAAGACTACAAGCCTATCGACACTCCTCTTCCAGGAAATTGGAAGAAAGAGGATTCTACATCGGCAGAGGTAGTGGATGCCATTGTTTATCTATAGTTGGTGGGTTTTCTCATGTATTTAGTCAATACAAGACCGGACATATGCTATGCGGTGAACCAGCTTTCATAAGCGATTGTTAAGCCTACCAAGCTCTTTTGGAAGGCAGGCAAGCATGTATTGAGATATATTAGGGGCACATCTGAGTATGGTTTATGGTACTGGCAGACGGATGAGGTGAAGTTGCATGGCTTCACGGATGCAGATTTGGCAGGAAGCCCAACGGACAGAAAGAGCACATCAGGAGGGATTTTCAGTATCGGATCTACTGCAGTTTCTTGGTACAGCAGAAAACAAAGATCTGTGGCACTCATTTCAGCGGAAGCGGAATACATGGCAGCAAGTTTAACTGCATGTGAGGCTATCTAGATGAGGAAGATTCTGGTTGGTTTTTTCAGTTCACATTTAGATCCCACGGTGATTCATTGTGATAATTAGAGTTGCATTAAACTCTCGGTTAATCATGTGTTTCATGGTAGATCTAAACATATTGATATCCGGTATCATCATATTAGAGATTGTGTGTAGCGGAAGATCATGTTGCTTCAATACATTCCCACAGAGGATCAAGATGCAGATATTTTGACGAAGGCGCTCACCAGGAGAAAATTCGAATACCATAGAGGCAGGATCGGGGAGAAGGATAATCACTATCTTGTTGAGAGGGAGTGTTGAGATTCAACAAGATGATGAGCTTAGTGAAAATATTCGCCTTCACTAAGTGGGCCCTCAGGCTATTTTTGGCGCAAGTCTATTTTTAGACATGATGATCATATTTCAAAAGTTGCAGGATGCTATTTGTGGATGGTTGATCAAGTTGGAAAAATAGATGAAATTCTATTTTTAGAATATTGGGCGAAGTTTATTTATATATCGTCAATCTAAAAATAGGTGCATGTCAATTATTATTAACTCTTAATAATAATCAGACTCTAAACAACAACTTATTCTCTTGGAGCAATTCAGTTCAGTGCACAGATGTGGTACAACAGCTGACAGAAGGAATTAAGCTATTCCTAAGGGTTTACTGGAGCTAATGCATGGAGGACTCAGTTAGAACTCAAGTGGCAGAGTTATGACACAGTTGGAAGAAGTAGTTATGGAGTTGTATTCAGTTTAACTCAGTTAGACTCAGTTGAGATAGTTGTATCTAGTCTAACTGATTGATACACTATTGAGATTGGAGGGAATTAATTAGTTAATTAATTCATAAATAATAACTCATTAATCAACTGAACAATACATCATTTAACTACAGTGCATGACAGTTTCAGTGGATACCAGTGGAGAGATAGGTGAAGGGCAAGATAGACTATCTGTTGTGACTATAGTGATGCATTGATTGCATCACACACTCAGTGGAGATGCCAATGAAGATTGTGCAGTCAATCCAAGAGTAATTCAAATTCATTCAGAGCTATTATTCATCATAGATTGTGCAGTGGAGGCAAGCTAGCAGGAGGAAAAGATCGGTGCATGGATTTGCAAGATTGGTCCTGTTTAGTGTCTGACGATTGTACTGTACTGAGGGCTTGTGATAAGCTTTGTATGTTCATATGAGATTGTCATATGATCTCCATGTTACATAATATATAGTTGGGGTTTTCAGCTTCAGGCTTTCTTGGTTAAAAACTGTGTTATGTGCGATTGAATATTTTTGTTTATGCTTCGCATGTGTGTGCATTTAATTTTTCCGCAAAAGATTAACAAGTGGAATAGATTCAGTATCTTGCATAAAGTTAAATAGTGTGAGATCAGGTGGATCTTGGAAATATGCATGCTTAGTGCATATAATTTCTACACACATCATTGAATATTATTGCGCATTAAACATAGGAAAAACTCTGAAAACACATAGATAGATAGTTATAGGTTTTTTACAAAATTTTTGACCAAGACACATAGTTCATCAGACCTCAAAATTATGCAAAATATCACAAGTAAACTAGTGGTGCTCATAGTAACATGCTATAGATCTAGAAATCCTACGGAGCAACCGCATCCAACGGTTAGGAACCCCAATAGTGTGTTGTTGCAGTCGCATGGGTAACTCTTCGAGTCGGAAATCCGGAATCCCAAAGTTCAATCCCTCTATGTGCTGCTGAAGCTCAGCTAGAGTCTCAGCCATACCAAGGTCCTGAAGGACCGCTCTCCCGACAGCCCTCTCCGCTGGCGCATCTGCTTCGCACTCTGGTTCCTCTACTGGTTGAATGTGACCAATATCTGCATTACATTAAACATTTAGTTTAGTCTTGGAAAGAAATAAAAACACAAAAACATTGTATAAACCTTATAAAAATAAAAATAAATGATTGAATCATTCTTACCCATTGCACCCCACTAAAAGCCTTCTGGTAATACTAGATCTAGATCTCCTCGGAAGTCGATGCCTGCGTATGCATACTCATCGATGGCGATGATCTGTTGTCGGAACCAGGAGAATAAATTTGCACCATAAGTTATATAGTTTGAAACCATAAACTCTGCTTCATAACATAACATGTTGTGTAACCAGCTCCAAAAATAGAAGAAAAGAGATATCAACGCCTTATAAATAAGCCACTTCGAGGGGGAAACCTCCAATACATTACATAAATGAACAATTCTTGGATGATCCAATTTACAAAACCTCCTTTCTATATATAGGAGTCCATGGGGCCATAATGTAATCCTAGTGAGCCACAATGTAATCCTAGCCGACCTAACAATAATAATTTAAGGGCACAATAATAATAAAATGGGGGTTACAAGGGTACAATAATAACAATAAGGGGGTTACACTAACAACAACAAGGGACTATACTAGTAATATAGGGACCTAACATGCCCCTCTCCTTCAAAAAAGTGTTGTCCTCAACGCTTGAGTAGCTCTGGGTGCTTCTGTATAAAATTCTAATCCTCCCATGTAGAATCTTCGCTGGGTAAGTTCTTCCACTTGATGAGATACTTTGAAATTGATTGATTCCATAGTTGTCGAGTTCTTGTTTCTGTGACCGCTTCGGGTTCCAATATGATTTTTCCTTCCTCATCAAGTTCTAGAAATATTGTTTGAACTGGAAGATTTTCACCTATAACCTTCTTTAAGCATGAAACATGGAAAACTAGATGTACTCGCGAAGAAGCGGGAAGCTCCAATTTGTATGCCATAGTACCAATCTTTTGCAACACCTTGTAAGGACCATAGTACTTTGGAGATAATTTATTATCCTTCTTTGCTTTCTTGAGGGACATTTGTTTGTATGGTTGTAGCCGTAAAAATACCCAATCTCCTACATCAAAACTTCTCTCGCTACGATGTTGATCTGCCTGTTGTTTCATTCGATTTTGTGCCAAATTCAGGTTATCCTTTAAGAGTTGGAGAACTTCTTGCTGATGCTGGATGTGATATTCCACTGCTTGAACCTTCGAATTTTCCCTTAAAGATGATGTGGTGGATGGTGGATGATGTCCATAAAGTGCCATAAATGGGGTCATTTTTGCTGCAGTATGGAAGGAAGTGTTATACCACCATTCAGCAAGAGGTAACCACTTGACCCATTGTGTTTGTTTATCAGATACAAAACAACGAAGATATCCTTCCAAAAATTTATTTACTATCTCGGTTTGACCATCAGATTGAGGATGATAAGATGAGCTATGAGCTAATTGAGTACCCAAACAAGAAAATAACTCCGTCCAAAAATTTCCAGTAAAAATGGGATTTCTGTCGCTCACAATAACCCTTGGGCTTCCATGTAGCTTTTTAATTTTGTCCATAAATGTAGCAGCAACTGTACTTGCTTTAAATGGATGAGATAATGCACAAAAGTGTGCATACTTGGTAAGTCTATCAACTACCACCATGATGACACTCTTTTCTTCGGACTTAGGTAAACCTGTGATAAAATCTATTGAAATCTCCTCCCAACGTTGACTTGGAATGGATAAAGGTTGTATAAGTCTTGGGGTCTTAATTGTTTCCACTTTATTCTACTGGCAAACAAAAAATTCCGCCACAAAATTTTGAATATCAGATTTAAGGCCATCCCAAAAAAATTCTTTCTTTACCCTGTGGTAAGTTTTTAAAAATCCTGAGTGTCCTCCTAAAGGAGAAGTGTGCAATTCCATAATAATATTTTGTTTTAGTTGAGAATTCTTACAAAGATATAAGCGATCTTTGTACCATAAGGAATCATTTTTCCAACTAAATGTATCAGATGTACTAGGATCTTGCTGTAACTTTTGAATGAGTGTCCATACATCTTTGTCCTTCTTCCATTCATCTCTTGCTTCGGTTATCCAATCTGGTTGGATAATAGAAATGGCACAAAGCAATGCTTCCACCTCTTCATTCTTTCTTGAGAGTGCATCTGAAACAACATTAAGCTTTCCTTTTTTTGTAGATTATTTCAAAATCATAACCCAACATCTTTGTGACCCATTTTTGTTGCTCTTCTGAAGATAGTCTTTGTTCCAAAAAGTGTTTAAGACTATCATGATCAGTTTTTACCTTGAAGTGTCTTCCCATTAGGTAAGTTCTCCATTTCTTTAGTGCATGCGGTATTGCTAACATTTCCTTCTCATAAATAGGTTTCTGTAAATACTTTCCTTTGATTGGACGACTTTCAAAAGCAATGGGTCTTCCTTCCTGCATTAAAACAACACCAATTCCATTTCCTGAGGCATCACTTTCCACAATAAAGGTTTTTGTGAAGTCTGGCGTAGCTAAGACCGGTGCTAGGCACATTGCCTCTTTAAGATGTTCAAAGGCCTTAGTTGCTTCGGGAGTCCATGAAAATGCATCTTTCTTCAATAATGTTGTTAGAGGTGCTGCTATTCTCCCATAATTCTTAACAAACTTGCGATAATACCCTGTTAACCCGAGAAATCCTCGCAGCTGCTTTATGGTTGTGGGGACTTTCCATTCCTTAATGGCTTTAATTTTGTTAGGGTCTACTTTAACACCCTTGTGAGATACAATATGACCGAGATATTCCACCTCTTGTACTCCAAAGAAACATTTGGATTTTTTTGCATATAATTGTTTCTCCTGCAATAGTTTGAGCACCCTGTCAACATGTTCAACATGATCCTTCCGAGACCTGCTGTAGATTAGTATATCATCAAAAAATACTAGCACAAATTTTCTAAGGAAGGGTTTGAAAATGGAATTCATCAACCCTTGAAATGTAGAAGGTGCATTGGTAAGGCCCAAAGGCATGACCAAAAATTCATAATGACCCTCATGAGTTCGAAATGTTGTTTTTGGAATATCTTCAGTCTTCATTCTAATTTGATGATATCCTGAACGAAGATCCAACTTGATAAAATAAATTGCTCCATGTAATTCATCCAATAATTCATCAATCACAGGAATGGAAAATTTGTCTTTAATGGTGAGCTTATTGAGCTCCCTATAATCCGGACACATTCTCCATGATCCATCCTTCTTGTGTACCAATACTACAGGAGCAGAGAAAGAACTTTGACTAGGTTGAATTATACCTGCCTCTAACATTTCTGCAATCATACGTTCAATTTCGCTCTTTTGGAAGTAAGGATATCTATAAGGCCTGATGTTTGGAGGAACAATTCCTGGAATCAAATGAATAGCATGATCATGATCACGAACAGGTGGGAGTCCTTTGGGAGTTTCAAACACCTTGGAATGATTGTCCAAGACTTGTTGGAGATCTGCAGAAATAGATGATTTCCATGTCGGAACTTCTAGTGAGCATAATTGTGCAATTATGCCTCTTTGTTCTTTCTTTAGAAGCTTTGTCATGACATTAGAGCTTATTATCCTTCCTGGCTTCCCTTCAATACCCCGTAGTTCGACTTCCTTTCCTTCTGAAAAAAAATTCAAGAAAAGTTCTTGAAAATTAAAAGCTATTGTCCCCAAAGATTGTAACCATTGTACTCCTAGTACAACATCAGCACCTCCCATAGGAATGGAAAGCATTGGACTAGTCAAGACATATTCCCCCATGGTTAACTTGATATTATGGCATTTTCCAAAGAAATTTATAGTTCCTCCATTTGCAACCATCACTTGACATTCTAGTGTTGGGTATAGGAAACAATTTAATTCCTTGGCTACCTTAAAATGAATAAAATTATGGGTGCTACCTGAATCAATCAACACTATTACCTTTTTCTTCTTGATTTGTCCTTATATCTTGAGAGTTTGAGGAGTGGTAATTCCTGCCAGTGCATTACACGATATGGTCGGATTCATTTCTTCCTCTTCTAGGGTTGGTTCCTGGTGTATATCCTCTTCTTCTTCATTTTCTTCTTCCTCTTCACAATCTATGTAAAATAATTTCTTCTCAGCACACTTATGACCTTTAGTGTATTTTCTATCACAACTGTAGCAAAGCCCTTTTGCTCTTTTTTCTTCCAATTGTTGTGGTGTCGACCTTGTAGGTTGTGGAAATCTAGACGTAGCAACACTTCCTTCTTTATAGAATTGAGTGGTAGGCTTCCTTGTCGCCATAATTTTACATTCAACTTTTCTTGCCAACCTGAATGCCTTCTCCAATGAATCAGGTTCTAGAACACGAAAGTCATGTTGGATGTTATCCTTTAAAGTGCCTATGAAGAGATCTGTTGATCTTTTCAGCCCCCATTGAATCCTTGACAAGCAATCTCTTTTCGTTGGGCCTAAAAAATCCATTATTTTTTTATCGTTTCCCTCTCTCAGCCTCGAAATTGCATAAAAGGGCCTAAAAACCCACTATCAAAAGTATATTAGGCCTTAGCCCCTTTCCGCCAAGCCCCTGCACCCTTTCCTTCCACATGACCCGGCCCCAAGACCAGGAGCTATTCCAGTAGGCGCTTATCAAATATATGCATCGGGCACATTTTGAACCATCAATCTGTATAGATCGAATGGCGTTTGTTCACCTCTGCCATGCCCATAACCCGCCTGGCTACCGTCCGATCAAATTGTGAAATCAACGGTCAAAAGCCTGCTTACCCTTGTGGTCCCCACCCCACGTTCACTATTTGAAACCTGTCGGTTTTCATCGCACCACTTTTCGAAGATGGGCGGTATTTCTCAAATCAGAGCGATGACATACATCATCCCCCACGTGTCTCCGCGTACAGTCCAAAAACCGCCGTTCATCACACGTTATAGTTAGGCAGCGGACATGGCGCGATATTTGCGTGAACCATCCGATCTAAAGCTCTTCATCTGATGGTCGCCGCGCTCCGAAGCTGCACGATTTTTAATCCACGGCAAATACACCCCTGGCCCACTATCCGTCGCCTCCAATGCTTTTTCAACTGTTGACCTCCTCCTAAGATCGGACGGGCTGAATTTGATCTCCCCCGCCTTTGATCGGTCCCACCGTCAGCACTCCACGTCATCCTTTCCACATATTCTTTCGTACGTCCACCCATCACCATTTCACGTGTTCATCGCCTCTTTCCTCCGCCATTTATATATTCTATTCATCATTCATATTTTAATGTTTTACGTCAAAACCTTTCGTTAGTCCATTCACCATCACTACGCTGCATCTTCCGCCACCCTGCATCGTTCCACCATTTCGCCATCTCCGCAGCACCATTTCCATTGGCCCCGCCACATCCACCATCCCTATGCCTGGTTTTTCTAACAATTTTGCGGATTTTGAAGGGTTTTAGCGATGGAAAACTGTTGTAATTTGCAGTCTTGATTGCAGTAGCAAAGCACATCAAAGGAATATTCTTCAGAAGCTACAATTATGAAGAAAAGTCCAGGAAGTCGTTATGACAAGACCTCCAATGAAGAAGCAAGGTTAAATTCTATCAAACCCTCCAGAGTCATTTGAATGAAAAGATTGCGCAGATCCAGACATAAATATCGCAGGAAAAGAGTATCAGTGGGAGGTAGGGAATTAAAGGCATGTAATTGAAGATTTTAGAGCCTGAGCCTACCTTTTGAAAGCAGAGTACCAGGTCGAAAATCCTGTAGATCACTCAAAATATTCATGCACAGAAAACAATACTCTCAAGGTTTTATTTCAGCAGAGTTTTCTCCTCAGGAATGGATGGAATGTCCATGTGATTTTTATTCTATGTCGTGTTCCTGAAGAGACTTTCATTCAGTGAAATTACTTCAGAAAGCTGGCAGCAGAGTACCTACAGCACTACAGAGCCGTCAAGCAGTATGGGCGGGCACTTTTTCACCGTTTTGTTTTAATGAGACAATTAAATTTTCATCACTTACTCCCTTATGGAGCTCTCTTTCCCTCCTATAAAGCTCCCGAAGAAAAAATGATTTGGGGTTCCAGATTTATCAAAAAATTGGTGCAGTAAGAGAATTTTATATACATTTCGTTGAACTCTTGTATGAATGCTCAGAGCCCATAGGGTCTCAGTGAGGAGGAGTTCCATCTATTAAAGAGGATTCTGGTCTTTGGTATTTCACAGTCTGTAACTCTCTCTTATGTGTTATTTAATATATCATTTCATTTCATCCATCTTTCATGTATCATGTTTTGGAATGCGAGTGGCTCACTAATTTTTGGTATGGATTTATCCTAGTTGATACCCATGCCTGGATTAGTCAAGCGCTTTAAATATGGCTCATGCATGATATTCTGTTCCATTATTCAGCTAAACCATATTTCTGCTATATTAGTTTCTTTGGGAGGATGCTTTTAAAATGCTATTTTCATGTATGGATTCTTAGATTGGTAAGCCCATGCGTGCTGGTATTGTATATCTGGGTATCAGCTCAATGTTAACTAATATTTTCTCTAAAATTCATTCACTACATACACCTTCTGATAACCTATTTCTGTGAAGTATTTCTGAATTGGCCCACTTTGCAGTAAGCTGTCTCTGAATTGTCTGATGCTTCATATTAGAGCTTTACATCTTGCCTCTGCAATATCTCTTATCTTGTATCAAGTTTCTGAGAGTTTTGGTCCCATTTAAAAATAATTTCCTTGCTTAACAAGAGATAGCATGAGATCCTTTTGACTGATAACTCCCCCTGTTATATTACATGCTCCTTGCTATATTAAGATGTCCTAGGCACTCGTCTATCAGAACTCTAGGCTGTCTCTAGGAGCTGCAACATCTTTCTGGCGCCATTGCCGGGGAACAAAGTTGAGAAATTTTAAAATCCCTGGGCCTTGACAAAATCTAATTCACTCTTCAATTAGGTGAGTGTGGAGAGTTGAGAGTTGTAGATCCCTCACCTTGGCGACTCCACATTTGTTCATTTGATAAATATATTTGCAGTCCTGGCTCCTCGTAAGCCACACCTGAGGTCAGATACGTATAAGCCAAAGACACCTTCAGTGTCTGACCCTGAAAAGATCATACATAGAATAAATTAGAGGGAAAGAAAATCAGTCCATTCTGAGAGTCCCTAATTCTCTCAAGAAGACTTTCCGTCCTCCTCCTCTCAAGATTCTCAATTGCAAGTTCCCGACTCCACTGTCGGAGATACCGATTACTATTCAGATAGTCCACCCCGAGGAGGTGTTCAATTTAAAGACAGTCTTCATCCTACTCCTGAGGTCGAAGAGGTCAAGGAAGTCACCAAAGTATCTGCTGTTAACAGACCTTTCTTCCCCTCAACCCCTCAAGTTGCAGTCGAGTATATTCCTATCATTATTCATACTCCACTTCCTCCTCCTCTTCCTCCATTTACACATCAGACTGTTGCACTACCCCCACCTCCTCCAATGGCCAATGTTCCAGCCTTCTTGTTGAATAAATATGCTCCCCTGGCATTACCCCAAGTGTTGAATGATATGCCCCAGGATTATCTGAAAATATTGCCCAGATTCAATGGGGAAAATGAAATTGATGCTCAAAAAAATCTTGAGACTTTCTGCTCCTTTGCAGAGAACTTTAATGTTGAACATTTAGATGTGGTCTTAAGACTGTTTGTGCAATCTCTGGATGGTGAAGCTCGAAAATGGTTTAAGACTTTGGCAGGTCGTTCTATTACCACTTGGGATAATATGGAAGATACGTTTCTCAAGAAATGGGGGGAGAAGAAAGATCATGGACAATGTCTTACTGAGTTTAATACACTCAAGAAAAGACATAATGAAGGGGTGTCAGAATTTATGAAGAGATTTAACAAATTGTATTTGAGCCTGCCTGCTGACATGAAACCTCATCAAACTGCTGCTAAAGTTGTTTTTGTAGCAGCCTTTGATTCAGAATTTGGTTTCTCTCTCAGAGAAAGAAAGCCTGCCACCCTAGATGATGCTCAGACAGATGCTCTAGAGTTGGAGGCAAATTTTTCTTCCACTGGTAAATCAAAGGGAAAAGCTGAATAGGATATTAGAAGAAGGGGCAAAGAGGAGGTATCTACCTCTAATCAGGACCGAGACTCAGACAGAATGGAAGAAATGAACAAAATGATCAAGAACATTTATATTCAGCTAGGTAAACTTGATTTGGGGGCCAAGAATTCAAACTCCAAGAATTTACAGAATGCTCCAAACAGGGGGTATAATCCCCAGTATAGGAAACCACCCCTGCAAATATTACAAAAAGAATGGAAGAAGCAACAAGATTAGGTACCACACCCGTTGTACTTGGAGGGTCCAGTAGATAACCCTGCTGAAGATGCTGCCTATGAGCTAGAGGATGAAAATCTTGCTTTTTCAAATAATGATGAGGTAGAATGCCCATTGCAAGATAGTGATGGAACCGAGTCCTCATTACAAGAAGAGGAAAAATCTAGAGACACAGAAGACTCAGAAATTGATTACTGTTGTAAACAATTTTTTGATTTCATGCAAGCACAATTCAATAGAAAATATGATCTCAGATCCTCTAGAAAGAGGACTCGTACTCAAGACCAAGAAGAAGAAGCACCATTTCAGAAGGATGCACCTGCTCAGAAGGAATCAACAGTGCAGAAAGTCACAGACAAGGGTAAGATTCCTCTAAACAAACCTTTTCAGTCTAATGATCACATTCCTTCTTCTTCAAAAGTAGTCACTTCCCCTAATGCCAAATCTGTGTCAGAAGAAGCCAAACCCTCAGCTGAAAATAAAGAGTCCAAAGAGGTTGTAATAGAAAAGTCCCCTTCTACTTTTAGCCTACAAAAGGAACTTGAGAAAGTCAAAATCCCAGTCCCCTTGACTGAACTGTTGAAACAACCAGCATACCAATCTCAAGTCACCTCTTTCATGCTCCCTCCAGAAACAACACTCATCCCAGATAGTCTTAACCTCCAAGAAGAAAGACCCATGGTTGTATTTGGCCCACATGTCGAGGAGATAGATCCCTCTACTCCTCCCTTCTATGTGTCTCTAGTAATTCATGACCTGCTATTACATAACTGTATGCTAGATTTTGGGGCTTCCCATAATCTTATGCCTCTGTCAGTCATGGAACAACTAGGATTACAAATCACCCGTCCATACAAATACCTCTATTCACTTGATTCCAAAAGATTTAAATGCCTAGGGATGATTAAGGATTTGGTAGTCAATTTGGCCCAAATACCAGCAAAAAGTGTGGTAATGGACATCGTGGTGGCCGACATCCCAGCTCGCTTTGGCATGCTGCTGTCAAGGTCCTGGGGAACAAAAATTGGTGGGTCAATCAAGCTGGATCTAACATATGCCACTATCCCAGTTTTCGGTGGTCAGGAGAGGAGGTTGTACAGGGAAACCCGATTTGTCAAGATGGTTACTAAGGCTGACAGCTCTGTAAATTCACTAGTCTATAGTAAAGAAGGAGATTTCTCATGCTTGATGCTGGAAGAAGATCAAGATTATGCTAATGAACCATCCTTCTGCCAGATTCAGACTGAGCAGTCCTTAGAGAGCCATGATGCAGGAATCTGGACACTTCATTTTGATGGAGCAAATTCAAGAGAGGGTAATGGGGCTGGAGTGCTATTGATTTCTCCTGCAGGCAAATGGATCCCACTGCCTTTCAAACTAGAATATGAAGCCACCAACAATGTGGCTGAATATGAAGCGCTTCTGTTAGGATTGCAGACTGCTAGGAACATGAATATAAAAAGTTTAAAAGTTCTGGGAGATTCAGAACTGGTGGTAAAACAAGTCAGGAATCAGTGTCAGACCAAACATCCTAGGCTAAGGGCTTATAGGAATGAAGTTTGGGACATGGTATAAAATTTCTTCTTGGCATTTAATATCCAATTTGTGCCCCGAGAACAGAATAGGATGGTTGATTCCCTTGTTGTGGCTGCTAGTACATTTTGACCACCTCAGAACCCTCTTTTAAGATATGAAGTTGAGGTGCGTTATCGACCATTCATCCCAGATAACATCAAGCACTGGCAGGTATTTGAGGACGAAGAACAAATGAAGAGATTCCTAGAAATAGTAGGATAATTCTCCAATATGGAGATTGATGCTGATGAAGAAGAGGTTGAGTCTGAAGATACCTCAGAAAAGAATTGGGAGGAGAAAATGGCAGGTAATAAAGTGTTTCGGTTAAAGGGAAACACTATACCTAGAGGACTGGTGCCTCTAGAAAGATTATTTGACAATAATGATGTCCCACTGCAGCCAAGCAAAGTGGTAGAATAAAATCAGGTAGAAGACCTGAATCTTGGTACTGAGGCTGACCCCAAAATTGTAAAATTGTCCAGGAAGATCCCAGAAGAATATAAAAAGTTGTATCAGAAATTATTTCGGTCTTATAGAGATGTGTTTGCATGGTCCTATCAGGACTTGAAAACTTTTGATATCAGTATTATGAAGCACAAAATCCCACTGAAGGCATATGCAAAGCCCCATAAGCAGAAACTTAGGCAAATAAATCCTCTGTTGCTTCCTTCTATTGAGAAGGAAATTAAGAAGTTGTTAAAGGCCAAAATAATTGTACCATTGAGGTACTCCGAATGGGTGGCAAACCTTGTCCCTGTACGAAAGGAGAATGGAGAAATAAGGCTGTGTGTGGATTTTAGAAATTTAAACAGAGCATCCTTAAAGGATAATTATCCACTACCTAAGATGGATTACATTCTGCAGAAAGTGGTTGGAGCCTCTAGGATGTCAATGATGGATAGATTCTCTGGTTATAACCAGGTGGCTGTACTTCTAGAGGATCAAAATAAGACTGCTTTCACCACACCATGGGGTACATTTATGTATGCCAGGATGCCTTTTGGATTGATTAATGCAGGGGCCACTTTTCAGAGGGCGGTGGACATTGCTTTTGTTGGGAAGCAAGATAAATTTCTGGTATTCTACCTTGATGACATCACTATATTTTCAAAAAATGATACTGAGCATATTGAGCATCTGCGTAGAACCTTTGAGAAATGCAGAAGGTATGGTCTCTCTCTGAATCCTCAAAAGTCTTTATTTGCATTAGAAGAGGGAAAGCTTTTGGGCCATATTGTGACTAAATATGGGGTGAAAATAGATCCTAATAGATTAGAGGTTATAAATGGTATTTCTTTTCCCAGAAATAAGAAAGAGGTACAAGTATTCCTAGGGTGCATTAATTTCTTGAGAAGGTTTATTCCTAACTATGTTGAAATAGTTAGACACATAACTAACATGTTGAAGAAGAATAATGAAGTTAAATGGTCCCAGGAATCACGAGAGGCATTTACTAGAGTAAAAAATGCTTTTGCAGAAGCCCATGTGCTAGCTGGAACAGATTATGATAAACCTTTCATGATTTTTTCTTTTGCATCACCTCATACAATAGCAGGAGTTTTATTGCAAAAAAATGAGGAAGGTTATGAGCAACCTATTGCCTTTTTCAGTCAGGTGCTCCGTGATGCAGAATTAAAGTACAACATATTGGAAAATCAAGCATACGCCCTGGTAAAATCCCTCAAAGCATTCTGCGTGTATATCTTACAGTCCCACATCACTGCATTTGTGCTTGCAGCTGCTGTAAAATATATTCTTATCCAGGGGGATAGTGAAGGAAAAAGGGGGAAGTGGATTGCTAAAATACAGGAGTATGACTTAGACATCTGCCCTACTAAGCTCATCAAAGGACAGGGGTTTGCCAAAATGTTATCTGAATCAAACTATCAAGCTCTGGGCATAAATTTGTCCATTATAGCAGGTGAGGAATCTAAAGAGAAAGAAGAGCGACAGGGAATTGGGGTACCTACTCCAGAAATACATGTAAATTACCTCACCAGTCAGTGGTACAAAGAGATAGTAGAATATCTCCTCACACTCAGCTGCCCACCAAGCTGTGATAAAGCTAAATACAGAGCATTAAGGTTGAAATCACAAAAATATACAGTTGCTAGTGGCCAGCTATATTGGCGAGATCCTTCAGGCATCCTACTCCTGTCCCTCACAAAGGATGAAGTAAAAATTATAATGGCGGAATTTCATGAAGGAATCTGTGGGGGTCACTACAGCTGGAGGGCCACTGCTCACAAAATCCTGAAGGCTAGTTTTTATTGGCCCAAGCTTTTTGGAGATGTTTTTGCCCAGGTTAGAGCATGTGAGAAATGTCAAAAATTTGCTGAAAGACAGAAGATGGCACCTCTTCCCATGATTCCCGTTCACGTAGATGAACCTTTCAGACAATGGGGAATTGATTTCATAGGAGAAATACATCCTTCATCAAGTGGTCAGCATAAATGGATATTAACTGCCATGGATTATTTCACTAAATGGGTGGAAGCCATACCTTCAAGGAATGCTACGGATACCGTGATAATAAAATTCATGGAAGAAAACATCATATCCAGGTTTGGTTGTCCTGCCGGAATAGTAACTGATAATGCCCAGGCTTTCAAGTCTGAAAAATTTGTGAGTTTCTGTTAGCAATATAATATCACACTAAGTCACTCTACAGCCTATTATCCACAAGGAAATGGCTTGGCAGAGTCTTCCAATAAAATCCTGGTGAGGGCATTGAAGAAGGCTATAAGTGAGAATCAGAGGAATTGGGATTCCCAATTGAAATTTTCTCTGTGGGCCAATAGAATTACCAACAAGAGAGAAACTGGGAAATCCCCATATGAACTGGTATATGGGAGGGCAACAGTATTTCCTATTCAATTAGCCCTACCAGTAGCCCGATTCATGCAGGAAAGTCAAGAAGAGCCTGATAATATGATTAGGATAATAAATCAGCTGGTGGAGTTTGAGGAAACTAGGAACCAGGCGAATCAAAGGCTAACAGAGTATCAGGAGAAGATGAAATACCTTTTTGATCAGCATGCCAAGGACAGGAAGCTTCAGATTGGTGATTTGGTGCTCAGATGGGATATCCGAAGAGCTGAAAAAGGTAAACATGGTAAATTCGACCCCCTCTGATTTGGTCCTTTCAAAATTGTGGAACAGGGGGGCAATAATACTTTCAGGTTGGAGAATTTACAGGTCGACTTGCTAGATGCCCCTGTAAATGGTCAATTCCTTAAACCCTATTTCCAGTTCTGACTCAGGCCGAGAAAGCCTGGTGTATTATATTGTATATTAGTTTGTTGTTTCATTTTTGTTCGAATAATGTGGGTGTTATTATGAATCATAAAGTGAAAAGTAAGGTTGTTGAAGAGCAGAGCCCTCACAGAAGAGGATCAGGTGGTCTGCGAGTTCTCGACACGTTCAGGGATGAATGTGTCGTCCCCAGATGGAGCCGATGTTGATCTTTTCAGCCCCCATTGAATCCTTGACAAGAAATATCTTTTCGTTGGGCCTGAAAAATCCATTATTTGTTTATCGTTGCCTTCTCCCGGCCTCGAAATTGCATAAAAGGGCCTAAAACCCCACTATTGAAAGTATATTAGGCCTTAGCCCTTCCGCCAAGCCCCTGTGCCCTTTTCCTTCCACATGACCCGGCCCCGAGACCAGGAGATAGTCCAGTAGGCGCTTATCAAATATATGCATCGGGCACATTTTGAACCGTCGATCTGTACAGATCGGACGGTGTTTTTTCACCTCCGCCATGCCCATAACCCGCCTGGCTACCATCTAATCAAACTGTGAAATCAACGGTCAGAAGCCTGCTTACCCTTGTGGTCCCCGCCCCATGTTCACTTTTTGAGAACCGTCGATTTTCATCACACCACTTTTCGAAGATGGGCGGTATTTCTCAAATCAAATCGATGTCATACATCATCCGCCGCGTGTCTCCGCGTACGGTCCAAAAACCGCCATTCATCGCACGTTATAGTTCGGCAGCGGACGTGGCGCGATATGTGCGTGAACCGTCCGATCTAAATCTCTTCATCCGACGGTCGCCGCGCTCTGAACCTGCACGAGTTTTAATCCACGGAAAATACACCCCTGGCCCACTGTCCGTCGCCTCCGACGCTTTTTCAACCGTCGATCTCCTCCTGAGATCGGACGGTCCGGATTTGATCGCCCCCGCCTTTGATCGGTCCCACCGTCAACACTCCATGTCATCCTTTCCACATAGTATTTCGTACATCCACCCATCACCGTTTCACGTGTTCATCGTCTCTTTCCTTCGCCATTTATATATTCTATTCATAATTCATATTTTAATGTTTTACGTCAAAACCTTTTGTCAGTCCATTCACCATCACTACGCTGCATCTTCCGCCACCCTGCATCGTTCCACTGTTTCGCCATCTCCGCAGCACCATTTCCATTGGCCCCGCCACATCCACCATCCCTGTGCCCAGTTTTTCTAACAAGTTTGTGGATTTTGAAGGGTTTTAGCGATGGAAAACTGTTGTAATTTGCAGTCTTGATTGCAGTAGCAGAGCACATCAAAGGAATATTCTTCAGAAGTTGCAATTATGAAGAAAATTCCAGGAAGCCGTTATGACAAGACCTCCATTGAAGAAGTAGGGTTAAATTCTATCAAACCCTCCAGAGTCATTCAAATGCAAAGATTGCACAGATCCAGACATAAATATCGCAGGAAAAGAGTATCAGTGGGAGGTAGGGAATTAAAGGCATGTAATTGAAGATTTTGGAGCCTAAGCCTACCTTTTGAAAGCAGAGTACCAGGTCGAAGATCCTGTAGATCACTCAAAAGATTCATGCACAGAAAACAATACTCTCAAGGTTTTATTTCAGCAGAGTTTTCTCCTCAGGAAAGGATGGAATGTCCATGTGATTTTTATTCTGTGCCGTGTTCCTGAAGAGACTTTTATTCAGTGCAATTACTTCAGAAAGCCGACAGCAGAGTACCTACAGCACTACAAAGTCGTCAAGCAATATGGGCGGGCACTTTTTCACCGTTTTGTTTTAATGAGACAATTAAATGTTCATCACCTACTCCCTTATGGAGCTTTCTTTCCCTCCTATAAAGCTCCGGAAGAATGTTAGGTCCCTATATCACTAGTATAGCCCCTTATTATTGTTAGTGTAAACCCCTTATTGTTATTATTGTACCCTTGTAACCCCCATTTTGTTATTATTGTGCCCTTAAATTATTATTGTTAGGTCGGCTAGGATTACATGGTGGCCCACTAGGATTACATTATGGCCCCATGGACTCCTATATATAGAAAGGAGGTTTTGTGAATTGTATCATCCAAGAATTGTTCATTTATGTAATGTATTGGAGGTTTCCCCCTCTAATTGGCTCATTTCTAAGGCGTTTATATCTCTTTTCTTCTCTTTTTGGAGCTGGTTACACAACATTTGGTATCAGAGGTTTGGATTCTAGGGTTTCGCTGCTCCAAACAGGTCATCGTGGCATTTTCGCTATAACTTTTTTTCTACAAAGATTCAGAAGCTGACATTTTTAGGGTGCGAAGAAAAAATCCTGAGGAAGCTCGTATAAAAATTTCAGAGTTTGGTTCGCAATAATTTCGGAGATATGATCTGTGGAAGTCAGGTATTGTTTCAGGCTCCTAAACAGGTCATCGTGGAATTTGCGCTATAAAATTTTTTCTACGAAGGTTCAGAATCTAAAATTCATATGGTACGAAGCTGAAATCCTGAGGAAATTCATCAAAAAATTTCAGAGCTTGGTTCACAATATTTTTGGAGATATGATCTGTGGACGGTAGTGTTTTTTTAGGCTCCTGAATTTCATCTCAAAGAGGTGATCGTGGGAAACGTTCAATAACTCTCTCTCTGAAGATTGTATTGGAGTGCCGTCAAAATTGTTCAAAATTACATGGCTTGTAGTTTCTTCGCTATCAATTTTAGAGACAAAGGACAAAACAGTGACACGTGGCAAGTCGTACAAGTTCGGTCTACTGAACCAGTCTAGAATTAGGTCATTGTGGGAGATTGGACACAACTTTGTCTTGGAGAATCAAAATCAGGTCAGACCTGTGGCATTTGAAAGAAGCTTCAGAGGGATACTACAGGGCTGAATTTTAGATATCGAAGATTTTCAATCACAGAGATAATACAATTTCAATATCGAGCTCCTCAAAGCTAGTAAAAGGTGTGTATTTTTTTTTCCAAATTGCATAAGACTTGTTTGAAGAATCAAGTTGAATTGATTGCAAGGGCCTATTGTAGAATAGATATCAATATTGGAGTCTGAAATGGCCCCTAAAAATAATTCGACACCCATTAAGCCTTTAGAAGGCTCTACTATTACTCATGAAGATGAAGAATGGCAACATGACATGTCAAAATTACAAGAGCAAATGCAACAAATTTCGCTCTCGCAAAGAACAACAAAAAATGAAATGGAAGTTTTGAAGAAAGGCGTGGAAACTAAGATGGATGGTTTGAAGAAAGGCGTGGAAGCTAAGATGAATGATTTGGAAGCTAAGATGGATGGCATGGAAGTCGGCATGGAAGCTAAGATGGATGACATGAAGAATGATCTAAAAGCATACATGGAAGGCTTGATGACAAGCTTAAAACCAGAAATGATTCCTAATGGCGGAAATATAGGAGAAGAACCTCCTGATGAGAAAAAAATAAATGTTAATCATGATTTCATAAACTTGAATGTTGGCGGGAAGAACCACCATATTCCAAAAATGGATATGAGGAAGTTTGATGGAAAGGATCCTGTAACATGGATACTACAGATGGAGCAATATTTTGATCTCCATAACGTGCAAAACATGCAAAAGGTACGCATTGCAACTTTACATTTAGAACAAAATACATTTGTATGGTATCAAAGGCTTTGCTCCCGTAAAAAAATTGTCACTTGGTCAATTTTTACGGAGGAAATGATAGCACATTATGAGGATACAAAGAGCAACACCTTCTTTAGCCAATTGATAAATCTCAAACAAAAGGGTTTAGTGGGGCAGCACATTGAGGACTTCCAAAATTGAATATAAGGGTAACTAATATTCCAGAGGAACACAGGATTGATCTCTTCTTAGGTACTCTAAAGGATAACATCCAACATGAAGTTCGTGTTTTGGAACCCGATTCATTGGAGAAGGCATTCAGGTTGGCAAGAAAAGTTGAATGTAAAATTATGGCGACAAGGAAGCCTACCACTCAATTCTATAAAGAAGGAAGTGTTGCTACGCCTAGATTTCCACAACCTACAAGGTTGACACCACAACAATTGGAAGAAAAAGAGCAAAAGGGCTTTGCTACAGTTGTGATAGCAAATACACTAAAGGTCATAAGTGTGCTGAGAAGAAATTATTTTACATAGATTGTGAAGAAGAAGAAGAAAATGAACAACAAGAGGATATACACCAGGAACCACCCCTAGAAGAGGAAGAAATGAATCCGACCATATCGTGTAATGCACTGGCAGGAATTACCACTCCTCAAACTCTCAAGATAGAAGGACATATAAAGAAGAAAAGGGTAATAGTGTTGATTGATTCAGGTAGCACCCATAATTTTATTCATTACAAGGTAGCCAAGGAATTAAATTGTTTCCTAAACCCAGCACCAGAATGTGAAGTGATGGTTGCAAATGGAGGAACTATAAATTGCTCTGGAAAATGCCATAATATCAAGCTAACCATGGGGGAATATGTATTGACTAGTCCAATGCTTTCCATTCCTATGGGAGGTGTTGATGTTGCACTAGGAGTACAATGGTTACAATCTTTGGGGACGGTAGCTTTTAATTTTCAAGAACTTTTCTTGAAATTTTTTTCGGAAGGAAAGGAAGTTGAATTACGAGGTATTGCAGGGAATCCAGGAAGGATAATAAGCTCTAATGTCATGACAAAGCTTCTAAAGAAAGAACAATGAGGCGTAATTGCACAATTATGCTCACTAGAAGTTCCAACATCAAAATCATCTATTTCTGCATATCTCCAACAAGTCTTGGACAATCATTCCAAGGTGTTTGAAACTCCCAAAGGACTCCCACCTATTCGCGATCATGATCATGCTATTCATTTGATTCCAGGAAGTGTTCCTCCAAACATCAGGCCTTATAGATATCCTTACTTCCAAAAGAGCGAAATTGAACGTATGATTGCAGAAATGTTAGGGGCGGGTATAATTCAACCTAGTCAAAGTTCTTTCTCTGCTCCTGTAGTATTGGTACACAAGAAGGATGGATCATGGCGAATGTGTCTGGATTATAGGGAGATCAATAAGCTCACCATTAAAGACAAATTTCCCATTCCTGTGATTGATGAATTATATGGAGCAATTTATTTTACCAAGTTGGATCTTCGTTCAGGATATCATCAAATTAGAATGAAGACTGAAGATATTCCAAAAACAACATTTCGAACTCATGAGGATCATTATGATTTTTTGGTCATGCCTTTCGGCCTTACCAATGCACCTTCTACATTTCAAGGGTTGATGAATTCCATTTTCAAACCCTTCCTTAGAAAATTTGTGCTAGTATTTTTTGATGATATACTAATCTACAGCAGGTCTTGGAAGGATCATGTTGAACATGTTGACAGGGTGCTCAAACTATTGCAGAAGAAACAATTATATGCAAAAAAATCCAAATGTTTCTTTGGAGTACAAGAGGTGGAATATCTGGGTCATATTGTATCTCACGAGGGTGTTAAAGTGGACCTAACAAAATTAAAGCCATTAAGGAATGGAAAGTTCCCACAACCATAAAGCAGTTGCGAGGATTTCTCGGGTTAACAGGGTATTATCGCAAGTTTGTTAAGAATTATGGGAGAATAGCAGCGCCTCTAACAACATTATTGAAGAAAGATGCATTTTCATGGACTCCTGAAGCAACTAAGGCCTTTGAACGTCTTAAAGAGGCAATGTGCCTAGCACCGGTCTTAGCTACACCAGACTTCACAAAAACCTTTATTGTGGAATGTGATGCCCCAGGAAATGGAATTGGTGCAGTTTTAATGCAGGAAGGAAGACCCATTGCTTTTGAAAGTCGTCCAATCAAAGGAAAGTATTTACAGAAACCTATTTATGAGAAGGAAATGTTAGCAATACTACATGCATTAAAGAAATGGCGAACTTACCTAATGGGAAGACACTTCAAGGTAAAAACTGATCATGATAGTCTTAAACACTTTTTGGAACAAAGACTATCATCAGAAGAGCAGCAAAAATGGGTCACAAAGATGTTGGGTTATGACTTTGAAATAATATACAAAAAAGGAAAGCTTAATGTTGTTGCAAATGCACTCTCAAGAAAGGATGAAGAGGTGGAAGCATTGCTTTGTGCCATTTCTATTATCCAACCAGATTGGATAACTGAAGCAAGAGATGAATGGAAGAAGGACAAAGATGTATGGATATTCATTCAAAAGTTGCAGCAAGATCCTAGTACATCTGATACATTTATTGGAAAAATGATTCCTTATGGTACAAAGATCGCTTATATCTTTGTAAGAATTCCCAACTAAAACAAAAGATTCTTCTGGAATTGCACACTTCTCCTTTAGGAGGACACTCAGGATTTTTAAAAACTTACCACAGGGTGAAGAAAGACTTTTTTTGGGATGGCCTTAAATCTGATATTCAAAAGTTTGTGGCGGAATGTTTGGTTTGCCAGCAGAATAAAGTGGAGACAATTAAGACCCCGGGACTTCTACAACCTTTATCCATTCCAAGTCAGCGTTGGAGGAGATTTCAATGGATTTTATCACAGGTTTACCTAAGTCTGAAGGAAAGAATGTCATCATGGTGGTAGTTGATAGACTTACCAAGTATGCACACTTTTGTGCATTATCTCATCCATTTAAAGCAGGTACAGTTGCTACTACATTTGTGGACAGAATTCAAAAGCTACATGGAAGCCCAAGGGTTATTGTGAGCGACAGAGATCCCATTTTTACGGGAAATTTTTGGACGGAGTTATTTTCTTGTTTGGCTACTCAATTAGCTCATAGCTCATCTTATCATCCTCAATCTGATGGTCAAACTGAGATAGTAAATAAATGTTTGGAAGGATATCTTCCTTGTTTTGTATCTGATAAACAAACACAATGGGTCAAGTGGTTACCTCTCGCCGAATGGTGGTATAACACTTCCTTCCATACTGCAGCAAAAATGACCCCATTTATGGCACTTTATGGATATCATCCACCATCCATCACATCATATTTAAGAGAAAATTTGAAGGTTCAAGCAATGGAAGATCACATCGAGCATCAACAAGAAGTTCTCCAACTCTTAAAGGACAACCTGAATTTGGCATAAAATCGAATGAAACAACAGGCAGATCAACATCGCAGCGAGAGAAGTTTTGATGTAGGAGACTGGGTATTTTTATGGCTACAACCATACAGACAAATGTCCCTCAAGCAAGCTAAGAAGGATAATAAATTATCGCCAAAGTACTATGGTCCTTACAAGGTGTTGCAAAAGATTGGTACTATGGCATACAAATTGGAGCTTCCCGCTTCTTCGCGAGTACATCCAGCTTTCCATGTTTCATGCTTAAAGAAGGTTATAGGTGAAAATATTCCAGTTCAAACAATATTTCCAGAACTTGATGAGGAAGGAAAAATCATATTGGAACCTGAAGCGGTCACGGAAACAAGAACTCGACAGCTACGGAATCGATCACTTTCAGAGTATCTCATCAAGTGGAAGAACTTACCCACTGAAGATTCTACATGGGAGGATGAGAATTTTATACAGAAGCACCCGGAGCTACTCAAGTGTTGAGGACAACACTTTTTTTGAAGGAGAGGGGCATGTTAGGTCCCTATATCACTAGTATAGCCCCTTATTATTGTTAATGTAAACCCCTTATTGTTATTATTGTACCCTTGTAACCCCCATTTTGTTATTATTGTGCCCTTAAATTATTATTGTTAGGTCGGCTAGGATTACATTGTGGCCCACTAGGATTACATTATGGCCCCATGGACTCCTACATATAGAAAGGAGGTTTTGTAAATTGTATTATCCAAGAATTGTTCATTTATGTAATGTATTGGAGGTTGCCCTCTCGAAGTGGCTCATTTCTAAGGCGTTGATATCTCTTTTCTTCTTTTTGGAGTCAAGTTACACAACAAAGAACAAAATGATTTGGGGTTCCCATTTAAATTTGAAAAGAAGAGAATTTTGTATACATTTTGTTGAACTCTGTATGAATGCTCCGAGCCTATAGGGTCTTAGTGAGGAGGAGTTCCATCTGTTAAAGAGGATTCGGTCTTTTGGTATTTCAGTAAATCAGAATTTTCATAAGTATTTATTATATCATTTATTTTCTATTCATTTCATCCATCTTTCCTGTATCATGTTTTGGAATGCGAGTGGCTCACTAATTTTTGGTATGGATTTATCCTAGTTGATACCCATGCCTGGATTAGTCAAGCACTTTAAATATGGCTCATGCATGATATTTTGTTCCATTATTCAGCTAAACCATATTTCTGCTATATTAGTTTCTTTGGGAGGGTGCTTTAAAATGCTATTGTCATGTATGGATTCTTAGATTGGTAAGCCCATGCGTGGTGGTATTGTATATCTGGGTATCAACTCAATGTTAACTAATATTTTCTCTACACTTCATTCACTACATACACCTTCTGATAACCTATTTCTGTGAAGTATTTCTGAATTGGCCTGCTTTGCAGTAAGTTGTCTCGGAATTGTCTGATGCTTCGTATTAGAGCTTTACATCTTGCCTCTACAATATCTCTTATCTTGTATCAAGTTTCTGAGAGTTTTGGTCCCATTTAAAAATAATTTCCTTGTTTAACAAGATATAGCATGAGAGCCTTTTGCTGATAACTCCCCATGTTATATTACATGTTCCTTGCTATATTAAGATGTCCTAGGCACTGGTCTATCACAACTCTAGGCTGTCTCTAGGAGCTACAACAAGATCAATCCTATGTTCCTCTGGAATATCAGTTACCCTTATATTCAATTTTTGGAAGTCCTCAATGTGTTGCCCCACTAAACCCTTTTGTTTGAGATTTATCAATTGGCTAAAGAAGGTGTTTCTCTTTGTATCCTCATAATGTGCTATCATTTCCTCCGTAAAAAATTACCAAGTGACAATTTTTTTTACGGGAGCAAAGCCATCGCTACCATACAAATGTATTTTGTTCTAAATGTAAAGTTCCAATGCGTAGCTTTTGTGTGTTTTGCACATTATGGAGATCAAAATATTGCTCCATCTGTATTATCCATGTTATACGATCCTTTCCATCAAACTTCCTCATATCCATTTTTTGGAATATGGTGGTTCGTCCTGCCAACATTAGATTTTATGAAATTGCGATTAACATTGATTTTGTTCTCATTATGAGGTTCTTCTACTATCTTTTCACCATTAGGAAACATTTCTTGTATCAACTTGGTCAAACCTTCGATGTCTGCTTTTATATCATTCTTCATGTTTTTCATGTTCTTTTCCATGTTGTATTTCATGTCATCCATCTTAGCTTCCATGCTGTGCCCATGCCATCCATTCAGCTCGTTTCTTCAAACCATCCATGTTAGCTTCCATGCCTTTACTCAAAACTTCCATTTCATTTTTCGTTGCTCTTTGCAAGAGAAAAATTTGGTGCACTTGGTCTTGTAATTTTGATATATCAGGTTGCACTTCTTCCTCTTCATGATTCATAGTATAGCCTTCTGAGGGCTTGATGGGTGTTAAACTATTTTTAGGGGAAATTTTAGAACCCAATACCGATATCTATGCTTCAATATGCCCTTGGAATCACTTCAAACTGATTTTTCAAACAAGACTTATGCAATTCGGAAAAAAAAAATACACATATTTTTCGCTTATGAGCCTGATATTGAAATTAACACCTCTTGATTACAACTCTTCAATATCTGAATTTTGGCACTAAGGTAGCCTTTTGAATCCTGTTTGGAATTCCACAGGTCTGAGCTGATTTGGATTCTTTAAGATATAGTTATGTCCAATCTCCCACAATGACCTAATTATGGACTGTTTCAGTAGATCGAACTTGTACAACTTTCCACGTGTCACTGTTTCGTCTCTTGTATCTTAAATTGATAGCCCAGAAACTTCAGTCTGTGTACTTGCGACCACTTTTTACGGTACTTCAATCCAATGCCCAGAGAGAGAGTTATTGAAGTTTTCCGACGATCACCTCTTTGAGATGCAATTCAGGAGCCTGAAAAAGCACTACCTTCCACAGATCATATCTCCAAAAATATTGCGAACCAAGCTCTGAAATTTTTTGACGAATTTCCTCAGGATTTCAGCTTCGCACCATATGAATTTCAAATTCTGAACCTTCGTAGAAAAAAATTTATAGCGCAAATGCCACGATGACCTGTTTAGGAGCCTGAAAAAAGACCTGACTTCCACAGATCATATCTCCGAAAATATTGTGAACCAAGCTCTGAAATTCTAGAAAATCTTCTCAGATTTCAAAATTTTCATGACCTCTAAAAATTTCTATCGAAGCTTCGTAGAAAAAAAGTTATAGCGAAAATGCCACGATGACCTGTTTGGAGCAGCGAAACCCTAGAATCCCAAAGCTCTGATAACAAATGTTGTGTAACCAACTCAAAAAGAGAAGAAAAGAGATATAAACGCCTTAGAAATGAGCCACTTCGAGGGGGCAACCTCCAATACATTACATAAATGAACAATTCTTGCATGATACAATTCACAAAACCTCCTTTCTATACATAGGAGTCCATGGGGCCATAATGTAATCCTAGTGGGCCACAATGTAATCCTAGCCGACCTAACAATAATAATTTAAGGGCACAATAATAATAAAATGGGGGTTACAAGGGTACAATAATAACAATAAGGGGCTTACACTAACAACAATAAGGGACTATACTAGTAATATAGGGACCTAACATAACACCATGCAGTTTTGAGCTTAGGTTTATAACTATATGCCATAGTTATACCTTACCTCCCTTATGATCAACGGTGCACCCTTATTTTACAAGAAATAAGAAGTTATCTTGTTGGTAGAGGTATTTGCAAGAGAGAGATAGGTTGCAAGTTCGAGCCCCTTAAAACTCTACACTTATAAATAACTTTTAAAATGCCATGGAGAGGCCACGTGGCACTCTATTTTTTGGCTTAAGTAAAACATATCAACCGATAGTAATTTGGTAAATGAACTACTTGGCGGATTTGACTTTAACTAGAGGTAAATTCTAACTTTGACTTTTAACTGTTTGCAGTAAAAACTTTAGCAGACATTTTCTCCCTCGTCCAGAGGCCAAATGCGAATCCAAAGATACCACCGGAATCAACATGTTGATCCCTTTGACTTGGAGTTGATTTCTCAAACAATTGGGATATTAAAAGTCTGCACAAGTCGAGAACAAATTCTCTACCTAGGACCATCTTGGTTGTCAACATATAGCAATACTTAGACTTGACTTACAAGATCCATTCTGGATCATGCCTCCCAACAAAAAGAAATTTTGGACCTCCAAAGGTTTTATTACAAATATGATGTTTTATTACAAATGTGCACCAATATAAAGTCCAACCGGACCCTAGTTACATACTCGACTAGGCCTACTGATGCGATGACACTTTGCAAACACACAATTATACATACGGCATAAAATATGCCTAATTCCAAGTAGGAGACTATTCTGGAGACTTATGTTTCTCTACTCCAGGGTCTTTTGCTACCTCCTTTATTGCGTGTGTTGGTGTTGGCTCACAGGGTAACATTAGGCATGTGCTCTTTGAGTTCCCTCTCAGCTTGCATTGTCGATAAAAATCTTTCTCTGGAATTTGTGTTGAACGACCTCTTGCTAGAACTGTCTGAGCTTTATCTGGATGGTGTTGAGTATTTATTAGAGTGGAACAAGGCATTTCTTGGTCATTTATTTACCTACACTGTGGCATCATCCTTCTGTGGCTTACTCCTTGTAGCAACAACCCTTTTTCTTAAAACCTTCTGCTTCCAGCATTCTTCTACACAATGTGAGTTACTCCCACAAAAGTTACATGGATAAATACTTTTAATGACTTTCAACATAAAGTTTTGATCTAAAGACTTACCTTCTGAATCACTGCCAGAGTGATTCATCTATTTACCTTTTCTTTCTTGCAGCTTCTTCGGCATCAAGTTGGGGTGTAGGGACCAACATCGATCTATAATGTGACCTCTCTTCCCAAAGTAGTCACATATTGATTGGTCAAAGCCCAAGCCTTCATATTTCAACCTCTCCTGTACTGAGATCAATGGATTCTGCCCTGGCCTTACTTGTAGAGGCCTTATCCTTCCTGATATCCCATCTTGTGCATCAGCCTCATACCCATTCCTATGGTATGTTTTTCGAATGCTCCAATCTCCTAGTCGTTGGAAGCTTCGTTCCTCTCTTAATCATTTCTTGGCGAGGCTAGTGCATAAGGAGATTCCTCAGAAGGTGAGGAAATTTTTCTGATAACTTCTTCTATCGATTGAGCTTTTGGAGTCGTTGAAAAAGATTAATTGTCTTCATCTTCCCGATGAAGAGGCAAGACTTCATTTTTCCTTTTAGTAGATGAACTGTGAACTGACAGACTTCTTCTCCTTTGACTCTTTTGCAAAGCTTCAATCTTTGCTTGTAGTATTTTCTTGTCCTACTGCAAAGCTTGCACCATTTTCTGTAATGTAGCATTCTCCTGTAGAAATTGTTGGTTGAACTCTTCAAGTTGTTTCAACTATAGCTGCCTTCAATTTTTGCCTGTTCTTGCACCTGGTAAGGTGCTGCTCTAATACCAAAAATGATTTGAAATTGCGGAATTAGAACGACTCTTAACACTTGGCAAGTTTTAGATAGGTCTTATTAAAACAATAGTTTAATTTAGTTGAGTAAATTAACCATAAAGAACTCAACAACTGTAAACATGAAATTTCAAGTATAAATACAGCGAGATTGTTGATGGAGTTCACCCTCCTTGGCTACGTCTTCGGGCCCTGCTCTTAAAGGCTAGGCCGCTCGTATTTTAGTGAATTAGAAAGAGGTAAATAATTATAGTTGTTTCAATTACGGCTTTCTCCCTCAGAGTGAAAATTTTCTACTGAAGAGAACTCTCGCAAAATTAATTTGACAGCCTACAACCAACTTGTCACTTACAACAAAATATAGAGTCTTATAACTTTGACTTTGAACTCTACTGAAAACGAGTATACAAGTTTCAACAATACAATGATTTTTACATCATCACCACTTGACAAATTGGGACACATTTTAGGTACAAATTTCAGCAGAATTTGTTATTGTTGCTAACGAACAAAGGTTGTCGTTGAATCCGGAATGTAAACCCATGTTTTGGCTCTTCAAGTGCTCAAATCGGCTTCAAGATGCTTCTGGAAAGCCAAAACCTAGCTTTACCAAAACCTCAAGCTACTCCACACTTCTAGATGATGCAATGGCTTTACCCTCCTGGCGCTTCAAGCTGCACTTCGACAGCACTCTGGCTTGTTAGATTTCCTCCGAAAAAGGCTTCATTGACTCGCCTTTGCTTCCTGGATTTGTCTTCTAAAATCTACTTCCTAGATCTGACTTCTGAATCTTGAGAATGGATTGTGTTTTTGAATGGTGTTATATCCTCCTCATATAGCATTTCGTAACTCTAAACTTATATTTTTGTTATATCCACCATCATACTTGGCTTATTCGAATTCATTCGAATAATGAACTTATTTATATATTCAATGTTTAATTATTTTATTGGACCGATGTTTGAAACCTACCCCTAATTTTTATGACTTCGCATAATAACTTAACCAAAAAAGGGTTCCCTACTTTAGGGGTGGCGTCATTTTACTATCATTGCATTACGATATTAATTTAATGTATAATTTTGGTGCTTAGTGTAAATACCTTACTCCTTTTGGCGCATAGTGAATTTACAAACCTTATAACTTGGTGCATTGATTTAATTACATGGTATAATCTTATAGGTCTGAATCCTTTGCATTTATCATGGCAAAATCAAACTGTTATAAAGTCTAACACCATAGCTATTTTATTGGACCATATACCATCCACCTCGACAAACATGTTTTATGATTGTGTAACCATTTTTTCAACTGAATTTCGACAGTGGCGCATGTAACCTACTCTCCGGCGGTGAGCCAACCGTGCACCCTCATGGCTTGCTGACTCGGTGTACCATTTGTTGTTTTGCCTCCGCGTTGTTGGCATAACTCATGGCACATGGCTTCACTTTTGCGTTTGGATGTCGATACCTTGGCGTTGTCAACTGACATGTTCCGCCAACTTTGCCATATCAACATTAACTCTGGTTGATTCTTCGTGACACCGATAGTCTTCATATTGTGCGCCTTTCACAATGCCACACCATTGTCGGATTGGCATGTAGTTTAAAATTCCTCCATGCCAACAATAATGTTTACCAACAACATTTTTATACCACCATAACAATTTTAATTTAGACCATGTCAATACCTTAGGTTTTTATAACCACATACCTTTACGTTAATGCACCCACCTTGAACTTAGGTTTGTGACATTTCCGCTACATAAATATATATCCGCTATCCGCTCAATGATTAACATAGGTTAAATACATATGCCATCCGCCCACCAAATAAATATTTTCACCAAGAGTTATATGGTTTGAAACCATAAACTTCACTTCATAACATAACACCATGTAGTTTTGAGCTTAGGTTTATAACTATATGCCATAATTATACCTTACCTCCCTTATGATCAACGTTGTGCCCTTCGTTTACAAGAAATATGTAGCTAGCTTATTGGTAGAGGTATTTTCAAGAGAGAGAGGTTGCAAGTTCGAGCCCCTTAGAACTCTGCACTTATAAATAACTTTTAAAATGCCATGGATAGGCCACATCTCAGCCATTCATTGGCCCACGTGGTGCTCTTTTTTTGGCTCAAGTAAAACATATCAACCGATAATAATTTGGTAAATGAACTATTTGGCGCATTTGACTTTAATCTAAGGTAAATGCTAACTTTGACTTTTACCTGGTTGCAGTAAAAACTTCAACATATGTTTTCTCCCTCGTCTGGAGGCCAAATGCGAATCTGGAGATACCACCAGAATCAGCACGTCGATCCCTTTGACTTGGCGCTTATTTATCAAACAATTGGGACAGTAAAACTCTACACAAGTAGAGAACCAATTAGCTACCTAGTACCATCTTGGTCGTCCACATATAGAAATACTTTGACTTGACTTACAAGATCCATTCTGGATCACACCTCCCAACAAAAAGAACTTTTGGACCTCCAAAAGTTTTATTACAAACATGATTTTTTACTACAAACATGCATCAATATAAAAACCAATTGTAACCTAGTTACAGACTCGACTAGGCCTACTAATGCAACGACACTTTGCAAACACACATTTATACATACATCATAAAATCTACCCAATTCCAAGTAGGAAATTGTTCTGGAGACTTACGTTTCTCTGCTCCAGGTTCTTTTGTTACCTCTTTTTCTACTTGTGTTGGCGTTGGCTCGTGAGGTAACATCAGACATGTGCTCATCGAGTGCCCTCTCAGCTTGCATTATCGACAAACTCTTTCTCTATAATTTGTGTTGATCGACCTCTTGTTGGAACTATCTGAGCTTTGTCTGGATGGTGCTAAGTGACCTTTCTTAGACTGAAACAAGGCCTTTCCTGGTCATTTCTTCACATGTAGTGTGGCATCATCCTTTTGTGGCTTACTCCTTGTATCACCCACCTTTTTACTGAAAACCTTCTCCTTCCATCATTATTCTACACAATACGACTTACTCCCACAAAAGGTACATGGATAAATCATTTTAATGACTTTCAACATAAACTTTTTATCTAAGAACTTACCTTCTGAATCACTTCCAGATTGATTCGTCTATTTACCTTTGCAATCTTGCAGCTTATTCGGCATCAGGTCGGGGTGTAGGGACCAACATTGATCTGTAATGTGACCTCTCTTCGCACAGTAGCCACATATCGATTGGTCAAAGCCCAAGCCTTCATATTTCGGCCTCTCCTATACTGAGATCAGTTGGAGTCTTTACTGGCCTTGCTTGTTGAGGTTGTTTCCTTCCTGATATCCCATCTTGTGCATCAGACTCATACCCATTCCTCTGGTATGTTTTTCGAATGCTCTAGTCCCCTAATCATTGGAAGCCTCGTTCCTCTCTGAATCATTTCTTGGCGAGGCAGGTGCATAGGGATATTCCTCATAAGGTGAGGAAAAGGTTTTGATAGCTTCTTCTACCGACTAAGCTTTTGGAGTCGTTGACAAAGATGAAATTTATTCATCTTCCCGATGAAGTGGTGAGACTTCATTTTTCCTTTCAGTAGATGAACTGTGAACTGACGAACTACTTCTCCTTCGACTCTTTTGCAAAGCTTCAATCTTTTCCTGTACTATTTTCTTTTCCTCCTGCAAATATTGCACCATTCACCGGAATGCAACATTCTCCTGTAGAAACTATTGGTTGAAATCTTCAAGTTCTTTAAACTGTAGCTGCCTGATTTTTACTCGTTCTTGCACTCGGTAAGGTCCTCCTCTAATACCAAAAATGAGTTGAAATTGTGAAATTATATCTACGCCTAACACTTGGCAAGTTTTAAATGGGCCTTCTTAAAATAGTATTTTAATTTATTTGAGAAAATTGACCATAAATAACTCAAAAACTATAAACATACAATGTGAAGTAGAAAGACACTGAGATTTTTGGCGGAGTTCACCCCTCCTGGGATACGTCTCTGGGCCCTTCTCTAAAATGCTAGGCCGCTCGTATTTCAGTGAATTAGAAAGAGGTACATAATTATAGTTGTTTCAATTGCGGCTATTTCCCTCAGAGTGGAATTTTTCACCCAAAGAGAACTCTCGCAAAATTATTTTTACAACCTACAACCGACTTGTCACTTGTAGCAAAATATAGAGTCTTATAACTCTAACCCTGACCTCTACTAAAAATGAGTATACAAGTTTCAACAATACATTGATTTTTACGTCGTCGCAACTTGACAAAGTGGGACACAGTTCAGGTGAAAATTTCAGAAAAAAATTTTACTATTGTTGACGAACAAAGGTTGTCATTGAATCCGAAATGTGCCAAAACCCCTTTTTTGGCTCTTCAAGTGCTCGAATCGGCTTCAGGATGCTTCTAGGAAGCCAAAACCTAGATTTAGCAAACCTCAAGCTACTCCACACTTCTAGATGATGCAATAGCTTTACCCTCGTGGTGCTTCAAACTACACTTCGACAGCACTCTGGCTTCTTAGACTTCCTCCAAAAAAACCTTCACTGACTCACATTTTCTTCCTGGAAGCATATTTTCACCATAAGTTATATGGTTTGAAACCATAAACTTCACCTCATAGCATAACACCATGTATTTTTTAGCTTAGGTTTATAACTATATGCCATAGTGATACCTTACCTCCCTTATGATCAACATTGCGCCCTTATTTTACAAGGAATAAGTAGTTAGCTTGTTGGTAGAGGTATTTGCAAGGGAGAGAGAGGTTTCAAGTTTGAGCCCCTTAGAACTCTGCACTTATAAATAAATTTTAAAATACCATGGGAGGCCACGTGGTAGTGATTCATTGGCCCATATGTCACTATATTTTTTGGTTCAAGTAAAACATATCAACTGATATAAATTTGGTAAATGAACTACTTGGCGGATTTGACTTTAACGTGAGGTAAATTCTAACTTTGAATTTTACTTGATTGCAGTAAAAACTTCAACGAGAATTTTCTCCCTCATTCGGAGGCCAAATGTGAATCCATAGATACCACTGGATTCAGTTGTTGAGCCCTGCGACTAGGCGCTGGTTTCTCAAACAATTGGGACAATAAAACTCTACACAAGTCAATAACAAATTCACTGTGTAGCATCATCTTGGTCGTCAACATATAGAAATACTTCGACTTGACTTACAAGATCCATTTTGGATCAATTGTGGGTGGGGCTCTTGTGGAACTCACACCACTTCCCTATGTCTTTCGTCATCTTCATGGTGTTATTCTTTACTTGTGCCTTTGATGGATTGTCCTATGTCACTCCACCTTCAATTTGTCCTTTTTGGTGGTTTGGAGCTGCATTTTCCTTGCTTCATATTCGTAGATCTAAAGTCTCACTTCTTAAGTTTAAATTTTTGCTCCATCTTGATAGCATGCCAATACACTGTGTCAAGCAAGGAGATATACATGAACTACATTTATTCGTGGATGTATTTGTGCAAACAAACATGGTATTTGAGTACCATATTTCATTCTGATTCTTTATACCTAACTTTGTGTGTAGGGTATAAATGATATTCATGAACTCTGGCACGCCTTGGTCCTTTTCTTGTTGTAATGTGGTTCATTTTATGTACTTATATTCATAGCTCCCAGAAGGGTAATATTGTTCCTTAATGGAATATCGAAAAGAATTCCTAGAGGGTGTGGTTGAAAGAAGTGAGGGTTCCTCCTCTTCCCTCTGCTCATAGTAAGTTTCCCACCAGTCCTTAACATGTGGGAGTGCAGCGGCTACAACCACCCTCCAAAAATTTTCCTTCGCTTAGATTTTGGAGCCTAACCTTATTTTCACAGGATCTTATCTTGCAATGTTATCAAGTATTCATGATTTGATTAATACTTATCCTTTATTTTTTCTTGTGTTCACTTTTTTTTCACTTAGCTAATCTTTCTAAGTCACATGATCTCTTGACTTAGTCTCACACAACAATTTTGGGCTTGCCTCTAGAAACTACGCAATTTATGAGGGCAAGCAGCCTTGATGATTGGAATTGCACAGTCATGACTGGCAGTCATCCTTGATCCCAAAAACCATGCAGTCATGGGAGAAAACCCATATACTACTCAATCCCTCACTGAGCTCAAAAACTGCGGAGCACACTGAGCCCGAAAGTTGCCCAATTCCTAGAATTGTGCAATCTTTCCTGGTGATGTGCATGGAAAGGTTCTCTGGAAATAGTAGAAAAGTTGAAAAAGAAAAAAGTCATCCCTAAAATATAGTTATCTACTTTTAGTAACCCGAACGAAGCACACATTCTATTTTTGGAAACTTTCGCCATGTGTCATTTTTTCCTTGATTTTTGGCATGCACGTCATAAACCGTAATTTTCTCAAATCTATTTAATCGACACCCCTAGAGCTCATTTTCACGCTCGATCTTGGATCTCTATCATTCCCGAAGAGAACAAGGAACCTTTGGTGCGATCATCGTCGCTTTTCGGGGTGAGTTTCACAATTATCATTTTTGTCATTTTTTTATCGTTTTTTGTCATTTGGATTATGTGATAGTTGCTTTTCTTATTTATTTGCATGCATGCTTACATTTCAACTTTATTTATCTTGTAGAAGTGTTTTTTCAAGTTATTGTTTGTCTTTCACAAGTGTCACATCGGTTTATTCGTTTTTTCCACTGATGGTCGTCGTTGCGGTAACTCTCCTTACCGATTTGGTCTTCTTCCCATTTATTAGTTTATGCACTTGATTTTTCTTTTTTCATTCACACATAGTCATATTTTCACTCAATCAACCACTATTTCTTAGATCTACTCATTTTTCACACTTCCCTTGGGCAGATCTGCCATTCTCTTGGTTGGTTTTCACTTTGCCTAGTTGGGCACTACACAATCTTAAAGCTCAAGCCAAGATTTTGGCCTATGTAATTGTGTAGTGCGTAGTATAGGTTGGCCCAACTGCACATTGTGCAGTTCCAGGGCTCAGTCTGCATCTATGGCCACTAAGATTTCGCATTGCGCAGTCCCTTCCAGACCACTACCCAAGTTTAACTACGCATTGCACAATATCAAACCTCAAGCTTCGACCCTAACTATTGGGATTGTGCAGTGCACAGTTCCCACAGGAAAGCAACCCCTCTTTCCAAAGAAAATTTCGCAATCCTCCCCATCAAATGCTCAGTTTGTTGCTTTAACATGCCTTGAAAGTGGATTTGCGTAAGGTTGAAGTTTTCTTTCCATGAGTATATTTTTTGTCCCACGGGTACAAAAATTGTTGATCACTTCTCCAGCAATCATTGTCCCTATGGAACCCAAGAGAGTTACTTCAAAAGACACCATTGAAATCAGCACTAGGGAAGTAGGTTAGAAAGCTCCAATTAACTTACTAGTATATGTGGATACTTAGTTGTTTATCATTAGGGGAATTTTGAGGTCTAAAATGGGCCTCCTAAGGATATAATAAAATAATATTTATGAATTTTCAATTCACTTTTTGCACCAAAATCCATGTAACCATAGTTAAATTCAATTCAAAAGTTGTACAAAAATAAAATTAATAAAAAAATTGTATTGATGTGACAATATGATGCAAGGGCATTAGGCTAAAAGAAAAATCCTTGTATTTTAATAGACATAGGGGGGTCTTATGTTTTTAATTTCTTATGTAATTATTAATATTTGAGTGACTTTAATTAAATATGGAGAGAAATTGCAAATGTTCCCAAATGATTGGAGAACATGAGAGAAGTTGATTAGTTGGGAATATGAAGAGATAGTTGAGATTTAGGAATGAAATTAGAATCAGTTTCAGCAAATTTAGGGATTAAGTCTAGATTTAGGACATTGAGGATTTTAAGAGTTTTGTTGAGTTATTAGGGGAGCTGAATCGATTCATTATCATCTTGTATAAATGTAAGCCTCAAAGGCATTAAGCAGACAAATCTCGAGAGAGTGTGAATGATTCATTTTTAGGGAAAACAGGGCTTTGTTCCTGTAAGCCTACGAGTAGTTGAAAAGGGCCATTTGATTTTGAAGATCTGGCCAAAGACCAGGAGTTTTTGTAAGTGATTTCATTTATATATATAAAATAATTTATTTCTGAACCAGATGTGTATTTTTTGATTTAACTCTGCGTGAGGAATGTTTTGAGTTTTGTGAGCAGGTATATAATATAACTCTGTAGTAAGGGTTTGAATGGTGATTTTGCATATCATAGAAAGGGGATCTGAAATTAAGTAGAATTCTATGAAGAATTCCAATCTCAGTAAGAATCATTGAGAATTAAAGAATGTTGCAATGATTTGATTCTAGAATGAATAAGAAATTCAAATCAATGCTATTGAATTGAATTTCCATGGACTTTTTAGATCGAAGGACAAAATTGCTTGACCGAAATGGGTATTGAATAAGGTACTTGAAGGAAACTTACAAGTTTTGTCATGTAAAAAAAACTGTGGAATGAAATCCATTCTATAGCCATCTCAGTAGTTTAACTATCTGAAATCAAGATTGAAAGTTTGTGAAATAGGCCTCATCGAAATCGAAAGGTTCGATTCATGAGTGGGTTGTATAATGCGTTGATTGAATGATTGAGGGGTTTGTTATAAAACCTTATTTTTGTATTTAAATTGATGGTAGAGACGGCTCCTTTAAATGCGTAGGCATGCATTGAAGAAGCATTAGGAACAGAATTGTGCCATGGAAATACCAAGGCAGGTTTCGAAGGCGTAGAGCTGTGGAGATGAACGGAACCATGAATCAGAAGATGCACAATGAAACTGTGAAATTAGAACAGTGAAAGTGGTTTTGGAGACGAGGAATGGTATTTGCGTGAGCTTCGACTAGTAAGCAGTTTCATTGAGAAATCATGCGATACTATCCATCGTTTTACACGTCACACGGTGGTGGTATTTCAATACTACGAATTTCGCGTGAAATTGGAGGGTTAAGTCACGAGGATGAAATCCATGCGATATCCGTCGGATGTTATGCTCGCTTGATCAGACGGCGTTGGTGCAGGAAGCTGCGTGGAAATTTAACCAAGGTATGCCCGTAAGTATTACATGTATATTTGGTTTTTAACCAAAATGTAGAAATGCTACTACCTGAATGTTCATGCGTGGGTGTATTGGTGAAACCAAAGTCAAACTTTGATAAATTATAAGGTGAGAAGGGTGCATATTTATTTGATAGCTGGTACCTTGGGTTTTAATACGTGGAGTCGCATTTTCATATGGTGTGAAAATCGAAAAGTTAATTGGGTTTTAAATGGAATTCGAGTATTAAATTCGAATGTTCTTAAAATGACTTTTGACTATGGTTTCAAACCATAAGTTTTAAAAGGTAAATTTCCGCATATGAAGTTACAAAAGTGGGTTAAATAAAGTTTGAACAATGTTTAAGAGATAAGATTCCGCATAAGATAAAGATATTGAAATCTGGATTGAGAGGTATGGTTTTATAACCATTAGAAAATTACTTCAATATCTCAAATATGTGATTTGAGATATAGAAGCTTCCACAATTATTATTGAGTTTACCCAGATTTGAGTTTTATTGGGGCATGAAATTGAACATTGCATTTTTATATGCATTAAAGAGATTGAATGTGGGTTTGGCAGGGTAACCTGCCATCAAGTGGTATCAAAGTAGGATAAGCTCTTTGAAAATTAATTTTTTTTGGAATGCATGTGTGCTGAAGAAATTAAGGAAGGCTTGGGTTTTTTTTTTAAATCTGTTTGACAGAAATTGCAGATTTGAATAAGTATACAGTGAAGGTTGATAATTCAGATTTCTAGAATCTGAATTTGAAGGCAAATGTACCTTTAATATTGCGCACTTATGTTTTGAAAGATGTGAACACAGGTATGATGGTGATGGCAAAGAGATCAGATTTAAATCTGACAGGACAGCATGCAGTGCAGCAGAGTATTGGAAGGATTTGCAGAAGAAATTACAAGTGAGTGATGAACAGACCTTGAAGGTGAGGTATTTTTTATTTTTTTTGAAGATTTTGTTTGCAGAATGCAGAGTGAAAGCAATTGAGGAGCATCTCAGCAAGAAGATCACAACTTTAAAAAGTAGTGATGGAGGAAGCCAGTGAAGGTTTCTAAAGAAAAGAAAAGTGTGGCAGAACCTGGAGAAATTAAAACAGAGGTTGGTTGAATAGAACAGTTGTGTTCTTAAGAGGATGCAGATCAGTTGAAGCCTAAAGGAGCAGAGAGAATGCTCAATAGGTTCTAGACATAATGGACCAATTCTTACCAAAAGACCAAATCCAGAGGAAAGGATTGGTGAGGTAAGTTGTAAAAAGGAGGACTTGTTATTGCAGAGGTTTCAGTGCAGCCGTGATGAATGAGTAAGAACTCATGAAGGAGAAGATGGCTACTGATAGTCATAGCAGAGATAGCAGAGGTTCTGAGAGAGACCACAACAAAATGAAAGTGAAGAAATAATATGCCAAGACAGATGGCATACAGAGACAGTTAAAGAAGGAAGAGTATGAGAAAGAGGTAGCTGCGATCAGGGAGCAGTTCAACAAATTGAAAATGACGATAGAGGAAGACCAGAGATGTGGTTTTATTATAAGAAGGAAGATAAAGTGGCACGTGCTACAGATGAAGAAAGAGCAAATGATAAATGCTCGGCTGAAGGAGAAATTACTCAGAATGATTGAGTATATGGAGAAAGACTTGAAGACTGGAAATTTATGTGAGACCAAGAGGTCGAATGACTTTACATCTGACAAATTTTGTATGTTTGCAGGAAAAGCATGTGGAGAAGGACAAACTTTTGATATTGTCACACATGAAGAAAATGAGACAACCAGATGTTTTGAAATTGTCCATGTTGAGATTGCAACAAGATGATGAGCTTAGTGGAAAGAAGTCGCCTTCACTAAGTGGGCTCGCAGGCTATTTTTGGCGCAAAGTCTATTTTTAGACTATGTCTATTTTTAGACATGTCGATCATATTGTATGAGTTGCAGGATGCTATTTGTGGATGGTTGGTCAAGTTGGAAAAATATATGGACTTCTATTTTTAGACATATTAGGCGGAATCTATTTTTAGATTGCTAGTCTAAAAATAGATATGTCGAATATTATTAGCTCTTAATAATATTTGGACTATAAACATTATCTTATTCTCTTGGAGCACTTTAGTTAAGTCCACAAATGTGGCACAGGATATGATAGAAGGAATTACGCTATTCCTAAGGGTTAAGTGGAGCTATTGCATGGATACTTCAATTAGAACTCATGTGAGAGAGTTTGGTGGAGTTGATTGAGGAATTTAATGGAGTTGTGTTCATTTTAACTAAGCTAAACATAGTTGAGCTAGTTGTATCTAGTCTAACTGATTGATACACTAGTGAGAGTGGTGTGAATTAATTATTAATTAATTCACTAATTATAAACTCATTAATCAACTAAAGAATACATCAGTTAACTTCAGTGCATGGACAGTTTCAGTGGAGACCAGTGAAGAGATAGGTGAAAGAGCAGTGTGACTATACTGTTGCATGATTTGCAACAACCAGTTATTGGAGATGCCAATGAGGATTGCGCAGTACAAGCCAGGTGGTTTGAAGCTATTTATGAGCAATTCTTCAGCATTGATTGCGCAGTAGAGGCAAGCTATCAGGTGGCAGAGATTGGAGCATGTGTTTTGCTAGATCTAGCTTGATTAGTGTGTAGCAATTGGAGATTGTACTGAAAGCTTGTGAGGAGCTTTGTATGATGATTTTTACATGATCTCTATGACATATAATATACATATAGTTGGGGTTTTTCAACTTTAATCTTTCCCATAAAATACTATGTTCATATGTGTGATTTTTTATGGTTTTAATGTGCGCATGCGATTGTTTTTATTTCCGCAATTAATGATCAATGGTAAAAGAGATTATGTATTGTGCATGAAGTTAAAATAGTGTTTGATTAGGAGAATCTTAGTGGATAACATATCAGTTATTCAAATTTCTACATGGTATCAGAGGGATATTGATCATTGGAGCAATTGCAAAACATTGAAGTGGTTGAGTTTTGAGCTGGTGGAATTCGAATTTGCAGCAGTGTTTTCTTGGTGTCAAATTTGACATGTCTTTCAACGGATTGCGATTGGAGTATGACCTTGAGGGTAGCTCAAATTATATTGCATGGAAGGACAGGATGGAGGTGGTGCTGGATGAAAATGGGTTGAAGGAGTTCATAGATGCAGAAATTCCAAAACCTACTTCTAGCGATGTTGCCGTACTTGACGCATGGCAAAATAAGACAGCAAAGTGTCGAAGGATTTTATTGGAAGGTGTGAAGGATCACATAGTGTCCAGCCTTCATGTTAAAGCTTCTCCATTCTTGATGTGGAAAGCGTTGACAGACTTATTCCAAATCAAGAGTGACTAGAGGAAGTTGGCGCTCAAGGATAGACTCAGAAACATAAAAATGGAGAAAGGCGACAGTATACCCAAGTACCTCACGAAGTTTTTCCAGTGCAGGGATGAGCTGGGAAGTGTGGGGTTTATTGTTGATGACGAGGACTTGGTGAGCTTGGCTCTCCTTGGGCTTCAGAAGAGTTGGCATTCCTATCAGTACTCTATCAATGGTCAGGAGAAATTGCCAGGATGGGAGCGACTTTGGTCGGATCTTGTGCAAGAGGAGATAAGGCGAAGTACCAGGGACGGATCTTCATCAAAGAACTCAGATGAAGAAAATTGTGCTTTTGCTGCCAAATCAAGGAATGGGAAGAGCAAGAAGAATTATCCTCAATCCGGTGCGAAAGGCAAGAAGCAGGACATGTCCAAGGTGAAGTGCTTTCACTGTCACCAACACGGACATTACGCCACTAATTGTCCACAAAAGAAGAAAAATAAGCAGGCTGTTGGATCTGCAGCTGGAGAGGCCTTAGCCTCGCAGTTTGAGCTGAATTTTTCACTAATCGCATGCTTGGTCTCAAGTGTGATGGGTTCAGTGTGGTTTCTTGATAGTGGTGTGTCTTTTCATATGACCGGAGACAAAGATTTGTTTACTGATCTGGATGAGAAATATCTTGGAGTGCACATCAATATGGGCAATGATGGTAGATACAGTGCGACCGGTATCGGTACCATTTCCTTTGAGAGGGAGTCTGGTAAACCCTTCGTATTGAAGGAAGTGATGCATGTTCCAGGATTGAAGAAGAATCTGATCTCTGTGGTGATGTTAGAACACAAGGGATATGATGTTGTCTTTAGCGAGGGAAAGGCTTCCCTGCACAGTAAGGCAACTGGTGAAACCCGGAGGATAGGGGTTCGAGTTAAGAACCTTTATCAATTTCAGGTAGATTTCACAGAATAAATGGCAAAAAAAAAAAAAAAAGGCAGATGAGTGGTGAGCCGAGATGATGGTGAGCTATGGCACAGGAGATTGAGCCATCTGCACCATGGTGCTTTGAAAATTTTGCAATAGATTTTTACTGGGCTTCCCAAAGGTACACTTGCGCAGTCAGATCAGTGCAAGGGATGTACTTTGGGAAAATTTGTGAAAGCCACCTTTCACGAAAAGGATAGTCATGCCACGACGATCCTTGAGAGAATTCACACAGACGTGTGTGGACCTTTCTCAGTACTTCGACAGCAAAGCACGGGTACTATGTGATATTTGTTGATGATTTTTCTCGTAAGTGCTAGATCTTCTTCATGCAGAAGAAGAGCGAGACATACTCAAAGTTCTGTGAGTTCAAGGCACTGGTTGAGAAAGAATCGCGGAAGCATGTGAAGGCTCTTAGGAGCGACAATGGTGGTGAATTCATCTGTGACGAATTCAAGGACTTTTGCAGCGCAGAAGGGATTCGGAGAGAGCTCATCACACCCCATAACCCACAGCAGAATGGGGTTGCTGAGCGGAAGAACAGAACGATCGTGGGTGCTACATGGGCGATGTTGCATGACCAGGGCCTACCCCTTCACTTGTGGGCGGAGGCATGCAATACTGCAGTATATGTGCAGAACCGTTGTCCTCACAGGATACTTGGCATGAGTACACTCGAGGAGGCATTTTCTGGTAAGAGGCCTGATATTTCCCATTTGAGGATTTTTGGTTCACCTGTTTACATTCATGTGACAAAGGATGCCAGGAAGAAGCTGGAGCCGACCGCAAAGGTTGGGATATTTTTGGGGTACACTGATACACCCCACAACTATCGTGTGTATTTTCCAGACATTCGCAAGACTGTTGTGCGACGGGATATCAAATTTCATGAGGAGAAAGCCATGAAGTGTTCGCTTGAGAGGAAGCCACACTTGCATGCAGATGAGGAGCTATTAGTTCCTAAGGATGAGTCTCTGGATGTGGATCAGCCACAAGAGGAGGTTCATGGAGTGGAAGAGACCACTCATGCAGCGCCAACCATCAGAGGGCGGAAGCGCACTACAGAAGCTGAGCAACTAGCTCAAGATGCAGAGAAGGTTGTAGGAGCACCTACATCACAGCGCAGACAGAGACAGTCACCTGACCGGTATACTGGATACATGGCTCTTATGAGCAAGTGTATCGTGATGGAGCCATCCTCTTTCGAGGAAGCTGTGGAGGATCCCGCATGGGTAGATGCCATGGTGGAAGAGTATGATTCGATTGTCAGAAACAGTGCATGGGAGATTGTCCCAAGGCCGGAAAGGAAATCAGTGGTGGGTTCGAGATGGATCTACAAAGTGAAGCAAGCAGCTGACGAGAGTGTGGAGAAGTACAAGGCAAGATTTGTTGCCCAAGGCTTCTCACAGATTGAGGGGATCGATTATGAGGAAACCTTTGCACCTGTCGCAAGGTATTCTTCCATACGGAAGATTCTTGCTCTCTCAGTGCAGATGGGGTGGCACATTCATCAGATGGATGTGAATACTGCGTTCCTCAATGGGGTGATTGAGGAGGAGGTGTACATAGAGCAGCCCGAAGGTTTCGAGATCTTCAGCAGCGAGTCGCATGTGTGCAGGCTCAAAAGAGCGTTGTATGGGTTGAAACAAGCACCTCATGCTTGGTAGACACGGATAGACAGTTATTTCACTGGACTTGGATTCTCCAAAAGTGAGGCGGATCCGAACCTATACCAGATTTTGGTGGAGGGTAAGTTTCTGATCATTGTACTTCATGTAGATGATTTGATTTTGACAGGTGATGAACTGTTGATACACTCATGCAAAGTTGATCTTGCAAAGGAGTTTGAGATGAAGGACTTGGGCCTCCTTCATTATTTCCTGGGATTGGAAATTTGGCAGCGCAGTGATGGACTGTTTGTTTCTCAAGGCAAGTATGCACGGGAGATGCTGGAGAAGTTAAACATGCATGGCTGCAAGCCTGTTGATACTCCTCTTCCTGGTGGATGGAGGAAGGAGGATGCTACTTCGGAAGAGGTAGTGGATGCCACTGTTTATCGATAGTTGGTGGGGTCGCTTATGTATCTGGTCAATACACGACCCGACATATGCTATGTTGTTAACCAGCTTTCACAAGCTATGGTTAAGCATACCAAGCTCTTTTGGAAGGTAGGCAAGCATGTATTGAGATATCTCAGAGGCACATCGGGATATGGATTATGGTACAGACAGTCGAATGAGGTGAAGCTATGTGGCTTTACAGATGCAGATTGGACAGGGAGCCCAACGGACAGAAAGAGAAAATCTGGAGGGATTTTCAGTATCGGGTTGACAGCAATTTCTTGGTATAGCAAGAAGCAGAGATCCATGGCACTCAGTTCAGTAGAGGCCGAGTATATGGTAGCAAGTTTGGCTGCATGCGAGGCTATATGGATGAGGAAGATCATGGTCGGGTTATTCGGTTCACACTTAGATCCTATTGTGATTTATTGTGATAACCAGAGTTGCATCAAACTCTCAGTTAATCCAGTATTTCATGATAGATCTAAACACATTGACATCTGGTATCATCACATCAGATATTGTGTGTAGTGGAAGATCATGTTACTTTCATACATTCCCACAGAGGATCAGGATGCTGATATCTTGACGAAGGCGCTCACCAGGAGAAAATTTGAATACCACAGAGGCAGGATAGGGGTGGTAGATAATCCTTATCTTATTGAGAGGGAGTGTTGATATTGCAACAAGATGATGAGCTTAGTGGAAAGAATTCGCCTTCACTAAGTGGGCCTGCAGGCTATTTTTGGCGCAAAGTCTATTTTTAGACTATGTTTATTTTTAGACATGTCGATCATATTCTGTGAGTTGCAGGATGTTATTTGTGGATGGTTGGTCAATTTGGAAAAATAGATGGACTTATATTTTTAGACAAATAGGGCGGAATCTATTTTTAGATTGCCAGTCTAAAAATAGATATTTCAAATATTATTAGCTCTTAATAATATTTGGACTATAAACATTATCTTATTCTCTTGGAGCACTTCAGTTAAGTGCACAGATGTGGCACAGGAGCTGATAGAAGGAATTACGTTATTCCTAAGGGTTAAGTGGAGCTATTGCATGGATACTTCAGTTAGAACTCATGTGAGAGAGTTTGGTGGAGTTGATTGAGGAAGTTAATGGAGTTGTGTTCAGTTTAACTAAGCTAAACATAGTTGAGATAGTTGTATCTAGTCTAACTGATTGATACACTAGTGAGAGTGGTGTGAATTAATTATTAATTAATTCACTAATTATAAACTCATTAATCAAATAAATAATACATCAGTTAACTTCAGTGCATGGACAGTTTCAGTGGAGACCAGTGAAGAGATAGGTGAAAGAGCAGTGTGACTATATTGTTGCATGATTTGCAACAAGCAGTGATTGGAGATGCCAATGAGGATTGCGCAGTACAAGCCAAGTGGTTCGAAGTTATTTATGAGCCATTCGTCAGCATTAATTGCACAGTAGAGGAAGGCTATCAGGTGGCATAGATTGGAGCATGTGTTTTGCTAGATCTAGCTTGATTAGTGTGTAGCAATTGGAGATTGTACTGAGAGCTTGTGAGGAGATTTGTATGATGATTTTTACATGATCTCTATGAAATATAATATACAGATAGTTGGGTTTTTTCAGCTTTAAGCTTTCCCATAAAATACTGTGTTCATATGTGTGATTTTTTATGGTTTTAATGTGCGCATGCGATTGTTTTTATTTCTGCAATTAATGATCAATGGTAGAAGAGATTCTGTATTGTGCATGAAGTTAAAATAGTGTGTGATCAGGAGAATCTCGGTGGATAACATATCAGTTATTCAAATTTCTACAGTCCATACACAGTTGGAGAAGAGTTTTACTTTCCAATACATTGGAAGCAGAAGAAATTTAACTTATGATGATGGTCAAAAGCTGGAAATTGAGAAATAAATTGGATAGCTTGAAGAGATTGAAGAGAAGACCATTGAAGAATTTCTGAATTATATAGAAGGCTTTGAACAACAGGAGGATTTGTTGATTAAATCATCAAATGATACCATGGGGTCTTATTGTTTTAAAACTAATAAGTTGTGTGTAAATGCAGGTATTGGAGAAGACAGTTCATGTGATGAAACTGTAATGAGTGAAGCTGAAAGTTGCCAAGCAAGATATGATGATTATCTTTGAGGGGAAGATCAAATTGAATTACTGCAACAAAAGGAATTCATAAATTCCTTGTTTTTTGAAAGAAATTGTTTCAATGAAGTTATTTTTAATGATGAGAAATTTGTTATTGATAATGACAAATTGATTTTGTTAAATGGCCAATTAGAGGGTGATGGACAGATAACTAAACCTATTGCAGAGATGGAGGATCAGAATTGTTTTTTGATGACAGATGAGGAGATAGTGACAGTAGGAAACTTGACTTCTGATAAAGAGGAAGATATTGAAGACTGTATAAATGTTTTCTCAGAAGAGATGAAAGATTTTTGGCATGAGTTAAGTGTTCTCAAGCAGAGGATAGAAACACAGAGAATAAGTGTTCAGATTGTAAAGGCAGAGATGAATGAGAATGAAAAGGTTCATTTTTATGAACCAGTGCAAGGAGAAATCCTTGAGAAGGATGATGCAGAAGAGATATTAGCTTACAGTCTCGAGAATTATTTGAAGGATTGGAATCAGCACACTGATGTGTTGATGATAGAGCAGCAGATTGAAGTGTTGCCGTAGGAAATGTCAAAGCAGCACATTGAAGTGTTTCCAAAGGAGGGAGAGACACAAATATTTTATAATTTTGAGGTTTGATTTATGATTGCAGGTACTGATGGGAGGAATAAGGAATGTTTAGTCCAGGAGAAGAAAAGAGATGATGACAATGACTGGCTATTTAAATACCAGTCCAAAGAATTGCTGAAGGCAGAGAACGAAGAAATTGTCACAAGTGACAATCAGGAAGAAGTTTTCAGTTACAGAAAACAAGAGGGAAAGGATGATAGGGTGGTAGTATGATTCCAGCAAGCAAGGACTCAGCAATGAAGAGCAAGAGCCGGAGTAAAGGCAGAAGTAAGAGTTCAGCAAGTGAAAATAAGAACTCAGCAAGCAAGAGCAGGAGTAAGAGTTCAGCAATCAAAAGGAAGCAGTATCCAACAGTCAGAAAATATATTAGATCATGAAATTGAATTGATAAGAAGGCTGATGATGAAAGTGTCTCAGAAGAGGACAGCAACAGGAAATCGAAGAAGCAACAGCAACAAGAGAAAGACAATCATAGAATGTAAAATCTTAGCAAGCGGGAAGATGCAGAATAAGATATGGAAGCCTAGAGAAGTGCAGAAGAAGAATATTGCAGCGGATGATTAGTTGCAGAAAAAAGTGTGGGATCCAGGAAGACAAGGATTGAAATCACATGATCAAGAGATCATGATCATTTTTAACCTTGGGAGTCTGATGCAGGGGCATTAGGCTAAGATAAAAATCCTTGTATTTTAATAGACATAGGGGGGTCTTATGTTTTTAATTTCTTATGTAATTATTAATATTTGAGTGATTTTAATTAAATATGGAGAGAAATTCTAAATGTTCCCAAATGATTGGAGAACATTAGAGAAGTTTATTAGTTGGTAATATGAAGAGATAGTTGAGATTTAGGAATGAAATTAGAATCAGTTTCAGCAAATTTAGGGATTAAGTCTAGATTTAGGACTTTGAGGATTTTAAGAGTTTTGTTGAGTTATTAGGGGAGCTGAATCGATTCATTATCATCTTGTATAAATGTAAGCCTCAAAGGAATTAAGTAGACAGATCTCAAGAGAGTGTGAGTGATTCAGTTTTAGGGCAAACAGGGGTTTGTTCCTGTAAGCCTACGGGCAGTTGAAAAGGGCGATTTGATTTTGAAGATCTAGCCAAATACCAGGAGTTTTTGTAAGTGATTTCATTTATATATATAAAATAATTTATTTCTGAACCAGATGTGTATTTTTTTATTTAACTCTGCGTGAGGAATGTTTTGAGTTCTGTGAGCAAGTATATGATAGAACTCTGTAGTAAGGGTTTGAATGGTGATTCTGCATATCATAGAAAGGAGATCTGAAATTGAGTAGAATTCTATGAAGAATTCCAATCTCAGTAGGAATCATTAAGAATTAAAGAATGCTACAATGATTTGATTCTAGAATGAATAAGAAATTCAAATCGATGCTATTGAATTGAATTTCCATGGAATTTTTAGATCGAAGGACAAAATTGCTTGATCGAAATGGGTATTGAATAAGGCACTTGAAGGAAACTTACAAGTTTTGTCATGTAAAAAAAATTGTGGAACGAAATCCGTTCTATAGCCATCTCAGTAGTTTAACTATCTGAAATCGAGATTGAAATTTTTTGAAATAGGCCTCATCGAAATCGAAAGGTTCGATTCATGAGTGGGTTGTATAATGCGTTGATTGAATGATTGAGGGGTTTGTTCTAAAATCTTGTTTGTGTATTTAAATTGATGGTAGCGACGGCTCCTTTAAATGCGTAGGCATGCATTGAAGAAAAATTAGGAACATAATTGTGCCATGGAAATACCAAGGCAGGTTTCGAAGGCGTAGAGTTGTGGAGATGAACGGAACCATGAATCAGAATATGCACAACTAAACTGTGAAATTAGAACAGTGAAAGCGTTTTTGGAGACGAGGAATGGTATTCGCGTGAGCTTCGACTGGTAAGCAGTTTCATTGAGAAATCATGCGATACTATCCATCGTTTGACACGTCACACGGTGGTGGTATTTCAATACCATGAATTTCGCGTGAAATTGGAGGGTTAAGTCACGAGGGTGAAATCCATGCGATATCCGTCAGATGTTATGCTCCCTATATCGGACGGTGTTGGTGCCAGGAAGCTGCATGTAAATTTAACCAAGGTATGCCCGTAAGTATTACATGTATATTTGGTTTTTAACCAAAGTGTAGAAATGCTACTGCCCGAATGTTCATGTGTGGGTGTATTGGTGAAACCAAAGTCAAACTTTGATAAATTATAAGGTGAGAAGGGTGCATATTTATTTGATAGATGGTACCTTTGGTTTTAATATGTGGAGTCTCATTTTCATATGGTGTGAAAATTGAAAAGTTAATTGGGTTTTAAATGGAACTCGAGTATTAAATTCGAATGTTCTTAAAATGACTTTTGACTATGGTTTCAAACCATAAGTTTTAAAGGGTAACTTTTCGCATATGAAGTTACAAAAGTGGGTTAAATAAATTTTGACCAATGTTTAAGAGATAAGCTTCTGCAGAAGATAAATATATTGAAATCGAGATTGAGAGGTATGGCTTTATAACCATAAGAAAATTACTTCAATATCTCAAATCTGTGATTTGAGATATAGAAGCTTCCGCATTTATTAATTGATTTTAACCAGATTTGAGTTTTGTTGGGGCATGAAATTGAACATTGCATTTTTATATGCATTAAAGAGATTGAATGTGGGTTTGGCAGGCTAACCTGCCATCACTATAAATAAGAATGAGGTTTTCAAGAAAAATTCATTATCATTGAACAACTAATGCATTTGTCCTTTGTACTTAAATAAATTAAAATAAAATATAAATATAAATTTATAAATTCTTAATTATATTATATGCTATTAATTAAAATTTATATTATTTAAATTGTATAATAACATGTAATTAATATACTATATAAAAATAAAATAATATAATATAATATAATAAATGTATAGGGATATGCATTGTTTCTTTCAAGAAATATGGAATGACAATAATATATTTTTAATCAAAATGTGTGAAATGAAATTTATTATGAGTAATTTACTTTGACTTTAAAGTGCTTAGAGCACTACCATGGTTAACCATGAGTTTTTATCCACCATTGAGAATGTGACAAGTAAGAACCTTCAACTCAAACAATGCCACCTCAACCATTAGGGATGATGTCATCCCCTAAAATGTGATTGGTTCTGATAAAGTGAATTTTGATTGTACATTTTCCTTAGGAGGCCCATTTTAGACCTCAAAATTCCCCTAATGAGAAGGGAATTGAAACTAACATGGCAGCAGATTAAAGATGCTTTTGCAAGGACTTATGGGCAGATTTAGAGGATCGACAGGTTTATCTCAGCATCAGGAAGTCAGGAATATACAGGGTTGCATGCAAGTATCCATCCATCCCATGTGCAGATGTGATCAAATGGGTTGTCTCACACACTCATCAGAAAACTATGACACTGAGCAACACCAACAAACATAAGCTTGCTACATTTCTGGCAGCAAATGTATCATCTTCCTGAGCCAGTAAAGATCATGGGATCATTTTTTATGCCACCCATAGTTATGCAAGCACGAAGGATATCATCAGAAGTTGGGTGAAGGAGCCATCGAATTTTAGACACACTCACCCACATATACAAGACAAAGTCACTCAAAAATACCTATCAACTCTTGGTCATCCTAGCTTGCACAGAGACCTTTCCTGAGGGGTGGGCTATCTTATTGAACCAAGTGGTAAATGATGGGAAGTCATTCAACTAGTCAAATATTTTGGATCATCAGATGAGAGCCCATTGCATAATCTCGGGATCCTCCCAAGGGAGAGAAAGAAATGTTCTACATGTTTGCATACTTACTAGATGCAATATGTGAAAGGTTCTACATGTTTGCATACTTACTAGATGCAATATGTGCATAGAATCAGTTTCCTGGCATGAACTGGATGTGGACGCCGAGAGAAATTTTCGTGCATATCTATTGTAATTTTCTTTCAGATTGCATCCATAAAGGAGTTATGGAGAAATTAATTGATCACTTCATCATCCTGATTTAGAGGTTTATCTTTCAAGAGGACGCACCTTGCATTCCACAAGGAGTGATGGAGGCAATATTAGATATTGCGGATTGGTTTTCCTTATGAGATGGCACAATGATCAAAGTGTTCAGCAGGTAGAAGCGGCCACATATTTTTCCAAGATATGCTACCGAAAAAATTTTCATGCAAGAAGTATTATACCATCTCGCCACATGGTTGTCAGCAACACTGCATAAGAAGAAAAAAGTTCCATGGCCCATGCTTCCTTTGGAGGTCAGGTTATACGAGATGAGGAATCTCAAAGTTGCAGATACTGAATCGAAATCCATAGTGAAGTTTGAGTTTGGTACAAACGACTTCAATCCATATGATCTGAGGGGAATTTTCAAGGACCATTGTGTGAGAATCTACTACAAATAGGTCAATGAGGCATATCGGTGGTTGGAGGAGGAACCATGGAAGAATTTCTATAACTCCTCCAGACCCCGTGAGCTAATAAACATAGCTGGGACTTCACAAGTTACTCCACAGATGACAACAGTTCCAGAAGAGACAACAACAGAAGACAGCAACCCGGTACAAGATAAGGGAAAGAGGAAGGTTGTTGACAGTGTAGAGGAGGATAAAATCTTGGAGGAAGCAGAGATAAGAGCACAGAAAGTGGAATAAGAACTAAGGGAAGAACAAGAGCGAATAAGGAGAGAACAGGTGGATAAACATAAGAAGGAAGAAAAGGGGTGACAAGGTGCCATGTAAGAAGAAACAACACCCATATAGGTTGAAGATCAGGAATAGGATTAGCTAGTAGCATAGGGAAAAAGCAAATATATGCAGGAACGGGATCTTGCTCAGCAGATTGAGGAGTTGATTGAAGTTGCAAACATGGATTTGGGAACAGAGTCGCAAGATGAAGATGTGGGCCTGATGCCCCCACACCAAAGGTCACCATTCAGCCTCCACCATCTCCAGTCACAGAGCCAACCCCGAGTGAAGAAGGGGAGATAGTTCCCCTTGATGACGATCTAGTGATGGATGTGTACAATTTGTCATTTGATGAACTCCATAAGAGGAATGTACAAGTGCGAATAAATAACTTCCTATATTATCATGCATCACCTACATTCATGAGAGAAAGGGTGATAGTGACAGACACCAACAAGAATCCAAATGCTATTGTCGAATTCAACTTGGCCTTCGCGAGTGCATCAACATCTAACACTCAATATTTGATGGCCGAGAATAAATAGTTGGTATAGAATCTACAAGCCTCCTAGAAAGAGGTTGAACATCTTCATGCAACAACACATAATGCGCCTTCTGCACCTTTCTACTTAGAGGATATGAGAGAAGTGATACTTGTTGAAGTATCCACACTCAGAGACACTATGCGAGACTTTTATGAGGAGCTCATCACCATACATAAGACATTTATCCACTTACATGACTTGCAATGATAAAGCAGATATTTTGTAAAAATCCTTAAGAATGTGCAAGCTGTAATCATTTTTGTGCATGATTGGACAATGTGATACAAGGGGGCACCACTTACACTAGTGAAGAATATGAAGTCGCGGGCAAATTTAGAGAAAGCGAAAGTTTGGATGTTTATCAAGAACAACAAATAGCTCGCCTCCTTCATTGGAAATATTCAGGCCTCATATGTACGGATATATAACAGTTTTGATTTCATGGTGAGAACCCACTATTGTTAGGATATTCCGACACATAGGAAATAGTTAAGTATAACTTGGTCTAGTGTACAGTTAGGTAAAGTGTGTTTATTTACTATGTACATTTGTAACTTATAATCTGACAGTCACGATATGTAGTGATTTGACGGTTCATTCACTCCTTGGTATTACCGACACTTGATTCGTGGCTTAACACCTGATTGGTCCATGATCACTATTTAAATAGCATGGAGGGTCATTTGTCCGATAACGGTTTATGAGATAAGCTTATGTAAATTTTATTTCTCTAGATTAACAAATTGCCTGAAGTGGTTGCGTTGGCTCAGGCCGTGGGTTGTTTCCCACTTCGAGGGTTTTAACCCTCTCAAATACTGGTGTATTGATCTGTGTCTGTTTTTGAGCAGTGACCTTTGGTGTTTGATCTAAGGAACTTACCCTGTAAATTCCTACATTTTATCAGAGATGTTTTGAGGGTCGCATTCGTTGTTGATCCAAATCTGAAGCCGGTTTGACTACATGCGACTATCATTTTCTAAATCTACTGTTTTTTACCACTTTTGGGCCAGGAGAACTGCTTGGTTGTGTATGGATCCTCTGTTACATTGAGGAACCCATTTTGTTTCATGCGAAAAGGTTTCTAGTTCCCCAAGTTATGTCATTTTAGATTTGGAGGTATAAAGAATTTTTTTTACAGTTATATTTAATCTCTTTGTTTATTTCAGTTTATAGTCATTTTTTATTTCCAAATATATACCCTTTTCTCTATGTATGTTCTTTTCTTTGCATTGTATGTGATCTCAGGAAATCATAAATAGGAAGACAGGATATTTCTGCTACGTATGCTCTTTCTCGCAACTTTGTGTGATCTCGGGAAATCATAAATAGCGAAAAAATTAGATAGTTGCCGATAGGACTAACCGAAAATCTAGCATTCTGCCTGTTAAGGTCCTGTGATTTGGCTAATTGGCAAGCCAAATGATAGTTTAATATCAAACCAATCTTTGGAGCCCGAGGACCTAGCCTTCCTGGACTCAGAGAGGGCTCTCTCTATTTGTGTAAGGGATATCTGTGTGTTTTCTTATTGTTTTTTGATATTAGGCTAGTTATGAAGTAGGTTTTTTAGTTTTGGTTTTTAGGTTGTGAGGGATGAACCGATCAAAGACATAAGATAGGTAAAAAGATGTCAGATTAACTGGTCTATGGTGTCAAAAAGCTCAAGAAAGCTTTCAGATAGTGATACAAGGTTGTTGAAGGGCCGATTTGATTCGAGGTAAAATGGATCTTTGGGAAAAATGGAGTGAGATGGACATTAATCTTGTGAAGAACAAAGGATTTCAAACATAAATAGTTTAGTAGCTGACATAAACATGGTAGGGCAAACCATTAATCATGAGAAATGTAACTGTAAACTGATCAATGCATAGAAATAAACATTCAAGCCATGCATAGAGATATATGACTCTCTAACTTTAGGAAATGGCTATCAGACGTTGGGGAAATACATTTAAGAAAGACAAACAACTCAAATCACTATGTAGGAATGCCAAAATATAGTACTTCAAGCTATTGGGAACTTTGAAAACAAGATTGCATAGTTTTAGGCAAAGGGCAAGATTAGTACAAGACCTCCTTGGTTCAACAAATGACAATCTAATCAATCAAAGAGAAGTTTCATACGTGGAGCTATGGCTAGCCATGAGTAAGCAGGGCATACCGTAAATCATACTTAGCATGCATAAAACCATAAATGAAACAAGAAAACAATATTCTTGAGTTATTAAAGAGAAATTGAGGATTCTTTAATGTGACTAAGAATGAAGAAAACATGGAAGTTATAAAGAAACAGGAAATTTGAGGTGCCTCCAAGGGCATGTCTCAAATCTATTCTCTAATTTCTTAAAGCAAGCAAGAACATGGAATTATGAATGAAAAATAGGAAACAAAACAAAGAAAGAGACACTATACCATTCTACCAAGTCATGGAATCCAACAACAATCCTCTTTCATCATCCAAGAACATCCAAGAAACTATCCAAAAGCATGAGACAAGTATTTCTTCCAAAGCTTATATGACCATATATTGCTTCTATTCATCAAGTTAAACCTTGTTTACAATGAAAGCCTTTCCAGTATATAGGCCAAAGTGAGGAAAACCTCTTAGTTCAACTTGCAATCTCATTGGCCTATACAAAATATCTGATTTTGTCCTTGAGGCCTTGCAAAGCCCAAGGCACAAAATATCTAATAAAATGTTTTAAAAATGCTAAAAAGGGGAAATATATTGACTTTTCATAACTTATCATGTACAAAAATAGCTAAATGCACATGAAGAAAAGTCACTTTTGAAAGGTTCAATTTTTACAAAAATACTCAAAAAATATATTAGCAAAAGGTCCCCTGACTTGCCGGCAACTTTTGGAGGCCTTCCCAATGTCGAAACGGGGCCCATGATGGCTCGTTCAAAAGCTCTGAGTCTCTAATTTCTGAAAATGTTTATTTTTCTCCAAAATGACAACTAGAAGTCCTCCAAAAATAGACCTGTGTGTAAAAAAACCAAAAAATAGGCCTTGCTGATAAACGGGGCAGAGTGTAGAAAAAGCGAGTGTTTTTCGCCATTTTGGGGGAGAAAATGATCTTCAATTGATCTGAAAATCAATGAGTATGTGCCCCTAAAATTATGGAATCCAATGATACCATTTTCAACCTTTGAGGATGCCCTAAACTGACATGGCGATGCCCATGAGTTTTAGCCAAAAAACCCAAAAATGACAAAAAACCAAAATTTGTCGAATTTCGCCCAAAATTGGCGAGCATGAACCTCAAGGGTTTTCAGAAAAATGTTGTGAAGATGAGGCCAAAATTTGGAGTTTTCAGGTATCTTTCCTCAATTTTGGTGTCGGGCGCTTCCCTTTAGCCTCCTTGAGAGATGGTGAGTAGAAGGTTAAGGAGATGTATGAAATGAAGGGATAGTGGAGAAATCCGGATGTGTGATGAAAGTATCCCAAGAGACCTCCTTCTTCTCAAGATGATGAAGAATGATAATTTTGATGAGGGAGTGATGCATGAGGCAGTTTGTCTGCTGAGAAGGAGTCTTTTTCTGAACAGTGGAGGCCATTTTCTCAATACTTCTATGTATGAAGAAAGGGAGATTTAGCAATTTGGCCCTCGTGAAATGCATGAGCAATCGGATATGATAGGCATAGACTCGGGAGAATCTTCCCTCGCAAGTGAAGTATTTCATGATTATCTTCATGAGGGGGGCGTAACTAGTCAATAGATATGAGAAGAGAAAAATGGATGGACATGAATCTCTATGCTCAGGCTTCAGAAAAGGCTTGTATTCTTCTGAGTCTAGGTGGCTTTGTTTAAACCACTTCTCCCCGACATAAGGGATTTTATTGGCCTTGGATATGGACCTTGGAGAGAATTTGAAATCTAGGTCTACCATCTAAAAATGCTTCTCTTGAAACCTCAAAGCACAAATATGTTTCAAAGGGGAATAGATCTTCACCTCTTACACTCTTTGGAAAAATCTAGACACCCAACCTCATGGAAGTTAAAAAGGACTGATGGATGAGCATTCACTTCTTCGGTGGAAACAGGCTCAAACCTCTTGTGAAGGCCACTCCTACTGTCTTGCCTGGGAGGCATCTTGTTTTAAATGTTCTTTGCAACACCAAGCTGTCTCAAAAGGCCTTTGGAATTTTTTTCTCAAACAAACTTTTGTCCTGCTTATCAGCCACTGTTTGACCAAGACAAATTGCTTCAATTGTTTTGTCGAATAGTCTTCCAACACCAACTTTCTGCTCTTTTTAAATCACTGATTTGTCCTCTTTTCTGCCAAACAACAAATATTTTGTCAAATAGAAAGCACACAGTCAAATTGTTACTGTGTTTGGGTAAGGTCACAAGGATCCTTTGTGTCTTGGTAGAAACAAGACAACCTTGTATTTAGACAAAGACAAAAAACAACCTCCCTCAACAGTGCTTCTTCTGTTGTTCACTGGTTTTTATACATAGGTAGACAAAAGCACCCTCAAATTGATTCAAAGGATTTTCATAGCATACTTTGTTTTATGGAAATCTGGTGGCTAGACAGAGTTTGCTCTTTTACCATTCAAAGGGACACTTTTTGAAGTGACAAGGCATTCGGACTAAGACCATTGTTTTCAAAATAGGCTCACTGTTTTCACCTTACAAACACTGTGTTTTCCTTACAAAGACTGCTTCCACCTTATAACATTGTTTTCACCTTATACTTTGCTGACAGATTTTAGTTTTGTCTTATCACTGTTAGGAAACCTTCAGCAATTTGAAAACCTCTAACACTGTGCTTTTTCCTTTCAATTAGGGTTATGGTTTATCACTGTGCTTGAAGGCAGTTTTAGGCCTTTTGGAACTAATGTAAACACACCCTAGCCTTCTATTGTAACATTATTTGGCAACACAATAACAAACCACCTTGCTTATCTACCAAGAAATTCACTATTCGATCCTTGTTTTAGTCTTTAAAAAACATGGCATCAATCACCCCTTTAGATTTCAAAATTTATCATGAGGTGATGAAAAATACCTCAAAGATCCTTCATGGGCCTTGATTGATCGTTTGTGGAGCTTTTGGAGATTCTTTGAAGGTGCTAGGAGGCGCATCATGTTTGTTAGAAAGAACGCCGCGCGACACAAGGCAGTCGGGTAAGCCTTCGGGGAGTGGTGACCAACGCTACAGGCGCGTTGTGCACCGCTATAGGTGCACCACGCAGTAGTGTAAGGCTAGTGTAATTCTTCGCCTAAACGCGCCGCGCGCTTTTCCAAGCGTGCTGCGCAGTCTTTAAACCTCCAAAAACTCTTAAAACTGCTCGAACTTCTCTTGTTTTTTCAGTGGGTGGCTAGGGGAGCGATTTTGAACGTTTGTTTGCGTTTTTGAAAATTGCAAGTGGGCTTGCAACGGTCTCTTATTCCTTTTGAAGGCGAAAAGGCCAATTGGCTTTGAAACTTCTTTATGAGGGTTTTGAAGCTTTTTTGAAAGAGGTATTGGTTGTAAAGCAAAAATGAAGCACGAATTTATCATTTATAATATTCAAACCATCAAAAAGCCATTATTTGACCAAAACTCTAAAAAGGTGCTATGGATGATATTTTTTGAAGGTTTTCATATATATGCCCCCTTTCAAAGTGAAAAAGCCATTTTGAAAGCCAAAATCTCTCTTAGTGTTTTCCTCATTAAGGCAATACCCTTTTCACTGCTTGCCTATTTCTGTCCCTTTAAAGGGAAAAACTCTGTTGAAAGACATATCAATGATATGTGAGGCATTCTTTGCCATTCTTGCGAGGAGATAAATCACCACTTTGAAACTTATTTTGACAATCTCTGCTCCTGATGTTTTGAAAATAATCATGCCCACTATGAGGTTGATTGAACTGTTAGGTGCTCTTTGATCCTTTCTTTTGACTGTGGGTGAAGAAAATCATTTGAAACTGCAAGTTGTTGGCGAGTGATCAGGTCTCGCGGGAAAGACCCAGGTTCAGGAGTTGTGGCCAACACAGGAATCCGCTGTAGTCTAGGATCACGCTGGCATTATCACCCTACTCTGGAGAGTAGAGAGTCTCACCCGAGGCATGCCGCGACCACATGCAGGAGGGGAATAGAACAATGGCAAGGAACGGATCCACAATTCATTCTTATCAGTGATTAGATTGCATAAATAAAATCACATACACAACAGCATTCAGAGAGCATACAGATATTAGACAAATGAAAATTTTAAAGCATCTCAACCAACACACATGCATGTGAATCACACAAATAGACAGTAACCTGCAATTATATTAAGCTCTTGTCCAAATCCCCAGTTACATAGCTTTGCAATGGGCTTACAAATCTGATACATATGCCTTGCGGAACAGAGATGTACATCAATAGAACCCTAGGAACTACAGAGACCTCATCCATAATATGGGCTCCTGCTGCAGCATGCGTTTCTTCTCCTTTAGTCGCTCTCTTCTCTTTGCTTTCTTCCGGGTGAAGGCTATTTATCCACCTGCTGTCGCGACTGTTAGTTCTTCTTATGTCCTTCTTCAGCTGCTTCTAGCTTTTCTCTGATTATCTGTGTGTTCCGCTTGCGTTCTTCTGCTGTATCTTCTCCTTATCTGTACCTATGCATCTAGTTTCCTCTGTTATGTGCCTGTTCCTTTGCAACCTTGGTAGCTCGCTGTTTGGTGTGGTTGCGACTTGGTTGCGGCTGCCAAGTGCCCTCGTTCCGCAACCCCAAAATCTGGCAGTTGTTTCAATTCAAAACGTTCAAAACAAGGGCCCCAACAGGCCCCGACCACAGTTCCTTGACTCGTCCCCGAGTCAATCACAAATTACGGTTTCTACCTCCATTGCCCTGCTTGACCCCGTGCCTTGTTCACCCTGTGTGCCTTCAAATTGTGCTCGTTCCTGTTGTGCGCCTTCAACCAGCTGTTCAAACAAGGGCCCCAACTCCGGGACCCTTTGGAACGCTGTAGCTCGAAGCTCAGTTAAAGCCGACACAGCTTGCTGCCACCCCTGGATGAGTGAGTCTTTTTTCTCAACGAGCTTGGTGACATCAGCCTCCTCGATGGGCGTTGGGACAACTCCGAACATTGTGCTGATCTGGGTCTCGGCTGCCGCTGCGAGCTGTTGGATGGTACGGGCGCTAGAATGAAGGGGCGGCCGAAGCTCACAAATGACGCATTTGGCCTCCGCCAAGCAAGCCTCTTTGTGTTGGAGCTGTGCCTCAAGGTCATCAGCCTGGGCATATAATTGATCCAGCCTTGCGGGGTCCGTAGCCTCTTGAATTTCCCTTGAAACCTGCTGGAGTTGGGCTGAAATCGGCTGTGTCTTAACGATGAGTGCCAGGGAGCATTCCTGAAGGCCCTTCAGGAGGTCACGAGCCTCTCGTGCCATGGAATGAAGTGCTTCCTACATCTGAGCTGCCTGGCCCTGCTTGGCGGCCACCTAGGCTGAATAGTCGACCCCGGGCTTGGGCGGCACGGGACGGGTCGCTAACGCCGCACGAAGCTCGTGATTCTCCTGGTATAAGTCCTGAATGGTGATGCAGAGGTGGATAGCTTGCTCGGAGAGGCTGGCCGCAGCGATTTCGGGAGGCAGTAGGGGGTAATGAGGCTCTAGGGAGGGCTAGAACTCAGAGAACATCTGGGTGACATTGGTGATCATTGCTTCCATCTGCTCCCGTGTTGTTCGGATTTGGTCGCGTTGTTTAGTAAGCATGGCAATTTGGTGTTGCTGCTCGGCATACTGCTGCTGGAGTCCCAAATGTAATATTTCGGCCTGCTGGGCCGCCCTTTGAATCAGTAGGTACAACTGAGCTGGATTGACAGGCTGGAAGGTGGCGGTCCCAAAAGCGCTCTGCGCCGGCATTCGCTCCGGCAACAGTTGGCCACAAACAACTGTTCGAGTGACATGCTCAGGAGGTGAGAAGGGCGTGGCCTCTGGATGTGCAGAGTCAACCATATTCAGATCCGGCGGTTCTTTCTGATCAACGTGGGTCAGCTGTGGAGGGACTGTGGCCGCAGGTGGAACCTCGGCAGAATCAGACCCGGTGCGCAGCTGCTGTGTGAATATATCAGTGAAAGGAGGGTGGGGCTCGACCGCTGGTTCGATAGGTGGTATGATTGTGGCAGCACCAGAGTCAACCTTAGCCCCGCGGTCCCCACCCATGAGTTCCCAGATAATGGGGTCAGACACCGTAGCCGAGGAATTAGACGGGGCGTATGAAGTGGCAGGCGGATGAACGGTGGATGGTGTACAAATTTGCTGAATAATGATTAATTATCCACCGAGACTATGCTGATCACATACAATTCGAATTTTTATGCAACACATAATCTCTTCCACTCAGATCATCACACATGCAGAAATAAAATCAAGCGATAACACATCAAATCATCATACACATTAACACAGTATGTATGGGGAAAGCTTATAGCTGAAAACCCCGCAGCTATTATGTATATTATAATGGATAAATCATGTAACAAACTCAGTACAATACTCCTCACAAGTACTCAGTACTTTCTCATAAAGTTACACACAATCTAGCTCAGTTTTGAACATGTTACTGGTTCAAAACTCACCACCAATTGCCTTGCCTCTATTGCGCAATCCAGGCCTGTCTATATAGATATCCAAGGTTCGAATCTCCTTGGATTGATAGCGCAATCATCATGGGCAATTCCTCCAAGTGTGGTGCAAATCTCATGCACAACTGATGTCGCCACTGATAGCTAACTCCACCCTTTCATCTACTTCTTTCACTGGTCTCCACTGAACTGATCATGCACTGTAGTGAACTGATGTGTTCTTGAGTTGAATAATGATTTACTAATTAATTAATTAAATAATATTTAATTCACTCCACTCATAACTAATTGATTAGCTAGTTAAACTAATCTCAACTAGTTCAACTAAAATAAACAGAACACAACTCCACTAGTTGTCTCATTAACTCCACCAAACTTCTGCCACTGAAGTCCTAACTGAAGTCAACCATGCATGATGCCATAAAACCCTTGGGAATAGCGTAATTCCTCTGTCAGATGCATGAGCCACTTCCAAGGCTCGAACTGAAGTGCTCCAAGAGAGTAAACTGAAGTTTAGAGTCCAAATATTATTAAGGGTAAATAATATTTGACTTCCCTATTTTTAGGATAGGCGGTCTAAAAATAGACTTCGACCTATAGGTCCAAAAATAGAGGTCCATCTATTTTTACCAACATGACCAATACTCCAAGAATAACATACTGCAATCCCCGGACCATGCTCCATATGTCTAAAAATAGACATAGTCTAAAAATAGACTTTGCGCGAGAATTTGCCTGCGGGCCCACTTAGTGAAGGCGACTTCATTTCACTAAGCTCCATCATCTTGCTGCATTTTCAACACTCCCTCTCAGCAAGATATGGATTATCTGCAACCCCTATTCTGCCTCTGTGGAATTCGAACTTGCTCCTGGTGAGCGCCTTCGTCAGGATGTCGGCATCCTGATCCTCCGTGGGAACATATGAAAGCATCATGATTCTCTGCTGAACACAATCTCTGATATGATGGTACCTGATGTCGATGTGTTTGGACCTATCATGAAATAATAGATTAGCCGAGAGTTTAATGCAACTCTGGTTATCACAGTAGATCACTGTAGGCTCCAAATGCAACCTGAACAAACCTGCGAGGATCTTCCTCATCCAAATAGCCTCGCATGCAGCTAAGCTAGCTGCCATGTACTCAGCCTCTTCTGAACTGAGTGACACGGATCTATGCTTCCTGTTGTACCAAAAAACTGCTATCGACCCAATGCTGAAAACTCCTCCAGAAGTGCTCTTCCGGTCCGTTGGGCTCCCTGCGCAATCTGCATCAGTGAAGCCAGAAAGCTTCGCTCCATCCTCCTGTCTGTACCATAGACCATATACCGATGTGCCTCTAATATTGCGCAATACATGCTTTCTTGCCTTCCAAAAGAGCTTGGTAGGCTTAACTATAGCTTGCGAAAGCTGGTTAACTGCATAGCATATATCGGGTCGTGTATTGACCAGATACATAAGCGACCCCACCAACTATCGATAGACAGTGGCATCCACTACCTCCGCTGAAGTAGCATCCTCCTTCCTCCAACCACCAGGAAGAGGAGTGTCAACAGGCTTGCAGCCTTACATGTTGAACCTCTCCAGAATCTCCCGGGCATACTTGCCCTGAGAAACAAACAGTCCTCCACTGCGCTGCCAAATCTCCAATCCCAGGAAATAATGAAGGATGCCCAGATCCTTCATCTCAAACTCTCGTGCAAGATCCTCCTTGCATGAAAGTATCAACTGCTCATCGCCAGTCAAAATCAAATCATCTACATACAATACGATGATCAACAGCTTCCCCTCCACCACAATCTGGTACAGGTTTGGATCCGCCTCACTCTTGGAGAATCCAAGCCCGGTGAAGTAGCTGTCTATCCGAGTGTACCAAGCACGAGGTGCTTGCTTCAGCCCGTACAGTGCTCTCTTGAGTCGGCACACATGCGACTCACTGCTGAAGATCTCAAAACCTTCAGGCTGCTCTATGTACACCTCCTCCTCACTAACTCCATTGAGGAACGCAGTCTTCACATCCATCTGATGAATGTGCCACCCCATCTGCGCTGAGAGAGCAAGGATCGTCCGTATGGAAGAGTACCTTGCGACAGGTGCAAAGGTCTCCTCATAGTCAATCCCCTCGATATGTGAAAAGCCACGGGCGACAAATCTCGCCTTGTACTTCTCCACACTCCCGTCAGCCACCTGCTTCACTTTGTAGATCCATCGCGAACCCACCACTGATTTCCCCTCCGATCTTGGGACAATCTCCCATGCACTGTTTCTGACGATCGAATCATATTCTTCGATCATGGCATCAACCCATGCGGGTTCCTCCACAGCTTCCTCAAAAGAGGATGGCTCCGTCACAACACATTGACTCACAAGAGCCATGTATCCATTGTACCGATCCGGTGACTGTCTCTGTCTGCGCTGTGCTGTAGGTGATCCTACAACCTTCTCTGCATCCCGAGCCAGTCGCTCAGCTTCTGTAGTGCGCATGCGCCCTCTGATGGTTGGCGCTGCCTGGGTGGTTTCTTCCACCTCCTGAACCTCCTCTTGTGGTTGATCCACATCAGGAAGCTCCTCCTTAGGAACTAACAGCTCCTCATCTGCATGCAAGTGTAGCTCCCTCTCAAGCGAACACTGCATGGCTTTCTCCTCCTGAAATTTTATATCCCGTCGCACAACAGTCTTGCGACTGTCTGGCACATACACCCGATATTTGTGAGGTGTATCAGTGTACCCCACAAATATTCCAACTTCAGCAGTTGGATCCAGCTTCCTTCTCGCATCTTTCGTCACATGCATGTAGACAGGAGATCCGAAAATCCGCAAATGGGAAATATCAGGCCTCTTGCCAGAATAAGCCTCCTCTGGTGTACTCATGCCAAGAACCTTGTGGGGACAACGGTTCTGCACATACACTGCTGTATTGCATGCCTCAGCCCACAAGTGAAGGGGTAGGCCCTGATCATGCAACATCGCCCGTGCAGCACCCACGATCGTTCTGTTCTTCCGCTCAGCCACCCCGTTCTGATGTGGGTTATGGGGTGCGATGAGCTCTCTCCGAATCCCTTCTGCGCTGCAGAACTCCTTGAATTCAGCCGAGATGAATTCACCACCGTTATCACTCCTTAGAGCAATCACCTTCTTCTCCAACTCCTTCTCGACCAGTGCTTTAAACTCACAGAACTTCGCGAATGTATCACTCTTCTTCTGCATGAAGAAGATCCAGCACTTTCGAGAGAAATCATCAACAAGGATCACATAATACTTGTGCTTTGCTGTCGAAGCAACTGAGAAAGGACCACACACGTCTGTGTGAACTCTCTCAAGGATCGTCGTGGCGCGACTATCCTTCTCGTGAAAGGTGGCTTTCACATACTTCCTAAAGTACACCCCTTGCACTGATCTGACTGCGCAAGAGTGCCCTTAGGAAGCCCAGTAGAAATCTGCTGCAGAATCTTCAAAGCTCCATGGTGAAGGTGGCCCAATCTCCTGTGCCACAGTTCTCCCTCATCATCCCGGCTCACCACTTCTCTCGCTTTGCATGCCATAGCTGCGCAGCCATCTACCTGCAATTGATAAAGGTTCTTGGTCCGAACCCCTATCTTCCGGGTCTCTCCAGTAGTCTTACTGCGCAGGAAGGCTTTTCCTTCGCTGAAGACCACATCATACCCCTTATCCTCCAACATCACCACAGAGATCAAGTTCTTCTTCAATCCGGGTACATGCATGACATCCTTCAGTACAAAGGGTTTACCAGACTCCCTCTGAAAGGATATGGTACCGATACCAGTCGCACTGTATCTACCATCATCGCCCATCTCGATGTGCACACCCAAATATTTGTCCTCCAGATCTGAGAACAAATCCCGATCTCCCGTCATATGAAATGACGCACCGCTGTCCAAGAACCATACCAATCCCATCACACTTGAAACCAAGCATGCGATCAGTGAAAATTCAAGCTCGAACTGTGAAGCCAAAGCTTCTCCATCTGCAAATCTTCCCGCTTGCTTGTTCTTCTTCTTCTTTGGACAATTGGTAGCATAATGTCCGTGATCATGGCAGTGAAAACACTTCACTTTCGCCATATCCTGCTTCTTGCCCTTTGCACCGGAATGAGAAGTTTTCTTACCCTTCCCTTCTTTGCTTTGGCAACCAAAGCGCAATTTTCTTCATCAGCTCCCTTTGATGAAGATCCATCCCGAGTAGTCCTCCTTATCTCCTCCTGCATGAGATCCGCCCAAAGGCGCTCCCATCCCGGCAACTTCTCCCGACCATTGACACTATCTTGATATGAGTTCCAAGCCTTCGGAAGACCAAGGAGAGCCAGGTCGACCATGTCCTCGTCTTCGACAGTCACCCCCACACTTCCCAGCTCATCTCTGCACTGAGTGAACTTCATGAGGTATTTGGCGATACTGTCGCCTTTCTCCATCTTGATGTTCCTGAGCTTATCTTTGAGCGCCAGCTTCCTTTGGTCACTCTTACTCTGGAATAGATCTGTCAAAGCTTTCCACATTAAATATGGAGTAGCCTTTCCATGCAGGCTGGATACAATATGATCCTTGACGCCCTCCAACGGGATCCTTCGACACTTCGCCATCTTCTTTTTCCATGCATCGACTTCAGCAGGATCAGTGGGCTTTTGGACATCCGTATCTACGAACTCCTTGAGACCATTATCTTCTAATACTGCTTCCATGCGATCCTTCCATGCAACATAATTCGAACTGCCTTCAAGAGCATATTCGAGTCGCAAACCGTTGAAAGACATTTTCAACACCGGCACCAAGAAAACAAAACTGCTGCAAAATTCGAATTCCACCTAAAAGCTCAACCGCTCTAGATCTGTGAGAAAAAATTATTTCTAGCACAGATATTGACTGCAAGGGGCATTTACCAGACCTTTCACTTTCCGAAGAAAGATGAATCCGGAGGCTACCTGGCCCGCATGCAGACTCTGTCTACCGAAATAAGTTTGTAATCACTGTGATGATCAATCTCTTCTTCAATAGCTCTGATACCATGTAGAAATTTGTTGAATAATGATTAATTATCCACCGAGACTATCCTGATCACATACAATTCGAATTTATATGCAACACATAATCTCTTCCACTCAGATCATCAAACATGGGGAAATAAAATCAAGCGATAACACATCAAATCATCATACACATTAACACAGTATGTATGGGGAAAGCTTATAGCTGAAAACCCCGCAGCTATTGTGTATATTATAATGGAGAAATCATGTAACAAGCTCAGTACAATACTCCTCACAAGTACTCAGTACTTTCTCATGAAGTTACACACAAACTAGCTCAGTTTTGAACAGGTTACTGGTTCAAAACTCACCGCCAATTGCCTTGCCTCTATTGCGCAATCCAGGCCTGTCTATATAGATATCCAAGGTTTGAATCTCCTTGGCTTTACAGCGCAATCATCATGGGAAATTCCTCCAAGTGTGGTGCAAATCTCATGCACAACTGATGTCGCCACTGATAGCTAACTCCACCCTTTCATCTACCTCTTTCACTGGTCTCCACTGAACTGATCATGCATTGTAGTGAACTGATGTGTTCTTGAGTTGAATAATGAGTTACTAATTAATGAATTAAATAATATTTAATTCACTCCACTCACAACTAATTGATTAGCTAGTTAAACTAATCTCAACTAGTTCAACTAAAATAAACAGAACACAACTCCACTAGCTGTCTCATTAACTCCACCAAACTTCTGCCACTGAAGTCCTAACTGAATTCAACCATGCATGATGCCATAAAACCCTTGGGAATAGCGTAATTCCTCTGTCATATGCATGAGCCACTTCCAAGGCTCGAACTGAAGTGCTCCAAGAGAGTAAACTGCTGTTTAGAGTCCAAATATTATTAAGGGTAAATAATATTTGACTTCCCTATTTTTAGGATAGGCAGTCTAATAATAGACATCGACCTATCGACCTATAGGTCAAAAAATAGAGGTCCATCTATTTTTACCAACATGACCAATACTCCAAGAATAACATACTGCAACCCCTGGACCATGCTCCATATGTCTAAAAATAGACATAGTCTAAAAATAGACTTTGCGTCAGAATTCGCCTGCGGGCCCACTTAGTGAAGGCGACTTCATTTCACTAAGCTCCATCATCTTGCTGCATTTTCAATAGATGGAGCGATGGACAGTGTGGTGGGGGTATGTGGCAAGTGAATGTTGATGAATTCAGATGGGTCGATGAGGGGTTCCTCTTGAATCAGCACCCCTGTACTTGGGGCCAGTGGCGGATCATCTGCAGTGAGGTCCACCACCGGATTTGCCTCGGTGGTGTGAGCCCTCTTAGCTTGAGGGGCCTCGGGTGGATCCCTAGGCCCGCTCGTCTCTCCCATCGGGGTCGTGAGTGGATCAGCAGAGGTAAACAGGATAGTGGGGATGGGGGAGGTGAGCGGAGCGGTACGGGGGTGCGAAGTGGAGCGAGTGAGCTGAAATTCAGAAAATAAAGGAAATGGGGTAGCACCGCTAGAAATAACCTGGGCCGCCACATTGAAATTTCGTACCTGGTTGTTGAAGTGGCGGACGACGGGGATGAGTGGTTCAGGGAGTTTTTGTGATGGCGCTGCCACCTCCGTCTCGGAAGGCTGTTGCATTGGTGCCATGCTGTCAAAATTGTATCTGGGGAGCCCGTCCCGCATGTGCTTCGTGACTCCCAGCCATGAACAAACTTCATGATGGAAGGTAGCATCGTCCAGCTGAAATTTCAGCGGCGTCATTCGGAAGGTGTCTGTCGGAACGCAAGCGGGTCAGAGGTAAGTATGCTTGTGACTTACCCCGAACCACACTTTCTCGCTATATTCATCCAATAGGTTCCTTGGCACCCGTTACTGGCATGCCACCACATCCGTCATTAGCCGTTACCACGACCGAAACGCATCTGCATTCACCAGTTTGGTATTGGGGTCGTTTGAGACCTGCCATGGAGTGAAATTCATCACGAGGGGCTGGCCCTCAGGGATCTCTGCTGGGAACCGGATGTGTGGAGTGTGTCATTTCCACATGGCAAAAGTAATAATCAAACAGCCATAAATAAAAGTAGTTTCGCGCTTATAATTCTCCTCGCACGCATCGAACAGCTCTTTTAACAAGAATGAACACCAATTCAGTTTGGTGCCTTGGACACAATGTTCAGCAATAGAAATAGTATCAAGAGTGCATTCGCCCTTGGTGTAATGCCTCATTGTCTTTCTGGCAATGAGGTAACAGGCGAATCGAATCTCGGGCTTGTTAATGAGGTCGATCTTGGCTCCTTTCCCCCCCCTACGAGTGCCATATTTTGCATAGAGGTCTGCATCGCCCGACTTTCGTGCGCGCTTGGAGGAGTTCTGGCAGGCCATTGAGACGTCTGTGCCCGTCTGTGAAAGCCCTATGAGGCGATGAATATCTTCGGCTTGAATGGGAATTTCCTGCGTCAGCCACAAGGATCCATTCTGAATTCAGCTGAGGAGGAAGCATGTACACTGCAGAACTGGTCTGGTGGTGCCAAAGACCGGAATATTTCTCAAGTTCATCAGGGACGAGTTCTGAAGGCCCCTGAACTTTGCTAACAGGCGGCTGGCGGGGTTGCCGGCTACAGTGCAGTAGTGCTCCATATATGCCTGCCGCTGGAGGGACGGAAATTCGGCAGCATTTGAGAGGTTGGCATAAATCAAGGCTACATTATCATATTTTCCCACAAGGGACTTGGTCTTGTGAATCCGATTTTCAAGCTCTGGTTCAATGACGACTGGGACGGCCTTCGGCATTTTGGCCCGGCGCTGATAGACTTGTAGAATCTGCCTTGGTCGCCTTTCCTGGTGCAATGCGTTTTGAGAATTCAACGGCTCTGGTGCAGCTGCAATTGCTAATTCGAACGGGTCTGGCATTCTCGTGCTTTTGGTGTCCATGCAAGTTATGTCAGCACCTGGCACGAGTGGAGTTGATGAGACCCCCTAACAAGTTAATTCCTGCTGGCATTCTTTCTGCGAAAATCGTGAGATCGAGCGCATGCCAATGAGTGTTGTAACAGTTACTGACGGTGGCATGGGGAAATGGGCGGACGCGACGGCTGAGGTTACTGCGGGTGATGGCCAAATGATGACGGCGCGGTTACTGCCAATTATGGTAATTAATGATGCAGATCTAGGCGATCCTACGGACTGACACAAGGGCGTGGGTGGACTGGGCTGGACTGACATGGAGACAGGTACGGATACGACAGGGATGACAAGCTAGACCGGCGCCGTCCAGACCACAGTCGGTTGCAGTGCGGCCCGCAACTGAGCGGTTATTGACACACTACCTATGAACAGAGAAGACCTCCTATGCTCATCCCAATTGTGGGAGAGTTATTCAACTATGCTACGCTACGGGTGCTCTCAGGTGCGAGAGTTATTGATGAGAAATGAAAGGTACTTACTCCTGGTAGGGTTTCAGGCGTGCGCCATTCACCCACCCAGGAAGAACCGTACCGTCCAGCTGTGCCAACCGAACGGTTCCGAAATCGCGAATCTCGATAACGAAGTAGGGTCCCAACCAGTGCATCTGTAGCTTTCCTGGGAACTTCTAGAACCTGTTGTCGTATAAAATAAATTTGCCGCCAACCTGAAAGATTTTGTGCTTAATGTGGTGGTCGTGCCATGCTTTCTTTCGGTCCTTCTGAACCTTATGGTGGAATTCGGCCAGGAAGCAGGCCTCATCCAGTTCCTGTAATTCATGGAGGCACTCCTGGAGAGAGGCCTCTTCCGAAAACTGCAGAGACGTGGTGATCAATAGGCTTGGTACAATAAACTCGGCAGGGATCACAGCCTCCCGGCCGTACACGAGATGGAATGGCGTTTTATTGGTCAAGCGCTTCACCGTAGTCCGATAGGCCCATAAGGCCGTTGATAGGCGCTCGTCCCAATCATCACACTGGCCATTGCAAATCTTAGTCAAGCCTTTCTCAAGAATCTTATTGAAGGCTTCCACTTTACCATTAGCCTGCGGGTGATACGGGCTACTCTTGTGATGTTGAACCATGAAGGTGTCCAGCAGTGTCTTTACCGTGTCATTAATGAAGTGTGTACCCTGATCACTGGTTAAACTTTGCGGGCAGCCAAACCGGCAAATGATGTGCTCAAAAATGAACTAGGCGGCAGTATCCGCTATGCAGTCGCGTACCGCGGTGGCCTCAGCCCACCTGGTGAGGTAATCCGTGGCGGTAATGATGTACCGGGCCTTGGAGTGTCTAGCGACCGGGGCTATGGGGCCCACAAAATTGACAACCCACTTCTCGAACGGCTGCAACACATGCACTGGGTGTAACGGAAGCTCATCCCGGTGAGAGGGCCTTCCCGTCTGCTGCCAGACGTCACATCGCTTCACATAGGCCTTACAATCGGTATGTATTGTCGGCCACCACAGGCCAGCTTGGAGCACCTTTCTTGCGGTGGGTTTCGCACCCACATGCCCTCCCGCAACACCACTGTGACATTCCCACATTACCGCTTCCCGTTCGTGTTCAAGGACACATCTGCGTAAAACCTCATCGAGGCCCAGTTTGTATAGCTACCCTGCGATCAATTGGTAGTCGGTGGCACGGATGACCAAATGCCATTTCTGGAGCGGGGTGTAATCCTGAGGGCATTGCCCCGTGGTCAGATAGGCGGCAATGTCGACCAAGTAATCTGGTACAACTTCGACTCGGAAGAGGTCAACGTCTGGCAACTGATCATCGAGGGAGTCATCATTCTCCCCCGTCTCCAACCTGGATAGGTGATCGGGCCCGACATTCAACCTCCCGGGCTTGACGATTACTTCGAACGTGAATTCTTTAAATAGCAGAAGCCAACGGCAAATCCGTCCTTCCAGAACAGGCTTATTGACCAGGTACTTCAGTGCAGAGTGGTTCGTGAAGAACTTTAACTTGCCCCCTAGAAGATAGTGGCGGAACTCTTGAAGAGAGTACACAATCGCCAGCGCCTCCCTCTTGATCGTGGTGTAATTCTTCTCCGCATTGGACAGTTTGCGGCTGGCGAAGTAGACCGGGTGGTCAACTGTTGTATCGTCGGGTTGTGCCAAGACAGCCCCAAGTGCAACACTGAAAGCATCGATATGCACATGGAACTGCTTATCCCAGTCTGGATGAACTAGAATAGGCGCCGACGCCAGCTTTTCCTTCAGGGTGTCCAGGGCTACCCGACACTCCTCCATCCACTGAAAGACTGCGGACTTCCGCAGAAGTTGTTCTAACGGAGCAGTGATCTTGGCATAGTTCCGGATAAACCTCCTGTAGTATCCCGTGTGCTCGAGCAATGCCCGCAACTGTTTCACCGTCTCGGGGGCTTCCATGTGCACGATCACCGTAACCTTGGCGGGGTCGACGCAGACCCCTTGCTTGCATACCACATGTCCCAACAACGTGCCGAACGGAACGGCAAAAATACATTTCTTTAAGTTCAAAGAAATATGCAGCTGGCGACACCGATCAAACATGACCCGCAACAGGGTAGCGTGTTTCTTTAATAAACTGTAGACAGTCCAGTCGTCCATGTAGACTTCCAGGAACTTGTGAATGTACTCCCGGAAGGCGGCGATGACAATCCGGGAAGACACGGCCGGAGCGTTCTTCAAGCCAAACGGCATAACGTGGTATGCGAACGACCCCCATTCGGTGGTGAATGTTGTCTTTGATTTATCTTCTTCCACAATATGCACCTGATGGTAGCCCGAAAATCCATCAGTGAAAGAGTAGGCTTCGTTCCCCGCAACATGGTCCAACACTTCGTTGCTGAAAGGGGTGGGAAACAGATCATGAATGCAGGCATTGTTCAGACAGCGATAATCGACACAAACACATATCTCTGCCTTGTCCTTCTTATTCTGGATGACGATAGGGCTCACCCACTCTGCTTCCTCCACGGGAAAGGTTAGACCCGTGGCCATCATCTTATCGATTTCCATCTTAACCTTCTCTTTAACCCACGGGTTCAACCGGTAGGGTCGGTGCTTCACAGGCCGGGCACCCAGTTTCAGCACGATGCACATTTCGCCAAGGTTTCCTTTGATGCCCTTCAGATCTGCTACCGACGAAGGGAAAAAGTCCTCATATTTCTGGAGGAGGCTGAAAATCTCCTTGGTCGTCTCTTCATCCCAGTAATCGCCCACTGTAGCCAACTTAGGCTTCTCCTCCATACCGATGTTTAGCTTCTTTTTCTTCAGCAGCCGTAAATGGACCCCTTTGGTGGCCGGCTCTTCTTTAACGTTCCGCTCGCCTTCCTTCTCTTCGAAATACAGGTGCCTCAGGTCCTCCAGACCATCGTCCTTCGGATCGCCGTCAATCCTTTTGCAAACCAACTCTGGCACAGCCTCAGGACGGGCGGGCAGCGTGCAGCCGTCGGTCTGCGGATCGCGGAAAAATAGTACCACCCTGATAGCGTGCAATGCCTGAGATTCCAACTCTGTGTCTCCCGCGAAAGAGAAGCAACGCGCAAATTTGCGCGCGACTTCCGTCCAAGAACTAGTCCCTCGTTTCCGTTCTTCCTCCAAGTACCATGCGTGGGGAATGGTGTCTAAAGAGTGGACAAACCGATGAACCCACAGCTCTTCCGGGTATCCTATACTTCGCCACTGCTCCTCACAGGTCCGCAAGTGGTCCTGCGGATTGGAAGTCCCAGAGTACTGCTGCCTGCTTCGAGGGCCTTCATCTTCTTTGAACCGCGCCCGCAACGCGTCCGCCACACTACTCCACCGCGACAAGGTATTGCGGTGATTTTTCCACCACCGGGCTGTTGTAGACTGTAGTGCGATGTCCAAAAGGGGTAGTCTGCTCCCTTCCGGTACGATGTCCTCAACCTCGGTAATAAAGGTATTGACAGCTTGCATGTTTGACAGGGTGGGGTATTCTCTGAACTCAGACCCAATCCAACTGACGCGGCCAACATGAGCACATCTCCGCATGCTGGTTGTTGAGTCCCAAATTTGCATCTTCCCTATACACCTTTTTAGACCTTTTCCATTTACCTGGACCTCCTAATTCATCCATATCATTGCATATTAATCATAAAAGAGCATTTAAAGTGGTTTTTAACTATGTTTTGTGTCTGCTGTTTGAATTAGATTTTTGCTCATTGAGCTGCGGAATCTTGTCACTTTCCGCAGCTGCTGCAACTTTCCGCAGCCATTTTGTTAAATTCTATATTGCAGGTGTCTTCAGGCAAATTGAGCCACATGGGCAAGTTGGAAATAACATGGACATGGACCGAGTCCTATTGGCTCAGTCGAATTCACCAAAGAAGGTCGTGGTCAAAGATAGTCAAGCGGTGGTCAACCCAAGAGTCCTACGGTGACAGAACTCTGTTTTTCACCACGTGAAGACTTGCGTGGCCGTTCCTAAGTCTCGGGGGACATATCAACACCTGTGAACTACTCCATAAGCTCAATTCAACGGCCACTCTCCATAGATTTAATCTTCACGGCAGCCATAATGCTAGATTTCTGGACGTGGTTGTTCACGTGTCTTTTATCAGCGCAGATTGTAGAAAATTAGTTATGTCATCCTCTGTTATAAATAATGCATTCTCATACGCATAGGAGTTAGCTTTTGTAATGTAATTTTGGATGTGAAGAAAGCCCACTGTGCCGTGACACTATTTCCATGTTATGACTGTGCTTTTAAATATATATATAAGACTCTATTCATAAGCATAATTCGTGGTTGATAGTTGTTTCCCGAGGATTGTGCAGAGGGCCCCTGCACACGCTGAGGTTTTGTTTATTGTTGTATAGTTTCATGCTTGATTTCCTTACACTCATTATTCCATAGTTATTCACATGTATATATTACATCTCTCATGGTATTTACGTTTTATCTCTGTCCATAATTTTCCATGCTTTATACTGTTGTTAACTGATTAGTGTCTTTGTTCCAGATTACAATAGGCAGCCCGGGCATTTGCACATAGTTTTACAATGAATAATGACATGGAATCAGTCTTGTCCTTCTGCTAATTTATTTTTCTTAGCTTTTAATTCCAGCACTGTTTTATTAATTTCAGTTTTGTACATTTGTTTTATTAGTTATATTAGATATTAAATTTCTCATGTCATTATCAGTTACCTCCGAAAGCCATAGCGAGACTAATAATGAGGGATTGAAGTATGAGTGTGTAGTTTGATATTAGTTTATTTTTCTGCAAGTTAGATATTAAGTTGCTCATGTCATTATCAGTTACCTCCGAAAGCCATAGCGAGACTAATGGTGAGGGATTGAAGTATGAGTGTGTAATTTGATATTAGTTCATTTTTCTACAAATTAGATATTAGATTTCTCAAGTTGTTTATGATTACCTCCGAAAGCCATAGCGAGACTAACGGTGAGGGGTCAGAATATGAGTTGATGTAATTTGATTTTACCTTTACTTTGCTTGCAATTCTTGGATTTCTTTGAGCACAGTTTCTTTTGTATTTAGACAGCAGCAAGGGTAATGGGTTTCATGATCAATAGTTCACTGTTTCTTTGACTAGTATAGTGGCACATTTTCATTTTATTTTAGGAATTAATTTTGTCATTGAATATTTTAAAATCCTTTTTAAGTTTGAAGTTTGGGAAATCATTATAAAGGACATCATTGCCTTGAACATTTATATCCATACCTGTCTTTTAGAATTTCCATCTCACATTAGGAAACCAACCAAGATAAAAATAAAAAAACCAAAAATGACAAAAAGTAAGAGATAGGTTATCTTGCACATATAGTGCGCCACACTTCGTCAGCTTACGAATCCCGGATTGAAAAATTAATGTAGAAATTTAGGAAACACTAAATTGACCAAACATTTTGGTGCCGTTGCCGGGGAAGTGTAACTAGGTAGCCAATTTCTTAAAAAATATATATATAATAAAAAGAAGGGAAAAATTGATAACTTCTGGAAGTATGCTCTCCTCTTGCACCTAGTGTGATCTGGAGGATCATAAAAGAGAGTTATTGGTTCAATAATTTCTTAAGTATGCTCTCTTCTTGCACCTAATGTGACCTGGAAGATCAGAAAGAGAATTATTAGCCCAAATTTAAAAAAATAATAAAAAAAATGACATGCATAGAGCAAGAGATTCTAGGGGAAGGTTTATAGCTAGAGCCAAGAGTTCGATTTTCACAACTCCATCTTCTTCAAGGCATAGACAAGATTCACCACCATCTACCCCTAGCCTTAAGATTCCTGGAATTCAAGGAGCAGCTAAATTAGAGGATTCTCCTACACCATCTACCAAATCTCATTTAGAAGAAGACCCTTTCTTTACTTCTACAGGAGATTATATTGTAATTAAAGAAGTAGAATCACCTGAAGAAGAAAAGGAAGAAACTCCCTCTCATCCTCCCTTGATAGAAGAACCAGAGGACTCTGAGGACTCTAAAGAAACTATCATGACAGAGGAAATAATAGATGGATTCGGAGGTAGAGGTAGAGGTAGAGGAGGAGGAAATAATGGAGGCAACAATGGTGGAGGTGGAGGTAATAATGGAAGAAATAGGGAAGGAGACAACTCGTTTGGATTCCCTATAGTTGATGAGGAAACTCATACAACGATGAAAAACGTCTCACCATATGTCCTCCCCAACTTTTATGGATTGCGAAGTGGGGATCCTGAAATATTTCTGTTTGAGTTTGAAGTCGTGTGCCGAACCTATGACTATATGGAAGACTCTCAAAAACTCAAATTGTTTCCTTCAACATTGAAGGGAGCCGCTTTGAAATGGTTCATGGGATTAGTCACCCAATCTATTAGGACTTGGAATGATATGAAACAAACATTTTTGGATAGATACCTGGACTATTACATGCCCGCCAATCACAAGGATGAGGTATTCAAAATGGTGCAAAAAGAAGATGAAAATTTGGAGGATTTACTTGAAAGATTTCAATACAACTTAAAAAGAGAAAAAATGAGCAACTTAGATGAGGAAAATTTGAAAGCCCTTCTATTAAAAGCCATCAGAGATGAATGGATAGATATTTTAAACATGATGGGAAAAGGAGACATTTCTCAACTTCCACTTCATGACATAACAGAATTATGTGTCCATCTCTCAAGGGGAAAATCTAAAATGGGAAAAGGGCCTAGAGATCCTTCTCTTATCAAGGCAAACAAATCTGCAACTAGATCAGTAAGTAGGGCAGAGATTGGAAATATGCTTGATGAATTCAAAACTGATATCTTAGGGGGCCTTAGTGAACAACTAGACACCCTTAAAATTCAAAACAAGCAGAAAGCAGAAATAGATGCTCTAGCCATCTTTTGTCCGAAATGTAGGAAGAAACATGCTTTAAGGGAATGTCCCTTGGATGCAAAAGTTGTAGAAACATGTATGATTTTCTCAGAGAATCACGAGACCAAGGATTTTCCTTCAATTCTTGGACTCAAAGCTGTCTTTCAAGAAGATCCAAATTCAGTAGAATCTCTCTGTTTTGTTGCAAGAAGACCTTGGCAGGGGCAACAAACTCAAGGGTTTAATAACCCTATGAATTTTCAACCCCCACAAAATTGGAATCCTTGGCAACAACCTTGGCCCCAACCTCAAAATTCATATCAATCATGGGTACAAGGTATATAAAATCCTTATGGGAGATTTTCTCAATTTTATCAATATCCTCCATCTTTTCAAAATCAACAAGCTCCACAACTTCCAAACCCAAATCTACAACTTCCATTTCCATTTCCACAACAACAACCTTCTCAAAAAAATCCAAATCCTCAACTCATGCTTCCATTCCAACAAAAGACAAATCAACTTCCAGCTCAGCCATTGCCAAATCCTAACAATAAAAATCCTCGGAATACTTTCATGATAGAAGGACAACAATTTCCTACCTATATGATTGTTCCTCTCAATTATGTACAACTCAGGTTTGGTAGAGTTTTAGAAAAACCTTCTATAGATGTCCAAGAGCAAGATACCTCTAAGGAGGACTCTCTTAAAGTCAATAAGGGTTCTGAGGAAGCATCTCTTCAAAACTCAAACATTCAAAAAGAGAAATAAAAGTTAACCCCCACAACTCCTATAGTTGAGCAACCTGCATCTTCATCCACACCTCCTTTCCTTGAAAGATCACAAATTGATAAAGGGGTGGAAAAACAAATCTTGTTTCCTAACTATGATTTTCTATATTTTCTAGCAAAAACAATAAAGGAGTTGAGTCTCAAAAGACCAGGAAGGAAACCAAGAGATACAAGAAGAATCCACCTGGTAGGAAAAATTGCAGATATCATGATGGGAAAAATTACCATGCAGAAGTATATAGATCCAGGTAGTCCAATTGTCAAGACACATATAAATGGGATAGAAATTCCAAACACATTGATTTACTTAGGGGCTGCTATCAACATTATGAGTAGACAGATTATGGAACAGCTAAAACTTCCTAATCTTCTTTTTACACCTACTTTACTGCAACTTGCAGATCGATCAATTATCAAACCAGATGGTGTCTTAGAAGATATTTTAGTCTCCTTAGATTCTTGGGAATATCCAGTAGATTTTATGATTTTGACACCCAAGAGTAATTTAGGAGGGCACCCACTTATCTTAGGAAGACCTTGGCTAGCCACAGCTGATGCTTTCATTAGTTGTAGATCTGGGGATATGTACATTTCTAATGGTAATTCGACAAAGAAATTCAATTTGTATCCTCCAGCAAAAGCAATTACAGAAGTAGGAGACAATGAATGGGTTAATGATGAGGACACTATACAACCTGTCTTTACCATTTCTGAAATTAATGAGGATAGTCAAATTCTGAACACATTAGAAAATTTTGAGACATCTTCAGAATATGACCCCACACAATTTCAGTTGGAATCTGACATAGAATATTTATCATCAAGACAAATGTCTCTTTACTCTATGGAAGATTTCGGTAGTTCTACCATTGAAATTTTTCCAGGAAAAACATTGAATATCAACAACAATTTGGAAAAGTCACAACAGGAAGAACTAACCAAAATCTTGCAAAAACATTCTACTGCATTTGCATGGGAGTATACTGATATGAAAGGTATTGATCCTAAGACTTGCATCCATCATATCTATATTGAGGAAAACAGTATACCAATCAGACAACCTCAAAGAAGGATGAATCCAAACCTTAGGGAGATAGTGAAAGAAGAGCTCCAAAAACTACTCAATGTAAACTTCATTTATCCAATTTCAGATAGCCGAAGGGTTTCTCCTTTGGTTATAGTACCTAAAAAGAATGGTAAATGGAGGGTATGCATTGATTACAGGGAATTGAACAAAGCAACTTTGAAGGATACTTTCCTTTACCCTTTATCGATCAGGTATTAGATACATTAGCAGGCAAAAAGTACTTTTCATTTTTTGATGGTTTTAGTGGCTATAATCAAATTCAGGTAGCACCTGAAGATCAAGATAAGACCACATTTACCTATCCATGGGGGAATTTTTCCTATCGAGTGCTTCCTTTTGGGTTATGTAATGCACCCGCAACATTCCAAAGAGCAGTACTAGGAATTTTTTCTGATCTAATCCATGATTGTGTAGAGGTTTATATGGATGATTTTATAGTTTATGGTAATTCATTTGAAGAGACATTAGAAAATTTGGAAAAAGTCCTTATAATATGTAAAGAAACAAACCTTTCATTAAGCCATGAAAAATGCTTTATGATGTTTACTGAAGGTATTGTTTTGGGGCATCATATTTTAGGAGATGGGATTAAGGTTGATAGATCAAAATTTGAAGTCATCTCCAAGTTGCCTATTCCAAATTGTCAAAGAGATGTTAGAAGTTTTCTAGGATTTACTGGTTACTATAGAATATTTATAGAAAACTTCACTAAAATAGCATCTCCACTCTTCAAATTGCTTACAAAAGATTGTGAATTCAAATGGGATCCTGATTGTCAATCATCTTTTGAAACTTTGAAAACAAGAATATATGAAGCACCTATCTTGAGAGGACCAAATTGGAAACTCCCTTTCCATATTTCTACGGATGCTTCAGATACAGCTCTAGGAGCTGTGTTGGGTCAAAAATATTTAGTTCCTTATGCCATTTATTATACCAGTAAAAATTTGACTCCCACAGAGTTGAACTATACTGTGACTGAAAAAGAGTTTTTAGCTATTGTTCATGCAATCAATAAGTTTAGACATTATATAACAGGCTATGAAACTTTTATTCATACTGACCATTCTGCGATTAGATATCTAATGAACAAACCTGTTACTAATGGCAGAGTGACAAGATGGCTCCTACTTTTGCAGGAATTCAATATTACTGTGTTGGATAGACCAGGGAAACAAAATACGGTAGCTGATTTCTTGTCTAGGATTCAGAATACTAAAGAAGATTCTCCTGTAGAGGATAAGTTTCCTGATGAATACTTGTTTGCAGTAACTACTAAGACCCCTTGGTATGCATATATTGCTAACTATTTGGTTACAGGGAAACTTCCTCCACGTTTATTTCCAAATGAAAGAAGAAAGATTATTCAAGAAAGTTCAAAATATTCATGGATTTCTAACGAATTGTTTAAAACAGGGCCAGATCTTATGATCAGAAGATGTGTCAGGGAGGATGAAATACCTGATATCCTCAAGGCATGTCATGATGAACCATGCGGCGGACACTTTGCTGACAAAAGGACAGCCTATAAAATCCTCTCTTTAGGATATTGTTGGTCTTCCCTCTTCAAAGATGCAAAACAATATGTCAAAAGGTGTGACAGCTGCCAAAGAGTAGGGAAACCTACCCTTTCAAATGAAATTCCATTGCAACCACAGGTACTCATCGAACCCTTTAAAAAATGGGCTTTAGATTTCATTGGACCTATTAATCCACCATCTAAGCAAAAGAAGTATATATTGGTTTGTACTGATTATGTTACTAAATGGGTGGAAGCCAAAGCATTAGTGTATGCTACTGAAAATTCAGTTGTTAATTTTCTTTATGAGGATATTTTTACCCGCTTTGGTGTTCCAAGAGAAATTGTGACAGATCAGGGAAGCCAATTCACATCCAACCTGGTGGAGATGCTGATGGAAGAATACAAAATCAAGCACAAAAGATCTACTCCTTACCATCCGCAAGCAAATGGTCAAGTGGAGTCTACAAACAAAGTTCTCGAAAGTATCATCACCAAAACTGTTCATCTACACAGAAGAGATTGGGCAAAAAGGCTTCCTGAAGCCTTGTGGGCCTATAGAACTACATGGAGAAATACAACAGGACATTCTCCCTATGAACTTGTTTATGGGAAAGAAGTCATGTTCCCCATTGAGTTCCAAGTCAAAACCTTCAAGATGGCAGTTGAGTTGGGGATGGATCTATCAGAAGCCCAAAAGCATAGAATGGAGCAGTTGAATGAGCTAGATGAGATCAGAGAAGAGGCAATTCTAAGAACTGATCTAGTTCAATATCAAAGAGATAAATGGCATGAAAAATACATCAAAGAGAAGAAGTTTCAAGAAGGAGATTGGGCATTGCTATTTGATTCCAAGTTTAAAGATTTTAAAGGAAAATTTCAGACTCATTGGCTTACGCCATATGAGATTGACAAGATCTTTAGCAATGGAGCGGTAAGAATCAAGACCATTGATGAATCTCAAACTCCTCTTATTGTGAATGGCCACAGATTAAAGATCTATCATAAGCCACTCTCAAAAGAGGAATTTGTCAAAATGTTTCAAGATAATTCTGCAATAAGGCTGGTGAAGAATAATCCTTCTTCTCCACCAGCCTAACCTTTGTTTTTTTCAGTTAAAAAAAATAAAAAAAATAAAAAATAAAAAAATTGTATAAGCCTGAAAACCAATAACTGACTGGCAGTCTTATACAGAAAATGTAGGGTGAAAATCAGGAACACCTGACACCCTATATTTTCCAAAAAAAATTCTCTCTCTCTCTCATTTCACAAGTTTTATGACAACCCACTCCATTTCATTCCACTTCATTCCACTCCAATTCATTTCATTTCACTCCACTTCATCTATTTCATTTCATTTCACCAATAAAATTTTTCTTTCATGATCATTTTCATTCAGTCAGTTATCATTTATCCATCTCCATTCACCCAAATAATTGCTGTGTCAGTTTCCGCAGCTGACACCAGTTTCTGCAGCCAGAAGCAGTTTCTGTAGCCACTACTTTGTTTTTTTTCAAAAATTTACAGTCAGATGTTAGTTCAACAATCATGAAATCAAATGCAGGTATGAGGATATATTTTGAAGACATGAGGCATTCAAAAGCATCAATGAGGAGCAACTGATTGAAGACTAATGAAAAATGGCAAGAATTCCAAGGTATGAGTAGAAATTTATTTCAAATGGCATTCAAGCACATTTTTACATAGTTATAAACCATAGCTCCATTATATGCAATGATTGTGTTGATAACTCCATAATCGTTCCACAATATTTATACGATTCCCCCATAATCCTTGCATTCATTTTTAAACGGTCTCATAATCAAGCCTCCGGTCTTCACTCGTGTTCGGCTATACTTTGATACTCCACCTGTAATTATGGAACGTGGTTGATTTGACTACGGCTTCTCTCAGCCAATCTGCAGCCGTTTCATAAACATGCTTGCTTCTACTCTGCAGCCACCCAATTTTAAATATTGCCAAATTCATTTTACTCCCCATACTGTTCTATTGACCTCACGGCTGCATTTCCACCGTGCTCACATAAACCTTCACCCCATTTTGTTCTCTGTTCCGCTTCATTCTGTGTACCTATTCTCTGATATCCGCTTACAGTCACTGGTCTCCTTCATAAATCCTGTTCATTTCCGCTAATTCAGTCGTCTTACCTCCACTAAACCCTCCTCACGCAAACGAGTTTTAAAGGATAGAAGGAAGGATGGGTCGGTTGTTGAGGGCAGAACCAGAGGGACCCAAATTTATGGAAGGATACCCGCAAGTCAAAGATATATTGAAAAAGGCAAAATGGCTTCAGTTTATTCAAAAGTTTAAAGGCTACCATAAGGAGGTAACAAAAGCTTTTGCGAGGTCTTTCGACGGTCTGGAGGTGGAAATTAGAGACGTCAAATTTATAGTGACTGAGGCATCCATAGCAGCTGCTACAGAACTCCCTCAAGAAGGTGAACTCTGGTTCAATAACAAGAGCATTGGCGAGGAAGCCTGCAGAGTGATCCTACGTAACCCAGGTATGGATGTCACCATTTTCAAAAAGGGAATTCCTGTTCATGCTTTAAAAGAAGAGTGGGCCAGTTTACTGTTGGTTATTCAAAAGTTTATTACGTGTGAGGGACGTTTTGGATCAATGTACATGTATCATACCCGACTGTTGATGAATTTCCTAGACAACCAGGCCCTCAATCTGCCATATTTTTTTTACTAAACAGTTTGAAAAAGATGTCTGTAACCGTCCAAAAGCATCTGGGAAATGTAGAAACACATTTGTATCACCATGGTCTCGTGAAAATTTTGATAGAAAAACAATTAAAAGAGAAAAAGGACACCTGGGAGCAGTTTTTAATTAGAAATTTCTTTGAACAACCCCAAGAAACCCCTGAAGGCAGTACATCAAAAAGAAGTAGAAGAAAGAGAACACGTGATAAAACTCAAAGCACTCCTACTAACACAGTTGAAAGAACTAGTAGAGAAGAAAGACTGTCTAAAAGGAGGAAGGAAGAGACTGGGGGTAAAAAGCCAATAAAATCAAAAGAGAAAAGAAGCATCGAGGTTGTGCATCAAACCCCTTCCTCAGAAGAAGACCATCAAGTATTGCCTGAGAGACTAGTTCATCTTCAGGAACAGTCAGCCATGGCCAAAAAGAAAGGAAAAGAAAAACAGAAGCAAAAATACAGTAGTCCACAGCGTGTAAGAAGAAGCTCCAGGCTTAAAGGAAAGTGGAGGAAAGCACAAAAAAAAGGACCCCATTTTATTTATTTGGGAGAAGAAACACCTGAACAAACTCCAGCTGGCCATAGTTCACCTCATTCTCAGCCAAACGTTGAAACTAGTCCTCAAGATGTTGACATGAGTCCTTTTTAGCCATATTTTGAAGTCAATTATCCTCCACAGCATTTTGGGGATAGCCCAAGGAAAACGACACCTGAGGTAGATCCAAAGCAGCAAGAGGTGTATGATTACATAGAATCCTTAGAAAGAATAGCGACGGGTCCTAACACTTCATCCACTCAGCCTCACACAGCACAAGAAGCTCTAGTCCAATCGTTGAAACAAGAAGTCTTTGAGTTGGAGGTTTTAAATAGACACATTAAAAATGAAAATGAAGCATTAAATGAGCAAAGCAGATTGGACAAGATCATTCATGGAAACACTATGCTACATCTGGGACTGTGGCACAAAAAGAACAGGAAATTGAAGAATAAATGCAAGAAGATAAGTAGAGCACTGATTAACCTCAAATTCAAATGCTTGATGAAGAAGCCCAGGATGTTAGCAAAACCAAGAAAGAAGAGAAGAGGACTAGATGTACTGGCAGAGGTATCAGAGCATATGAATTGAAGGAAGATGATCAAAATTTTGGTTGCATGGGGACATGCAACACCTTCACAGTGGGGGTATGTTGAGTCCCAAATTTGCATCTTTCCTATACACCTTTTTAGACTTTTTCCATTTACCTAGACCTCCTAAGTCATCCATATCATTGCATATTAATCATAAAAGAGCCTTTAAAGTGGTTTTTAACTATGTTTTGTGTCTGTTGTTTGAATTAGATTTTTGCTCATTGAGCTGTGGAATCTTGTCGCTTTCCGCAGCTGCTGCAACTTTCCGCAGCCATTTTGTTAAAGTCTATATTGCAGGTGTCTTCAGGCAAATCGAGCCAAATGGGAAAGTTGGAAATAACATGGACATGGACCGAGTCCTATTGGCTCAGTCGAATTCACCAAAGAAGGTTGTGGTCAAAGATAGTCAAGCGGTGGTCAACCCAAGAGTCCTACAGTGACAGAACTCCGTTTTTCACCACATGAAGACTTGCGTGGCCGTTCCTAAGTCTCGGGGGACATATCAACACCTGTGAACTGCTCCATAAGCTGAATTCAACGGCCACTCTCCATAGATTTAATCTTCACGGCAGCCATAATGCTAGATTTCTGGACGTGGTTGTTCACGTGTCTTTTATCAGCGCAGATTGTAGAAAATTAGTTATGTCATCCTCTGTTATAAATAATGCGTTCTCATACGCATAGGAGTTAGCTTTTGTAATGTAATTTTGGCTGTGAAGAAAGCCCACTGTGCCGTGACACTATTTCCTTGTTATGACTGCGTTTTTAAATATATGAGAAGACTATGTTCATAAGCATAATTCGTGGTTGATAGCTATTTCCTGAGGATTATGCAGAGGGCCCCTGCACACGCCGAGGTTTTGTTTATTGCTATATAGTTTCATGCTTGATTTCCTTACGCTCATTATGCCATAGTTATTCACATGTATATATTACATCTCTCATGGTATTTACGTTTTATCTCTGTCCATAATTTTTCATGCTTTATATTGTTGTTAACTGATCAGTGTCTTTGTTCTAGATTACAATAGGCAGCCCGGGCATTTTCACATAGTTTTACAATGACTAATGACATGGAATCAGTCTTGTCCTTCTGCTAATTTATTTTTCTTAGCTTTTAATTCCAGCACTGTTTTATTTATTTCAGTTTTGTACATTTGTTTTATTAGTTAGATTAGATATTAAATTGCTCATGTCATTATCAATTACCTCTGAAAGCCATAGTGAGACTAATGGTGAGGGATTGAAGTATGAGTGTGTAGTTTGATATTAGTTTATTTTCCTGCAAGTTAGATATTAAATTGCTCATGTCATTATCAGTTACGTCCGAAAGCCATAGCGAGACTAATGGTGAGGGATTGAAGTATAAGTGTGTAATTTGATATTAGTTTATTTTTCTACAAATTAGATATCAGATTGCTCAAGTTGTTTATGATTACCTCTGAAAGCCATAGTGAGACTAATGGTGAGGGGTCAGAATATGAGTTGATGTAATTTGATTTTAGCTTTACTTTGCTTGCAATTCTTGGATTTCTTTGAGCACAGTTTCTTTTGTATTTAGATGGCAGCAAGGGTAATGTGTTTCATGATCAATAGTTCATTGTTTGTTTGACTAGTATAGTGGCACATTTTCATTTTCTTTTAGGAATTAATTTTGTCATTGCATATTTTAAAATCCTTTTTAAGTTTGAAGTTTGGGAAATCATTATAAATGACATGATTGCCTTGAACATTTATATCCATACCTGTCTTTTAGAATTTCCATCTCACATTAGGAAACCAACCAAGATAAATAAATAAAAAACCAAAAACGACAAAAAGTAAGAGATAGGTTATCTTGCACATATAGTGCGCCACACTTCGTCAGCTTACGAATCCCGGATTGAAAAATTAATGTAGCAATTTAGGACACACTAAATTGACCAAACACTGGTCTCATACCCCCCCTGCTGCCAGTCTTCCCACGCAAGTTCGGATCCCAGCTCCGAGCTCTGGACACTCCGCCAACTGACAGAGCCAGTCACGGTCGGGTTAATATAGTCTTCCCGCTTCCCTGCAATCATTTGGTAGAGGTGGTCCATCATCTGAGCATCCTCCCGGTTATCCACCGTCTCGGTATACCTCGGGCCTTGATACGGGTTGAGGGGCTAAGTGACCCAGACTTCCCCATCCTCAAAGATCATCAGCTCCTTCTTGAGGTCAATTATAGCGTAATTCTCGAAAGCCCAATCAATGCCTAAGAGGGCGGGGTAAGGATCCTTGTCTCCCATAATATCAATAACCTCAAAATCAGTGTAATTCTTTACCCCTGCAATGTCGACCTCGACACCTTCGAGTCGGCCAATCGGCAGAATGCAGTACTGGTTCGCCATTCTGAGTTGGATGGGCAAGTAGGCCAGTCGTGGCTTTCCGAGAGCCTCCCACATCTTGTGCGGCAGGATGTTGACATCAGACCCTAAATCAAGCATGGTGTCGTTGATTTGGAATCCCCCAACCTGCGTATTGAGCCGGAACTCTTTACCCGTTCGTCGCTTATTTCGCTTTATGCGCTGCACCGATTGGGGGGTTGTGTCCACTGGTTCCCCCAATCCTGTCCTCCCCTGTTGTGCCCCTTCCAAAGTACACTTGAGCTGCTGCCGCAGAGCAGCACTGTCAACAATCTTGAGGAATAGTTGTAGCCACTCTTCAATCAAGGTTCCCGGGGCGTGTTGTGGCCCAGGATCTGTCGGCAGGGGTGCCTTCAGGCCTCCCGCTTCGCGCAGCTGAGCAAATGCCTCAACCTACTCCTGAAATACTTCTTCTGTGCCTCGGGTCTGATTACCCGGTGCGGGGATGCTGGCCTGACAACTGGTGCCGGCTCCTTTTCGCGAGCGTCCTCCCCCATTTTCTTACCGCCCCTCGTCACAATAGCAACGATATGCATGGCCAGAGTCACGACCGACCGCGGCTCGGCATTTACCAAATTCGTGCTTCTCTGTCGTGCACGTTCTTCCCACTTTTGATGAGCTCGGGACAGTCTTCTGTCACATGGGTGTTTATGCGGCACTGGGAACACCACGGAAGGTGAGGGAGGGGACATTCATGAGCCACATGGCCCTCCTGGTCACAGTTATAGCATTTCACCAGCCCGCACCCCCCAGCGCGGCCTCCGCGCGCCCCGCCCCCTCTTCCTCTAGGAGCCTCATTCACCCTATAGGAGGGTCGGTCCAACCGGTCCGCGAGTGCATCGAGAGCCCGGAATTGCTCAGTGTTGTGAGTTGTGGAAGCGCAAAACTCACAATATACGTTTTTTAGCACATTGGAATACTTCTGCAGGATCGGGCACATCCGAGGTGGATGTCCCACCGTCCGGAAAATCTCACAATACTCCGTGGCAGCTGGGTTGAGTTGGGAGGGGAACCCTGCATAAGGCTGTTGCGGCTGGTATACCCCCTGCGGATTTAGTGTCACACCACCCCCCGTGGGTGGCCCCCCTTGAATTGTCGCGACTGAGGGTCCCACCCCCGCGTCACGCAACCGAGGACACTCAGTTGCGACATGGCCTTCGACCAGGCAGTGATTGCACCAAACGTTCGGCCTGGCTGGTCTAACTGGCTATATCTCCTTGAGCTTTTAGTTCAAGCTAGATATCTGATGTTGCAATCCCACCAAGGAGGGATCCTGCGAGCCCGGCCCTCCCCGATATTCCTGAGGGTAGCCTGCCATGGCCTCGATCTTCATGGCCTGCTCCAAAGCATCCTGCAGATTCTCAATCTTTTGTTGGGTGAGGGGGGTTCGCGTCAAGGGAAGCAAAGCCTTGATGAACCAGTCCCTTTGATGGTTCAGATCGATCGGGTAACTGAGTTTCCCGATCGCGTCCTTGAATCGCCGCATTAGCTCCCATGCGGTTTCTCCTTCCTTCTGTTTAATTTACCAGAGCTCGGACAAACCCTGTTGGTCCGTCTGGGGAAGCTTAAATTCCCGAACAAAATCCCGCTTCACGTCCGCAATGACGGGATTCGGGTGGGCCTCGGACCACTTGATGAACCATCGCAGAGCCCTCTCTCTGAGCGTGGTTTGGAACTCTATTAATTTCCCTGCGTCTGGCGTCTGCCGAGCCCTCCAAATGGCTTTGCACAGATACCACTGTTGCTCTACATCATCATTACCCCGGCCCGAGAACTCGGGATACCGGGTAAAATACCCAGCCATGTTCACTTGCGGCGGGTTGACCAGGATAAATCCTTCGGGTCCTGGTTGCATGACTGTTCCACTTGGGAATGCAATACTACTAGCGAGGTTGCCACTAACGGGTGTCGATGTCGACACTGAGCTACTGTGCAATTGACTCAAAGCTTGAAATTTAACGAAAATATTACTCAAAGGTTGATAAAGTACCAGGGGAAGGTAGGGATCCTGGCCATGCAGATTGGGAGGAGTATGGCAGCCTGGAGAACTGAATGTCGTCCGCTATTGAAACAACTGCTGCATCACAACGTACCATTCACCATCGGAACTCTCCTCGAGCTGCATACCTTCATCATCTTCGTCAGTCACCGTCTCCCTTGCTCGCTTAGCTGGGCTCCCATGCACCCATCGCACTCCCACAGCGGTCCATTCTCGTTCCTGGGTATCCGCGTCCATAATTCCTACCCTCTGAGGCGCTTCCTTCTGATTCTTCCTCTCGATCTCTCGTCTTTTCAAATCTCGGATCACCCTTCTTCGCCACCTATCGGCAATCTATGCCCGCCGATGTGCACGTCGCTCCCTCAACATCCTTGCGGCCTTAGCATCCATTCCCCACTCCCCCCATCACATTCTACGTGGCATCGATCCCTTCAACCCTTCCCCCAGCATCGGTGGTTTACGCTTCCATACTCGTCTTGTGGAATTCTATCAACCCTTCATCCACCATCAGAGCTTTAATCCACAACGAAATCTCCTTAAGCAGCTTCCCTTTGAGCCCGGAGCGGAAGATGGCCTCGGCCTTCGAGAAGGATTGATAGCACTTAGTAGCAAACTCCACAATGTATCCTTCCAACGTGGTCTCCACCCAAAACTCCACCGCGCGGGTCAACTTGGTGTTCAACCGATGCAGAGCCACCAAATCTCCATGCGCCCACCTACAGTTTATCTTCTGCGAGCCATCTCGAGGCACCTTCGTTTGTAACCTCCGCAACCAATTGTAAAGGTCGGTAGGGAACTTTCCCCAAAAAATTTCGTACGTATCACCGGCTAAATCTGAGAAAAGGAAGAGTTCCTTGATCGTTGCCTCCCCTTTCTTAGTCAACTCCGCTTGCTGACCAATGAAATGGTCTAAATGATTATCCCACCATCGTCGTATCTCCCCTTCGAAGATCTGCGATACCATGGTCTAGATCCTCTCATATCATGCAGGTCCCGGCAATGGAACCATTGTTGGCGAGTGATCAGGTCTCGCGGGCAAGACCCAGGTTCAGGTTTTGTGGTCAACACAGGAATCCGCTGTAGTCTAGGATCACGCCGGCATTATCACCCTACTCTGGAGAGTAGAGAGTCTCACCCGAGGCATGCCGCGACCACATGCAGGAGGGGAATAGACCAATGGCAAGGAACGGATCCGAAATTCATTCTTATCAGTGATTAGATTGCATAAATAGAATCACATACGCAACAGCATTCAGAGAGCATACAGATATTAGACAAATGAAATTTTTAAAGCATCTCAACCAACACACATGCATGTGAATCACACAAATAGACAGTAACCTGCAATTATATTAAGCTCTTGGCCAAATCCCCAGTTACATAGCTTTGCAATGGGCTTACAAATCTGATACATATGCCTTGCGGAACAGAGATGTACATCAATAGAACCCTAGGAACTACAGAGACCTCATCCATAATCTGGGTTCCTACTGCAGCATGCGTTTCTTCTCCTTTAGTCACTCTCTTCTCTTTGCTTTCTTCCGGGTGACGGTTATTTATCCACCTGCTGTCGCTACTGTTAGTTCTTCTTATGTCCTTCTTCAACTACTTCTAGCTTTTCTTTGATTATCTGTGTGTTCCGCTTGCGTTCTTCTGTTGTATCTTCTCCTTATCTGTACCTATGCTTCTAGTTTCCTCCGCTATGTGCCTGTTCCTTCGCAACCTTGGTAGCTCCGTTGTTTGGTGTGGTTGCGACTTGGTTGCGGCTGCCAAGTGCCCTCGTTCCGCAACCCCAAAATCTGGCCATTGTTTCAATTCAAAACGTTCAAAACAAGGTTTTTCAAAACAAGGGCCCTAACACAAGTGAAAAACTCTGCTACAAACAGTCTTCACCATCAAGGCAACTGACTAACCTTAGATTGAAAAATTAATCTAGTCTTCAACTTTTACGGAGATATGGCAGGGGATGATAAGCTAAAGTTGAAATGTAAACATGGGAAGGTTGTCCCTTTGTTCCTCTGTGAAGGAGGTCTATAAGAACAGTGCATTTTCATTCATTTCACCCTTTTTGAGAGCAGTCCCTTTTGAAATCTTTGCCACATGAAATAACTACTTTTCATCCTCAAACAATGGTGAGCCTTCTACTTGTTTATGAAGTAGGCCTATGTTTGAAAAATACCTGGGCTCTTTTCAACCCCTTTTTTAACCAAGTGAAGAATGCTTATGAACACACTGTTTGTGGTTTTCTTTGTATTTTATAGCAGAATTCAGTTTGAGACCAAGATTGTTTTACTTCCTTGGCCATTTGCTTAACAATATTTCTTCATTGATAATCACCCCATTAGCTTCACACTTTATTTCAATTCTGTGTTTTAACAGTGAAACTCATGTAAACACCTTTAAAAGCACCACTACTTTGTCTCTGCTTTTAACACCATTTTCTATTCAGAAGCCTTCAACTGTCTCCCACTACCCTTAAAATTTGTCTTTCAGTCAGTGAAGATCCTATAATCAATCTTTGTCCCTAACCTTCTGCTTGTAAAATGAAGGAGGTTTTCTCAGTCTTTCAACCCTCTGCTCATGTATGGAGGAGGTTTTCTCAGTGATGCCATTTCATCAGTTCTTCAAACAGTGTTATCTTTCCTTTCATTACCTATTCATGCTTAAGAAAATGAAGATGAAAATTTGACAATAAGTCATGATGGGCATTTCTCTGAGATATGTAATTTTTCTTTTCAAATACCTTTGTGCCTCTTTATACATCACAAGCAATTTGGCCAGTATCTGCAAAGCATTTCTTGTCATTTATAGTTCACTAACCTTTGATTGTGATTGCAGGAGCTTAGTGAGATAACTCTTTGTCCATTATTTGCATCCCAGGCTCAAAACCACATGAGAAGCAGTTGTCTTCTCAGGTTGAATTTAATAATATCTTTTGGAACACTAGTATACCTCTGCTCTTTGAAAAAGACATTGAAACACTGTACATTTACCTAATATCAGCTTGACCTGTGGCATATGTATTGTTGAGACTTCAAGGCTTGTTAGTGGCGCGACTTAAGGGTGTAACCACACTTTATTTGCAGAATAGGAAGGTCTTTTAGGACTGGTTGATAATATATAGAGGTTCTTTTGGCTTTAGAATAGTTTGCCAAGGGAGAAATGCCTAAAGCGCCACTACCTAACTTAGGGGAGACTTCTTGGATAGATTTGGATTGTTCTCTTTGGAGCTGATGGACAAGCTAGTATGGCTGAGGCTAGATAGGGCTTGACAATGAGGTTTTATCTCGTCATGGGCTGATTGAAAAGGTAGGAGGGAAAAAATGTTTATGGGTGTTTTCCAGCTGGAAAATTTGACAAATTTTGAGATCAGCTGCTAGAAAACTTGGTTTTAACAAATAGTCATCATCAACAAGTGAAAAAATATTGATGACTAACAGTGGCTCCATTTGGGGAGGGCAGCTCCTTTTCAGGAGGTGTCCAGAATTTCAGATCTTGGTTCTTTGTAGACCATTGCCTTTATCCATTGGTGCCAATTTATTTCTTCCTTGATGCTATTTCTGAAAATTGACAGCATGATTAGCATCAATGATATTTCTACCTACCCCACTATATTTCCTAACATTTTTTCTTCTTTTGGGTGCATTTGGACTAGCAACCCTTTGAAATAGTATTTTTGAAAAATGACACTATCTAATTCTACACTTATATCCGCCGAGAATTCAAATTAAGTTGATGAACTCCTTTGTTTCTCTACCTATGCTCGATCGACTGTCAAGGTTAAGCTGTTTGACAGAATTTTATTCTCTAATCTAAAACATGAAATTGAAAAATGACCAAATCAGGATTAGACAGTCTAATTTGTCATGTACTTGTGGCATGAAAGACAAGCTGTACACAAATATTATTTTGCATAAAATGAAATCTAGAAAAACAAGGCTAGGATACACAATTTTTTTTTCATCCCTGCTTTCCTCTTTTGTTCTATTTTGAGCATGTGGAACCAATATCTTTTCCTAATCTACTCTCTTTGATAATTCAAGCTTACAAAATTTCGATCATCTTTTCCACTCACTAACTTATCAGTAAATAAATTTAAAACATGTTCAGTTATGATTAGGCTAGATAACTGAACAAGACATTTGAGCACTAGTAGCGGCATTTAGACTTGCACGCTTTCCGAATGAATATTTTTTGAACATGGGGCCTTCTTTCTATTTTTCAAACCGCCCTCTTTTCTATTTTTCTATTGTTTTTGAATTTTCTGTTTTTTGATCTATTTTTCAAACAATGGTATATACAATGATTGAAAAAGTTTTAACTCAGAAATCTTGGAAAGGGCGAAACTTAAGCATCTTATCTTCATAAGGATCTCCTACCACTCTTGGTCCACTCAGCTCTTGAAAAGATAAATTTGGAAAATTTTCTCTTTCAAGCATGACATAAGGATTCATGCATGAATCTCTAAACAACCCTGTATCTTCCCGCTGTGCCTCTTTATACCTCTGATTTCCACTCCTTTTGTTGTACATCTTTTTCAAATAATGCAGATATTCTTTGTCATTTTTGAAGTATATGATGACATCATCAAGGTATGTTAGAATGTAGAAATTCAGAACTGGAAACATGGCTTTTAGGAGCATATTCTTGATATCCGGTGATTTTGCAATTTTGGGTTTGAGAATGGAACTACTCCCAACATACTGGAAAAATTCTTTGAGTTGTCTGCTTTGCAAAGGAATCATTTGCCTATAACCTGAAACATCATCTTGCAAGGACATATGATTAAAAGAACTTATCATTGGTATATCATGGTCTTGGGCAGGAAGGATAAAATTTTTGTCACAAGGGTGTGTAACAGTGTTTCTAAAATCAAAACAGATCCTATGACCAGTTATTTTATCTTTGACTATTACTGTTTGGTTCAGATTTTTGCATTTCCTTTTGTCAAAGTTGTTTCTAGGAGTGATGGTAGTGGCATAGTGTTTCTCATTGTTTTCTCGATATGAAGTAGTATTTTGAACAAGATTGCAAATTCTAGCAGTTCTAAGTCTTTGGTGGAGTGATAAAATGTTAGCTAGTTCAAGTAACTTAGGTATATTTGGACTGCAGTCATCATATCCTTTCATAAGAAGTTTATCAGGTATTTTTTCTGGATTTTGAGCTGTTATGGCTACAGTCAAGGTTTCATTTGAAAAGGTAGAGTTAAGTGGTGGCAAATCCTTAAGGTATGGTAAGAACATTAAGCTTCCCTACCCCTGAGTTCCAAAGAGGTTTTTGATATGCAATTCTTCTAATGCCTCTGTTCTGAAAAATTTTCATGATGTTACTGTTGATGTTTGCCTAAGGTTTGAGCAATTTGCTTGATAGTGCATAATGGTTTGTGCTTCTTTCTCTATCCCTGTTTCAAAAGGAACAAACTCTCTTTCCTCAAGACATAGCTATTCATGATCATGATAGTTTTGAGTGTCTAGTTCATCATAGAGAACTTGGGGCAGTTGATGTGGTGGGTCTAAGTTTGTTTCAAATCCTTCTGACTGTTCTTCAATGTCCTCATTAGTGTGTAAAATGAAAGAGTTCAGATCAGAATGCAAGGAGTAAATTGGGATGTTATCTGGCCTCTCTTGGCTGCTGATCATATATTTCATGTGTGATTATCGATAGAGTATTCTAGTTTGGTCAAACACAAGAATAGTGGCGTAGGACATATCAAGTTGAATATTTCCTTGAAGCTTGGCTCCCCAAGATTTGGATAAAATCATTCCATACTTGGGAGGGATGTCTGCTACCACTATGTCCATGATCAGATGTTTTGCAGGTGCTTGGGCCAAACTAAAACAAAGATCTTTTATTAAGCCTAGACATTTGACTCTACTCGAATCAAATGAATATAAGTCTTTATATGGTCTTGTGATTTCTAGGCCTAGTCTTTCCATCACAACCTTCGGCATGAGATTATGTGAGGCCCCAGAATCTAGCATGGCATTGTGTAAGATTTGGTCATGGATATTCAGACTGATGTAAAAGGGAAGAGTGGTTCCTTCTTGGAATTTCCCTTCTATTTTTGGACCAAACAATACTTCAGGAGTGTTATCAGCTAGATTAAGGGTGTTTGCATCATTTCCTATATTTAGGGCCTTTAACACTTGAGACTTATAAGATCCTTGGGTGATAAGTTCAGTGAGGGGCATGGTAATATTTATTTTGGTGATTTCTCCCTCAAAACTAAAAGGTGTTTGTAGTTTAGACAGGTTTTCTTCAGTTTTTTCAACCATGACTTTTTCTATGCTCTGAGTTTGCTAACTTTGTTTCGGGATTTTGTTTGACACAACCATCTCGGGAATATTTGTGGAGGTACTAGGAGTATCTGAGCCAAGACTTGTTTGAATAGCTTTATCTTTCTTTTGGTCAGTTTTCTTGACCACAATTTTGTTGCTATCCACTGCTTTTTTAAGGATTACATCAGGGGTTTTAGCAGTGTCTGAGCTACCTTTCTTGGAGTTGTCTTGGTTCTTTTTGCTTCTAAGTTCATACTGCCTGTGAGATTCTATGATGGCATTCTGAAAATATATGGCAGGATCTTCGGGATCTTCATAGTTGGTTTAATCCTAATTCGGAGAGAAGAATGCTTGTTCTTCTTCTGTGAGGTAAACCTCACTCTCGTTATCAGAACCTATGAAGTTCAAATGATTTTCATCAATGGGTTATGTATCCCTATCATCTTCTTCCACATAATTTTCATTAAAGGGTGGCCTAATTTGTTGGTCATTTTCCCTTGGTTTTTTTTGAGGCTGTTCTCTCCTAAAATTTTGGTTCCGGTTTCTATTTGGAGGGTTTGGCTGGTAGTCCCTAAGAGGGGTTTTTTCACTTATCTTTTCCCACATTTTGGCCATGGATCTAACCAACTCATATATTCTAGGATCTAAGGAAGGAGCTGAAGTGGAGACCTCATCTCGGTATGTGACTTTCCTTTCTAATCTAGTCCTAGCTCTCTTTTCTGCTAAGTTGGCTTCTGCACTTATGGCCACTTTTTTCATCTCCTCTAAGGTAGGGGGGTCCTTGTCTCTTAGTTGATAAGTCATGTCTGGTTCAAAGCCTTCGGGGAACTTTACCAAGGCTGAGCCAAGTGGAGGTTTGAAGTGAGGTGGGAGGGCGTTATACACACTGTTGAACCTAGTACAATATCCCTGGACACTTTCCCCATTTTCCCGTTTTAGATTGTTATACTCTGACAGGATTTTAATGGGGTTCTTTCGGATTTCCCACTTTTTAATGAAGGTTTGGTAGAGTTCTAGGAGATTGTGGATGCTATTTGGAGTTAAGCTCTTAAACCATTTTTTGGGTTCTCCGCCCAAGCTTTGGGCGAACATCCTCATTCTGATGGTCTCATCTTCTATTTCCATGTATTCAAAGGCATCGCTAATCCTATCTACATGTTGTTGAACTGTGGTAGTCTCAACTCCGGTGAAGTGCAGGATTTTGGATTGATAGTCATTTTTTAAGGGGGCCAAAGGTTGTGGCAACACCAAGGGTGCATACTAGGCTGCCATGGCGGGAGCTAATGGATGATGTACAAAATGAGGGCTTGTAGGGTGAGCTGAGGTAGTTTGAACAATAGTGGTTTGGATGGGTGTGGCGGATGTAATTGGGCTAGTGATCTGATTTTGAGTAGATCTGGGGTGGTAGGAGCCAAAGTGATGGAGAAGCTGAAAGTCTGGAGGTTTAGTAGGCGAGGCTTCTCTACTAGGACTCTGTGGCAAATCAAGGGGCTCAAGATCGTCAAAGTCTATCTTACTTTGTGACTTGCTTCTAAAAAGGGTTTTTGCTGATTTTAAGTCAAAGGGGGAATCCTGCAAGGTTGTGAGGTGTTCAGGTACTGATCTTGCTTTACGGATGGACCTATCGGTAGCTAAATTTCCAGTTTCGGAAGCTTGCCACAGAATCTTCTCTGGGTCATCTACTATGATAGGGGGATTTGGGTCTGGATGAGATCTGGTGTTGATTCTTTGTGAAGCCAGATTTCAAATCTAGAGTTTTAGGGAGGATGGTAATTTGTGATTGTTTCGGATGGGTGGCCTCTCTAGGGGTTTACTAGTGTGAAGGATGGTCAAAACAAAAGATGGACTAGTGGAGTCGCCAGGTGGATTTCTGTGAGAACTATGGTCCACCACCAACACTATCAAAGATGCTTTCAGGAAAAAAGTTTCAGCGAGTGTTGGTTTTGCGGCCCTGTCTACAAAAATAGCTATATTGGCAGGTGTAGAGCTATAAAAAGGGTCTCTTTCACCTCTAATTACCTCACATTAATATGTCAACCCGAGAGCGTTTTGTCATTACAAAGAGTGACTCAATCCGAGGCTCATTTGTCAAAGTAATGCTAGTAGTACAGTGCTTAAGAAATACAAGAGTAAACGGATGCTTAACTGAAATCAAATTACTTTAAAGAAATAAATTACACACTCAGAAAACTCACTAACTTATCAGTCAAGGGCTCGGCAATGATAAACCATCCCTTCAGAAACTGATGGAAAAGGAATTAGAGCATAGATCACAAGCCTGGGAGCTAGACAGTGACTGCTACTGTTCACTACAGCCTTAGATCATCTCTCACAACAAACCAACAACTGAAAGTAAATGAAACAGCAAAGCGAATAAAGGATTGAACCACAATTCTGAAATGGAACAGCAACTCTAAAATGGAACAGCAATTGAATAACTAAGTCCCGCGGGTTATAACCAAACTCAATCTATACACTCTTTGCAATCAAAGAACATTATGTCACTCTAAAGGCGATTTACACAGATCACACTAATGGAACAGCAATAACAACGAATGAATTATAGAACCGCACTGATAAATTAGGAACGCACACCACACGAACGTTTTAGTATAACAGCTCTGTAATATAACAGTAAGAATGTGCGATTAACTCTTGAAAGGATAAATAACTTGATACGGAGTCAACATACAATTCTATCTGTAGAAACTTCAATGATTCAAACTTGAACAGAGCATATCATATGAACTTGTAAAGCATATCAAATGATCAAATAACAAGAATAAACAAACCACACAGAAGTGAAGCTGTAATGGTACAGAAGCAAGTGTCCTTCGGGGCCGGGCCCTTAGCCTCCAAGGATACACCGCTTTAAGTTAATGCAGACGCGAAGATGGAATAATCACCAAGCTTTTATTAATGCATCGATCAAAAATACATCGAACCAGTTCTCAACGAAACTTAATAACCAAAGCTGATGTCTTACAGAAGATTACATAAAAATGTATCCTATCTCTCCATTATCTATATCCTAAACTAACAGTGCTGTCTCTTTTTATAAAGACGACGGCGGAGATGTCCAAGCAACTAGATAAATAAAGCAGCGATCCCTCAGGATCTTCGATCCTGAGGGATTCGCCAAACTGTTAACTCTTCATCCTATCTTTGCTGTTGCGCTGAGCTGGTGTCCTCTCCTTCTTTCCCGAGCCGATTTACTTTGATCTGTTTCCCTATGTTTGCGTTCGGTTCTCATCCAGAGAGACAGCAGTTATCTCCACTTTGTCTTTTCCTTTGGAGCGGCAACTCTTCGTTTTCTCCTTTTCCTGTATAGAAAATAACCATTATCAGTGGCTAAGTTATACACATCGATTCTCACATGTTTTGTTATAGTTCCTTATTACTTTCCAAATTCATGATACAAAAGGTTCACAAATTCTATTAAAAAGTCATTGAAATGATCATCAAAGTCATACCTTTTTAGTACTCCACACACCCCCCTGCTTACCTTGTTTCATGTCCTCATGAAAACATTGTAGTTGACATGTAATGCAGTGAGAGAGTATGCTGGAGAAGGAGTTTCATGCGGAGGCCTACAACCATGTTGAGTGATTAAATAATCAAAGAACTGACCTGCTTGCCCCTCGGGCATATCATACAGGGCCTGGTATCCATGTGCAGGATGCCAAATAATTGGAGCGCGAAATCTATACCCTAGCCAAGATGACCCTGCTTTCAGAAGGCTCTGGCCATAGAGATTCAAACGGTCAGCGGCTAACTCAAAGTTCTCATACTTAAATGGTTCTCTGAGCTGGATGTGTGGATCAGAGATTCGATATCGAAATTTGGCTGCATTAATGGCCAAGTCTTTGATAGAAAGGAAATACTCTAAACTCTCTTGAATGAGTGCCTCATGCATAGGCCCTAATGTTACAATGACACCCGGAGTCCTTATGTGGTTTATATGAGCTGTCCATAACTGTACTGGGTTCCTAGGCTCAGCCCTAACTCGTAAATCTAGACCATTTTCTTGACTCTGGAAGGTATCATAGGCTTTGAGCCACTTAATCTGATTAGCCCCGAATGAAATGAATGCTTGGAATTGGATATCTCCAATGGAGGGACCAGGGTTCAATTCAGTCTCCTGACTTAACACAAGGTCGTGTAAATAGAGTTCACACAACAATCTCTGGACTTTCACTCCATAATGTTTACAACAGTCTATAAAATCATTGACATTGTTGATCTGTATAGGGGTGCCTGCCTTAACAGCTTTTATTTGTAATTGTAAATACCGTTCTAATAGAAACAAAGCATAGTTTTTAGCAGGGGCCCTACATGCTAAAACATTATTATATAAAGAACACAAGTCATTCATCTGTTTGATAGTAGTATCTAGTCTACAAGTTACCTGTGTGACTTCCTCTTGTTCCTTCATCCATCCTTCAAAAGCCTGTCTTTTAGATTGAATGACGTCCCTTAGTTGCTGCTGCAACTCTTCATATTTTTCTAGGGGAACCGTTTGCTCTTTAAGTTGCTCCACTTCTTGCTGTGCTTGTTTCATCATCTTGTGCAAGGATTTTGTCTTTGGATCTTTCTTCCATAGATCAGTGGAGGCCAGGAGTTTTACCTGAACCTTCTTGTTATGCTGTTTGGAGTTCAGAACCCTTATTACACCTGAGGGTGGTGCCTCTGTCTGAATTTGCTTATCATCCTTTTCTATTTTAACACGAACCTCAGCATCATGTGGAACGGCAGCTGGATCCTCAGGGTTTTGGACAGCAGGCCGTTTGTTGGCCCTCTTTTTCCTCTTTACCTTTTGGTTCTTTTTCAGAATCCTAATTTGTTGTCTGAGCTGGGTTATCGTATTTAACAATTTAGTTCGTTCCTTCCGCAACTTCTTAATTTCCATTGTTTCATTTGAAGGAACGGCAGTCTGTCGATGGTGGACTGGATCATGACCAGTTGCTAACTCTTCCTCTTGGGGTTCTTCCTCACTGCTCTGCTCCGGCTGTTCTGGGGTATGCATCTCGACTGGTTCTGATTCTTCCTGAGCAAATGCTGTTTCTGCTCCTACTTCCTCTAGATTTTCCTCTTGTGACATGGGAACAGATTGTTCCCGTTCAATATTTTCCTCCTCTTCATCATGAACAGGCATGTTCTCTTCCTGGGGTTGGTCGTGGGGGTTCTCTGAACTAGAAGGTTGACCATAATTACTCATATTGGCTAGGATGGCGGCCAAGTCATCTTCTCCCAGTAGGTCTTGTAATGGGCTATCTTCCTGCTGTTCTATTCCCTCCTCCTGTTCAGCCTCTGCCCCCTCTTCGGACTGTTCGTCCTCAATTACTACCGGTTGGCTGGCGCTTTCCTGGAGTTTCTCCATCCTTCCTCGTATTCGAGCCAACCGGGCTGATTTTCTGGGTTTATTTATGCTTCCTCTCATCTGAGCTAACCGAGCTGATTTCCTGGGTTCCTCTGGTTGCTCGGGTGAATCAACGACATGCTTTCGCTTTGCCGATTCTTGGTGTGTCTCTGGTTGTTGTGATGTACTAGCAACATCTTCTCTGCGTTTTGCCTGTTGTTCTGGTGGGTTTATAGAATGTCTACGTTTCGGGGATGGTTCTGTCGATCCCCCTTCAATCATTGCAATGAGCTCTTCCCAGCTGCTCTGCTGCTGGGTAAGACTATAACTAACAACAAGTCGAATCAACCCGTGGTGACTAACAATTGCCTCTACGTGCTATGCCCTTTTCATACTTTGTGCAGCATCATGCAATAACGAGTTTAAGAGTGCCGGTAAATTCACAGAGCATTTCTGTTTTAGAACAGCTAGAAGTTTAAGGTGTCGTGGTCTTACCACGTCTTTTCTTCCTTCGCAGGTAATGTAGCTCTATACTATTCTTGCTAGCTCCGTCCAGGGCTCTCCTAGGGTCGCTGGCAGAACTCCCTTTCCTTTAATTGTCAAATTCTGGCCTTCGTCCTGGAACAGTTCCATGACCCTCTGTAATCGTTCCTTTTTTAATGTCCATACCGGTCCGGTAGCTGGTAGTCCAGAGACTTCTGCAATTATGGCATTAGTGACCGCTATCCGTTTCCCTCTTACTGTGGAGTGGTCATCTTGTAAATTCTGCAAGAACTCCATTGCTACTGTCTCATTAGCCTCCTGTAAGCGATTGAAATAGTTCAACCATCCTGCCCTTTCCAGGATTTCTCGGGTAGCAGCAGAGATCGTTAGCTGGTGAGGCTCACTTCGAATTGCCTTTCCCCCCATGTTTTCACTGTGATTTCTAAATGGAACAGCAAAAACGTTTTCGGTTTGAAACACAGAGAGCAAGGTTTCGCGAAAGAAAACACAGAGTATGCAACAGTGCAGCAAAAACAACTTGTGTGAAAATAAAAATAGAAATATGCCATGCCGTGAAACCATGCCAAACCGTCGTAAACTAATTGTTTCGAATGATGAATTGACACGTAATACAGGGAATGATGAGGTTAACCTCCCCCCCCCCGCAGTGTGATAGGCTGTCCCAGCCGGCAAATAAAGGAGCGGCACCCAGTCTGCAATCAAGTCAGAAAGGAACAGCATGTGGATTTATGCCATGTTGAAAAAGGACAACAGATTACCGAAATCGAGGCGGAGAATTGATCGCGTATGATATAAGAGGCTGCTGTGTTATGAGTTGAGGCTGATGGATAGGGCATGTATCGTACTTGCCAATCTCAAGTGGTCATGGTCACTTCCGTTGCCATGATTGGTAATGATTAATATTCATGCGATGTATAAATCGGGAAATGACATATGATTAGTGCCTAGGATATAAGAAACAAAGGAGTGTTAGTATCTTACCCATTGGTGTAAGCAAGGTGACTTCAATACCATCAACATTACTCTGCTGCCAACAGGTGTCCATAACCTTGGCAGAGTTGTTTTTCACCCTCGGAACCATGATCCTTTGTGTATACTTAGGAATGTTGTTATATCAAAATGTAGACCATTATGTTGGCTTGGTGACCAGTTAACCATAATGCCATTCACGAGGAAAGAGCGAAACGTGGGCAGGCCGGCTCGTGATGAGACCTCCTGTTCCAAGGTTTGTTTATTTGATATACCTTTTGGACCATATCCCTGGTGTGGTGGCCGGAATGGGAATGCCACTTCACTTCCATCCTCATCATCATGGTAGGCTGGCTCTCGATGAGACCCCCTATCCTGCATTTGACACTTGACATACTTTTTCTTTTTCATAGAATTCTTTTCCTTATTTATACACAAAGGGTGGTTCAGCACTCCTTAAGAGTAGGAATGGTGGAAGAAGTCTTATTATCTCAATAGGAAGATATAAACTCTTTGCTCTTATTCCCAAGTACTAAAAAAAGTTTAAGGGAATCAGCATGATAAAGATAACCAATCAGGGCAAAATTAGTAAAACCATGTCAACAAAAGGTAAGAAATAAGTATGTCCTTCCATTTGTCCTCTTATTAATGCAGAGCCTTATAGATATAGCGATTTATGGTTTACAGATTTCGGTATGTTGTGTTTTTATATTTCATCGCACAAATACATAGCTGAAGCTTGAAGACTAGAAAGAAGACGGGCAAAAAGCATCCTCAATTTAAATCAGCAAAAGAGATCAAAAGTATGCTAATGGTGTTCCGTTGGAAAAGAGACAACGATGGATAATAGAAAAAGGAAAAAATGCAAATGTCGTTCCTTTGGGAAAAGGAACGGCAATCATACTATAAAACACTCAATATGCCATTCCGTTGAAAAAGGCAAAACAGCAATAAAAGAACGCTGTTTCTTTGAAGAAAAAGGAACAGTGGTAACCAAAAGGAACAGCGAGAAACGTAACAATATAGTTCTTTTGAAAAAAAGGAACAGCAGAGATCCGAATGCTGTTTCTTTAGAAAAGGAACAGCAGAACAAGCAAAACCAACATCATAAAAACACATGCATATGTTATTAGAAGAGCAAAAATCAAACTTTGTGGAAGAAAAAGGAACAGCAAAAAAATGACAAGAAGATATTCAAATCAAACTTATGTACAAGAATCACTTAAAAAAACAAGAACTTTATGTACAATTTGCAAAAAGAAATAGACCCTTAATGAATTACAGGTGAGGAAGATTTCTCTTCCTCTCCTAAGATCTCCATATCAGTATCTCGGCGTAGCTGCTGGCAGAAGGATTCCCGAGTAAGTGGTTTACGGTAGAGATGGACTCGGTGTCCATTTACTTTGAATGCATATCCAGAACCGTCAATGGTGATTAGAGTAAGTGTTCCATTGTCATGTACCTTCTGGATTTCGTATGGTCCCAACCATCGAGTCTGAAGTTTTCCAGGGAAGTCCTGAAATCGAGAATCGTATAACAGAGCCCAGTCTCCCTCGTGGAAGACTTTGTTCTTGATGAGCGCATCATGCCATTTGGCTCGCTGCTGTTGAATTAATGCTGTATTTTGTAGTGCAGAGAGCTGAATTTCGTCTAATTCATTGATCTGCTGTAGTCGATTGAGTTGTGCCTCAGTTAAATCTAGGCCAACTTCCTGTGTTGTTCGCAGTGTTTGGATTTCGAATTCTATGGGAAAAATAGGTTGTTTTCCAAACACTAGTTGATAAGGTGAGTAACCAGTGGTGCTCCTCCATGTGGTTCGATAGGCCCAGAGTGCTTCAGGTAGTCGGGTAGCCCAGTCACGCCTATGTGATGCAATTGTTTTCGTTAGGATTGATTCTATTATCTTATTGCTACTTTCTACCTGCCCATTCGCCTGTGGGTGATATGGAGTAGTGATCTTATGCTGGACATGATAATTGTTAAGTGTTGCAGCTAATTTATGCCCAACAAATTGTGGTCCTCCATCTGTAATTATTTCCCTGGGAAGGCCATAACGAACAAATAGAAGGAACAGGAACTGTATGACAGAGTCCTCTGTGGCTCTTGGCAATGCTTTTGCCTCAACCCATTTGGTGACATATTCTGTTGCCACCAAAATATATGTTTTCTGATTTGATGAAGGGTTGATGGGTCCGACAAAATCAAGAGCCCACCGCTCGAATGGTTCGATGACTAACTGTGGTTTCAGAGGCATCTCATCAGCTTGACCAGGTCGTCCTGCTCGCTGGCAGCTGTCACGGGCTTGGACAAACTTCTTTGCATCTTTGAAGATCGTAGGCCAGTAATATCCTGTCTGCAATACTTTATGTCCAGTCCTACGCTCAGCGAAGTGCCCCCCACATGGTCCATCGTGACAGGCTTTTAGGATGTCAAAGATTTCATCCTCTCTAACACATCGCTTGATATGCATGTCTGCTCCTGTGTGAAACAAATAACCTCCAATCCACGAAAATCGAGAACTTTTCTGAATAATCTGCTTACGCTCATTAGGAGTTAAATGTTTTGGTAATTTACCTACTGCAAGGTAGTTGGCAACATCGGCATACCAGGGTGTTTGAACAGCAACAGCAAACAGGTGCTCATCCGGAAATTGATCTTCCACTGCTGTTGCATCGCTTGATTTTGGTATTCTTGAAAGAAAATCGGCTACAGGGTTTTCTTTGCCAGGGCGGTCCTTGATTGTGATGTCGAATTCCTGCAATAAGATTAACCATCGAGTTACTCTGGCATTTGTGACAGGCTTATTTGCTAAATATTTTATAGCAGAATGGTTTGTATACAAGATAACAGGGTAGCCTGTAATATAATGTCTAAATTTATTGACGGCATGTATTACAGCTAGGAATTCTTTTTCAGTAACAGTGTAATTCAATTCAGCAGGGGATAAATTCTTGCTAATGTAATAGATGGCATATGGTTTTTTATCCTCTTCCTGCCCAAGGACTGCGCCAATGGCTGTATCTGAGGCATCAGATGATATCTGGAATGGTAGGTCCCAGTTTGGTCCTCGAAGGACTGGGGCTGTGGATACCAGCTTCTTTAGATCCTCGAAAGCATGATCACATTTGTCTGTCCAAAGAAAATCAACGTTACCAGTCAGTGCATATAAAGGAGCAGCAATGTGCGAATAATGCTCTATAAATCGTCTATAATAACCTGAAAATCCAAGAAAACTGAGTACCTCTGTTTGAGTAGTAGGAGTGGGAATAAGCAAAAGTATTTGGATTTTGGCCGGGTCTACCTGAATGCCGGCTGCTGAGACATAGTGTCCTAGGATAAGTCCTTCAGTCATCATCAAGAAACATTTTTCGTTGCTTAAGCAAAGCCTAGTAACAATGCAGCGTTGTAGGACTTTCTCTAGGGTGTCTAGAGTTGGATCAAAGTCATCTCCATATGGTGTAAAGTCATCCATGTAAACTTCAAGTCCATCATTGATTAAATCTGCAAAAATACTAAGGATAGCCCTCTGAAATGTGGCAGGAGCATTACATAAGCCAAAAGGTAAAACTCGATAGGCAAATGTTCCCCGGGGGCAAGTAAAGGTAGTTTTATCCTGGTCTTCAGGGGCAATCTGAATCTGATTGTATCCACTGAAGCCATCCAGGAAAGAAAAGAACTTCTTCCCTGCTAAAGTGTCCAATACTTGATCTATGAAAGGAAGGGGGAAATGATCTTTTTGTGTTGCTTTGTTAAGTTCCCTATAATCCACACAAATTCTCCATTTCCCATTCTTTTTTGGTACCACCACAAGTGGAGAGACCCATTTGCTATCAGAAATAGGGTAGATAAAATTCACATCTAAAAGCTTCTGAAGTTCAGTTTTTACAACGTCTTTTAGATGGGGATTAAGTCTCCTTTGCGGCTGACGCACAGGTCTGGCATCCTTTTCTATGTAAATGTGGTGTGTACATAACTGGGGATCGATTCCCTTCATATCAGGGTAGTCCCATGCAAATGCTTCTTGATATTTTGTTAACAGATGGATGAGCTTTGTTTCTTGTTCCGGTGTGAGATTAGCATTGATGTTTAAAGTTTTCCCTGGTGCAATTTCCACAGTTTTACTATTTGCAACAGAAGTGACAAGTATTATTTGATCATGAATATCTTTCAGGGGATCTTCTTCTAATTCATTATCAAATGCTGCTTTTATCATGTGACATTGTGTGCGAGGTTCAGTTTGAGTAATGAAATTATTAATGGCATCGTCTTCTGTTTGATCTTTGAAATTGAGTGCCTCTTGTATAGTTAATGGAGATCTAATGTTATCAGTAAGATATGATACAGGGTGCTTATTCGTTTTAATCATTGTGACACTTGGCTGTGCTGGTGGATATAGAACTAAATTTTTGCTATTTGGTCCTCTGGTTATGGTCATATTTCCCTGCCGACAGCCAATGTAGGCATCGGCAGTAGCGAGCCAAGGTCTACCTAAAATTAGCGGGTGTCCATCAAGTCGGGTTTTTGGATTAATTATCGGGAAATCAGTTGGATACTCCCAGGATTCTACAGAGACCATGACATCATGTAGAGTGCCCTCTGGTCTAACCACAGATCGGTCAGCCAATTCTAACAGAGTAGAGGTGGGTTCTACAGATGTAATGCCGAGCTTTTGGCAAGTTGTGGTTGTTAAAATATTAATTGCAGGCCCTAGATCAACTAAGGCATTAGACAGGGTCTGACCATAAATTTGAACAGTTATAATTGGGTTCCCGGGGTCTTCATATTTAAGGGGTGTTTCTCTTCCAGACAATAGGTCAGATAAGGTACCGACTACTTGGACTCTTGGATTATTTGTTATATTCCTCCTTGATTTCTTTATGCACAATTCCTTTATGGTTTTGGCGTATATGGGAATGTCTTGAATGGCTTGGAGGAATGGAATTTTTATGTACAGGTTTTGTAATTCTCCCAGAATGTCAAAGTCAGGATATTGTATGGTTCGAGGTATGGCTAATCGTTCTGGGAACGGTTGAGAGGATGTGGTTGCTTGATTATGAGTTTGTTTCTTATTTACATCCTCTTGTTGTGACTGATGTTCTCTGGGTAACTGATCTTCAATATGAACTGTTTTATCTCCCTCAGTTTCAATTATACGTCCAGATCTTAACTGAAGGTCATTGCACTCCCTCAAGTCAGGTCCTGTTTCTGGTGATTCTATGATTTGAATAGATTGGACCTGTCTGTTATTTGGATTGGGATCGGGTTGGGCTGGGAGTTGCGGTCTCAGGTTAGACTAGGGATTTTGTTGTAAAGCTGGCAAAGTAGGTTGAGGGAGCGGAATAGTTCCAGCTGGGTGGTACATCGGTCTTTGCCAGCTTGTCTGCCAGGGTGAACTTTGTGAAGTAGAGGGAGTCCATTGTGAAGGATACGGGCCATTTTGCCAATATGGTGGAGTGTATGGGAAATTCGGCCAACCAGTTTGGCTTGTTTGATTCAGCCATGGATTTGAAGAAGGAAATGATTGTGGTGACCAGTTTGTAAATGGGGTTTGAGATTGATTTTGCCACATACCATATTGTTGGGCATTATATTGTGGGTTTTGAAAGAAAGAGGTTGGGTCCGGAAACATACCAGGTTGTCTCGGCTGCCACGGGCGGCGCTGGTTGATCGAATTCACCGACTCTGGTTCTTCTTCTGCTTCCTTATATACCGCTTTCAATCCCGGAAGTGAGGGGCAGCTCTCCGTAAGGTGATCTTTTGTACAGATGGCGCATGTTTGGACTTTATCCAGTGGACACTCCTTGTGGCTATGTTTTTTTCTGCATCGGGGGCAGAAGATTGCCAAATTCTGTTCTGCCTCCAGCTGCTTCTGTTTAGCCTGCACAATATCAAGTTGTGTAGTTAGTGTCCCCATAATATCAGGTTTAAAATTTTCTAATAAATTTCCAATTTCTGCACGTGTTACTCCTTCTGCTGATACTTTGTTATCTCTTGCAAACCGATCATATTCTGTCGGTTTTATTCTTGTGCTGCCTCTCGAACTCCTGACACACAAATCAATAATGTCAGAAAAACTCTCTTGATAAATATCCCCTTTGCTCATAATGTTTAATGTTTCAATCCATTGTTCCTTCACGCCCCTCATTAATGCAGTTTTTAACACATTATCAGGTAAGGGTAGCGATGCATAAGGAGATCTTTGTAAATTATACTGAAAACGTTCCACATACTCTTCTAGTGTTTCATTTGGTCTGGCTGACATTTGAAATATCTCGTCTTTTAATTCTCTAGACCTACAATAATCCTGGTATTTCTTTAAGAAGGATTCTTTCATTTGATCCCAATTGTTGATAACCCCACCACCTAGCCCCATAAACCATCTTAAAGCAGCCCCTTTCAATGTAGAGGGGAATAATTTCAATTTTTGGGGATCGGTGGTGTAATCGTACCCCCGACATAACACATCGAATTCGAATAGGAATGCATCTGGATCTTCTGATGTGAGTCCGTGAAATGTGGGGATATGCTGAAGAGGGATAGCTTTCATGGGTGCATTTGCTGCAGAATCCGCTATAAGATATTGTAATGTAGAGGTTTGAGTATTTGGCTGGTTTTGAGCGTTTGGTTGGTTTTGAGCCATGGAATCGAATATATGCCAATAACCTTCTGGGATATCTAGGAGGGTATTCCTAGGTTGAGTGGGAATGGTTTTGACAGGGATCTTTTTAACAACGCTTCCTTTATCTGGAATAATGGGAATACCAGGTGTCTGAGGAGATCGAATTCCTTCAACAATGATTGTCGCAACACTCCCCTTATCTGGGCTATCTAATGGCTGATTTGTTTCAATAGGGGATTTTGGTTCCTTCGTTTCCCCTGTTTCTCCTTCTCCCTCACAAAAGTTGCTAGAGTTCCCTTCCTGCAATAATTCTGGAGTGGAATTTTCAACTTCCTGAAAGTCCTGCTCCTCAGTTTGACTATGCACCTCAGCACAGGCTACAGATGGTGATCCTGTGGCCTGAAGGGAACTAGTAGGTGGTTTGGAAGTGTTTTTCTTGAAACCTACTGATGGCTGAGACTCTGTTTTCTTATAGATTTCATCTATGAAGGTCGTTCGGCCAAGGGTCACCGGCCCCTTAGCTTTTTCAGGTTTGGATGGGGGTTTGATATTCTTTTCCGGTTTTTTCTGCTTAGTCATGCACTCAAAAATAAGCTACCAACTTCTATTCAAACAAACAAAAACAAATCTGTTAGGAAAGCGGATAATGAGCAGGTCTTTTACATGCTCTGCACGTAAGTTCTTACCTTCCGTTTTTAGGATCCAACTCCTCCCTAGCAGGCTTGTACACCACTCTGAAAAAGGCAAATGGCTTCACTCTTTCCCCGGCAACAGCGCCAAAATGTAGAGCTATAAAAAGGGTCTCTTTCACCTCTAATTACCTCACATTAATATGTCAACCCGAGAGCGTTTTGTCATTACAAAGAGTGACTCAATCCGAGGCTCATTTGTCAGAGTAATTCTAGTAGTACAGTGCTTAAGAAATACAAGAGTAAACGGATGCTTAACTGAAATTAAATTACTTTAAAGAAATAAATCACACACTCAGAAAACTCAATAACTTATCAGTCAAGGGTTCGGCAATGATAACCCATCCCTTCAGAAACTGATGGACAAGGAACTAGAGCATAGATCACGAGCCTGGGAGCTAGACAGTGACTGCTACTGCTCACTACAGCCTTAGATCATCTCTCACAACAAACCAACAAATGCAGATAAATAGAACAGCAAAGTAAATAAAGGATTGAACCACAATTCTGAAATGGAACAGCAACTCTAAAATGGAACAGCAATTGAATAACTAAGTCCCGCGGGTTATAACCAAACTCAATCTATACACTCTTTGCAATCAAAGAACATTCTGTCACTCTAAAGGCGATTTACACAGATCACACTAATGGAACAGCAATAACAATGAATGAATTATAGAACAGTACTGATAAATTAGGAACGCACACCATACGAACGTTTTAGTATAACAGCTCTGTAATATAATAGTAAGAATGTGCGATTAACTCTTGAAAGGATAAATAACTTGATACAGAGTCAACATACAATTCTATCTGTAGAAACTTCAATGATTCAAACTCGAACAGAGCATATCATATGAACTTGTAAAGCATATCAAATGATCAAATAACAAGAATACACAAACCACACAGAAGTGAAGCTGTAATGGTACAGAAGCAAGTGTCCTTTGGGGCCGGGCCCTTAGCCTCCAAGGATACACCGCTTTAAGTTAATGCAGACGCGAAGATGGAATAATCACCAAGCCTTTATTAATGCATCGATCAAAAATACATCGAACCAGTCTTCAACAAAACTTAATAACCAAAGCTGATGTCTTACAGAAGATTACATAAAAATGTATCCTATCTCTCTCTTATCTATCTTAAACTAACAGTGCTGTCTCTTTTTATAAAGACGACGGCGGAGATGTCCAAGCAACTAGATAAATAAAGCAGCGATCCCTCAGGATCTTCGATCCTGAGGGATTCGCCAAACTGTTAACTCTTCATCCTATCTTTTCTTTTGCGCTGAGCTGGTGTCCTCTCCTTCTTTTCCGAGCCGATTTGCTTTGATCTGTTTCTCTTTGTTTGCGTTCGGTTCTCGTCCAGAGAGACAGCAGTTATCTCCACTTTTTCCTTTCCTTTGGAGCGGCAACTCTTCGTTTTCTCCTTTTCCTGTATGGAAAATTATCATTATCAGTGGCTAAGTTATGCACATCAATTCTCACATGTTTTGTTATAGTTCCTTATTACTTTCCAAATTCATGATACAAAAGGTTCACAAATTCTATTAAAAAGTCATTGAAGTAATCATCAAAATCATACCTTTTTAGTACTCCACAGCAGGTAGGGCAGTAATATACCACTCACTTCTGATTTGTTCACTTGGTTTGGAGGTCGTAGGGATTTTATTCAAAAGTTTATTGAAACGAGCATTAAATTCTTTAATTGGTTCCCTATGCTCTATCCTAAGATTGGAGAGATCATTTATTAGTGTAGCTAAAGATCTGTCATCTCCATATTTAGTGAGAAACTGTTCTTGGCAAATGTTCCAACTGGTAATAGAATCAGAAGGCAGGGAAAAATACCAGGATCCTGCTGATCCTTGCAACGTATAAGGGAAAAGCCTAACAACGACATCTTGCTCTGTTACTCCCTTCAAATTAACTGCTAACATGAAGTTATTGATATGTTTCTCAGCTTGGGTTCCATTTTCTGGATTAAACTTGGGTAGCCATTTTTCAGGAGCATCTGGTAATGCATGTAATGGTGCGGGCATGTTGACTACACCAGGTCTGGTCCATGGATCTGCCATTGTAATACCAGTGGTGGATGATACTGTTGTTGAGATTCCAGATGTCTGGGAAGAAATTGATGTTAGGGAGTGAGCAGGTTGAGATGTTGAAGTTCCAAATTCCTGGTGAACAACAATATGAAATGAGGGAGTGGATGGTTGACTTCGCACTGGAGAGGATGAGATGGAGGATGTGGATGAAAGTGCTTCACTGTCAGAATCTTCAGTGTTTTTCTTTGCCCTTTTCCTTTTAGGTAAAGGGAATTCAGTAGGTTCAATACCGAGCTTCCCACTCTGAAGTCTAGTGAGAGGGTGAGGTAGATTGAATTGCGAAGTCTCACTACTTTGAGATAGCTCAGATTTCTGTGGTGAAATCGAGAAACTCTGAAGTTTATGGATGAGACACTGAACTTCAGGAGATTCAAGACTTAATTGTTCTGGAGTATGGTGGGTTTGAGCAGTGATAGTGGATACCTCTTCTTCTTGCTTGGATGTTGGAGAACCAGCATGCAATTGGGAAGTAGGAGGTGATGCGGAGGGAGAATTACTCTTAGAATGGTTTGCAGATTTGGGTTTGCTTGCCATTCACAGTTGATGGCCCTCCTTCTAGCGCCAAAAATGTTGAGGCCTCGAAAATCGCTGCAACAACATTGGGGGATAACCACCCGGTCCGGACCTTAATACAGCTCCTTTTCCGTTTGGGATGGTGGCTCCGACTGGATATAATGGGACCAGTTTCCCAATAAAGAATAGAAATGGGTGAATGAATGATAATAAGTGATAATGAATATAGTATTTAATCTATAAACAACAAATATAAAAGACTATTATATCCCGGGAAGTTTCTATTCTTAAGTGTAACGTTTGATGATCTATGCTTATCAAATAGGCATATAGATGACACTATTTAATAGACAAAGATATTTATTTAAATAATAATTACTTCATTCAATTAGTTGAATGAAGTAATTGATAAAACATTGTTACGCTTATCTCAATTTATATCATTGACATATATATGATTGAAAGAAAAGCATACTATAAACATCCAATAGTGGAAGGAATACAGAAATACTGTTAAAACACATACATATATTCAATAATAGCAAAAGTAATCAAACAACAATTTATATAAAAAGGAATGGATTAAGACATAGATAATAGTACCATATGAGCTGCAAGTCATTCCCCAATATCAATCGCTATTTGAGATTCTTCTTTCAACGCAAAAATACTTTCACACAAAGACAGTAGTGCACATTTGCATAAAAGCTTCCTTGTCAAAATTAGAATAATTGGTCCAGTTTTATAAAAGAATACGCCTGAAGTACAGTAGTGTAACTTCAGGTTTTAAGTCATATACAAAACTTTTACGACCCTTTCTAAATGCATGAAAGGGTCTATAAATACTAATTCTATTTAAATATCTATGAAACTGAAAAATCCTACTTAATTGGTATCATACAATCTTGAATATCTCCTTCATGGAAATCTGGCAGTCGGCGGCATGAATCATCACTTAGGTTGTTCATCTCTAGTTCTGAGCTGGCAGATTGCAAGCATCGGCTCCACTTCTGGTGGTCGGTTAAGGCGAGAATTGATTTGGGCATCATAGGTGGCATCCTGCATTTCGGGAATGATGCATCCGATTGCATCTGAGAGGCATTTGAGAGCAGCTCTCTGGCTGTAAGGTTTAATCAAGAACATCCAATAGGTGTCCCATGTCAAACTGTTAATTCCTGCGATTAATCTGCCAGTTTTCTCCAGCTCTGGGTAACATGACTGTTCCAATGTTTTAGCTGATGTTAATTTACCTGGGGTACATTGGGAAATCATGTTAGATAAGTAGAGAGTGTCATTAATCACTTCAACCAAATTACTTGTGGTTAATTTGCATCTGGAAACTGCCCTCTCTGCTTTCATTAACTGGGATTGTCATTCCATAAATAATATTTCTTTATGTGATTCTAGGATTTTTGGCAATTTAGCCGACTGTCCTTCCTCAGTACCTTGCCACTCAATATAATTGGTCAATATCTCATCGGCCTGCTCAAAGTCTGTTCTAGCATCAGCTGATTTATCACTTAGAGATATTGTTAAGTCACATAAAGGTTCTGCCTGGGCGATTTGCTGACATAACAGCTTCATCTGTGTTATCAATGCTTTGTTTATTTGTACTGCTTCTGCCTTGAATTCAGCTACCTGTGGAAGATTCTTTGTTTTCTCAAGCTGAGCTGATAGTTGAGCAATCTGCTCATCTTTTATCTTCAGCATTTGTTCATTTGATGTCTTGAGTTGTGCCAATGCCTCTGATAACTCTTTTTGCTTCTGGACTGCACTCTGATCAATCCTCTGCCTTTCTTCCTGCAATTGTTGAGTTAATTGATTATTGGTTTGCTGTTGTGTTAACAATTGCAGTTCTGCCTGCTCTGCCTTCTGTCGTGCTTCTGATAGTTGCGCTTGTAATGAGAGAATATCTTGGTCTTTTGTTTTTAATAGAAGACTTACCTCCGATGCCTTATCTATTGTTGCTGTTGAATAGGCTCCAGCAAATTGTGATAGTTTTGTTAGGTCCTCAGAGGGGTCAAATTCCTCCTTCCAAACTACATTGCCCGTCACTGTTAATTCTGGGAACAGGGAAGGCTGATCAGTCCTTTTCCTCTTCCTTTGTCGTTTTACCACAGCTTTGTGTTTCGGGCTATAGAAGACATCTAAGGGGGGAATTTCTTCTATCTGCAAAATAACTTGATCGGAGGGGTCCTTTGGGATTATCTCTACTCCTTTAGAACTGGGTAGGCCGCTGGTTTCACCTGGAACCTGTTTTGAAATGTTCTCCTGTGTGTCTGCTACTCTTGATGTTTGAGCTTCCTTTGAACCTTCAGGATTGTTGATAATTGAATCGAATTGCTGCCATTCCTGGAGCAATTCGGGATCAATTTGAGTATCTTGATTTACCTTTATGGTGCTCTGTTCCTGTTCTCTCGTCTGGGTTTCCTCTTGCACTTTCTCCTGTTCATTTTTTATAACCAGAGGTTCCTTAGTATGTCGTTGTTCAGGCTCGCTTGATCCTGCTGCTGGGCTTGTTGCTAACAGATCTAGGGGCAGAGTTTGCAACCTCTGTGCTCTAAGTCTGTTGAATTCAACTAACCCTTCATCTTGATACTTCATTCTGGCCGACGATCTAACTTGGGACATTGACTCGGCTATGGAGAACAGGTCATCAAACATATCTTCTTTATGATCAAACTTTGCCAATTTGGCCTGTTCAAGGGCATTATAGGCAACTTTGTCGGGATCAAAATGCCTATTAGGGAGAGTTGATAGAGTTAATGATTTCATCTTTATAGCTTCTTTCTCTGCATGTTTGAGATCATTCAAGGTGTAGACACCACATCTAAGAGGAAAAGAGGGCCAGACCTGCTTCTTATTTCTCTTTAGAGTTTGTGTAACACCCTCGGAAATAATCTGATAGGCTATCTCCCTTGCCAGCAGTTTATCAGGTATGTACAGAGGAAGAACATGAGGCTTGGCTTGGCTACCAAAAATTCTTATATAAGTAAATTTTTCCTCAGCAAACCATCTCCCTAAGCCAGTTAAATCAATCCCTGCTTGGTAGGAAATATTGGGAGCAGGTTTATCAAAAATAGAGTAATGAATGGGTAACATGAAGCCATTGCAGATTTGGTATAAATGGTGCCTATGGGAGGTTTTCCACAATTTCTGATAGTATATGTGAATGGGCATGGGATCTTTTGGAGTCCACCTCCAGCCGAGCACGGGTAATTCAGAATTAAAACACAGGGTGTCCAGGATATAAGCACTGTAGTAGAATGGGGAAATAAACCTTTCAGAAATGCGGGTCTTGCCTCTGAAATCAAGAACCGCGGTGGCTAATTTGTCAGACAGTATAGTTCCCCAATCCATAATTTCACTATTACACGCTGCCTCCATTAAAGGAACCATTTCTATAGTGAAATTAGAGGAGTCATGCAAACCCCATAATCTACACATCATGATCCCAGCATAACAGTAAGGAGAACATAGAGAATCAACAGAATACATACCAGAAGATTTATGCTTGTGTTTTGCCGGATTCTGCCTCCAATTCCGAATGGGTTCGGATTCGGTTTCGTTCTCATTTCGGAATTTCTCCAGAAATGCCTTGTTGTACTTCTTCTCAGGCTCAGGCAAATGATACATCTGCCTCAAATCATTAGCTTGAAATGAACCGAAGACTCTCCCATCTCTGGTGCAGAAGGTTCTGTCTGTGATTGGGAGTTCCTCAATTGCCCACCTTACTACATCCGTGTATGGGAGAATTTGTTCCTGAGCTGCTATCCGATGGAGGAAAGAGTCAGCTAGGTCCTTTAAAGTACCTTCAGATTTTTGAGTGGTATCGACTGTGGCTTCTACTGTTGTCGCTTCAGGTTCTTCAGCTTCTATCAAATTATAGGTACTTTGCCAAGAAGTTTTGCCAAGACCAGAACATGTAGTATCAGATATCAATCCTTTCTTTTTATTTCACTGATCAGCGATGGCTTGTTCTATGGCTGGCGAAGCGGAAGCGTTTGCAGTTTTCTTGGACTTCTTCCCCATTTTGCTTGCATCTATCAGCTTAGAAGAATTCTGCACAGGAGTAAAAATGAGCGTAACACAGAGAATTGACAGTAAAAACCAAATACGGGGGAAATATATTGCGTGATGAGGATTTAACTTAATGTTGCCATGGATTCAATCCGTAAAAAGATTTAGACTTAATATTTCATTAAATGGCCGCAAAAACCCGTCAATCATTTAAATATCCATCACGTCGTTTATTGGTGAAATGATTTGTTTAAGCGTGCCTTGGCCGTTTTGGCGGTTGAGCGCAGGTGAATCTTCATTATAAAGATAAGGCTTTTAATACGAATTAATCGTAATATCCCCGTTTTAACAACTTTTTCGAAGTTCGTGTTTTGGCTTTATCGCATCGCATCGGGTCGAAAAGGCGCTTTTCTTGTACTGGCCTCTCTTGGAATCATCGTTGGCCGATAGCGATATCGCATCGCATCGGGAGCATTTAATCTGTTATATCGCATGGTATATCGCCGAGCGCTTAAAGGCATGCATGGTATATCGCTTCGGAGCAAACCAAAAGTACCCTACGTTATGTCTCCTTTGTCATTGCGATATGCGATCTTGCGATCGCTTTATCGCAATGATAAAAGATTTAATTATTTATATCCCAAGGCTTTTATTGGTTTGTAAAAAGGTTTTTTGTAATGTTTTATTTCACTTTCGGACCCTTTTGCATAATACAAAATTGATACCAATTAAAAAAATAAAAGGGACCCATTTCATATTGTAATGTTGTGAATAAAAATTATATGAAATGGGGGGGTTGTTGTAGAGGACAACAAGGCCATGAGGAGGATTTTAATAAGTTTTCAAATCAAATTTTTTCATCATCAAACATATTTGAGGACATTTCTTCTTCAAAACTCTGTTTTGAATAAGAAATTGTCGCATTCATCTTTGTAATAATCATGTATTTTTCCGTCATGAATATTTCAAAGCAGGCTCTAGTTTTCCTTTGCCAAACATCAACGCCGACATCCCTGCAAAAATCAACTAATTTCATCAGTTAAAGCTCAGAAATTTAATGAAAAGCAAAAGACAGAGTTCATTAAATGACAAAGCGCCAAAATAAAAAGAACATTACAAAATGGGTTTTTGGAGAAGTAAAAATCAAAGCCACCTCTTGCAAGATATTTCTCAAATCTATTTATACCATTTGCATCAAGAAATATTCACAAAATCTCATAAAAAAATCGTGTTTTGAAAGTTGGAGAGCAAACAGTGTTTGAGTGAAGGCCGACTGTGTGTGAGAATAGTAGCGCGGCGCATAGGAAAGAGGCGTGGCGCATTGGGCCAAAAGTGACGGTGAAAATTTCCAAAGGCGCGGTGCACCCAAAGGCCGCGGCGCATTGGGTCTGCGCGCGGCGCATAGAGCCCTAAGGCCGAAAATCAATTCCGCCCGATGAAAATTCGATTTGGTTCAGTGCTATCTTCTCCAAGTAAGTTTGTCCAAGCTCGTTCAATGATTTTAAGCTGTGGTGCTATGGTTTAAAAGCAAAGAGATTAGTGTTTGAATGGTGCAAGGATAAGCCCTATACCTCTATTGCAGTCTTCTCCCAAGGGTTTAAAAGGAGGGGGTTCAAAACGTGAATTTTGGTGCTTAAACTCTTATTTCATTGATATGTATGCTCTTGCCATTTACTATCATTGTTGTCACTGCTAGTTTTGTCACATTATAACACAGTCCCATTGTTATACCACTATTTCATATCCCTTTACCTTTTGTCCCATGTTTTAAATTCCCAAATCCTATTGTTTCCCACCATTTCAGAGCATTGATAAAATCCTGATTACCAAAGATTCAAGGACTGTTTCAATATCCTTGATTTCACTTTAACTCAAGTATACTTTGTCATTGCATTTATACATATCCCTCAAAACTACAAGTCCCATCACTATCACCCAATCCCATATCATTTGTAAAGGTGTCTAAACTCAAATTTTTCCAAAGCAGTGAGTAAATGTCTGTCCATTCCAAAGTCAGGTGACAGTCCATTGTATTCACTTTGACACTTCCTTGCAGCCTCTCATTTCATGTGACACATTTGGGCATTGAAACAAATACACCAATTGCTCATTTTCTAATCAACCAAGCACACAGTTGACAAACACATTTCAGCACCATGTCAGAGACATATTCACCATATGAGCAGGGGTATGAGCAGGACAGTGATTCATCTACCGAGCTTAATGTGCCAAGGAGATCTCACAAAAGTGGCAGGCATGTCAGGGAAGAACCCATTTCTTTGACACAATTGCAGGCTTGCCCGCTTGCAATGGATTGTTTTCAGCGTCATTTATGTTTCCAGTATTGTGAGATGATTGCCCAAACTCAGCATCATCATGAGTTAGCTCGCCTATTTGTCCTACATTTGCATAATGGTCGTGTAAAACTTGCTGGAGTGAATTTCACTTTGTCACCAGAGACTATTTCTGAGGCGACCGGGATACCAAACATCGGTGAAGAGTGGAATAAGCGACAGCAGTTGGATAGGGCATATTATGAGCCTTACATCAGACCCGGATATCTGAGGCAGCTGAGCAGGGTATTTCCATTCCGGTTTCTAAAGGATGAGTACGCACCATTGATGAAACTTATCATTAGGTACTTCAGTTGTGAAGGGTGCTTTTCACACTTGTATGCATATCACATCCGGCTGTTGATTAATCTGAAAATGGAAGGTACTTGAAAAGGGTGCAAGGTATCCATTTTCATTTATGTAAATGAGTGCAAAAATACTCCAAGTTTAAATCTGAAAATGTGAGAACTTCATATTTCTAATACAGAGATAGACTATAGGGGCAAAATTTGTGGATATTTCTAACAAGAAGGATGAATCAGAATACAGCCTCTGGAACTACTTTAAAAATAAGAAATCGCTTACTAAGAATTTAATTAAAATGATCTTGCTTTAAACTTGATGTTATGCGGAAATTTAGCTTGCAAATGGTGTATGTCTTTTCATTGTTTATGTATCTTAAGTGTAATTGTTTTTGCTGAAACTTAACATGGGTATCAGAAACAATATTCAGCAATATAATATCAAAACACAATAGCAATATGATATAGGAGTTCACCCCAACTCTTGGGCTACATCTCCTGGATCAAGCCTCCCAAAATGGGCTTGTCCTCTTGTATTAAAAGCTCTCAAATGCAGTACAATATTATAAGTGTCTCAATTGACAAATATAAATATATAAACTAATTCAGAAGGCAGGAAAAAACTAAGAATTCCTTTTCAAATTCACTAAACAGTGAAATATTACCATCAACAGTGATTCCTTCATCAATGTCCTGTTGGTGCTTTGAACGTCTCTGCAACTTTTCGGGCTGTAGAAGTCCTCAAATGCCTCTGAAACCTCTTCCAATGGATTCATAAGGTTGAAATTATCTGAAATAGAGCTTTGGTTCACCTCAAACTGATAACCACAACTCAACCAAACTCAAAACCCAAAATGGCCCTATTGGCTCAAAAAGCTTCTCCGAAGCTAAACAGGCTGAAAATGAGCTCCAATGGCTCTGAAACCTGCGCCATTGAGTCCAAAAGGCTGAGAAAATACAAAATTAAAAAAAAAAAATTGTTCCAAAAGGTTGATTAATGAGAAATTTATGACCAAAACAACTTTGCCCCAATTTCCTCCACTAAATGTGGGGCAACTGCCAGTTAATTCCACTAAAAGTGGAAGTCCGCCTAAATTTGGGAGCGCCTTCAAAATCTCCACCATATTAAATTTGGGAGCACCTTCAAAATGGCCATGTACTTGTGCCAAATCCTGACCAAGTTTTCTCACCATACCAATCTTCCAGAATGAAACCAACAATGACACTTGCTGAACTTTGTGCCCTCTTTTCTTGCATTTTACTTTCAACTCATGGAATGTTATATTGCTTTTCACGACACTTCGTTCTTTGCCATGCAAGCAGCCACTACCAAAAGCATCTTGTGCAACATACGACATCAACAACAAGTTGACAATGGCTTCACTGTCCAATTGACACACACAATTTATAACAAGTGTACTACAATGCATTTAAGTCGATAAAAATGTATGACACAATTGACACAAGTCGATAAACAACAAGATACATCTTGACAAACATATGTGTATGTATCATGTACAATGAACTATAGACAGTTCGCTGATTACACATACAACCTCTATGTACATGTGCAACTTCAACTCTTCTTTTCAAATACCAACAAGTACATCATCCCAAAAACATGTGGGTGATTAAGAGCTGAACCAAAAGACATTTCTGCAACATAGATGAGTATCATACTCATATTTTACACCTCCATGGCGAAATTTTGCAACAACAAAGAAATTCCTTCAATTGAAACTACTTTTACATGCAATCTTGCATCAAATTTTCAACTGAAATACATGCATACCAAACTGAAATTTGCATGTACAAAATGAGTATGACTTACTGCATTAAGAAGTTAATCCACTTCCTACCAAGCCAACTCCATGGCATCTTTTGTTGCAACCGCAATTCTTCATGTGAATCTTTCATTTCCACATTGATAATGGACTCCATACATCCACTTACGCCAAGCTTTTTGTCATCTAGCTACATGTGCTTTAGACGATTTGTTGGATGCAAGGACCAACAATGAGAGACATCATGTCCCTTCCTTTGACAAAATGTGCAACTCTTAAGCACTTTCTGAGAAAGTTCTCTTTGCCTATTCTGCTTCCTATGTGCTTTCTTTTTCAACCAGCATCTTGAAGCAACATGGTTAACTCCACCACAAAATGTGCAACAAAATTTTCTTTCATTTGAACAAGAAAAATGATCATTCTTTGCTGAAACATAATCAAATTGATCATGTGAATGATTATACATATTTTGCTGCAATGATGGCTTAAAAAAATGGTAAGGAAGATTACCATCATGACATTGATGTAATTGAGAACTTGGGAGAAATTTTCTCTTCAAATTTGCATCACATTCTTGAATGCATGTGCTCAAAGCTTCGCCATTAAGTTGCTCATAGCCAAGACCAATATTCTTGGGACGCTCCACAACACAAATAGGCTCAACAATGCCTTGTGCATGCTTGCCCAAACCTTTGCCTTCTTGATAGCCCATTTTCAACATCAATTTGGACCCAATACCCCTTGTATGCCTTTCAAAAGAACCAACACAATTTTCAATAGAGGAAACTGAAGACAAATCAGAATGATTTACCTCATGATTTACATCCTGAAGATGAGGTATTTTCTTGGACAAAGCTTCTTGAGCTTGAAGAAGTTGCAACTCCATATCATGCAGTCTTTGAAGAATGGCTTCTTTCTCTTCCTGCATAGTTAGCAATTGTGCACGAAGCTTAATGCTTTCTCTTTGATCCTCAATGAGAATCTGCACCATGTCCTTCACCTTAAAGAACTCATTCTTCATGTCATCATTGAAGAATCTCATGAAGGAGGAAACTTCACTTGTTGAAGAAGTTGACATTATGTAAATGTTAAAACAATCAAAAGAAACTTCCAAAGAAAGTCCTCAAAGCTTTCCAACGAATGACAAGCTTTTAACCAAATGTCAGTAAATACCCCTTCTTAATCAAGCAGCCATAAAACAGTTAGATTGACTGTTTTAACACCTTTTGCACAATAAAAAATGCTCAACCCAAGCACAACCACGCTTAACCTAAGCTCTGATACCATCTGATCTAAAAATAGAAGGTACTTGAAAAGGGTGCAAGGTATCCATTTTCATTTATGTAAATGAGTGCAAAAATACTCCAAGTTTAAATCTGAAAATGTGAGAACTTCATATTTCTAATACAGAGATAGACTATAGGGGCATTTACTGGATATTTCACCTTTCAAAGAAAGGATGAATCCAGAGGCTACCCGGCCCTCTTACAGACTCTGCCTAAAGAAATAAAGAAGTAAACACTCAGATTTAATTAAAATGATCTTGCTTTAAACTTGATGTTATGCGGAAATTTAGCTTGCAAATGGTGTATGTCTTTTCATTGTTTATGTATCTTAAGTGTAATTGTTTTTGCTGAAACTTAACATGGGTATCAGAAACAATATTCAGCAATATAATATCAAAACACAATAGCAATATGATATAGGAGTTCACCCCAACTCTTGGGCTACATCTCCTGGATCAAGCCTCCCAAAATGGGCTTGTCCTCTTGTATTAAAAGCTCTCAAATGCAGTACAATATTATAAGTGTCTCAATTGACAAATATAAATATATAAACTAATTCAGAAGGCAGGAAAAAACTAAGAATTCCTTTTCAAATTCACTAAACAGTGAAATATTACCATCAACAGTGATTCCTTCATCAATGTCCTGTTGGTGCTTTGAACGTCTCTGCAACTTTTCGGGCTGTAGAAGTCCTCAAATGCCTCTGAAACCTCTTCCAATGGATTCATAAGGTTGAAATTATCTGAAATAGAGCTTTGGTTCACCTCAAACTGATAACCACAACTCAACCAAACTCAAAACCCAAAATGGCCCTATTGGCTCAAAAAGCTTCTCCGAAGCTAAACAGGCTGAAAATGAGCTCCAATGGCTCTGAAACCTGCGCCATTGAGTCCAAAAGGCTGAGAAAATACAAAATTAAAAAAAAAAAATTGTTCCAAAAGGTTGATTAATGAGAAATTTATGACCAAAACAACTTTTCCCCAATTTCCTCCATTAAATGTGGGGCAACTGCCAGTTAACTCCACTAAAAGTGGAAGTCCGCCTAAATTTGGGAGCGCCTCCAAAATCTCCGCCATATTAAACTCCACTTAACTGAAGCTTAATTAAATATTAAACTTGATATTAGGCTCCTTAAGCGCTCTTAACATTAAGCTCCCACACTGGTCATATGATGAGGTTCCATGGGAGGAGAGTTGGCCCCTCCGTGCTCCGCTGGACCCACTCCACTAAAAGTGCAATAACTTCTTCATACTTTGTCCATTTTTCAAACCATTTGCGGCACCAGAATCAGGAAGATGAGACCTATGCAACCATATTGGTTTCAACCAATTTTGAACACTTTCATTTTTTAGCCTTTTTCCATGGCTTGGACTTGAGCTCCTGATCATTGATGCATTTCAGAAGAGTGTGGTTGATGAGCATTCCATATTTCATGTACCGTAACATAGAGTGGATGATGGTCCTTGTACGGAAGAAGACACCAGCGTAGCAGCATAACAGTATCTATCATTATGCGTTCATCAAAATCATTGTAATGCATCAGCTTGGATTACAGGGCATTTTGTGGGCTGAGTTCATTTCCCGTGATTTATTTGCAGTGCCACAGCCTCCCGAGGTTGTTCATGATGAGGGAGAGCCTTCACACTAGTTTGATGTTCCCGAGTTTGAGCCTATCAGTGCTCCGGTGTGTGTGACATATCAGAGAGGCCATCGAGCCTTATTTGCAGCATCACGATGAGTACTATCTCCACCCGGGGTGGAAGGGGTCTTGTTGACTTCATCAGCAGCGCGAGTACTATCTCCACATGGCGTGGAAGGGGTATCGCTTTCGACATCAGCACAGGTACAGGTTCAGGACAAAGTCAAGAGGCCTATACACGATGAGGGCCCTTCAGGAGGACAAGACACTGATTTTATACTCATCGATGTTGATGCGAGCTCTCCTAGCTCAAAGCTCAAAGAGATCATCTAGGAACAAAACGCTGAGATTGATACTTTGACCGTGAAATTTCAGAGATCTCAGTGGGTTATACATTATTTGGAGCAGCGCAATAAACAACTGGAGGATCAGCACACACTTTTAGAGCTGCGGCAAATCCGTGAAGACCGTGCATTGGCCCGGAAGAGACCAGGTGACATGACACCGGTTGAGCGAGAGACCTGTCTCACGCATGTCAATATTCATCTGGAGAAGCTCTTGGTGAAGGCCAATAGGGACAAAGACATGCTCAGACATATGAAAAACCACTATTGGGCCCACACACACGTTTCCAGAGCGAAAATGAAGATCTTGAAGGCGAGGTTGAGAAAAGCGCTAAAGCGTCGGAAAAGGCCAGATCCACTCCGAATCTTGGCCGAAGCTTCCTTGGCTGAGCATGAGACATAATGGGATACCTTCACTCCAAATTTCAGCAAATTTGGAGAATATTTTGTCATTTTTGAAAATTTTGGTTGCAAAACAGGTTTTTCCGCTCGACGCGTCGCGCCACCTGACGCGCGCTTACGTTTGGGACATCTTCTAGAGGAAAGCTTTAAATTTTTGGATTTTTCATGATATATTATGTATTTTTAGGAATGGCCGAAGCATTTCATCACATTATGGGCTGCCTAAAGGGCCAAAAACACCATGAAAATCACCTTTCTGCCACCTTTTGCACCAGCAGGAAGTAGTCTTGGGAGAATGAAGTTTTTGAAGTGAAAATGAGCTCCAAATTGAAAAATTCCACTTGGGTTCGATAGCAGACATCCAGGGCTTTCCAACGAGATATCATGAGTTCAATTTGGACTTCAGGAAGTGCTCCAAAAGCATGTCCAAAGTAGTGTGGCGCATAGAGCTTTGGAGCGCGGCGCATAGAGGAATTCAGCCTATTTTTCACCTTCCAGCTCAGAAATTCGGCCAGTATTGACTAGTTTCACCTCTTGATGTAATTATTGATCTAGCTTGATGTAATTTGGTAACCATGATGTAATTTTGGCATGGATTTACTTGTTCTAGATGATTCATTCACCTAAAAGTGAAAATCAAGTGAATGGATCAGTTTCCTAGCATATAAAGGCAAGTTGTTTGGCTGCCTAGATTTTAGCTCCATGTTTAGAATTGGTTAAAACTGCTCCTAAAAGGATGAGCTCGACCCCTAATGGCATGGGAAGGGGTTAGGATGGTCTATATATTGTATTTTCTGAGACATTTTCAGGGTTGGATACTTGGGAAAAGTTTGGCACCTCATTGTACATACATTTTCAGTTTTTGGCAAAGGAAAGACCAGAGTTTTGTAGCACTTGTTGGGATCCTTGTGGCTTCTGAGTTTTGATGATGTTTCTTCTCATGTTATTTTAAGTTTCATTAATGTTATATGTATGCCATCCTTCTCTATGCTTTTGAATTAAACAAATGAGTATTCGAGGTAGAATTCATTGATTTGCTGGTGCTCTGCCTTAGACTTTTGTTTAGTTTTATATGTTTTCGTCAGTTTGAAGAGGATCCTTGTACTCTCTTTCCCTCTTCAGCTCCTCAGCAGTATTTTCCATCCATTCATTCGATCTTAGACATCAAATCCATTTGCCTACCCTGCCCCAACTTGAATTCTGCAAGATTTGGCCTCATCCCCAAGCCCAAAAATTGTTTTTCCCTTTTTTCAACAAAAACCCCTAAAAATCAAGATCAAACCCTCCTATTTGTTTATCTAGACTAAGATCAGTTGTTGTTATCGTCATCTCAAGCCCTTTGAATATTTTGATTGAGATTGACCCGGAGAGAGCCCTCTCCTATCCTCGTAGGGCTAGCTACGAGGCTGAGCGTGGTTTGGTATTGTCCTTCTTCTGCCTTATTTCAGCTTGAGGTGGATTTGGGAACTAACAGCAAGCAAAAACATGGAATTATGCATGAAAACTAGGAAACAAAATCGAGAGAGAGACATTATACCATTCTACCAAGTCATGGAATCCAACAACAATCCTCTTTCATCATCCAAGAACATCCAAGAAATTGTTGTGTAACCATCTCCAAAAATAGAAGAAAAAGATATCAACGCCTTAGAAATAAGCCACTTTGAGGGGGAAACCTCCAATACATTACATAAATGAACAATTCTTGGATTATACAGATGAACAAAACCTCCTTCTATATATAGGAGTCCATGGGGCCACAATATAATCCTAGTGGGGCCACAATGTAATCCTAGCCGACCTAACAATAATAATGTAAGGGCACAATAATAACAATATGGGGGTTACACGGGTACAATAATAACAATAAGGGGGGCTACACTAACATAAGAAGGGGCTACACTATTAATATAGGGACTTAACATGCCCCTCTCCTTCAAACAAGTGTTGTCCTCAACGCTTGATTATTTCTTGATGCTTCTGTATAAAATTCTCATCCTCCCATGTGAAATATTCTACAGGAAAGTTCTTCCACTTGCTAAGATACTCTGAAATTGATCGTACTTGTCGATTTCTTGTTTCTATGACTGCTTCATAACTTCTTTTGATGTCATGTTGATCTTCTTGTTGTTTCATTAGATTCTGCACCAAAGTTGGGTTATCCTTTGAGAGTTGGAGAACTTGTTGTTGATGCTCGATGTGATATTCCATTAATTTATCATCCATATTTGCTATTATTTGATCCTTAAAACCATCCAACTTAGCCTGCATTTCTGCTTTTAAACCATCTATTTCATCTTCAATTGCTCTTCGTAAGATTGAAACTTGTTGCACTTAGTACCGTAATTTTGATATCTCATACTGCAATTCTTCCACTTCATGCATCATAGTATAGATTTCTGAGGGCTTGATGGGTGTTGAATTATTTTTAGGAGGAATTTCAGAACGAAATACTAAAATATATGCTCAATAGGCCCTTAGAATCACTTCAAACTGATTTTTCAAACAAGGTTTATGCAATTCGGGAAAAACAATACACAATTTTTACTTGCTTTTGAGGAGCTCGATATTGGAATTGGATTATCTCTATGATTGCAACTCTTAAATATCTGAAATTCAGCAATGAAACAACCCTCTGAATTATCTTTTTAATGCCACAGGTTTGACCTGATTTGGATTCTCCAAGACAAAGTTGTGTCCAATCTCCCACAATGACCTAATTTTGGACTGGTTCAGTAGAGCAAACTTGTAGGACTTGCCACATGTCACTGTTTCGTCCTTTGTCTTTGAAATTGATAGCCAAGAAACTACAGTCCGTGTAATTGTGACCACTTTTAACGGCACTCAAATCCACTGCCCAGAGAGAGAGTTATTGAACTTTTCCCACGATCACCTCTTTGAGATGAAATTCAGGAGCCTGAAAAAGCACTACATTCCACAGATCATATTTCCAAAAATATTACGAACCAAGCTCTGAAATGTTTTGACAAATTTCCTCAGGATTTTAGCTTCGCCCCATATGAATTTCAGATTCTGAACCTTCGTAGAAAATAATTTATAGCGAAAATTCCACGATGACCTGTTTAGGAGTCTGAAAAAAAGACCTAACTTCCACAGATGATATCTCCAAAAATGTTGTGAATGAAGCTCTAAAATTTTTAGGTAAACTTCCTCAGGATTTTGGCTTCATACCCTAAAAATTTCAGCTTCTGAAACTTCGTAGAAAAAAATTTATAGCGAAAATGCCACGATGACATGTTTGGAGCAGCGAAACCCTAGAATCCAAAGCTCTGATACCAAATGTTGTGTAACCAGCTCCAAAAATAGAAGAAAAAGATATCAACACCTTAGAAATAAGCCACTTCGAGGGGGAAACCTCCAATACATTACATAAATGAACAATTCTTGGATTATACAAATGAACAAAACCTCCTTCTATATATAGGAGTCCATGGGGCCACAATATAATCCTAGTGGGGCCACAATGTAATCCTATCCGACCTAACAATAATAATGTAAGGGCACAATAATAACAATATGGCGCTTACAGGGGTACAATAATAACAATAAGGGGGGCTACACTAACATAATAAGGGGCTACACTATTAATATAGGGACTTAACAGAAACTATCCAAAAGCATGAGACAATTATTTCTTCCAAAGCTTATATGACCATATATTGCTTCTATTCATCAAGTTCAGCCTTGTTTACAATGAAAGCCTTTGGAATATATAGGCCAAAGTGAGGAAAACCTCTTAGTTCAACTTGCAATCTCATTGGCCTATCTAAAATATCTGATTTTGTCCTTGAGGCTTTGCAAAGCCAAAGGCACAAAATATCTAATAAAATATCTAAAAAATGCTAAAAAAGGGAAATATATTGACTTTTCATAACTTATCATGTACAAAAATAGCTAAACGCACATGAAGAAAAGTCACTTTTGAAAGGTTCAATTTTTAAAAAATACTCAAAAAATATATCAGCAAAAGATCCCCTGACTTTCCGGAAACTTTTAGAGGCCTTCCCGATATTGAAACGAGGCCCATGACAGCTCGTTGGAAAGCTCTAAATGTCTAATTTCTGAAAATGTTTAGTTTTCTCTCAACTAACCACCGAAAGTCCTCCAAAAATAGACCTGTGTGTAAAAAACCAAAAAATAGGCCTTGCTGATAAACGAGGCAGAGTGTAGAAAAAACGAGTGTTTTTCGCCATTTTTTGGGGAGAAAATGATCTTCAATTGATCTGAAAATCACTGAGTATGTTCCCCTAAAATTATGGCATCCAATGATACCATTTTCATCCTTTTAGGATGCCCCAAACTAAAAAACCCAAAAATGACAAAAAACCAAAATTTGTCGAATTTCGCCCAAAATTGGCAAGTATGACCCTCAAGGGTTTTCAGAAACATGTGAATCTGAGGCCAAAATTTGGATTTTTGAGGTGTCTTTCCTCAATTTTGGTGCCGGGCGCTTCCCTTTAGCCTCCTTGAGTTTTTCCTGAGCGGCCTTCAATTTCCGCTGGGAAAACTGATTGAGCTTTTTATAATGCCCGATCATCCTTCGTTGAAGGTCCAAGTCTCTATTTTCTTTCTCCAATTTCTTCTCCAAGTGATCATTAACTCTCTCAATCCATGCTTCCTGATTTTTCTCTATCTCTTGTTCGAACAATGTAGTGAGAGGGGTAGATTGGAGAAGGGCATCTTCTTCTTCCTTTTGTTTCTCTAGGGCCTTTTTGAGCCCCATGGTTCTCGGCCTCTTTCGCCTGGGCTGATCTTCGCCTTCGCTCTCATCGAACTCGCCCATGAGTTCTTCCAATCTCACTTGTGCTTTGGAGGCCTCCTTTTTGATGGCCCGTGTCTCATATACAGCCATATGGACACTCATCTGTTTGTTTTGAATTTGCGAAAAGTGATTAAAGTTTCTAGCCCTCTCAAGATCAGTCCTCAAAGCATCAATTTTGTTTTCTCTATTGATCAAGAGATTTTCTAGGATCCAGATTTCATTGTCACTATCATCACTTTGGATTTGAATGATGTTGAATTCCCTTTCCTTTTCATGACTGCTTTCTTCTTTCTTCTTTCCTTTGCTTTGGGTGGCTCTTTTAGTCTTCCTCCTCTTGGGAAATTCGACAATGGGCTTCTTGGGAAATTTTCCCTTGCTTCGGAGGGCCCTAGTCACATTTGGAGTTACAACTCTAGGCACCCTTTTCCTTGATGTCTGGGGCTTGGCCACTTTCAGAGAAGAGAGCATGGTCCCTTGCCTAGGAGAGGCAAATAGCACATGCTCCATTGGCTCTTTACCCTTGTCACTTTGCTCATCATTCTTGCCACTGTCTTGGATTTATTCATGGATGCCTTAACTGTCCTTGTGCATTTCTTTTTTAGGGATATCCTCCTCATTGTGTTGCAGTTGTTCATCATGATGCCCTTCTTCTTCATGAGGCTGTTATTATTTTTCATGAGGCTGCCTTTGTTCATCATGCTGTTGTTCATCATCATGTCCTTTTTCATCATGCTCAGGAGTCTGTTGTTCTGCCTCACTGTGATGCTGCTCATCATCATGTCCTTTTTCATCATGCCCTTCTTCCCCTTGCTGTTCTACCTCACTGTTTTCTTCTCCCCCTTGCTGCCCTATTTCACTATGATGCTGCTCATCATCATCTTCCTCATCTTCCTCATCATCCCCTTGGTGCCCTGTTTCATCATGCTGCTGCTCATCATCACTTTCCTCTTCTTGCTCATGCTCTTCTTCCTCATCATGCTCTTTTGCTTGTTCTATGGTAAACTTGAGCTTCTTGGGAATAGGTTTGCTAGAAGAAGGCAAAGGATGGTGAGTAGAAGGTTAAGGAGATGTATGAAATGAAGGGACAGTGGAGAAATCCGGATGTGTGATGAAAGTATCCCAAGAGACCTCCTTCTTCTCAAGCTGATGAAGAATGATAATTTTGATGAGGGAGTGATGGAAGAGGCAGGCTGTCTGCTGAGAAGGAGTATTTTTTTGAACAGTGGAGGCCATTTTATCAATACTTCTATGTAGGAAGAAATGGAGATATAGCAATTTGGCCCTTGTGAAATGCATGAGCAATTGGATATGATAGGCATAGACTCGGGAGAATATTCCCTCGCAAGTGAAGTATTTCACGATTATCTTCATGAGGGGGGCGTAACTAGTCAATAGATATGAGAAGGGAAAAATGGATGGACATGAATCTCTATGCTCAGGCTTCAGAAAAGGCTTGTATTCTTCTGAGTCAAGGTGGCTTTGTTTAAACCGCTTCTCCCCGACATAAGGGATTTTAGTGGCCTTGGAGATGGACCTTGGAGAGAATTTGAAATCTACTCCTGCCAGCTGAAAATGCTTCCCTTGAAACCTCAAAGCACAAATATGTGTCAAGGGGGAATAGCTATTCACCTCTTGCACTCTTTGGAAAAATATAGACACCCAACCTCATGGAAGTTAAAAAGGACTGATGGATGAGCATTCACTTCTTCGGTGGAAACAGGCTCAAACCTCTTGTGAAGGCCGCTCCTACTGTCTTGCCTGGGAGGCATCTTGTTTTAAATGTTCTTTGCAACACCGAGCTATCTCAAAAGGCCTTTGGAATGTTTTTCTCAAACACACCTCTGTCCTACTTATCAGTCATTGTTTGACCAAGACAAATTGCTTCAATTGCTTTGTGGAATAGTCTTCCAACACCAACTTTTTGCTCTTTTTAAATCACTAATTTGTCCTCTTTTATGCCAAACAAAAAATCTTTTGTCAAATAGAAAGAACACAGTCAAATTGTTACTGTGTTTGGGTAAGGTCACAAGGATCCTTTGTGTCTTGGTAGAAACAAGACAGCCTTGTGTTTAGACCAAGACAAAAACCAACCTCCCTCAACAGTGCTTCTTCTGCTGTTCACTGGTTTTTATACATAGGTAGACAAAAGCACCCTCAAATTGATTCAAAGGATTTTCATAGCATACTTTTTTTTATGGAAATCTGGTGGTTGGACAGAGTTTTCTCTTTTACCATTCAAAGCGACACTTTTTGAAGTGACAAGGCATTCAGACTAAGACCACTATTTTCAAAATAGGCTCACTGTTTTCACCTTACAAACACTGTGTTTTCCTTACAAAGACTGCTTCCACCTTATAACACTGTTTTCACCTTATACTTTGTTGACAGAGGTTAGTTTTGTCTTATCATTGTTAGGGCACCTTCAGCAATTTGAAAACCTCTAACACTGTGCTTTTGCCTTACAATTAGGGTTATGGTATATCACTGTGCTTGAAGGCAGTTTTAGGCCCTTTGGAACTAATGTAAACACACCCTAGCCTTCTATTGTAACAGTCTTTGGCAACACAATAACAAACCACCTTGCTTTTCTACCAAGAACTTCACTATTCGATCCCTGTTTTAGTCTTTAAAAAACATGGGATCAATCACCCCTTTAGATTTCAAAATTTATCATGAGGTAATGAAAAATACCTCAAAGATCCTTCATGGGCCTTGATTGATCGTTTGGGGAGCTTTTGGAGCTTCTTTGAAGGTGTTAGGAGGAGCGACACGTTTTTTAGAAAGAACGCCGCGCGACACAAGGCAGTCAGGTCGGGCTTCGGGCTGTGGTGACTGGCGCTACAGGCGCGCCGCTACAGGCGCACCGCGCAGCAGTGTAAGGCCCGTGTAATTATTCGCCTGAAGGCGCTGCATGATTTTCCAGGCACGCCGCGCAGTCTTTAAACCTCCAAAAACTCTGTAAACTGCTCGAACTTCTCTTGTTTCTTCAGTGGGTGGCTAGGGGAGCGATTTTGAACGTTTGTTTTCATTTTTGAAACTTGCAAATGGGCTTGCAACGGGCTCTTATTCCTTTTGAAGGCGAAAAGGCCAATTGGATTTGAAACTGCTTTATGAGGGTTTTGAAGCTTTTTTGAAAGAGGTATTGGTTGTAAAACAAAAATGAAGCACGAATTTATCATTTATAATCTTCAAACCATCACAAATCCATTATTTGACCAAAACTCTAAAAAGGTGTTGTGGATGATATTTTTTGAAGGTTTTCATATATATGCCCCCTTTCAAAGTGAAAAAGCCATTTTGAAAGCCAAAATCTTTCTTAGTGTTTTCCTCATTAAGGCAATACCCTTTTCACTGTTTTCTTATTTCTGTCCATTTAAAGGGAAAAACTCTGCTGAAAGACATATCAATGATATGTGAGGCATTCTTTGCCATTCTTGCGAAGAGATAAATCACCACTTTGAAACTTATTTTGACAGTCTCTGCTCCTGATGTTTTGAAAATAATCATGCCCACTGTGAAGTTGATTGAACTGTTAGGTGCTCTTTGAGCCTTTCTTTTGACTGTGGGTGAAGAAACTCATTTGAAACTGCAAGTGAAAAACTCTACTACAAATAGTCTTCACCATCAAGGCAACTGACTAACCTTAGATTGACAAAGTAATCCAGTCTTCAACTTTTACGGAGATATGGCAGGGGATGATAAGATAAAGTTGAAATGTAAACATGGGAAGGTTGTCCCTTTGTTCCTCTGTGAAGGAGGTCTATAAGAACAGTGCATTTTCATTCATTTCACCCTTTTTGAGAGCAGTCCCTTTTGAAATCTTTGCCACATGAAATAACTGCTTTTCATCCTCAAACAATGGTGAGCCTTCTACTTGTTTATGAAGTAGGCCTATGTTTGACAAATACCTGGACTCTTTTCAACCCCTGTTTTAACCAAGTGAAGAATGTTTATGAACACACTATTAGTGGTTTTCTTTGTATTTGATAGCAGAAGTCAGATTTAGACCAATATTGTTTTACTTCCTTGTCCATTTTCTTAACAATATTTCTTCATTGATAATCACCCCATTAGCTTCACACTATATTTCAATTCTGTGTTTTAACAGTGAAACTCATGTAAACACCTTTAAAAGCACCACTGCTTTGTCTCTGCTTTTAACACCATTTTCTATTGAGAAGCCTTCAATTGTCTCCCACTACCCTTAAAATTTTCCTTTCAGTTAGTGAAGATCATATAATCAATCTCTATCCCTAACCCTCTACTTGTAAAATGAAGGAGGTTTTCTCAGTCTTTCAACCCTCTACTCATGTATGGAGGAGGTTTTCTCAGTGATGCCATTTCATCAGTTCTTCAAACAGTGTTATCTTTCCTTTCAGTACCTATTCATGCTTAAGCAAATGAAGATGACAAATTGACAATAAGTCATGATGGGCATTTCTCTGAGATATGTAATTTTGCTTTTCAAATACCTTTGTGCCTCTTTATACATCACAAGCAATTTGGCCAGTATCTGCAAATAATTTCTTGTCATTTATAATTCACTAACCTTTGACTGTGATTGCAGGAGCTTAGTGAGATAACTCTTTGTCCAGTATTTGCATCCCAGGCTCAAAACCACATGAGAAGCAGCTGTCTTCTCAGGTTGAATTTAATAATATCTTCTAGAAAACTAGTATACCTCTGCTCTTTGACAAAGACATTGAAACAATGTACATTTACCTAATATCAGCTTGACCTGTGGCATATGTATTGTTGAGACTTCAAGGCTTGTTAGTGGCGCGACGTAAGGGTGAAACCACACTTTATTTGCAGAATAGGAAGGTCTTTTAGGACTGGTTGATAATAGATAGAGGTTAGTTTGGCTTTAGGATATTTTTCCGAGGGATAAATGCCTAAAGCGCCACTACCTAACTTAGGGGAGACTTCTTGGACAGATTTGGATTGTTCTCTTTGGAGCTGATGGACAAGCCAGTATGGCTGAGGCTAGATAGGGCTTGACAATGAGGTTTTATCTCGTCATGGGCTGATTGAAAAGGTAGGAGGGAAAAAATGTTTATGGGTGTTTTCCAGCTGGCCAATTTGACAAATTTTGAGATCAGCTGCTAGAAAACTTGGTTTTAACAAATAGTCATCATCAACAGGTGAAAAAATACTGATGACTAACAGTGGCTCCATTTAGGTAGGGCGGCTCCTTTTCAGGAGGTGTCCAGAATTTCAGATCTCGGTTCTTTGTAGACCATTGCATTTATCCATTGGCGCCAATTTCTTTCTTCCTTGATGCTATTTCTGAAAATTGACAGCATGATTAGCATCAATGATATTTCTACCTACCCCACTATATTTCCTAACATCTTTTCTTCTTTTGGGTGCATTTGGACTAGCAACCCTTTGACATAATATTTTTGACAAATGACACTATCTAATTCTACACTTATATCTGTCGAGAGTTCAAATTAAGTTGATGAACTCCTTTGCTTCTCTACCTATGCTAGATCGACAGTCAAGGTTAAGCTGTTTGACAGGATTTTATTCTCTAATCTAAAACATGAAATTGAAAAATGACCAAATCAGGATTAGATAGTCTGATTTTTCATGTAATTATGGCATGAAAGAAAAGCTACACACAAATATTATTTTGCATAAGTCATAAGGCTATGTCAAAAATACTATGAACCAGATCAAAGGGTTGTAGTAAATGCTGATAAAGATATACTTTTCACTATTACAGCCCAGTCTATTAATCAAATGCTACAATTGCAGCCTAATCCCTAAGTAGTCCCCTTGTCTATAGAGACCTTAACTCAGTTATACCTTGGCCTAGATTTCCATAAAAGGTTCATGATCTTTCAGAATTTTTTGCCTTCTCATGTATATATTCCAAAGATAAATCCTCCATACTCCACAGCCAAATTTTCTGAAGGTTCTAAACATATTATCTCTATGCTCTCTTTCATCCCTTAATATTTTAGAGATGAGGATACTGATGAATCTATTCTTGGTTTCTTATCCACCATGTTTCCTAGTCAACCTCCATCAGTCATTTTTTACTATGCTAGTTTCATAGAAGATACCATCCACTACCAGTTGACTAAATTACCCGCAGAAGGAGTATTTAGATATACTTTTATCTTTTTCATTTGTTCCTATTCTTTCAAGCTGACAAATTTCCTGTCACTTTGCAAAAAATGGATATAGAGGGAAAACCTCTATCAATTATTTTTTGGACTTCATTGCTGAGAAAAGAATATAATGATTTCACCTATTCAGAGTTTTCAGAGCTATTTTTGCATCCGACAATGACCATATTGAATAAATCAGAGCAACAAAGGATCAGTGAAGAAATGAAAATAATTTTCCAACTTTCAGAGCAGAACAAGGTTGGATAGTGGTACCTTTATGAAAAACACATCGAATTAAGGATTTTTGGGCCAAACTTATTACCCTACAAGTTGCCCAAGCATGTGTGTATGAGAATTTTTGCATTAGAATATCTTAGAGAGATTCTCAATTCAGATTCAATTAACTTTATGGCAGCCAAGAAGAAGACCCAATTTAAGTTTAAAAATCAAATTGGTTCATTTATCTGCAACCACAGAGATGTTGAAAAGGAACTGACAAAGAAGCTATCAGAATTCAGATTTGAAGAGAGTTTTCCATGGAATTATGATCCACAAGGGATCTTAAGCAAACTAAGGGTGAAATGTAAATTAACACCCTTTATCCATTAGTCAAAGCCTGAAATAGAAAAACTTTCCAATCAAGTTGAATGGATTGAAAACACCTTAACAGAGGCAGCAAGCCAAAAAGATACAACACAAGCATTGGAAGTTGCTAAGCAGCCAAAAACATCAAGTAAAAGAGTCAAGGAAGAAGGAGCTTATACAGCAGAGACAACAACTGAGACTAAATTTAAAATAATCTATAACAAAAGGCCTAAGCTCAGTTCAGTTGATAAGGAGAAAGTAACAATTGATATTGATGAGACAGATGCTCCAGTGACCAATGATGATATAACAACAGCCATAATCAATGAAACACTTATGGAAATTCAAAAGGAAAAACCAGTAAATCAGGATGACACATAGAAGATTGAGAAACAACACAACATGGAAGCCTCTTCCTCACAGCCAGCTGAGGAAAAGGACTTGGACATCAAAGAGAAATACAAGAAAATTAAGCATAAAAATGAAGAAATAAAGACAGAAAAATACTCTCAATTCTTGAAACAGAAGCCTGGCAATCAGAATAGATTATTATCAACATTTGATTATTCAAGCAATAAAAAGATGATGTCATTTCTACAGCCTACTACCTCAGTACCAAAAACAGTATCAGACTATAAAAAATTTGATATGGAAGTAGCCACAAATAAAATCCATGAGTTGGATCAGATTGAATTTCATAGGCAGACATCAGAGATGCTCTATTCCACAGTAACAACTAAAGAAATGAGTGCTAATAAACTCCAAAATACCATCCTCAACATGCAAGATCAGATGAATATGGACAAAGCCTCATTATATGCCAAGGACCTAAGGATCAAAGCCTTAGAGGAACTAGTATTACAGGTGGGATATGATCCTTCAAACATTAAAGCAGCAAAATTATTGATTAAGGAAAAGAATGAAGATATAGCAGCTTTGAGGAAACAGCTCAAACTTCCTCAAAGTGAGCATCCACAAACAAAAGAAGCCCTCTAGGATTAAAGTGAAAAAGAGGAAATGATGAAACTAATACTTCAATTGACAGCTCAAATTAAGGAGATGGAAACTCAAATGGACAAGCTGGTCCAAGAAATAGAGACTGTAAAAAAGTCAGAAATTCCTACAATTCCTACAGTCATCCCAGTGATTACTACAGCAGTTCCTTCTACTTTAGGAGAAAATTTAGCACCAAAGGGCCCACTAGAAACTGCAATGCGAGTGACTTCTACCACCATTTCAACTACAGAATCTTCTACCACAGTTGTACAGCATATAGATGAAGCCAGCCATATAGTGAAAGCAATGGAAGAGATGTCCTTAAAGACAAATGAAATAAACAGATTAAACAAGATGATTGAAAATCTTGAGAGTGCAAATAAAATAGCTCAGATTAATTCCAAAACTCATGAACAGAAAGCTATCAGATTAGGGGAGTAGCTCAAAAATATACAAAAGGAATTAACTTTCACAAAGCAGATCTCCTACATCAAAAATCATCTCTGGACCAACATCATTGAAGCCATTCATAATCAATGGCCTTCAATTCAAGTAATATTTGAGCAGAAATAATTGTTATTGGGAGCTCAAGGAGAGATACGGAAAACCAAGGATGAATTGATTGGTAAACCTAAACAGGCATTAAAGCTCATAAAATTTCTCAATAGAAAGAACAGAGTAGAACTTGAGGAACTTCAAGTATTAGACAGGACAGAGACAATCCTACAAATCAGGAAGGTTGTCACTAAAAAGAACTTGATGAAGAATCTTAAAGAAAAGTGTGAAGCCATGAACCTTGCCATAATTAGATTTATGGTAAAGTATACAAATCTTAGATAGAGAGGTTTACATGATATACATGTTTTCAATGAAAATCTTATACCGTGGAAGGACTATGACAAAAATATCAGTGAGTTTGCTAAAGAGCAAGTAAACAAGCCACCAGCACAAGGCACTCCTACAGGGAAAGTTATACTTCAGTATTTTGAGGATTTATTCTTCTTACAGCATGAAATTAAGCATATATTTGTCATCAAGCCTAATTTTGCAAAATATACTGAGACTGATGAGAATTTTAGGAAGTTGAAGAATGTGCAAATTCCTAAAGCAGAAGAGTGGCAAACTTTCATAGACTTGATGTAAAAATTGAAGATAAAAACAGTAAAATAGTTTGCCTCAAGACAATCAAAAGAAAGGCAAAAGAAAATAAAAAACAATTTACTGATTTTTACTGCTAAAAGATATATTTTACAGTAGTAAGACAGTAAAACTGATGGTCAAAGAGTAGAAGTGTCAAAGAGTATAAAGTTAAAGAGTATCAGCAGGAAAGATTATCAGCAAAGGCAAGTATATTGCATGATAATATCTAGCAGCCAGCAAGCAGGACACATAGGAAGCCAATAGCTCCTTGTCATCAAAACAGTTCTATTTATTTTGGATAAAAGAGGACAGCTTGTTGATTTGTTAAGAAGTTGTCCCTTTTATTATGGAATGATATTTTATTTTTCCTAAGTTAACTCCTAGAATTATTCTAGGATATTTGTAATACATTTTGTATAAATACTTCAACTTCAGAAGTATTAGGGGTGGAATAAAATTGCTAAAGATTATTATAGACATATTGTTGACTTGAAGGTTATGTGTTTCGACTTTGAGTAGCAGACTCGATCACATTTTTGGCATCATAATTCAGGATCCCTGTGATGAGAAATATGGAGTGAAGTACTCTCTAAAATTGTCGTTTGTAATCTTGTTTTGTTACATGCATACATATGTGTTTTAATTCTAAATCTAAATGTGAAACTAGGAGTATTACTACATGACATGTTAATAGCACCATATTTTTAACTAGTTGTCATTTCTTTGTTTTCTTATGATTTCCGGTGTTGAGAATTCTTAATTGCTCTCACTCCTGTTTGACCTATGCCTTCTACTTCCCTTTTTCCGGATCAAAGGATCCTTAAGTGCCCTTTATCCCGATCATATCACTTCAAAAAACAATTTTCCGTAATCTCCAAGGGTTATCTATCTTGCCCTAAAGACATTTGACCATTTATACCCTGATCCTAGTTCTGCTAGCTTGATTTAGACTCCATAGCCCAATGGACAAGTAAATTTCCCTCTATTCATCCCTTCTAGTGATTTGTTCCCACCAACACAATCAATCAAAACCAAACTGTCCATTCATAACTAGCCTGATATCTACAAATAAAACAAAGATCAATTTTAAAGAGAGAGCCCTCTCTGAACCCTAGGAAGGCTAGATCCTAGAGTTTGAAGTAGGTTTTTGGTTACCTCTAGAGTTCTTTGACTTAAATCCAAAATCTCACAACTTAAGAATTTACTAGAGTGATAACATACTTGCGACCATACTGGGGAGTTAACCAATCCTCAAGCATAAAACTAGTCTTGAAGGAAAATTATTTCATTCATCATTTTATTTCAAGGTTGCTTTTATAGGTTGTGGGTATTGAAAAATTGTAATTCTGGCTTCTAGGAAAACCTACTATACCAGGTCTAACCCGAATCCTAACCCTGATGTCATAGTAGATAACCCAGACCGAATTGGAAAAAATAAAAAACAAACATAAAACTTAGAATATGAAGTATCATTAATAAGAGTCAATTCATTACCTCAAGAATTATTTAGTCTGCAAGACATTGATTTTGATCTGAAATTTGAGCATTCATTATTTAAAAGCAAATCTGAAAATGATTTAAAAACTATTGTTTTAGACCTTACTTTTGTGTCATTTTTTAATACAAAACAGAAAATTATTACAGCAAGATCTAAATCAAAGAAAGATGAATATCATACTAAAGGTGAAGAAATTAATGTTACAATTCTTAAGGATATTGATGAGGCTATTGAATTAGCTAAATTTTTTACTTATGTAAACAAACCTCCAGTTTCTCAATTACACACCACAATAATACCAGCGACAGATTCATCTTTGTATGTTGTTACATCATATAAAAATACCACTCCCAAATCATCCACAGACCCATTTATCCCTGGACTGCCTTTGCAGCTTAGAATACTTTTTCCACCATCCACTTCATCCACTATATCCACTAGTTTACCTTCTGATTTTGCAAATACATCATTCTCATTTCCTAGTAGTTCCACTCATATCCCAATATCATTTCCCAACACTTCTGGTACAGTTTTTAATTCATCAGTTATCATTTCTAACACAGCTCCAAATTATTCTACTAGACCTCCTAGTCAAACTAAGCTTATAGCCATGGCTGCTAGATATGCCCCCCTTGTATTACCTCAACAGTTGCATGATATGCCTCAAGATTATCAAAACAAAATACCACTGTTTGATGGTACTACACAATATACTGCTCAGCAACACATAACTAAAATGACAGACTTCTTTGAAATTTATGAAATAGATTACTCAGATGTTCAAATGAGATTGTTTGCTCAAACTTTGACTAGAGAAGTAAAGAAATGGTTTAAAGATCAAGTTGTTGGTAGCATAACTGATTTAGTTGTATTTTTTACAACATTTTTGAATAAATGGGAAAAGAAAAAGAACCCCCTTCAAATATTATCTGAATTTGATGCATTAAAAAGAGCCCCAAATGAGTCAGTCCAAGATTACTGCACTAGGTATAATAGTGTCTATAATTTTATTCCTGGAAATCTTAAACCTACTCTTTATTATGTTCTTATAAAATTCCCAGAGGGATTTGATGCAGATATGGCTCATCAATTAAGGGAAAGAGAGGCAGACACTTTAGAAAAAATGCAAGTAGATGTTGTTAGTGTAGAAATAAACATATTAGCTAAAAAAGTTAGACTCGGAAATGAAAGAATGGTTACTATCAAAGAAGAAAATTCAAATTCAGATGCAAAAATAGATAGCTTAGCCAAAACCTTAGAAATAATGATGGATAGACTAGATAATATAGAGAAAAGACCCCATTGGGATAATCAACAACAGATCAGAAATCCCAACTTTAGAAAAAAAATAAATCAAGGAAAAGCAAAATAAACAGGCCCAGACCAAACAATAAGGCCACCATTCCAAGAGAACAATGCTGAAAGTTCTCAGAATAATGATGAAGATGAGGATTCAATGAATCATTTAATGGGAATAGATGATGGCAATACTATTTTCCTCACTCGGGAAGATCAGGAATTGTTTGAGCTTCAACAGCGTAAATTAGAATCCAGTGAATCTTTTGACTATAAACAGGGTTATGACTTTGTCATAAATGAAATACATAGTCAGTATAACCTCATAAATAAGAAAATAATGAGTCTTCTACTAAATAAACTTCCCAAAATCAGAATAATAAAACAGTAGAAGCTCCAAAAACAAAAGTTTTGCAAATTCTCCCAAGGGAAAACAAGCAAAACTCCAATTCTCCCCAAAACATTTCTAGTCCTAAAAAAGCATCAAGTCCTAAAATTGTTGATATTACTGATGAAGTGGCTCAAGCCTCAAAAAACATACAGAAATTTGATGTAGCAAAAGCCTCTGATTCGTTTAAATTAGAAAATTTAGATCATAAAACATCTTCTGTTGATCCTAAATCAGTAGATTCAAAAATTGATAATTCAAAAACACATGTTGATAGTTATATGTCTGAAAGAAATTCTAATACATCTCAAACAACACCTGAAAAGAAGATTAGAAGCAGTAAAACACAGAAAACTCAGACAGAGATTATTAAACCAATTTAAAATAAAAACATAACTGTAGAAACTCAAGATAAACCAAGCCAAACTACAGTTAATAAAGAAGACTGATTCAAATCAGTAAGTCTCAACCTACTTTTAATATTGAAACAGAAATTGCTAAGTTGAAAATACCAATTCCATTGACTAAATTGGTGAAACATGACTTATACAAATCAACTATAACTATAACATTGAAATGAATGATGGTGAAGATTCTATTAATTTGAATGATGATCAACCAGAGTTGATTTTTGGCCCAGATGTGAATGGAAAACATGCATATGGAGCAGTCCCTCCTTTTTATATCAGTCTTACCATTCATGATAAAATTCTACATAACGCTATGCTAGATTCTGGAGCTTCCCACAATTTAATGCCTAAATCCATTATGGAAAATATCAATTTAGAAATAACAAGGCCTTACAAAGATTTGTTTTTCTTTTGACTCAAGTAAGGTGAAATGTTGGGATTAATAAAAGACTTATGTGTAACATTAGTTCAGTACCCTAGTAAGAGTATATTAATGGACATTGTAGTAGCTGATATCCCCCCTAAATATGGAATGTTAATTTCTCGCTCATGGGGAGCAAGTTGCATGGATCTCTACAACTGGACATGAGTTATGCTACTATCTCGGTGTTTGGTCAACCTAAAAAGTTATATAGAGAAACATTGATGAAGTATATGGTCAGTAGTGCTGAAAGATCTATAAATTTTCCAATTTACACTACACCAACTGATCTTGATTCTTTTATCCTTTGTAACTCTGAAACTAATAAAATCCAAACTGAACTAATTGATAAGAAGAAAGAACCAAACATTGATAATATCTTTCATCAATCCCTATGGCATTTAGAATTGTATGGCTCAGTTAACAAATTAGGAGCAAGAGCAGGAGCAGGAGTTTGGATAACAAACATGGAAAATAATCACTCATAAGGCCATGCTTTCGGGCTTAATTTCAAATGTACAAATAACATGGTTGAGTATGAAGCCTTAATTATAGGACTTAAAATCATTAGAAACTCAGGAGAACAATGAATTTTAATCATGATAGATTCATAATTAATCATAAAACAAATACATGGAGATTAGTTTGTTCAAAATCCAAGACTAGGCCGATACAGAGACATTGTGCTAGATTTAATTGATGATTTATTGGAATGTAAATTTACTACTATACCTAGAAAACAAAATATACAAGCTAATTGTCTAGCTACCTTTTCTAGTACACATAATTTACCATTCCAACCAAATCACAAATATACTGTTGAAGTCAAGCATAGGCCAATAATTCCAGATAATCTTAAGTATTGGCAGATTTTTTCTCAGGATGAACAGATTTACAGGTTTTTGAACAACGAAGGAGAGTTTCAAAATTGTATGATAGAGACTGATTGTACAATAGATAATGATTTGGATTGTGAAATAGATTCAAATAACTTATATGTAAATAGAATAAAGTTTGATAAACCAACTAGATTTACTCAAGCTGACATAGATAGCTTAGAGAAAATAGAAATTGAAGAAATTATGGATGATGAATCTGACATTTTAAACCTCAAAGATAATTTCTTACCTAAAGGATTAACACCCTTAGAAGATATTTTTGACTCCAATGATGTAGCTAGCAAACCAAAAATAGAGCCAGTAAGATCTGCCATAGAAGAGTATAATATTGGTACATAATTGAAACCTAAAATGATAAAACTTTCCAAAAATTTGCCTCAAGAAGAAAAGGATAAATATATTGAACTTTTAAAGGAATATCAGGATGTGTTTTCTTGGAGTCATGAAGATTTAAAATCTTATGATACAAACATAATCCAACACAAAATTCCAATAAAAGAGGATCAAAATCCATTCAAACAAAAGTTGAGGAGAATTAACCCTGTACTATTACCTTTGATAGAAAAAGAAGTTAAAAGGATGTATGATGCCCAGATCATTGCACCAATCAGATACTCTGATTGGGTTTCAAACCTAGTCCCCACAAGAAAGAAAACAGGTGAAATTAGATTGTGTTGACTTTATAAATCTTAACAAAGTATCCTTAAAGGATAATTACCCTTTACCTAAGATGGACCATATATTACAAAGGGTAGTAGGTTTTTCTAGGATTTCTTTGTTAGATGGATTTTAAGGATATAACCAGATCCAAGTCCAAGAATAAGATCAGGGTAAAATAGCTTTCACCACTCCTTGGGGCACTTTTATGTATGTAAAAATGCCTTTTGGACTGATGAATGCAAGGGAAACCTTTCAAAGGGCTATGGAAATGGCCTTTGCAAAGGAGATTCATGATTTTTTGGTAATTTATTTAGATAACATCATTGTTTTTTCCAAAACGGATAATGAACATTTGGATCATCTGAGACAAGTTTTCATTGAATGTAGGAAATTTGGCATCTCTCTAAATCCCAAGAAAAGTCTATTTGGACTAGAAGAAGGTAAGTTATTGGGGCATATAATCTCAAAGGGAGGAATTAGAATTGAACCTGCTAGGATAGAAGCAATTCTGAACATCAGTCCACCTAGAAATATCAAAGAGTTACAATTTCTCTTAGGTAAGATAAAAAATTTAAGAAGATTTATTTCAAACTTAGCATAAATAATTAGAGAATTGAATAACATGCTCAAAAAAAAATTCAGTTCTTAAATGGACTGTTGAGGCTAAACAATCTTTCAAATCCATCAAACTAGCCTTAACCAAATTCCAGTCCTGATAAGTCCTGATTTCAAGAAATGCTTCATAATCTTTTCAGTTGCTTCAAAACATACCATTGCTGCAGTTTTACTGCAGAAAAATGACCAAGGATTTGAATAGCCAATATCTTTCTTTAGTAAAACTCTTAGAGATGCCCCTTTGAAATATAACATAATGGAAAAACAAGCCTTAGCTTTGGTAAAAGCTATTAAAGACTTCAGGGTGTATATTATCTATTCACACATAATTGCCTATGTCCATAATTTTGTAGTAAAATACATTCTTACTCAGGATGGTCCTGATGGAAGAAGAGGTAAGTAGATTTCCACTATCCTAGAATATGACATAAAAATTAAATCCACAAAACTCATCAAGGGTCAAGAATTAGCCAGACTTATGGCTGAATCCAATTGTAATGCCTTAGATATAAATTTTATTGCTTAGATTGATGACCAAGAAGAGATGGCAACTCCAACAATTAGTGAAGCCTTCTCAGATTCACCTTGGTACTCAAATATCATCTTTGTACTATCAAACTTACAAGCTCCTCCTGGATTGTCAAGAACTAAAGCTAGATTTCTTAAATTTAAAGCAGTAAGATTTTGTATCTTAGATAATGTACTCTTTTGGAGAGATCATAGTGGGATTTTACTGAATTGTTTACTAAAGGAAGATGCTGATAAAATTCTTGAAGAGTTTCATGCAGGTGACTGTGGAGGACATTTATATTGGAAAACTACTGTTGATAAGATCCTTAGAGTTGGTTTCTACTGGCCTACTTTGTTCACTGATGTTAAAAATTTTGTGACTTCATGTCACAAGTGCCAAATTTTTGAAGGCAAGAAGAAATTGTTACATCTACCCTTAAAGCCTATTTCAACTGAGCTGCCATTTCAACATTGGGGTTTAGACTTCATTGGATAAATTCACCCCCCATCCTCTGGCCAACATAAGTGGATTTTGACTGCCACTAATTACTTCACAAAGTGGATTGAAGCCATTCCTACCAGACAAGCCACTGATACAGTCATTATTTCTTTCCTAGAAAATGACATTTTGTCAAGATTTGGATGCCCTCAAAAGATAATCACTGATAATGCAGCTGCATTTAAATCTAAAAAGATGATTTTCTTTTGTCACAAATATCATATTACCCTACTTCACTCTACTGCATATTACCCTCGAGGTAATGGCCTAGCTGAATCCTCAAAAAAAAGTTTTGTAAATATCATTAAAGAGTTACTTGAAGACAACAAAAAGACTTGGAATAAGAAGTTAGTCAATGCCTTATGGGAAGATAGACTTACTACTAAAAAATCCATTGGTACATCTCCTTAACAGCGTGTTTATGGAATGGATGTTGTTTTTCCATCCTCCTTAGGAGTGCCAATAATGAAAATTATCCAAGAATTACAAGTTGAAACTAATGATATTCAGAGAAGGATTAACCAGACTATTCACTTGCAACAAAAAAGAGAAGAAGTTTATGTTAAATCCCAAGTTATCCAAGATGAAATCAAGAAAATCTATGATAAAAATACCAAAGAGGATGAATTTTACATTGGAGATAAAGTGTTAAAGTGGGATTCCAGAAGAGAAGACAAAGGAAAACATGGGAAGTTTGACTTTCTGTGGAAATGACCTTAAGTGATTTATGGATATAGAGGTAATAATGCTTTCTTTCTCAAAATTTTGGATGGAATAGATTTGCAAGAAGGACCAGTAAATGGAAGAACGTTCAAGCACTACTATTTATCTGAGCTAACCAATAGTTAGTCCCATTTACTTTTACATCATTGTACATAAACATTGAAGTTTTTAGATTAGATTGGATATTTTCTTTACAAAGTTGAAGCCCGGAGAGAAGGCCCTAAGCTTTGTAAGGTAAAATGTCATAAATATGAGTTATTGCAGAAATCAGAAGACCATTACTAGATCATCATAGTCAAAGTTGAAGGCTACTAGTCTTAGAGTTCTTGACATTTCACTGGGAAATGTCAGCCCCATGTGAAGCCGCTGTTAGGGTCCTATAATAATAGGATTCATAATTTTGAATTAACTTTTGATAGTCTTGTAAAATATGTACATACCTTGCTTTCTACAAGTTGTTTTTCCATATTGTGAAAAAATAAAAATAATAATAATAATAAAAGATCAAAAAAAGGGTAAATAGTCCTAAAAGAAAGATCAAATGACTTAAAAAATATAGACCCAAAAAGAAAAAACATGAAAATAAGACTTGAAAGTGAGAAAGTCAAAATTCCACTACTTTTTACTTTTTCTACAAAATAAATATGGCAGTGTCAATAAATGTCATAACCCATGATAAGTCAAATTGTTTAATCTTAACTTGTCATGTTTTCAATTTTAAGTTTTAGATAGTGAATAAAGGTTTGTCAGACAGTTTAATCCTGAAAAATCAGTAGATATATAGAGAATAATGAGGAGCTCAACAGTTTAATCTAAGCCCTCAAATGAAATAAGGTAGATTTAGATATTTTATGCTTTAAAAGAATAAATGTTTCAAGGTTGCAAGTCTAAATGCACCTGCCAAATGAAGAAAAAATGTTAAAATAAGGCTGAGTAGGTAGAATGAGGTGGAGAAAGCATGTAATATTGATCATCGAGCAAAATCACTAATTTCCCCTCCCCTATAAATATTCAGTATTCTAAGTTGTTAGTCAAACAGGCTCAGAGCATTTCTCTGACTTTTGTTGGGACCGGACCCAAGGCTTGATGACTGGTTAGTTGAAAATGTTGAGTTCTTATTTTAAAAATCTCCATTTATCATTATTCATCCATCATTCATACATTATAACTCATTTTCATAAGTAAAGACTCATTCTTACTTAGTGAAGCATAAAACCCCATGTAATTAACTTCACCCCTTTCACAAACATGCATAATGTTAAAACACACACATGATGTATGAAGAAACTAAACACACACATAGAAAGATAAGCATGAGATGCACATATTATTCACCATAGATGTACATTTATAGTACAATGGTGTAACTCTTGAATTCATCTTCCAAGGTCACTTGGACTCCTTTGTGACTCTTCGCCTTCCACACCTACCCATAGAGGATTAAGTGTTCAACATTCCCCCCCTTAATCCGAAAGGGTATGTGTGAATCCAAGAAGAGAGTTGTAATACAAATCTGCAAAGTATGCATGGCAGCACTTAGGTTGAATCACCTATCTGAAATGTTGGCATAAAGAGGTGGTTTAAAGATGACCACCAACACTGGAACGCAACGCTTATCGCAGTTCCCGAAACTCTTCCAAAACTGGCAAGAAGTTGAGGGCTTCTGCTAGAGGAAGTGTCCCTCATATTTAAAGAAGAAGACCTTCAACCTAAAAGAAGGGAAGTCTACAACCTATGATGGTTTAAGGATAACCACCAACACTGGAATGCTTGATGCATTTCCCGAAACTCTACCAAGGCGAGCAAGAAGCTGAAGTATTTTGCTAGAGGAAGTGCTCTGAATTCTTTGAAGAGGAATAATATGAACCTCGTATGGATGGTTTAAGGTTGTCCACCAACCAAAGGCATGCTCATGGACATCCGTGTCTCTGGCTACAACTTTGAATTTGGAATGACGAATTGTGACTCAGGCTCGCTTGATGTGGCTTTGAAGCTTGTAGATAACCACCATTTTCCCCCCTGTCAGGTACAAGGTGAGATGATGGCGAAAAATCAACTGCAAGATTGTTCAATATTCGAGAACAAGTTCTGACATGCGACTTAAACATCTTCTTGGTTGTTGATGCCCATTTCCAAGAAGCGATCCATCCAAGATGAATCTTTGTTCTGAACCATCTGTGTGAAGAATGGGTGTGTCGACCACAGTGCTTGCATGGATGAAGATCAAAATGGTGATCTTTCATATGGCCAATGTGATCACAGTATTGGCATTTTACAATTTGTTGTTGTTGTTGTGGAAGTAGAGCAGAATCTGGAACAGCTGCAGGTGCACTGTCATGAAGAAATTCGGCACTCTGAAATTTGATGGGCTTAGAGTAGTCCGAAATATTAAAGGACAACTCCTTGTCATATCCAAGACCAGTTTTGTGCTTGTTATGGACAAGCTCTTCCCAAGGTCTGATGATGGGCTTGGAAAGTGCACACTGAGTTGTTGCATCTGCATGAAAATCTTCTCTTGTACAAGGAACTGAATGTGAATCGATTGCAACTTTATATTCTTGCTTCCAATGGGAGTCCTTCTCAATTTTCTGAACAAGAACAAGTTCAGAATGATGACTTCGCTAATGTAATTCTTCTTGCTGAAGCTGAGATTCTAGTTGCAGAAAATCAATCTTTTCTTGTGCATGATGTAAGCAAGTCTGAATATCAAAGAGAGTGTCTTTACTGATTCGGATTGTGTCATCAACAGTGGATTGTATCAAAGTTTCCAAGGACTGTAATACTTCATAAAATTTGGTCATTTTCCAAACAACTCAAGCTCAAGAAATAAAGGGTGTCGGCTTCAACCGATAATGCACCCATTTACAATGTAAACAAATTGCAAATATTCTTCAGCTTGGTTTCAATCAATCTTCTTCACAAAATGGCTGCTACAATTTTAGAGGTAAATAGAAATGTCCACAGGCAAATGAATCCTTTATCTATAAGCACCCATATTCTCCAACAAGTTCCACTTGACCATTCTGAGAAGAAATTATGCTACAACATGGAGAATGTGGCTCAGTAATGAAATGAACTATGGAATAATACAATCAGATAAACCAGTGCATTCGGCTTCCTTTGCAAGTTTTATCAGTCACAAAATTGTACGCAGCTTCCTAAATGTTGCACAAATTATATCTTTTCTCGTGCATTTTGTGGATATCTCTAAAGTTTTTCCTTGCTGATGTTTACTATCCGGACTTCAATGCACAAACTTCAACGTAATTCATTATACATAAAATACCAGGTCGAACCAACAATGCTCGTATAATTGGCTCAACGCATCTCAATGATTCAACGAATATACGAAAAGTGTTAAAACACTGCAACCATATAATTCACTGTGGAATTTTATTTTTATAATTCCTTTGTCTCAATCCAACAAACAAAATATAATGAATGCACCCATAAACAACGACTAGTGTGCAACTCGTAGTAGAAACCGGGAAAACTATGGCATTGCTCTCTTATGGAATGTCAACTTCGAGTTCACAAAGCGTCACAACACACTTTATGGAGATACCTCACACGTATACACCTTTTAATGCAGCAATGTCGACCATCAAAACTACAATCATTGAACAATTATTCAACCTGTTGCACCATTTCATTGTTGTTCAACCCATCACACAACACAATTTTATCTGGGATATGACTTGTGCACCAAATGAATCTAAATCCAGTTTCATTCTCAGTGTCATGACCTACGAACAGGAAATCACACCGAATATACACGTTAATGCATCTATATTTTTTATTATTCCTTACCTTTATCTTCTGTAGGGTGACTTTTCACCTTCTCTGATATCTTCTATAGGGTGATTATTCAAATCGACCACCCAGTTTCATTGAGGCACTAGTATTTTCTGATGGGTCCTAGGAAAAATTCCCAAGAATGTCTTCACGCCCATACAAGAACATGCTCACAAAGATGAGATACCAACTCAGTAGATACTATCACATAAATGTAAACTTGACTTTCAGAATCACTTGAATATATTGAAAATGCTTTAAAATAACAGCACACTCCATCTCACAGTGTTGCACATGTTGTCCATTAGTCGACTCCATGATCGACCTCCAACCCACTGCACAACTCTTCGACATAGCAAGATAAATCCAAGCATTCACCATAGCCAGAGAAATCCAAGCGTTCACCAGCGTTCTAATCCAAGCGTGAGCCAGAGAACACCAATGCCAGCTTCAGGACTTTTGTATCTATCCTTTCCACGCCATCTGAAATCACTGCTCAACACAGTCATGTTAGATCCATCACAAGGCTCTATGACCACCCCCAGGTGTGGAATTGATGTTCATAAATGTAATGCATGCACAGAACAACAAATATGCTTCACAAGGAATGTACGCTGACAATGACAAGCTCAATGGTGTAGCAGAGGAAATGTGTAAGTGTAGAGGTCAGGTCAAGCGTTACAATGCATAAAGAATCTACATAGGCCTGACAAAATAATTTAATGCCCAACAGGTCGTAAGAGTGAGAGCCAAATATGATAGGGAAAAAATTGTTATGCAAGCATTATAGTAGACGTGCCAGCATTATAATTCAAGACAAGACTGCTTACTATTCGTTCTATGGAGGGCTTTTCTTCTAACAATCTTCCATATGAGGAACTGAAGAAATGGCAGAGGAAAAGTCCTAAACAAGGAAAAGGTGCAGCTCTATAATGGCCACAAAAATAATAGCACAAATAACACTGAGAAAGTTAAGAATGCACTAGCTCTGATACCATGTTAAAACACACACGTGGTGTATGAAGAAACTAAACACACACATAGAAAGATAAGCATGAGATGCACATATTATTTACCATAGATGTACATTTAATATACAATGGTGTGACTCTTGGATTCATCTTCCAAGGTCACTTGGACTCCTTTGTGACTCTTCGCCTTCCACACCTACCCATAGAGAATTAAGTGTTCAACACATAAAAATCCCCAAAAATACATTTATCCTAAGTATTGGTGAAATGATAAAAAGATAAGCTATGCTTTACTCCTACACTTTACTTAGTGATTTTATGTATTTTGTGTTATATTCCATTTCCCTTTCATATTAACTTTTAACCTATTTTATTAAATCCTTAACTAATTACCTTATCCTACTTATTTTAATTCCCTATATCTAAATACCCCAAAAACCCACTATTATAAAGTTTTTTGACCATAGTTATTACCCATGTGCTAAATAAAAACCCCAATCAAACGCCCTTTGGTCTAAAACTATCACTAAATAAATATCACGCCCCTATGGTCGTTAAATCATTCAAAAATATTTAATTACTATATAAATAAAAATAATATCATGCTTCTTTGTGTTTTATTAAAACATTCAGCCAATGTTTTGAAAAGACAAATACATTATAACCCAAAGTTTTGTTAAGATAAGCTAAGGTTTATTTTAAATAAAACCTTAACCCCGCCCAGCATCCATATCCGCTAAAATACTATATATAAGTTTAAAACCTTATATTAAATGTTTTAAATAACCCTTGCCCATATGCCTATCCTCGTCGTAGTATATGAGCCGTTCATCTTATATAATTAAAAATTGACCGCCCACGTGCATATGAAGCCCAGTCCCACCATTTCATTAAACCGCAGCTTCCCTTTTAATCCTGAACCTTCGCATACGAAAAGTGATCAATCGACCAAATACAAAATGGACGCGAAATGGGCAGTTTTGCCCATTTCTCTCTCATCAATGTGTCGCTTTCCTACTGGATCGCATGCGTTTGGTGCAAATCAATTTACCGCCCAAATGTTGCACAATAACCACCGTCAGGTTTTCTTTTAAATCTCGAAACCGCCTCCCACCATGACGCAACCTGCATTAAATATCAGTTAATACAACTAGAAGATATATGGTTAAAATCCTTCGGAACATACATTTTTCATTATTTGTGCATTTTAAACCTCTAAGTGGCTACTCCTGACTGTGTAAACAATTTTTAAGCCCCCGATTGCCCTTTTATGCCCAGAACCTCTGAATTTCATCAAAATTTACCATTGAAGACTAATTGATGAGCGCTATTCACTGCTCCAGAACGCTGTTGAAGTCTTCAAATTCAACGGAAAACCTCAGAACCCTTTCAGAGCCAAATACCTGCATAAAAAGGTATTTTTCGAAGAAATCAAACTTGCAAATTGAATTTAAACTATCTTGAAGAGAACCAATCCTTTTTTTAAGAAAATTAATCAAATTGAACAGCCTAAAAACACAAAAAATAGGCCAAACCCTGCCAAAATTTTTCCAAAAACCTTGTTTATCTTCTACACGCCTTTCAAGCAATTTTCCTCAATTATTACAGTTTAAAGATCAATTTCAAAAATTTAGAAGGCCAAAAAACCTCTGAAATACCCTGAATTCCTATTTTCTCAGCCTAACAAACTCAAAAAACCCTTGTTTTATGTTTTATACCAGTTGTTACATCCTCAGATAAACTTGATTGAGTATAAAACATAAAAGAGACTATCCTTAGCCTAAATTTACCCAGTTTTCCCTCTGTTAAAAGAAAATTACTCTTGCAAACTGTTTAATATTGCAAAAGTAACCTAAAAATGCCCAAAAAAAAGAGTATCAGCAAACTTGAAGGATCCAAAGCACCCAAACCTGAAGGATCCAAAGCCCCTAAGCCTACTCCAGTCATCACCGCCAAATCTACTATATCAATAAACCCCCTTCAACCACCTGTGGTTGTTGTTGAAAGCCTTCCTTTAACTGATATTGATTATAAAACTGTTGATCCTGCTGTTGAATTCAATTTGTTAGATATACACAACTGGTGTTATGAAAAGTATCTAGACAAAGATGAAATTCCTATTTGAGAAACACATTTACCCAAGTATATAGTTCTTTTAACCCACCCAGGTCAAGAAGTCATAAGACTATGTCAAAAATACTATGAACTAGATCAAAAATGCTGATAAAAATATACTTTTCACTATTACAGCCTAGTCTATTAATCAAATGCTATAATTGCAGCTTGATCCACAGGCAGTCCCCTTGTCTATAGAGACCTTAACTCAACTATACCTTGGCCTAGATTTCCATAAAAGGTTCATGATCTTTCAGAATTTTATGCCTTCTCATGTTGATATTCCAAAGATAAATCCTCCATACTCCACAGCGAAATTTTCTAAAGGTTCTAGACATATTATCTCTATGCTCTCTTTCATCCTTAGACATTTTATAGATGAGCATACTAATGAATCTATTCTTGGTTTCTTATCCACCATGTCTCATGGTCAACCTCCATCGATGATTTTTTACTATGCTAGTTTCATAGCAAATACCATCCATTACCAGTTGACTAAATTACCCACAGAAGGAGTATTTAGATATACTTTTTATCTTTTTCATTTGTTCCTATTCTTTCAAGCTAACAAATTTCCAGTTACTTTGAAAAAATGGATATAGAGGGAAAACCTCTATCAATTATTTTTTGGACTTCATTGCTGAGAAAAGAATGTAATGATTTCACCTATTCAGAGTTTTCAAAGCTATTTTTTCATCTAGCAATGACCATATTGAATAAATCAGAGCAGCCAAGGATCAGTGAAGAAATGAAAAGAATTTTACAACTTTCAGAGCAGAACAAGGTTGGAGATTGGTACCTCTATGAAAAACACAATGAATTAAGGATTTTTGGGTCAAACTTGTTACCCTACAAGTTGCCCGTGTGAGAATTTTTGCATTAGAATATCTTAGACAGAGTCTCAATTCAGATTCAATTAACTTTATGGCAGCCAAGAAGAAGACCCAATTTAAGTTAAAAAATAAAATTGGTTCATTTATCTGCAACCACAGAGATGTTGAAAAAGAAGTGACAAAGAAGCTATCAGAATTCATATTTGAAGAAAGTTTTCCATGGAATTATGATCCACAAGGGATCTTAAGCAAACTAAGGGTGAAATGTAAATTAACACCCTTTATCCATGAGTCAAAGCCTGAAATAGAAAAATTTGCCAATCAAGTTGAATGGATGGAAAACACCTTGACAGAGGCAGCAAGCCAAAAAAATACAGCACAAGCATTGGAAGTTGCCAAGCACCTAGAAACATCAAGTAAAAGAGTCAGGGAAGAAGGAGCTTATACAATAGAGATAACAATTGAGACTAAATTTAAAATAATCTATAACAAAAGGCCCAAGCTCAGTTCAGTTGATAAGGAAAAAGTAACAATTGATATTGATGAGACATATGCTCCAATGACCAATGATGATATAGCAACAGCCATAATCAATGAAACACTTGTGGAAATTCAAAAGAAAAAACCAGTAAATCAGGATGACACACAGATGATTGAGAAACAACACAGCATGGAAGCCTCTTCCTCACAGCCAGATGAGGAAAAGGACTTGGACATCAAAGAGAAATACAAGAAAATTAAGCATAAAAATGAAAAAATAAAGACAGAAATATACTCTCAATTCTTGAAACAGAATCCTAGCAATCAGAATAGATTATTATCAGCATTTGATTATTCAAGCAATAAAATGATGATGTCATTTCTACAGCCTACTACTTCAGTACGAAAAACAGTATTAGACTATAAAAAGGTTGATATGGAAGTAGCCACATATAAAATTCATGAGTTGGATCAGATTGAATTTCACAGGCAGACATCAGATATGCTCTATTCCACGGTAACAACTAAAGCAATGAGTACTAATAAACTCCAAAATACCATCCTCAACATGCAATATCAGATGAAGATGGACAAAGCCTCATTATATGCCAATGATCTAAGGATCAAAGTCTTAGAGGAACTAATATTACAGGTGGGATATGATCCTTCAAACATCAAAACAGCAGAATTATTGATTAAGAAAAAGAATGAAGATATAGCAACTTTGAGGAAATAGCTCAAACTTCCTCAAAGTGAGCATCCACAAACAAAAGAAGTCCTCTGGGATCAAAGTGAAAAAGAGGAAATGATGAAACTAATACTTTAATTGACAGCTCAAATTAAGGAGATGGAAAGTCAAATGGACACGCTGGTCCAAGAAAGAGAGACTGTAAAAGAGCCAAAAATTCCTACAATTCCTATAGTCATCCCAGTGATTACTACAGCAGTTCCTTCTACTTTAGGAGAAAAGTTAGCACCAAATGGCCAACTGGCAATTGCAGTGCCAGTGACTTTTGCCACCATTTCAGCTATAGAATCTTCTACCACAGTTGTACAGCATACAGATGAAGCCAGCCAGATAGTGAAAGCAATGGAAGAGATGTCCTTAAAGACAAATGAAATAAACAGAATAAACAAGATTATTGAAAATCTTGAGAGTGCAAATAAAACAGCTCAGATTAATGCCAAAACTCATGAACAGAAAGCTATCAGATTAGGGGAGCAGCTCAAAAATCTACAAAAGGAATTGACTTTCACAGAGCAGATCTCCTACATCAAAAATCATCTCTTGACCAACATCATTGAAGCCATTCATAATCAATGGCCTTCAATTCAAGTAATATTTGAGCAGAAAGAATTGTTATTGGCAGCTCAAGCAAAGATACAGAAGACCAAGGATGAATTCACTGATAAACCTTAACAGGGATTAAAGCTCGTAACATTTCTCAATAGCAAGAACAGAGAAGAACTTGAAGAACTTCAAGTATTAGACAAGACAGAAACAATCCTACAAATCAGGAAGGTTGTCACTAAAAAGAACTTGATGAAGAATCTTGAAGAAAAGTGTGAAGCCATGAACCTTGCCATAACTAGATTTATGGTAAAGTATACAAATCTTAGACAGAGAGGTTTCCCTGATATACATGTTTTCAATGAAAAGATTATACCACAGAAGGACTATGACAAAAAGATCAAGGAGTTTGCTAAAGAGCAAGTAAACAAGCCACCAGCACAAGGCACTCCTACAGGGAAAGTTTTACTTCAGTATTTTGAGGATTTATTCTTCTTACAGCATGAAATTAAGGATCTCTTTGTCATCAAACCTACTTTTGCAAGATATACTGAGGCTGATGAGAATTTCAGAAAGTTGAGGAATGTGCAAATTCCTAAAGTAGAAGAGTGGCAGACTTTCACAGACTTGATGTAAAAATTGAAGATAAAAACAGTAAAACAGTTTGCCTCAAGACAATCAAAAGAAAGGCAAAAGAAAAGAAAAAACAGTTTACTGATTTTTACTGCTAAAAGATATATTTTACAGCAGTAAAATAGTAAAATTGATGGTCAAAGGGTATAAGTGTCAAAGAGTATAAAGTTAAAGAGGATTAGCAGGAAAGAGTATCAGCGAAGGCAAGTAGATTGCAAAATAATATCTAGTAGCCAGCAAGCAGGACACATAAGCAACGAATAGCTCCTTGTCATCAAAACAATTCTATTTATTTTGGATAAAATAGGACAGCATGTTGATTTGTTAAACAACTGTCCCTTTTATTATGTAATGATATTTTATTTTTCCTAAATTAATTCCTAGAAGTCTTCTAGGATATTTGTAATATATTTTGTATAAATACTTCAACTTCAGAAGTATTAGGAGTAGAATAAAATTGCTAAAGATTATTAGAAACATATTGTTGACTTGAAGGCTATGTGTTTCGACTTTGAGTAGCAGACTGGATCACCTTTTTGGCATCATACTTCAAGATCCCTGTGATAAGCAATCTAGAGTGAAGTACTCTCTAAACTTGTCATTTGTAATCTTGCTTTGTTACATGCATACATCTGTGTTTTAATTCTAAATTTGAATGTGCAACAAAGTGTATTACTACAGGACATGTTAATAGCACCCTATTTTTAACTAGTTGTCATTTCTTTGTTTTCTTCTGATTTCTGTTGTTGAGAATTCTTAATTGCTCTCACTCTTGTTTAACCTCTGCCTTCTATTTCCCTTTTTCCGGATCAAAGGATCCTTAAGTGCCCTTTATCCCGATCATATTACCTCAAAAAATAATTTTCCATAATCTCCAAGGGTTATTTATCTTGCCCTGAAGACATTTGACCTTTTAAGCCCTGATCCTAGTTCTGCTAGCTTGATTTAGACTCCATAGCCCAATGGACAAGTGAATTTCCCTCTATTCATCCCTTCTAGTGATTTGTTCCCACCAACACAATCAATCAAAACCAAATTGTCCATTCATAACTAGCCTAATATCTATAAATCAAACAAAGATAAATTTTAAAGAGAGAGCCCTCTTTGAACTCTAGGAAGGCTAGATCCTAGAGTTTGAAGTAGGTTTGTGGTTACCTCTAGAGTTCTTTGACTTACATCCAAAATCCCACAACTTAAGAATTTACTAGAGTGATAACAATCCACAAATATTTTCCTTGAGTTGCCCCGTAGAAAGAGGTTTTTTTTCTAGAAATTTCACTAGAAAATAATTCTCACTGTAAAAAAATTAATTTAGATCTCATGAACCTCGTCTCATCAATCAAAATGCACTAAATATGTTTGCTCTCTTCATTGTTCGGGTTCCCACCATGTAAAGGCTTAATGTCCTTCAAAAGAATTCTAAGCCCCACATGTATTGGTTCCATGTATGTTAAGCACAACTCCAATCGAGACAAAAAGTGGTATCATAACCTTAACCCAAATTTGATTCTCCTCAAGGTGTTGGACTAACCACCACACTTCTAAGAATTGATCACATGAAGTAACCACCACCCAAAGAACATGAAACTAGCTTAGATAAATGTCTTTCGGATTAATCACATCATTTGGATTTGTTCGACGTCGTCCTCAAGATGAACCACATTAAATAGTTCAAAACGTCAACCAAATCCTAATAATATGATTAATTCTAAAGACATTTATTTAAATTATGAATCACAAAAATCTTAGATGAAACTAACTATCAAGTCAAAATATTATTATTGCAAACCTCAACAAAATGTAATATTAAACTATGAAACTATGGTCAAAGTTTCATAGAGAAAAAAGGGTCTCTTTGATACCTACACTGCATTCTCAAATAATCATTCAATAACTATTTTGTGCCACTTGATTATAAAATATTAAAAAATATGTCAAATGTAAGAGTCAAAATCTAAATCTATGTATACAGTAATTTCAGAGCTCTGACATTCTGCGTGGGTATTCGATGGATTTTATGTTTGGCATTTGAATTTTATATTTGGCATTTTCGTCTGCGGTAAAAGTCACCAGATAACACGAGGGCGTGAGTAAAGCGTACGGTAAAAAAAGTTTGGCGTTTTGTCATAGAAACAAATAAAAAATACCGCAGATATTCAACGGTATTTTCCATCACATGGAATGTTCTCTATCAACTCTCATTAGTTCGCGCTCGTCCGGATATTACCAGCACGGGATGCCGATCGTCCGGATCTTACCAGCACGGGAAAACGCAAGAAAGGAGAAATACGAGCAGAGGCATGCTGGCACCCGTCAGGAAAACCGATTTAGGACAAAAGAAAGCCTTACACGGAAGGCAGAATACCAGAGCAACGGAAGCAAACGACGAAACTGCCGGAGGTGGCAGAGTTAAATACACAGGTGGAGGAAGTTCCCATGAAAAAAAAATTAGAGATATATATTTGTTTATTGCAATAAGTCAGGAAAGTTTCCATGTAAAAAAATAAGGAGTTGTCTACCGAGGCCGCGTTTTGGCCCGGACGGCAGAAATCTGCCGGAATCCGGTCAACTAAATTTGCAAAAATTAGGTAGTTGCAGTGCTTGGAATCCATTTTTGATAGTGGAAATGGATTCAGCACTATCAAAAAACCCTAGGGCATTCAAAATACTAATGTTTAACAACTATAAACAAGTTTCCGGGCAAATCTTTGCCGGATTTTCTGAAAATCGTTCCCGGATTTTGGGTCAAAACACAGCCTCTTTAGACTACGCTAAAAAATGAAGGTAAAGAGATATAGTTGTTTATTGAGTTGTTTTTGTGCATTTTAATATAAAAAAAATAAGTGGATTTTCCCCGTCTGATTTTTCTTAAATCTAGTAGGAATTTATTGACAACAGCGTTTGATGAGTAACCTTGCACAATCGAAGTGCCCTTGGAGTTTTTTAGGGTGCTAAATCTATATATGCAATTAAAAAACCAGTTTAAATAACAGAAATCAAAATTTCACCTCAATTTGGGGTTTTTTAGGGTGCTGAATCTATATATGCAATTAAAAAACCAGTTTAAATAACAGAAATCAAGATTTCACCTCAATTTTTTTTCACCTAATTCCGCCACTAAAGACAACTCCTTTGTTTATTGCAATAACAATTTTCATTAAGATGTGGAGGGGTTAAAAAATTAAGTTTAAGAGGTATATTTGTTTATTGCAATAATCATTTTCGTTAGGATGGGGAGATAAGAGCGGGAGGGGTGATTTATAACCTAATAAAGTTCGCTTGGGATTAGGGAAAATCGCGAACAACCATGGTTCATGACTCTTTCTCTATGGTAAGAATTAACAATATGCATCTCCAAAAGTATAAAAAAATTGATTATATTAAGTGATTCAATTATTGTGATCCAAAAATGCATATCTCTCCTCAAAGGCAATCCTTTGCTTGTGTCAGAAACCTTCACATTAATAATTAGAATTGTGATATGATTAAAAAAATTGATGATGTCAAATTAATTCACGTCAAAAGGGAAAATAATCAAAATGTTCATTTTCAAGCTAACGCTAGAGCGTTACTAGCACAAGGTGTTCTACATAGAGACGAGGACATATCCCAGTGCCACGTACCATAGTGATGTGTATTCATTCGAAGTTAATGACAAACTGACGTCCCATCACAACTAACCTTGTACTAAATGTATTAATGTTATTCTCGGGGATGGTGAAAGCCCAATTGAGAGTTGGTCAAAGTAGATGGGCATTAAACCATAGATGGTCGCAATTGCATTGTGATTTCATGTACTAACCTTGTACTAAATGTATTAATGTTATTCTCAGGGATGGTGAAAGCCCAGTTGAGAGTTGGTCAAAGTAGATGGGCATTAAACCATAGATGGTCGCGATTGCATTGTGATTTCATGTTGGTTGACATGTGGATTCCTCCCAGTTGGCTATTTATGGAGGAAGCAAGACAGATCTGGGTTAGTACGCTTGATAATCTTTGTGAAATCGTTTCGATGGTGTTGTGAAAGGACTCTGTTAGGAAGAAGATGCAGGCAGGGAATACATTTAAGGTTGATATGATAGGAGTCCCTCCTCCCATCAACCATGAGGTTAGTTATAAGGGATGGGTCTTCCAGTTGCGTAACAAAATTGTCCTGGTGCAAGCGAGGATTGATAGAAATTTGGCAGCAACAAACTCCAACAGTGGAAACATGCCGAGGATAATGGGAACAGAGGCAACATTGAAGAGATGATCAGGAATTAATCCAAACAAATCGTGAAAGAAATGCATAATCAAATGAATTGTGTTGATTCACTTTACAAGCTTAGAAAAAGATCTGGAACTGGTACAAAAGAACATTGAGACTTTGACCTTGGGAATGATAGACTCCGAGTCTAAAGTTGATAACATAGAAGTTAGTGGAAATAGACATTGTTGTTGTGTTAAAGTAAGTATTTGGGGTTCTCGATGCTCCTACAAAAATGGTGGTGGAGGAAGATGAGGCTACGAATTTCGACTTGGCCCCTCAGACGATACCCCCTCTTGCAGCGCATGACGCTAAGGACAACAATGGTCTCAGGTAGGTTGTGTTTCTCTTTTTATGTTATGTCAGGCTGTTAAGATCTATGGGGTGTTTTAGGAAGTTTTTAGTATGAATGATGTGCTATTACGATATAGAAATAAATAGGGTACTATACAATTTTACGACAACTTTTCATGTATGTATGGGACCTGGCCCGTTTCTAGATTTTGATATAAAATTCTACTATCTGACTCCTTATCTATATATATATATATATATATATATCATTTTCCTTAAGTCGTAAGTTACTAATATATTTTTAATTTCATAACGATAATCAAAAGATTTGATGATAAACTTTGAATATATTATACAATAATTAAAACATATAATGATAAACTTTGGATAAATTATTTGAAAGAGTTACCAACTCATCATCATTAAAATAAATAAATAAATATATAATGAAGTGAGAATCTTTAACCTAATCATAACAATAAAACATTTCACTAATTTAATTATACAAAATAATATGATGTAACAATGTTTTTATTTGGCTATTAAATATATAATGAAGTGGGAATCTTTAACCTAATCATAACAATAAAACATTTCACTAATTTAGTTATAAAAAAATAATATGATGTAATAGTGTTTTTATTTGGCTTTTCACTAATTTAGTTATAAAAAAATAATATGATGTAACAGTGTTTTTATTTGGCTATGTTAATTTCTCTTGAACATAAAGAAATAGAAGCTGGTTAACTACCACCTAAGATTCACAGGCATCTTGCAAACGAAAACAAGGTAATAACAACTAAGATTCAGAAGCATCTTGCAAACGAAAACAAGGTAATAACACCTAAGATTCAGAAGCATCTTGCAAACGAAAACAAGGTAATAACACCTAAGATTCAGAGGCATCTTGCAAACAAAAACAAGGTAACAAGGCATCTCACTAAAGTGAAAACCTACCAACCTACTAACCACTAGCAAGTTATCCCAAATTGTGTGATTGTTTGCTATCCCAAATTGTGTGATTTTCCTTGAATAATGAGAATGAATCCTACTACATTTATAAATAATAGTCAATGATTAAAGCCTACCACTAGTTTAAAAAATAAATTATATTATGTGGAATTAAATTATATTATGTTAAACTTTTCCACATAAGTAAAATCCTCTCAAAAACTCCAAAACATGTTTACAATACATCAAGTTAAAGTAACAAAAGTCAATTGTTCAGTGTAATAAGGTCACTCCCAAAGAGAAATTCCACACATCTTTGTGTAAATTGCCTCTCCTTTTAATTGCATGGATGCTATATGATGATATCATCCATATACTCTGTTATTTATTAATATAAAGAAACATTAACTATTTATTAATAATAAAAAAATAAAACATTAATTTACTTAATTATAAATTTAAAAAAAATTAATATAAAGAATTTACAATTCACTACTTTAAACATTGGATTAATATACAAGTCTTTGGTTTCTTCCTCACTCTCATATTTTGCCACGCAATCGTTATCTATAGTACATGTTATATCTTATTATAAGATCATATCATTATGTTGAGATTATTATATCAGCGTATCATTGTGCTGAGATTCAAAACCTTTTTTTCTTTGGCAAGGGCAGTGTACTAGTAAATAATTCTCGCGTGTGAAAGAGATGAATTACAAGTCTTACACTAAACATTTTGTGTAATCAGAAGCTAGACTCAAAGTGCAGGTCATTGCAAGTATCCTTATTTTAAGGTTAATATCATCAATAGTTTTGATATTTTATGAGAAATCTTAAACCATTACAAACCTTTTCCATTGAGATTTAGTTTTACATTCTTATTTTTTAATTGCACATCAATACTCATCTTATAAAAAATTTAAATATTTTAAACAATAATAAATTCCACATGTGTTGAGATTTAATTTCACATTATATTCATCAGTTCCACTTTAATGGTTCTTTATAAGGAGCATTTGCATGAATAGAGATATGCATTGGTATTCACAAATTCATAATCCCAGATGAATCTAAGCATTAACCATAACCAGGTTGACATATTTGTATTTTCAAATATGGAATAAAACAGAATATCGCACAGAATTATCCAGCAGAAACTAACATTCAAATTTGACCATTAACCATAATGATACTTGCATTTTTAAAAACTATTGCAAGGTTTCCATAGCTGCAATGTTTTCAAATATTACATAAGGAGAATATCTCACATAATTATTTCGGCAAAAACATTCTGCTGACATGAACAGGGTTCCCTGAATTCTCCACAGCACCAGTGTTGGACTGCAAAAGAAGGAATATCCACTTTACCAGTCGAGAAAATGCATAACAATCGAAGCGATCAAACTTTCTTCAAACCATCAACCAAAAATGCCCAATCTTAAACCCATGCGAACCCCTCTGTTAGCATACCACCGTAACTAAACGGTGTGAATTCCCTGTTACCAAATATTGAAAATGTCTGAAATAATTCAATGTCATTATATTATATATCTTACAGTAAAATATTTCAATTTAGTTCTATTTTAATTTCAAATCTATGATCTCTCTCAACACTTAATAAATCCAAAATTAAAATGAATTTAAACTATAATATATATATATATTACTTCCACTCTCAATAATATCTTAAAATATATATTATTATGTATAATAACAAGTTAGGTAATTATTGCTCACCATTTAATATTTAATATGATCTCTCTAACATTTGTAACATGACTTCATACAATATAGTAAAGTAGTTACTTGTTGCTCACCACTTAATATGATCTCTCAACATGTGTAACAAGAATGTTCATAAAGTTTAAAGGTGGTTTTATTTAGATGTGATAAAGGAAAATGGAATGTGTTTAAAGGTGGTTTTATTTAGATGTGATGAAAGGAAAATGGAATGGGATCTGTCATAATGAAAAATTGCGCACTATAAAATGATAGAATACAATTTATGAGGTATTAACCAGTTGGGTTTGTGTGACATATAGTCTCCAGCGAGTCGGTCAGCGCAAATCTCGCAAATCTAATGAAGAGTGGTTGAGGGTAGGAGCCAACTGTGTAGGATAAAGACTGTCTTATTGGATGTCTAGGGCTTTGATCTAGCCTCACACAGTTCTTGTAACAACATCATACAGCTGAGCAAATCATTCATGTGTAACAAGAATGTTCATAAAATTTAAAGGTGGTTTTATTGTTCTTGTAACAGCATCATACAGCTGAGCAAATCATTCATGTGTAACAAGAATGTTCATAAAGTTTAAAGGTGGTTTTATTTAGATGTGATAAAGGAATATGGAATGGGATCTGTCATAGTGAAAAATTGCGCACTATAAAATGATAGAATACAATTTATGAGGTATTAACCAGCTGGGTTTGTGTAAGATTTAGTCTTCAGAGGATCAGTGCAAATCTCATGAAGAGTGGTTGAGAGTAGGAGCCAACTGTGGAGGATAAAGACTGTCTTATTGGATGTCCAGGCTTGATCGAGCCTCACACAGTTCTTGTAACATCATATCATACAGCTGAGCAAATCATTCTTCTATTCAACATTGTGGATGACTCTAGTCTAAATTCAACCTAACTCAAAAATAAATAAATAAATATAAAAAACAAAATAATATTCATATAAAAATGAACCTAACCTGGGTCTCATTAGATGTCTTGGCTCGATCTAGCCTCACGCCTCACACAATTCTTCTTGTAACAGCATCATACAGTTGAGCAAATCATTCTTCTATTCAACATTAAATTCATAAATATAAAAGACAAAATAATATTCATATATAAAAACAAACCTAACCTGGGTCTGGAGTGTTCTCTAAACCTCTTTTGCTTCTCTGAGATCTCATCTTCCTGCTTTTATCCTTCTCAATGCTGGATAGATCCCATGTTCATCTTCCTGCTTTTATCCTTCCCAATGCTGGATAGATCCCATGTTATAGCAGATCTATGCTAGTACTCCACAGTGTATAGTCAAGCGAAAAGACCAAGCCAGAAATCGCTCAAGGAAAGCAGAAGGCAAAGAACCTGCAACAAGACTGTTCAGCCAATAGAAAAGAGAGTTCAATGAATGGTTGAAATACTAGTACCTTTGGTGAGTTAATACGCCACTACCAGCTGCTGGCCACCCCATTCCTCCCCACCTGGTTGAAATACCACACTACCCTTGATGATCCTCAATCAGGTGGGTCTGAAATCATTAATGATCACATCTCAAAGAAAAGATCAGCAGAAAGCACGCCAAAGCTTAATTTTTAAGACGTCATTTCATGCAATTGGTAACTAAGATCAAGAGGGCCAGTCGGGCGCCAATTGTATTTGCTGGTATGGTGGCATGGCACCGTGATGGACCTCCAATTCCAGGGTGGTCCACTATTGGTTCCCAACCATGTTTTCCTCGTAATATTCTTTGAAGTTTGAACCAGTGTATAATCCTTAGATGAAATCTACTGTTTAACGATGACACAAGGTAGTCGCATGGCACCGCGGTGGACCTCCAATTTTAGGGTGGTCCACTATCGATTCGCAATCATGTTTTCCTCGTAATATTCATTGAACCAGTGTACAACCCTTGGATGAAATCTAGTGTTTAAGGATCATAGCATTTGGAGATTTCAATATTCCCAACTCGAATCTCAACATATGTGTCATGGACATTGTGATGTTCCCAACCCAGATGTTGGGGGTTGCTTCAGTTACTGTGATGTTCCTAATCCAAATGTTCTGGTTACTGATGTGTTGGGGGCTGCATCAGTTGACGTAATGTTCCTAACCCAAAAGCCCTGTTTACTGTAATGTTTTGAAGTACGTCGGCACAAATGATAAGGGCCTGCTTAAACACTAGTGAAATAGTATAAATATCAACAATGGTCAATCATTTTACGCAGACTACAAAATATCAATTCATCATATTCTATATAACCTGCCATAATGCAAGTGTCAGTAATTCCAGAGTGTTGCTCCCCAAAAGAATATTGCATTAGCATATTTATTGGTGCGCACAAATTGATCACAAGTGATAAGATTGCTACGATTACACAAACAAAAAGTCATAAAAGTCGGCCTTCCAACTTTAGTGAGCCAAACCTCCGCTTGCCATAATCTGCATAATGAAAACACTTCTTGTACTTCATCAGTGGTGCTCGTCGTAAATAAATTGCAATGGCATTTGGTGAATTGGTGCACTAATTGACCACATGTAACAATATCGCTACGATTACAGAAACAAATACTCAAAAGTGTCACTCTTTCAACTTTAGTGAGCCATACCTCCATTTGGGAGGCACTTCCTTGGCGCACTGCATATAAGCCCTCCACGAAACATATTCTACAAAATATGTCAGATTTTCTTTGTTTTTGTTTTTTTAAGGTTAGTAGTCTCTTGACATCACAAGATTTCCCAAATTTCAAAAATTTATAATTAGTTTCCCTATGAGACAACTTTTTTACTTGTCAAAATGTAATTGCAGTGGATATTGCAAAGTGGCATAGTTGTATTACTTTCCAAAGGACTGCAAGAAATTGGTAGCAATGATGCTTTGTTACATACTCTTCATCTACAGCTGTTGAGTGATGTATCTGGCTATGAAAACCACAAATTTTACTCCACTCATATTACACCAACCAAGCATCTCTAGTATTCTCCTTCGTATCAATCTAGAGACTAGTGTACTCTTTTCGATGCCTGTTTAGTATCACACTTTTGAGAGAGCCATATATCTCAGCAGAACACTTTTCCTTCTCAAAGCTAGTTGAAGAACCCTCCTCTAATATGTAAGTCGTGTACCTTACAAAGATTTTTCTCGTTGTGATTAAACTATGATTACATTATATAGATAGTATGTTGTCTTCAAGGTTCAGAATATAAATGCATTTCATAAATAAAGCAATGTAATTGAAAAAATTTACTGGTATAGAGTGTTCTCTCTTTAACTCCTTCCAAGAGTATGTCACCTGATAAAAATAAGTTCCCCAAAAGATTGAAAATCAGATATTTTAAAAGGAAATTCATCTTCCTTCTATTCTTTTCTCCTTTTAGTCATCACCTTATGTTTCTAAGTTGTCGGGCATTGCCCAAAGTAAGGATATTCAAGGAACTTGTACCAAAACATCAAAATCATATAACACAAACAGGAGCCATGGATGGAGACAAGAATAAACAACAGGCATAATTGAACAATGAAAACATTACATGATACATCCCTGTGAAAGGTACCGATATTCAGGCATAATTGAACAATGAAAACATTACATGATACATCCCTGTGAAAGGTAACGGAGGATCTTTTCACTGATGCAAAAGCTGCTGGGGAAAACCATACAAGAATGTGTTGGCAACGTAAAGTTGCATCAATGAAATCTAATCTTTGCGGCCTTCGCAGCCTGTATGTAGACGGTGTTTCAATTTCAAACAAACCACAAAAGAGAAGGCATTTTTTAGAAGACTCCATACCGATAGGTTTAGTCCTACTAAACAACAAAAGCACATAAATGCCTTTTTCACGGAAGTTGTTAGTTCAAAACGTTAAACTGAAAACCAAACCAGCGATAGGCACACTAAGGCCTTTCAAAAGCTAAACACTAAGGACTTCAAATAACTAACCAAACAGACTTAAATTCTCAAACAACTAAGAATTTTGAACTACAGTATATAGCTAATCATGGAAAGAACGTTTCCAGGCCCTGAATGAAATTGTCTGACAAGGTTAGGAACATTGTCCATATACACAATCTCGGGTCATCTTCTAGTTTAGTCAAAAAGGCATAAGTCCAAAAGGATCTGACAGAAAGGGTCTGACAGGGTCCCGTGCTTCAAAAAGTTAAAAACATAATCTTAGTAACCTAAATACGGAGAAATATTGTGTGATTACGCCTTACATTCCTTTCGAGAATCTCGAAATTGTTTAGATTATTCTTTGTCTAGAGATGTAAATGAAGATATCAATAGATCAAATTTGCAATTGAAAATTTTGATTAGGTTATTCTTGTCTAGAGATGTAAATGAAGATATCAATAGATCAAACTTGCAATTGGAAAGTAACAAGACGCCAATAGTGGACACCCTGAACCCTCATATAGTGCTCTATCTCATATGTAATTTCCATTTAGATCATAGGATTTTCAATGGGGACATGTTTATGTCCAATAATTCTAGATCTGAATTAGAAAGAAAAACACAACAAACCTTCAAGTAAAATTCTCATAGGATTTTGAACGGGGACATGCATATGTCCAAAAATTCTAGTGTGGACTAGCAAGAAAAACACAACAATCCTTCAAGTAAAAGAAATTTTGATATGAAATTTACAGAAAATACACTGAGCCTAAGTCTTAACATTATGACTTCGACTCCGACAAGAGCAGCAGCCATGAATAGGACTCCATAAAATACTTCCAAATTTTGATACCTTCGAATTTGATACAGCTCAGAAGGGCATGTAGAGATTAGAGATCAGAAGCAGGATGATTTAGATCATGAAGCAACTGCCATACAAGTGCCATACAACAAGTGGTCACATCTATATCCTCTGAGTGAGATATAATGATGTGGGAAATGCTGATCCCTTACAAACCACAGCCATGTGTAAATTACCCAATGATAATCAGAAGTTGTGGCAAATTCCTCCATAGGATGGCTTAAAAATAAGAAAAAAGGTTACTGCCATGGAGACTGGATGTATCCAACAGAATGTGAATCCCAGCCTCCTTCAGGTTCTTTTCTCTTCAATGGCATTAATGTTGAAGCTGTTGTCTGGTTAAATGATCTTGTATGACTCTCTGGAGAAACGCGTCTGTCAACAATTGCAAATTGCTTAGAATCTCTAACTTCTAAATCAACTGTTCCAGGACCTGCATTTAAATCAAGAATTGGTCTTGGCCATTTGCGAGTGCCTTCCATGCCAGAAACATCAGTGAGACCCATCACATAGGGCCTTGCACCTGGAGCCGAAACTGCACCTGCAGTAACAAGCTGAGAGGGAACTGCAGAAAAACATGATGTTCCCAAGGAATCTCCATATGATGTTGGCCCTCCTGAGAAAGATGTGGAAGTCATTGAAAAATTTGAACCAAAAGACAATCCTCCATATGGGAATGCAGGTTGCGTAGCATTTGGGTATGCAATAGCAGGAGCTGACGTAATAACTGACCCTCTATATGGATCGGAATTGTATGTAGGTCCAGATGCTGAAGTCAAAACTGGGTACAACCGTTCAGTTCCATCAGAAGGATACGAGTGTATAGCAAGACCTGGATGAGAATTTCCTGGAGGCGAACAAGATGTTAAATTTACCACTTCACCATTTATTCTCCAGCCAGACAATGGGAGACCCGTGTTCCCTTTGGTCTTGGCATTGTTATTCCAGGGACCAGGTTCAACCACTGCATCTTCTAGAGAAGGTCCATCATTCAAGTCAAAACCCCTTGGCCCTTGTGACTCACCATTAGAAAAGCCATTTGCAAAAAATTTCAACGAAGCACCTAAAGCTTCAGTGTGTCTTGGAACTGGTCCAGTATCCTCACACTCCTCAACACGATTCAAATCCAAATCTAGCTTCCCAGCACTAGCAGACCCACCACCGGCAGATGGTTCCCTTGATGAAAGCATAAAATTATGACCACTTACAGTAGCAAGCTCTGAACTTGTCACACGTGCAGAAATTTGAGAGGAAAAACAAGTCATCAAACCATCTTCCACTACTCCTTCATCAGGCACATTAAGATCAATATCTAAATGTGGACGACTCTGAATGTCACTTACACCAGCAGTCACACTGGTTGCAGCATCCAAGTGTGGACCTTCAGAAGTAACATGTTGCCTCTCGGGGGTTCTTCTAGGTTCAGCTGGCCGAAAAGCACTTGTTGCTGCAGATCCCTTCCAGCCTAGCTCTCCTGTACTCCGTAAAGGACTGGCTGGAGGTATGAAAGTCCCCTTTGCTTTAGCAGCCACTGCAATTGGCGTTGCTAACCCACCAGATTTTGATATAAGGGTATCTGAAGCACTAGAAGTAAGCAAAGATACAGCAGAAGGTGCTGCATCATCTTGATTTGTGTCTTCCATGGAAAAACCTTCATTTAAGTCAAAATCTAGTTTTACGCTTGTGTCAGTGGCTCCAACAACAGCTGTACTAGCCATCTGCATTTCTATTATAGTCTTGTTATCAACAGCATCCACTATACCTGCTTGCCCGTTGTGTATTGTAGAGCCTGAAATCTGCTTTGCTTCTGCTTCTGCATCAGAAATTACTGGATTGGCAGGATAATAGGAAGGTAAACACTCCTCCTTAGAATCCCATCTGTCATTTTCACACTTACCTGAATCTGGTCCTGTCTGTATGTCTGTCATTTTCTTGTCAATGCCAACTTTAACTTCACTAATCTGATTTATTTCTTCTTCGTCTGCAACTCCTGCAGTTTCTTCTCCCTCCATGTCTTCTCTCTTTTCAGTGACAGTTTTTTTACTACCATCCAAAAGTGCAATGCTTCTTGTGCTAAGAAGGTGATTATTATCAACCACCATGTCCTCCTTCCTGTCCTCGACTTCCTTCACAGAATTTTGCAGTTGCTTGTCATCTGGCAGGTCACTATCTCTTTCTTGGTCGTTTCTGAGGTTATATGCTGCACTTTTATGGAGAGCATCATTAAATGAAGTCGTGCTGAGAACTGATTTTCCATCTCCAACCACATCTTGCTCAACTTCTTTCCACATTGGTGATGCAACCTCCAATGTTTTATCAGGGGTCTTGGCACCTGCACAATTCTCCACAGCTATCAATTGATCATCTGCACTATTATCTTTAATATCTCTGTCCATTCCAATATCTCCGTCCATTCCAATATCACCAGCCAACTTACCATCTTCAAAAGTACAGGTTTTCACATGTGTTTGAACTTGTTGCTCATCATCATCTTTACTCATCTTGGATGCATTTAGTCCATCTTCTGAGCTCTTTCCTGAAACACAAGCCATTTCTGTTGGTGCATCAGAAACCATTTCTTTGACCACTTCACCTAGTTTCCGAACTGGACCAGAGCTATTTTCTGTACAGTGTTCCACCCCTTGGTTGGAGGGTAGACCTTTCCTCTTTCCAGCAATTTTATGTTCAGAGGGCGTGCGTGGACAGACAGGACCCCTGCCAGCGCCATCTATAGAAGAGTTTAAATCCTCTGAATCCTCACCAGATCGGTGCTCTAAACACTTAGGGTGGTCAGCCATGTCTTTCTGAGCAACAGGCCTTCCAATTTTCTGAATCTTATTCAACAAGTCATTGTTGGAAACATCTGGATTCTCCCTGGGAACAGTAAGGTCCTTCACTTCCTTTATGCAAATGGTTCTTCTCTCATCTGCATCATCGCTAGGATTAGAAAGGACTTTATCAACAGCACACCTTATTGTAGACTCATCCAGGCTACCCTCTCCTGCTGCTGAGGAACATCTTTCACTAGCACCAACAACACTCATTTTCCTGTCCTTGGATGTTTCAGTGGCTGCCAGATTTGCCAGTGACTTCATCCCCCCATCCTCCATATCACCTACAGTTGCACTGGAAAGTTGTGAGCAACTGTTTTTTAAAACAGTCGCAACACCAACTCGCTCACTTGTCTTAACATTTTCTACTTCAATCAGACCCTTTGATGGATCATTATCTTTGCCGGATTCTGATAATGGATCCATTTTATTAGATATTTCTGATGTTTTCTCAATTTCTTCACCAATTCTACTGCGCTCTTCACATGGAATGGCAGCAGACGATCTGTCTCCATCATCCCCTTCTGTGAAGCCATCTTTAACCTCATTGCTCTGCCATGATTCGGTATTAACCTCCAGGACACTACTAGCATGACAAACATCAATCTTCACTTTTGGTCTTGCATCACTTGCATCATGTTTATCAGAGATATTGGGAGAAGATCCTCTACTTGCTGGGATGACCATGTCCTCAACTGTCCCACTACTGGGACAAGGAGCTGGCGTGCGTCCAGGGTTGGGAAGTTTAACTATCAGTCTGTGACTGTTCGTATTATCCCCGCGGGAATTATCTATTGCCTTGTCAGATGTGTGACCAGATTGTGATGACTTTTCACACGTTGTACTTTTGCTCCATATCAGCTTCCCTCCACTAGCCTCTTTCTGGCATCCTGATTTACCAGATCCCAAAACTCCATTACTTGATTTCCTATGGCGTGATCCTGAACTTGAGCCTTTAGCACTCATAGAGCCTGCAGTAGAGCTCCTAGCATCCTCTTTCCAAACTGAACCTGCAGCCTTTCCAGGCTCACTCGACCAGGACTGACTGTTATTCTGTGATTGACTGGAACTGCTACTTTTCTCTTCCTTAATTGAAGTCACTGGAAATTCATTTGTACCACTAGACATGGTCACCTTACAATGAGAATCCTTGGTGCTAATGGTTGAGGAGAGCAATGTAGAAACCTTGCCAGAACCAGAAGGAACAGATGTTGATCTCGATAGAATATCTGTCTGGCCTGATTTATTTGAGACTGTTTTGGCAGTAGAGTTTAATGGTGTAGAGTTTTTCACAGCTTCAGTAGATCCTGCACGCTTGCCACCATGAGTATAAGCAACTTCACCTGTAGCCTGCTTACAAGGCAAAGATGCTCCCTGGCTTGATCCAGACTTTGTGTCATTGTTCTTCATTTCTGCATCCACACGTTTCTTCCATGTATCAACTAAGATCCTAGCCTTCCTCTGAATCTCCTGGTTCTTGTGATTTTTCAAGTGGTTTACAGATTTCCCAACATTACAGGTCTTCAGAGCATCCAGATCTACAGGTAGTCTGTCAAGAGCACGTAGCAACACTAACAGAAGTTCTTCAACAACTTTGTCACCCTCCTTTGGGCTGCCTGCATCTCCAGTCTTTCCTTTATGGGCTTCTTGAAGCCAATCATCCAAAATAGGCAAGCCCCTGAGCTGCACAAATTGGCTGAGACAGTCATCTCGATCGGTGGTTGCAATCACACCTACAAGGGATGTCCGCCACAATGCTAAATCAATTCCTTTCTTACCATCATCACTTCTATCCAGCTGCATTAGATGCACAAGCTGCCCGACAGCTTCTGAGTTGATGAGGCTTCCATCTTTGTTGGTGATTCTAGCAATTTCTTCAGGCCTCATAATGCATTCTTGTTTGAAATGCCCTGTATCACTGCCATCCGACTTTGAAAAACGTTCTCGTTTAAGAGGATCTGTATTCTGATCCGCACGCTCTCTTTTCTTCCCCTTAACCTGAGAAGGAAATGAAGTATTTTGTGTGCTATCTGAACTAGTTTTTAAAGTCGATGCTGGACCATTCAAATCTTTAGGGGAGGGCCCTCCTGACTGCACTGCTGCATGCATTTCGTGTCTCGTCTTATCCAATAGCTTATTTACTTCTTCTTGGTGTTCCTGCCATCACAAAATAAATCAATACTAGAAGATATGGACCTCAGAAGTACATCTTTCAAAATAATAAATATACAGCCAACCAAATTGAAAGAACTACTCTGAGATCAGGCAAAATACATTAATCATTGAGAGGATCACGATCAAACCAGTTCCAAACTTTTCAGTGCATGAGAAATTGTTATAACTCACTGCTTAGGCATTTTAAAACAACAAATAACACATACTGAAACTTGTATCATTGAATTTTTTCTGCAAACTGCTATTTTTGAAATTATATGACTGATTACTGGCTAATCAATCAAAACTTATACATAAAGAAATCATCCTACATAATAGTGCTAAGAAAGAAATCACTCCCAAAAGTTGCACCTTCCCTTATATCTCTTTATTTAAATCCATGTCACTGTCGTATAACTTTAGTGAATCGCAAAAGTCAGCCTGGACAGGATTCCAATCAATAAAACAAAAGACACTCCCCTTCTGGAGAATTCAACAAGAATGGGACTTTGGCACCACAAATCCATTTAAATTTTAAACCTTCAATCTATCTGTGTACATCAATGTAGAGTAATCCTGGACTGCTTTGAAATTGGATGTATCATGTTAGCTTCAAATAGCAATATATCAAAGGGAAAAAGTGGGAAAAAGATGTTCTGAAATGCAATTTGGAGGGAAAAGAAAAAAATCAACTAAAAGGACTACGCAATATCTGCAAGATATGTTTCACTTGTAAAGTAGAACTTTTACGACATCCGGTATCTGATTTCTTTAAAAACCAAAAGCCTGGCATCAATAGATATGATGCTAATTGAACATCTTTTGTCAATAATATGAAATATCAAAAATATTCATCAATTTAATTCTCTTTGTGAAACCTCGATCCTTGAGTCCAAATTACTTTGGAAGTGTTCTATACTTGCACTGCATCATAGACACATTTGAACTTTTGACCATCAGAGGCTGCTCATAGGCTGATTCTCAAGTCATTGAGGACAACAATACTCCTCCAAAATAAACGCCCCTTCAAACATGCATTTAGCATACCCAGCATGACATTTAGATATACAAATAGAAAAATGAAAATCTACACAAGTGCCCTATTTCCAGCATTTAACCAGGTATGGTATGGAAAAACTTACATCAGTATAGTCTTGATCAGTTAACCACCATAAACACCTGTTCGTAGTGTCATAAACTCTCCTACACACAAATGAAGAAGTGCCTGAAGGAAGTTCAACGCCTTTCCTGAGAAATGCAACTTTACATGGATGTAGCAATGAGGCAGCTGATATCTCATCTTTGTGAAATGAATAGAAGACCTCGTTTGGTGCAGCTTCAAGCAAAACCCCTTTGCCTAGCTTAACATCAGCTGGTCGATAAAGCCAGTTTACACTTAGCTTCACGTGACCCTCTTTATCTGAAGTCAAGCAACGAATAATCCCAATGAAAGGCGGTGCATTACCAGCCTGAAAGAGTGCACAGTCTCCGATGCTGATTTTACGGCCATCCTGAAAATTCAAATAATTTCAAAATTTTCTTCACGCATCATTACAAAATTTTAAGAAAAGAGAACAGAGAAGCAAAACGTACAAATCCTGGCACCCAAAATAAACTGCCATGCCACAACATTCCAATACAAAGTTTACAATTACATTTATTTACGTCATTATATAGAAAGATATCTAATTGTCCAAGTCATGAATGTCAATTAAATTGTAATAACATGCAAATGGAGAGAAACGTGTTTCCAGATATTTAATTACATTTATTTATACCAATATACAGAAAGATATGATATATCTAATTGTCCACATCATGAACGTAAGAGACATCAACAGTAAGAGACATTCTTCTATAGAGTGGCTGCCTCAGAGATTATGAGGTAGAGAATTTCTATTGATTTGCTCGTAGGGCTGTGGACTGATTCCAGGATTCCAACATATTGCATCATTACTTCCCACACAGTTCTTTAACTTTTTTCACTTTCAGTATTGATCTAGGACCTTCAGGCCTCTTTTAGTTCCATTGAGATTTTGGTCATTTGCCGAATTTTAATAAAATTATCTCAACTTATCTATCTGCTATTTGTGTAGTGTCTCTCACCAAATGCAGTATCAAAGCAAATCGGCGTTTCAGAATTTTGCATTAAGACCTTTTTAAAGTAGACTCTCGGAATACTTCCAAGGCTTCCCAGTAGTCTTGAATCACTTTAGAGCAGTTCAAGTCACAAAAATATGTAATCAGGCATTCCTGATAGCACCAGAAGAAGCATTATCAAAGGCCATCACTAAAGCACAACAAAAACCCATCTAGAAACATGGACCCTCAAACTCATTACATACATCGAGGGTACGAAGGATAACTTATTTCATATGGCAATACTCTCCAAGTATGTCGCTAACTGCCAGATACAGAAAATTGGATAAATCTAGTGTGCAAAGAAACCCAAATATGATGAACAGATGGCAAAACACCACAGAAAAAGAGGCAGATCAAATGTATGTCTCTACAAAAGAAAAGTTCCATAAATCAGGCATAAACCAGAAATTCCATACAATACGGTGGACGACAGCAATCAAGAGTCAAGTTGCTTTGTGGGTAATACGAGGCATTCATTAACACGGAATTTGTTACACAAATCTTTAACTCTGAATTTCTAGCTAAAAATGTGGACAAAATAGGCCATTTTCTCGCCCTCCTATAACTACCCAATAGCAAATTTATCATCCTTCTGATTTATTCTTATTCTGCCGATCCTTTCCAAACATTAGCCGCTCCGAGAAATCCCTCCACCCACAACATATTTCTCCTTACTGGCAAATAGCCCGGCACCACCCACCAAACAATCAGCCTGCATAGAAATCCCTCTTAACCGACCGATGATCCATTATAACACCTCATTTTTTTAGAAACAAATAGTTGAGGCCTGCCTGCAAAAAGAAACGCTTCCGATTTGATGCGCTGCATCTTTGGATGTCAAGGTCACCAGGACTTTCAACTGGTCTTGGATGTAACTTTTGTACCAGTGGAATTTGAACTTGGATTGACAGTAGGCCACAGCCCGACGGACTAGAAGATCTTAAATTGCGAATTCGTGAGATACTACTTCAAACAGCGAAAATATTTCTTCCTGAAACACAGAAAAATCCGCTGGCATTGACTGGCAAAGACGATTAGGTTTTCAGGGAAAGCTCCTACTGAAACCTAACAAAAACGAATCTAGAGGGTCAAAAAATCAAGGGACCGCACTGGGATACCTGATCTAAATCCTATAAAGAAATAATTTAACGGCAACTCCGGTATAAGAACGCATACCCTCCATTTCTGCAGAGTAAACTTGTTCTTATTATTGAAGATGAGACCCCTGTAATCTATTTTATAGCTCTGATTTCTTTTCAAATCTATTGAAGATGCGACCCCAGTCATCTATTTTATAGCTCTGATTTCTTTTCAAATCTATTGAAGATGCGACCCCTGTAATCTATTTTACAGCTCTGATTTATTTTCAAATCAATTCACGCAGTTAAAATACGAGAGACCGGCTAGACCATAAAGTGAGAGCATAAGATTACCTTAGAAAAAAACTTAATACTGGAAGAATCGCCAACTGTACCGTGACCAGGGACAGGCAACATGTGCCGCTGCCGTTGTTGCTCTTCACTCTGCCGCCCATGCATAGCCTAGCATCTTTACCAATTTTCTCCTTTAAAGGAATAGCTATTATTATTTTTTTTTCATTAACCTTCTGAAATTTTCGTTTCGTTTCCCGGCTTAATAGCCTCCATTCTTCTGTGCACCAGCTAGATCATACCAATTCTCGTGAAATTCCACAAAGCGTTTCACCAAATACGGAGAGAACAAAATTTTCTCGGGAATCTCAAAACGAGCCGCGTAAGTTCAAGATTTGTAAGGTTTCCAGACGGGAAAAACAACGCGGAAGCTTTCAAAACCTAATCGAGTCGCAAATTTCTTCACGGACCTCAAAACTATGCCGTTCAGGCGAGATTTTCTGGGGTTTCTCTCGCAAACACAAGTGCTACAGCTTTGAAATATGATCGAACGGTGGGTTCCTTTAAAAATCTCGGTTCTTAATGGTTTCTGCCGTGCAGAAGACGCAATAATAGTACACCGTCTCTGAAAATCTGCCACAAGGGTAGGGTTTGAATAGATCCCCAAACTCAGCAAAATTTTCAACGGCAAGCTTCGAAAAACGGCTCGAATTGATCAGCATGACGACTGGAGGCCAGATCCATGAAAACACAGCCGATTTCGCGGTGGATTCGGCGACCTTTTAACAGTGTTTTGTCTTCCCCTTTCCCTTAGGTTTTCAACGAGCTGAGAGAGCTGGGAAATGCGGAGTATAGACGACGGCAACCTGCTAATTCAGCCCGGGGTAGCTCGGGCATCACGGGCAGATCCGGGCAGGCGGCACGGACACGTGGCGGGGTACGGCGGCTTGTCATGGGATGGGCATGGGTGATGACGTGTCGTCCTCCGTACGTTATACATGCCTTGGCTTTCTCTTTATCCGACCTGCTGATTTTTTGTTCTCCGTTCTCGGAATTCGTGTTTTTATCTTTTGCATCGATAATGGAAACTTTAACGCGTCCCCTGCTCCGAAATGATCGGACGGCGGTGGGCACATCTGGTGTCGATGCCCGCGTTTCGGGCCACCAAGCCTGGTGGGGGAGGTCCGTGGGGTGTTTGCCTTGGATTTGTTTGGGTTTCGAGAAAAAGCGGGGGCCTTTCTGGGCCCCACTCTTTGGCTTCTGGTTTAGTGGTAGGTTGGTGGGAGTTTACTTGTAATCAGTAGCCTTTTTATAAGGGTTTTATTAGAAATTCGAGTCATATTTAGATTAGATAAGGATTTTTTTATCATTATGTTAGTTTGTTTCTCGAGTATTGATTAGGTTTAGTAATATGTTAATTTTTTTTTTTAACTAGCATGAGATGTTATAAATATTTGTTAATTGAATCTAATTTGTATGATTAAGAGGATATCATTTGACTTAATGATGATTAAGAGGAGTTGATAACTTTTTCACCTAGGGAAAGATTCTACTTATTATAGGTTGCGTTTTGTGTGTCAATTCTGATGGGTAAGGTATTAGGGATCTCATGTTGACTTAAGTGTTTGTGTATCAATTGTGATTGGTAAGGTAAGGTATGGTAAGGTATTATGGATTTTATTTTGGTTTAAAGTTGGGAGATATATTTTTAAGCATTCGTGTTAGTATATAGCATGGGTGATTAAAAGAAGTTGGCATTCTCTTTTTCTGGGTTTAAATTTTAATCTCACTTGTGACGTGCTTGCTTTTTATGGAACAATTGGCATTGCCAAAGTATCAACAATCTCATTCTCACTTTGTACTTAAGGATGTGTCTCCAAACATAATGAGCCTAGAGAGTTAGCTAAATTGATTGTTGCAAATGTTTTTTGGCATTTAGCTAAATCTTAATCCCACTTGTGACATGCTTACTTTTTATGGAACAATTGGCATTTGCCAAAGTACCAACAATCTCACTCTCACTTTGTGCTTAAGGATGTGTCTCCAAACATAATGAGCTTAGAGAGTTAGCTAAATTGATTGTTGCAAACGTTTTTGGGCATTTAGCTAAATCTTAATCTCACTTGTGACATGCTTACTTTTTATGGAACAATAGGCATTGCCAAAGTACCAACAATCTCACTCTCACTTTGTGCTTAAGGATGTGTATCCAAACATAATGAGCCTAGAGAGTTAGCTAAATTGATTGTTGCAAACGTTTTTGGGCATTTAGCTAATTTTGTGTCAATTGGCACCTAATTTGAATCTTCTTGAGTGAATGAATACACACTAATTTTTACCAAGAAGTTTACTAAAAATACCATTCACAAATGTACAAAAGCATCCCTAAGATATTCCCATAAGGTTTCCCTAAAAATGTGCTTATTAAAATCGAATTCTAAAACCACAAAAATTATAAATCTCCACATATCTATCTAATAAATAAAAATGTGTGACACATTTACCATGGTAAATAAATGACTCAAGTAATCTAGGTGAGGCCCAAGATCAAACCTAGTAGCCACTATAACACAAAGAGTATTTTCAACAACCCATGAGCCACATATACTAGGGATTTATGACTTAGCAAGAGTCAAGACTCCATGAGGATGGGGAAGCCTACTCCTTGAGCCTTATCACAAAGAGCCAAAATGTCCCCCCATAAATTATGAAACTGGGTGAAGGGGATAACATCCCATTGTGCCAACCACTCAATTATCAGTCAGATATACTAGGGATTTATGACTTAGCAAGAGTCGAGACTCCATGAGGATGGGGGAGCCTTATCACAAAGAGCCAAAATGTCCCCCCATAAAATTTGAAACTGGGTGAAGGGGATAACATCCCATTATGCGAATCACTCAATCATCCCAGGAAAAAACAAAGCACATATATTATTATCATTTAATAATCTCAAATATAGAGTATCCTTATATGATTGTCCTTTTTAAAAAGGGAAGAAAAACAGCAAGGCTTATTTCTCAGGCTATCCAACCATAAATAGGCGAGGGCAGTATATGCCCACTATAGGGTTAAAGTAGGTACACCATCCAGCAATGGGCATATACTGCCCCATGTATTTATAGCTAAGCCTTGCCAGAAAAAACATGTATCAAAAAAATAAAAAATATATATAAATAAAACAACTAACTCCAAAAAAAATTATATATGAAAAAAAATTATAAATAAAACAAATAAGTTCATGAAAGTTTATTACCCAATTAATACATTATATATGAAAAATAAAATATTTTAATAACAAATACCATTTAAAGAGTTAAGTATTTATTTAAATTAAGTTATTATACTTCTAACTTAAAACTTTTAACATATATCTTAAAACTGCTTTTATTTTGCGTAAACGTTTGTCTTCTTTGAATATAAAAAAAAAGAAATTAAAGTTCATGATCCAAAATATCTAATAAAAATAAAAAAGCGTATCCTTTACAAATCACCACCTAATAATTCCAACTAATATAATTTATCCTAAATAACTTAAAACTCTTAACATGTAATTTTTAAAACTAACAAACAAAATATATATAACAAAATAATAATATTTATTAAAATATATTTAATTTGGAAATCAATTCATTGAAAAAATATTTATATAAAATGTAGCTTTCAAACTTATCATTTTTTAATCACCCTACTTTTACATATTTTGGAAGTCATTTTCAAATGAACACACAAAGGATTTTGAAGTATGAAAGTACTTTTCACATGCCAATGAATTTAGAATATATTTTTTTATAATTAAATTTTATTTTGAAATATTTGAGTCCTCTCCTTCACCTTGAAAGTGACCTGTACTTCCCCCTTCAACTTGAAGGTGGCCTCTAACTTCCCTTTTACCTTTGCCCTCGGGAGAAGGCAACTTAAAATAAAGTTGATGCAGTTATTGTTTAAAAATTTATTTCATAAAGAGTTTAGATTGTTAGTCTAAATGATTAGTATTGGTCAAGAAGTTAAGGAAATAGTAAAATATAGAAATATTGATCGATTCCAAAATGTAAATTAATGTAAATTAAGAAACAATTTCATAATAAAGTACAAAATATTATTATTAATAAAAATAAAATATATTTATTAAAAAAATTATGTATATATTAAAGAGTTTGAGAAAAATATAACGATATTTTGCTATTTATTTGCAATACAAGTATCTATATAAGATATATAATGTTTAAATTAATAAATACAAGTATCTATATAAGATATATAATGTTTAAATTTAATATCTATATAAGATATATAATGTTTAAATTAATAAATACAAGTATCTATATAAGATATATAATGTTTAAATTTAATTTAAAAGGTGATTTTTTATAGCTATTAATAATTGTTTATTTTTATGTATTATGTGTAATAATTTTGTTAATTGTTAGCATTTAGGTTATGTAAATGTCATTAAGTTGTGTAAATGTAAATTTCTAGAATGTCTATTCACAAGTTTTTAAAATGAGTGTGAGTAATTTGTTGAAATATGTATGTATTTTTCGAAACTTGTGTATACAATATAAATTCAATGCATCAAAAGTGAGGAGACATCCAAGGGTGGTACATGTCCTTTTTATGGGCGAGTGCACTTAGTTGTAAGCATGGAGGTGGTTGGACATAAAAGCCTTCGGTGGAGGATGGGTGCTTCTTAGCATATGTGAAGCGATGTTCCAAGTACATATGGTCGTATTCATCTTGGATATATGATAGAATATCCTAACATTTCTATAATGTTTACTATGTAACCTCTTCCCTTTTACTTTGAAATACCATATGTGCTTAATTGAATTGCCATGAAACTTGTTTTCTCTTATTTGTGGATCATGTCTTGGTGACATTGGCTTATCTATGATATTATTGATTGGAAAAGCTTTCGTTGTGGCATGGGACAAACCCCTTCTCCTTTCTCAGGTTTAGTTGTTGTTTTGTTGTTTTTCACTTTAGTAATTATTTGAGTGTTGATTGATTTATATCTCTTTATCATTAAAAGGGATGCTAAATGTTAATGTGGAATGATAGAGTTATTGCAGTGGTACTTAGATTGAAACAATGTTTCTAACATTAAGAAAAAATGTGTATATTACTATATGAAAGAAAGTAAAAAAAATAGAAAGCTTTTTGTTATTTACTTAGGATACATTCATACATACAAATTCATATAAGATATAAATGCTCTTATTTAGTTTTGAAAGGTGATTCAATTATGTAATTATCGATAATTGTTTCTCTCTTGATGTATCATATGTTGTTATTGTTACATAGGTGTAATAGTCCAGGAAATTGTTGGAATTTTGGGTATGTGCATACATTGGGTTGTGTACATGCAAACTGTTAGAGTGTGTGTACACAAGCTTCCAAAAAGGTGCATGTAGGCTTTTGAGGTGTGCATGTATATTTTGGAATTTGGTGTACACAATAGAAATAAAGTGCATCAAATGTCATGAGATATCTGAGGTTACCACATGTTCTTGTCATATGCAAGTATGTAGTTGTAAGTGTGGAGGTGATTGGATTGGGAGCCTTCGATGGAGGATGGATGCTTCTTAGCACACGTGAGGCTATATACCAAGTACATATGGTTGCACTCATATTAGATTAATGAGATAAAAAGATTGTAACATTTTTATAATTTTTACTATGTAACCTCTTCCCTTTTACTTTGAAATACAATATGTGCTTATTTGAGTTTCCATCAAACTTATTTTCTCATGTTTCTGGAATATGCCTTGGTAACCTTTGCTCATCTATTGGATTGTTGATTATAAGATCTTTCATTATGACACGAGACAAACCACCTGCTCTTTCTCATGTGTTGGCTTTTGTTTTGTTGTTTTTCACTTTAGTGATTATTTAAGTGGTAATTGATATAGATTTCTTTATAGTACCACTGTAAATGTTAATGTGGAATGACATAGTTATGTAGTGATTTCTCACATATAAAAATTATAAATAATTGATCATTTTTAAAGGGGGTTGTGAGTTCAGAGTCATGTTGTAAGCATTGATTCTTGATCTTACATATTTTGTTTTGTTTTAAACCATGGTGATCGGTAAATCGTTTGAGCAATCTAGGCGAGGCCCAAGATCAAACCTAGAAGTTGCCACTATAACACCAAGAGTATATCCATGTAAGTCAGATATACCATGAATTTATGACTTATAAAGAGCCGAGACACCACAAAAGTGGGGAAGCCTATTCCTTGAGCCATATTACAATGGGCCAAAGATGCCCCCCTATAGGATTTGAAACTAACTGGACAGGATAACATCCCATTGTTCCAACCACTCAGTGATCCCACAAAGGGACCTAAAACTTACATTTAAAAAAAGAACTCTTAATAATAAATCTAAAAGTAGAATATTCAACCTTAAATTCTCGCTAATATAGCTAATAACATTATTCTTGTGACATGTGCCTTAAACACTTGAAGAATAATACACATGCCTTAATGCATACATCTTATAAGGATAAAATGGAGATCACAAAGTATGGTGCCACCCTTTCTATCAATCTTCCATAACCCTGAAGATATGTTTTTACAAGAGAATCAAATAATTAACTTTTCCAAACACCATAAATGATCTATAAAAAATTCCCTATCAATTGGTTATCCTCCTTATTGTATTGTCTCCATATTGTATTGTCTTTCAACAACAATCTACTTGATGAGATTAATGCATTGAACATGCATTGTAAGTGTACCTAATTTCTCCATATTATATTGTCTTTCAAGAACAATTTACTTAATGAGATTAATGCAATGAACATGTATTGTAAGTGTACTTGATTTCTCTATTTTGTAGATTAGTACACTTTGTACTTTAACTTTATCTCTTTGAATGGCTATATTTCAATGGATAACTAACTCATTTTATAATATTTTATTGTACATTTGTTCAACTTCATGAGTATTCATTTTGTACCCTTTACCTAATAATATAAATGAGTAAATAGGTGTACAACATAAATATATTCTTACAATTCTTGTTGGCTTGTGCATTTATCTTTATTTATTCATTTACACATTGCTTTTTTCCCATTATTATGTTGTACACATATGACATTACATTCTAACCATCACAATGTCATTTTGTTTTTTTCCAAAATTTATATTTACAACACAAAATAAAATCATATCTTACTACATCAAATGAAATAAGGCTTACTAAGTTAAAGGTAAAGGTAGATATATGTTACTAAATATATAAGGTGGTCAACTCATTAAATAAGGCTAACTAAATCATTTGAATAAAGTTTATAACCTTCCACCTCTTCTAGATAACATTTAAATACACAAGGCATTTTAGTTTCAATTTATAACTCATTAAATAGGCTAACTAAATCATTTGAATACAGTTGGGCTCATAACCTTCCACCTGCTCTACATAACATTTAAATACACAGGGCATCTTAGTTTCAATTTATTTCGTGGGAGAAAATTAATGTAATATTTTTACGCCGGAGGCATTCTCTTTATGTGATTGGGTGGGCAAACATTGTTTGCCCCAGCCAATCAAAGAGCTTCCTCATCGCCCTTCTAACCAATTATATGTTGACATTTGGCAACAGAGTGTTGGGTGAGAGTATTGAGTGAGTTAAAATCAATTGGTCCTATAGTCCTCGATTTCTCCACATTCCCGAAGCATTGCTCCACGGCGACGTCACATAGGGAGAAGCGTGATTGCATACTGTCGGAGACACGACACTCGCTGATAGAAAGTTGTCGTTCGACTTGATACGTGATGTTGGGTGTGGAGCCTGATTATCTTGTTTATTTTGTATCACAGCATTGTACCCCTGTACCTTAATGGGGGCAGCAATGCCACCCGTAATTAAGCGTTGCCTGGGGGTCCAGGGGGGGCGGCTGCGACTTCATGGAGCCCCCCCCCCTGGCGGGGGGTTTCGGCGGCAGCACCCCCGAAGCTAAAAATAGATGTAAAATTGCCTTGTAAAAGTATAGTAATTTCTAGTCAATTTGGGCCGTTCATTAGGCGGATAATCTGACGGTAGACGTTATGATTATTTTAGGGTTTCTTTCCCTAGAAGGCACCCACTCGCTTGTATGAGGGTGTAATATTCCTTTTTTAGAAACATTGTCAATCGACAATGTTAATCTATTCCAGAGATAGACTACAGGGGCATTTACTGGATTTGTCACCTTTAAACAAAGGATGAGCTCCAGAGGCTACCTGGCCCACTAGCAGACTCTGTCTACAGAGTGATTGTCAAAGGACAATATCCCCAATAGGGAAATACAACAAGATTGGGAATCTCCCAATATTGCAGTTACAGCAATAACAAATACATCAAATGGAAAATAACAGTGATTCATATACCCATAGAATGTCGGAGAATCCAATGGCCATCATATTAAGACATAGTAGCATGAAATATACATCATCTTGAGGAAATGATCACTCAAGAAAGGCACAACAAGCCTCAAGAAATCAATACATACAAATATGAAGAACACTGCTGAATATATCAAGCCCTAGGCCATGACTACGCAGTTATATGAGGAACAACTGCATAAATGATAGAAATAAAAAGATATAGCAATGATAGGCTCAAATAAAGTGGGGGAGCAAGCTCTTAACCCCTGAAAATACATAACATCAATCCTTTAAGAGGATTGGCTGAAATCTATACAAAAATGGCACTTTGCAGAAATGTCGAAGTTGCTGGGCAGCAGCAACTCAAGAATTGGAAATACATGGAGAAGGCTGAAATGGCTGTAACAAATGAGGAACCCTCCTCCAATATAAATCTGAAGTGAAAGGCTGATCCTTTCACCCAAGACTTCTCCTCCAAGTGACAGTCAATCCCTCACAGCAAATCTCCTCTCTGAATAATGTTGTCTACTGAAGGGACTGCGCTGCTAATGATGGAATGTGATTGGCTTGATGCCAAATATGGTGGGATATGCTCAAGAACCACATTTTCTTATCTCCCAATGGATGGAACCTCTCTCCACTGAAAAAATAACTCCCGATGGTGTGTGGAAACCTCCCCAGCAACACTGCACAATATCTGCTGCAGAAACTGCGCTGATGTAGATGGCTGAGGCTATGGCCTGAATGCTTGAACATGGAGGATGAGTGCAATCCTTCATGAGCTACTCAAGAAGGAGAGGAAATCCTTAACAGGACTCCCTCGTGCCCGAAGGCACTACAGCTCTGCTGAACAGCAAGAGACAGCAACAAGTCTTTAGACTTGAATGAAGAATGATCAAAGATGTCCACAATGGCTACTTTGCTCCTCTTTTAAACAAGTGAGCCTTCCCTCCATGGGCCCTACTTCGAATTAGGGTTTCCTCCCTCTAGAATCTTCCCTCCTACGTTGTCCCACATAGTGCTTTCCAACTCATGCCAACACAGTTTGACTTGGTCAACCTTGGCCAAGCATGTACGCAAAAACCTCCTTTCACACATGGAGGTGTGAAATCCAGCTCCGATATGATCCTCTTTCATACTTAGAGGATTTTTATTCTCTAATGATGCAAATAATGGGTCCCCTACCCATTTTATTCATTTCCTATCAAAAATTAATGTTCCATAAAAATTTGGAACATTACAGTCCTCCCCTCTCAAAATATTGCTTGTCCTCAAGCAATTGCAAGGATGAACTGATTTTCTTTCTGCCCTTCCTCCTGTAGCATCCTTATGTGATGATATCCTCAAGGAAAAGGATGCCATATCAGCAATCAAGTCTCCCAACTATCCCTCCAACAAATGCAATCTAGCCTTGGGGTGAACATTCCCAAATAACTATCATGTAGAAGAAAATATCCATGAAGGAATGAAGAGCTGCCTAAGGGCCTCCTTGAGGCATGAGGTCTGATATATAATGGGACTGATCATCCCCATGTGAATCTCTCATCCCCAAGCCATCAACCATAAAGATAAGCTGCCTCCCAACAAGGCAACTCATGGAAAATCTCCCTCCACCTTGAGCTCCGGAAATGAAGGTGGGCTGAAATCTGATCATGGAAAGCATTATATCTTGCCCCATGTTGTCCTCTTCCCCACTTATGACAAGTGTTGAAGTGTATGTTGATCCTGAGTTGCAAAAATATTTCCCTCAAGTGGCAAGATGAAGAGCAATCCTCCAAAGGTCTTCCCTCCATCAATGATAATATGACTGGCCCAAGACATGTCATCTATGATGAATAGGAAAAAATCACCATAGAATGCCCCCATGACATGTTTGATGTAGGTTATATAATGTGCAACAAGGTACAAACAATGTCTCATAGGGTTACAACGCAATCTCACCCACTGTAGCTGCAGAAAATAGCATGGTAAGTATTGTACAAAAATATCACCTCTACTACTGAACAGTAAATAGATGGGTGAACCAGCAATACAAAATCAAATACACGCCCATATACATACAATGGATGGATATCATCATCAGACTCATGGTCCACCTCCAAAGAAAGCAAATAAGTGGTTGTGGTGACCATGTCTCTCCTCATGTTCCCATTAGAACATGCCATGCATAAACTGTGGGAATCACCTTCCCTCAAGGACACACCAACCTCATGTGTCAATCTTCCAATCATGCTTCCCATAATGTGGACAATATCAACAAATGGAAACATGCTCCTCATCAAAATTGAGAAAGTACTGATGGTTTTACATGATGCTTGATGGTACCAACAGTCTCCCAAGTAGCAACAACATAGTTTTTTTAAACTGCTGCTTCAAAAATTTATATGGAAAAATGTTTCTTAATACATGGTCAAGTATATGAGTTGGTTGAACATACATGTAGTGAGAAAACCTTTGCCCAAGGCCACATAAAATATGGCTGTCTCCATCATACAAATTGGCCCAATTTTGTCCATGGAGCAATCTAAAAAGCTTGCCCTATTGTAGAGCCATGCACTTCAACATAATGGTAAGATTACACAATTCAGCCAATGTAAAAACATATTTCTTACCATATACCGGGAGTAAGATGATGTATGGATCCATGAATGAACCCTCCATAGTTGTTTGGCATGCTCCCATTAAGAGGAATGAACTAGGTGCTACAAGAACATCCTTCTTCTCATGCTTGGGTATCCAAGTCAAGAAGAATGTAGTATAGTAATACGTGGCTACCTTATCCATCTCACCTCCTCTTTTTCCATCAAGTGCAACAAATATGAAATGATCCTGGGACCTGTGGGTTATGGATCCACCACACTTCCGCTGGGCACACTTCATCCATAGGTCACTGCTCCAAAGAGACAACGCTGTTGGCCTATACCCATAGGCTCTCATCAATACCAAGCTCCATTCTTTGACATGCTTTTTGTCAAAGATATCTTTCATAATGCTGCAATACATAAGAAGCCCTTCCCAAGGGGCAAGTACCTCTCTATCATCGAAAACCAAGGAGAGAATTCCATTTCCTCCTCCTGCAACATCATGCAAAGTATGAGAGCAATTCTGCCCTTGCTCTCCCAAGCAAAGCAAAAAAGTATTTTGTTGCCTTCCCATACTTCCATCATACAACTCATGTGATGAAGACACAATGGATGATATGAGTATCACATCAACATCATGCATCCATACTCTATGCTGCTCAATGATGCAAGTATCCTGCCATATCTTCTTCCATTCTTTGGTACTCCTCCCATGAGGGCTACCATCAATTCTTGCTCTTTGCATTTCGTGAGAGTTTGAAATGCAGCTCCTTAGAGACCCCTTAAGAAAGGTCTCTCTCCCATGACCATGTTGGATCTATGAGGATCCAAGTGTGATGGAGGTGATGTCTCCTCTCCACCCATGTTCAACAGCGTTGTCGATTCCTCCAATGATGTAGCAGCTGTCTCTTCCTCTGGTTTACAATTTGCTTCATGATTCTCCATGGAGGTGTCATGGTTTACTTCATCCTCCATAAGTTTACACTCCCACCTTGAAGGTTGAATGAAAGTCATCAAAGATGTATGAGGATGAGGGTTCTTCTCCTCCTTGAACCCTTTGCACATCGCAGTGCAAACATGAGGCCCTAAAGTGGCCATGTGATTTGATCCTTGGACCTCTTCATATGAAATTCCACCATCCTTAAGATTATTTGCTGAAATAGAAAGTGGAACTTTACTCATACCTTGGTGGATCTTGGGACCTTATTGTGTGGCTGCAATGGATTTTTCTTCTAATGAAATGGCTTCCTCATCCATAGATGTAGAAGGATGCTCCTCCAAAGCTATAGCAGCATTAGTGCAATCCTCCTCCCATGGTGGTGTGAGCTTCTCTTCCTTTGTTCTTTCTCCATCAAAGGTTTGGATCAACCTTTGAACAAAGACTGCAAAATAAATCACCCTTGAATAGACAAAGGATTTGAACCACCAAACAGAGGTTTCCTCCTCCATGTGCAGCGCTTCCATCTCCACTGCTCCTTTCTCTGCCACTGGATGCAGCAACAAAAATGCCTCCAGCTTCTTCTCCCAAGCTCTAGCTGAAGTAACCCCATCAAATGTAGACAATAGGAACCTATTGCCTCTGATTATTTCCTCTCCACAGGGCCTTCTCTCCTCCATCTGCTGAATAGACTGTGGGAATGCTGTAGCTCCCCTAAATGCTGCAGAATGGTGTTTATAGTCACCCAGGTACTTGCATAATATCTGGAAATCCAAGCATCGTCCATGTTGGTCTTCAAGAGAATAGGAAGTGCATGGACCTTCCTCTTCTCCTCCTCCTCAGGGAGGCTCTTCTTTATTCCAAAATTAGATGAGATCAGTCTCATCTTCTTCATCATTCTCCTCTGAAATTGAACTCACAGGCTGTGCCAGTTCGATGCTCTGATACCACTGTAATATTCCTTTTTCAGAAACATTGTCAATTGACAATGTTAATCTATTCCAGAGATAGACTGCAGGGGAAATTACTGGATTTGTTACCTTTAAAAAAAGGATGAGCTCTAGAGGCTACCTGGCCCACTAGTAGACTCTGTCTATAGAGTGATTATCAAAGGAAAACAAGATTGGGAATCTCCCAATATTGTAGCTACAACAATAACACATACGTCAAATGGAAAATAACAGTGATTCATATACCCATATAATGTCGGAGAATCCAATGGCCATCATATTAAGACATAGTAGCATGAAATATACATCATCTTGAGGAAATGATCACTCAAGAAAGGCACAACAAGCCTCAAGAAATTTGTACATACAAATATGAAGAACACTGCTGAATATATCAAGCCCTAGGCCATGACTACGCAGTTATATGAGGAACAGCTGCATAAATGATAGAAATACAAAGATATAGCAATGATAGGCTCAAATAAAGTGGGGGAGCAAGCTCTCAACCCCTGAAAATACATAACATCAATCCTTTAAGAGGACTGGCTGAAATCTATACAAAAATGGCACTTTGCAGAAATGCCAGAGTTGCTGGGCAACAACAACTCAAGAACTGGAAATACATGGAGAAGGCTGAAATGGCTATAAAAAATGAAGAACCCTCCTCCAATATAAATCTGAAGTGAAAGGCTGATCCTTTCACCCAAGACTTCTCCTCCAAGTGACAGTCAATCCCTCACAGCAAATCTCCTCTCTGAATAACGTTGTCTACTGAAGGGACTGCGCTAATAATGATGGAATGTGGTTGGCTTGATGCCAAAGATGGTGGGATATGCTCAAGAACCACCTTTTCTGATCTCCCAATGGATGGAACCTCTCTCCACTGAAAAACTAACTCCCGATGGTGTGTGGAAACCTCCCCAGCAACACTGCACAATATCTGCTGCAGAAACTGCGCTGATGTAGATGGCTGAAGCTATGGCTTGAATGCCTGAATATGGAGGATGAGTGCAATCCTTCATGAGCTACTCAAGAAGGAGATGAAATCCTCAACAGGACTCCCTCGTGCCTGAAGGCACTACAGCTCTGCTGAACAGAAAGAGGCAGCAACAAGTCTCTAGACTTGGATGAAGAATGATCAAAGATGTCCACAATGGCTGCCTTGCTCCTCTTTTAAACAAGTGAGCCTTCCCTCCATGGGCCCTACTTCAAATTAGGGTTTCGTCCCTCTATAATCTTCCCTCCTACGTTGTCCCACATAGTTCTTTCCAACTCATGCCAACGCAGTTTGACTTGGTCAACCTTGGCCAAGCATGTATGCAAAAACCTCCTTTCACACATGGAGGTGTGAAATCCAGCTCCGATATGATCCTCTTTCATACTTAGAGGATTTTTATTCTCTAATGATGCAAAGAATGGGTCCCCTACCCATTTTATTCATCTCCTATCAAAAATTAATGTTCCATAAAAATGTGGAACATTACAGAGGGTATTGTATTGCGGATGTGTATGGTATGTGGATTCTCGGAGCGAGAAACAGAGAGGGATATTGTGAGAGAGAACAGAGGATATTACAGTGGATCTGTTGTAGGTTGTGTCTCTTCATTTTGCTGGATAATAGAAAAGAAGGACTGGCTGTTTGGGGTGGACGTAGCCCAAACTGGGTGAACCACGTATATCTGTGTCTCTTTGGTTTTATGTGTTTTGTGTGCTTGTGTTTTCCACGTATTTTATGTGTTTCATTGCTCTGTAAGCCAAAAATCTGCTCTGATGAATAGGCGTTGGTCGAAAATAGGGCAGGATCGGATTGCAAAATGTTCTTGACGATGGTCTGTGTGGCTTTCGGAGGATCTGGCATCGTAGGTGAAAATTGCCCCGCTTGCTTGGATCCTCCCACAATTCCCATATCTAACAAGCTTCAAAATTGAAATCAAATTATCTTTATTAAAAAACTGAAGGAAGCAATTCGGATTCGGAGGAAAATGAATATATGCAAATATATTTGGACTTCTAGTAAACAAAGTTAGAAGTCGTGTGTACTATTAAGAAACAGATGGAGATCCAATCGTAACGCATGATGAGGTTTACAGGATGAGACCATTAAATTCGGGACAGGACCAGTGAAATATATGTTCGCAGCATAATACTTCTCGAATAATTGAAGACAAGTGTCGAACATGATCTTTTGGGTGTAGATTAATATTCAACGATAATACAAGGATGTGTTAAAACGTGAAAAATACTGTATTGATATTTCACTGAAATTAAACACAGGGGAAGGAAAAGCTTGAGAAGACATGCGGCAGAGGAAGCGTTTCTCTCAGAACTGGACACCTGTCAACTATGTGAGTAGAGTGGAGAAACCGTCACAAAAAAATTGGCGGCCATGTACAATCGCAGTATAAGCAAAGAAACGACTGGTGAGAAATGCTTTTATTTCATTTGGATGTATGTCGCTGGAGTGGTTAATGAGTTCGGCCCCATGGATATAAATACTGCAAAATGTATCCTCCGCGTGCCCTTCGTCCACCCAATTCGGATCGCCGAGCTTTCTCCTACACTTTTATTAGCATTGCCATGGTCTTCATTTTCTTCTATGCTCTAGGGATTTTATATTATCTTTTGGTAGTGAGGATTGATCCTAAGGCTATGCACAGGAGATTTGTGAAGTGGAACCAGAAACTTCTAAAGGTGGTCATGAAACCCAATGACCAAAAACTGCTGGTGACCTTCCCTCTTGTCATTGGCCAGAGATTCACCAGCGATTTGGCCGAGATTCCTGAAGGTTGAAATCCAGACAGGCCTTTGTCGTTTACGTTGTAGGGTCTAGCTCACAAAGATGAATCCAACCACTCATTCGTTAATTCTGATACCATGTCTGCACTCTCCTTGAGAGGAAGTTTTTAATGATGTAAGGTAGATGTATTGATATAATTTGTATTGTTTGGATTTATAGTTTATTAATATTTTAATTTCTTAAATGTTAAAAAATAGTTATAGTTTTTAATGATGTAAGGTAGATGCCCTCTATATAATTTGTATTGTTTGGATATATATATATATATATATATATATATATGATGCGTGCTTTGTTGAATTTGGAGTGGAAATTGGAAAAGCAATAATTGGTAATGATTTAATCAATACATACATGTATGGTATTAATTCTCTCATTTATGGAAAAAAGTGTGTATGATTCAAAAATGATATAGAACAAAATGTTTGTTTTTTCTTGGGCTTGATATAGTTCAAATTAAATATAAATTTTATTTTATTTTTTTAAAGTGGTTTAAGAAAATAATTTATTATGTTGTGGTATAGAGATATTTAGGATTAAACATAGAGGAAGGGAGAGCTTGAGAAGACAGGCGGCAGAGGAAGCGTTTCCATCACATTCCTAATTCACTAGGAATAAAATACAAACAAGTGTAGAATGTATAAAGGAAACGTAACTTTGGAGACTTTTGCATTATTTAACACCATCACGTTTATGTTTAGGAGTCGGGACCAGAGTGAAATATTCCAGAGTGCACTCGGCATGGCCGTAGTTTGAAAAATTCTGGCAAAGATTTTTGAAAATCTAGGTTACAATAGTTAAACTTCAGTATTTTGGGTGCCCCAAAGGTTTTTGATGGCGCTGAATCCATTTCCACCATCAAAAATGCAATTCAAACATTCCAACTACCTAATTTTTGGAAATTATTTTTACAGGATTTTGACAAAAAACTGTCGTCCGGGCTATTCTGTTGTGTCTGTAGACAACTCCCTAGGCATGTGGTAAAGAGGAAAATTCGAAATGTTTAATTTCTAAATATTATTAAATTATTAAATATTCTTAAAATTTGTAATGTTTAATATTATATTTGTGCGTGTTTGGGCATAAGTTTTATTTGATAATTAAAATTTATAATTTTAAGTTGTTAAGAAGTATTTTAAAACATGGGAAATTGCGATTTACCAAAAATTATATTATTATATTGCAGTGAAAAAGACTAAAAATAATTGAACTTTTCAACTCCACATTTTAAAATTCCATTACGATTAGAATAATGACAATGCACAAGTTCAAAACTTATTAATCCAACTGAACATTTTTTAAAATATTTTTATGTCGAAGGCGTTCTCTTTAAGAGATTAGGTGGGCAAACACTGTTTGCCCCACCCAATCAGAGAGCTTCCTCATCACCCTTCTAACCAATTATATGTTGACATTTGGCGACAAAGTATTGGGTGAGTTAAATTCAATTTGTCCTACTTTTTCTCGATTTCTCCACTGTCCACGAGATCGGCGTTGTGGATCGCCTCGATTTCTCCACCGTCCACGAGATCGGCATTGTGGACTGTCATGCACAGAGCTTCAATCTACAGTGATTGAGAGAACACATAGCTCTTGTAGGGCAGGAGCCGACTCTTTTTGCAGGGAGCATCCAAGAGAACATTGCATATGGTAAAGAGAATGCAAATGAGGCAGAGATCATAGATGTGGATAAGGTTGAAAATGCCCATTAATTCATTTCGTAAGTTTGTTGACCTAAATCCTTAACTAGAATTGCACTGTAAACTTGTCTATTTATAAAATGTTATTAATGAATGGTGCAAACTGTGGACATATTTTGCATTGTAAACTTGTCTATTTATAAAGTGTTATTAATGAATGGTGCGAACTGTGAATGTATATTGCAGGTGCTTCAAGGATGGATATGAAACCAATGCAGGGTATGGGGGAACGCAGCTATCTGGGGGATAGAAGCAAATAATAGCGATAGCGAGGGAAATTATCAAGAACTATAGCATCTTGCTATTGGACAAAGCAACTAGTGCATTGGATGTTCATTCGGAGGTGGTGATTCATGAGGCATTAGATAGAGTAACAGTGGGACGAACAACTATACTTGTAGCTCATCGATTGGTCTCAATTCAGAATGCATAGTGCATAGCAGTTATTGAGAAAGGGAGCGTTGTTGAGCATGGAATTCACTCCCATCTCATGACCAAAGGTGAAGGCGGTGCATATTTTGGTCTTGTTAAACACAAACCACGAGTACTAGTAGGAGCAGCACCCAAGCGACAAAGCAAAAAAAGGCGCCCAAAGGAACTCCATGAATATTTGGTGGCGGGGGAGCCCGCTTGCCTTGGGTTTCTATATTTTTCTGTGAAACCGTAGATATGAAGAAGGAAGGAAAGACAGTGGGCAGGTATATGGTGATCCAAATCAACCTTTTCCCTGGCCATGGCCTTTCTAGGTGTCAATTTTATGTTCCTCTTGAGCACACATAAAAACATCAGATCCAGGTTGATTGAAGCTGTTGAGGGTTTTGCACCAGGTGGACTAAGGGTTTCGAACTAGGTGAATTAAAGATTTTGAGGGTTTTGAAGAATTTCGATCGTAGAAAACGTAGCTGCAATTGAATCGGACATCAAAAATTCTCTGAAGGATCAAGGAAATTCTCATTTCAAAGATGGTAATTATCTTAAAGCAGTAGTTGTTTACACTCAAGCTATCAATACTGATCCTTCCAGTGCAACTTTTTACAGTAATTGATATGCAACATTTTCTAATCTTGTCAAGCTTAGTAAAGAACTTTTTGATGCTAAAACAACAATCAAGTTGAATCTAACATGAGAAAAGGGTTATTTCAAGAAATGTTGTGTAATGGAAGCGATGGAGCGCTATGATGAGGCTATGGCTGCTTTTTGAGACGCCTTGCAGCAAAATCCACAAAACATAGAGGTGGCTACAAAAATTAAAAGACTTTCACTACTGGCTCTGGATAAAAAGCTGGCATAGGAGAAACAAACAAATACATGGCAAAAACATTGGAAAATTTGAAGTCGGAATTGGTTCAAAAATTCGAGTCTGAAGCAAGTGGAGAAGAGATTTTTTCTTTCATTACTGATATAATAGAGGTAGAAGTAAATCAATGGCATGCAAATGGGCACGTGGATGCTAGGGTTACTTATCTCTTTAACAAAGCAAATGATCGCTCAGATGATGTTTCCATGATTGTAAATGTGGAAAAGGCATTTGAGTCACTGGACACTTTAAGAAGGTGTGTGTCATTTCTTAGACAACATGCAGTTGATACATCATCCAAAGCAGCTTGCTTGGTTGTGCAGAAAAAAGTGATATCATTTCCTCATTTTTGAAAGGGGCAAGGAATCATAAAGTAGAAACATGGGCACGGGATGGTTTCTTTGTCCAATTGGAGTCATGTAAGGTCCGCAAACACTGTTTTGTTCCGAGCTCAATTGAGAAAGGACAAGCCTTGTGCAAGGACCCCGAAGCTTTAGATTTGGACGCTTATGTCATGCTTCCACCTCTTTTTAGATAGGCAGAACGATTAAATTTTTAATCCCTTATATTGTCAGCATGGAGAGACCTTATATTTGGGTTATCTAGATGTCAAGGAAGCCATTTTCCACTATCAAAAAGGAAAAGGTGAAGCTTCATTGATTGTCCAATGTCATTCGTACAATTAATATCTTATGCCCCGAATTAATTGGCTGCCCCAATATAAATGACATTGTATCTTTAGATGTGAAAATTTCGGGGAATTGAGTTTTTTATGTTGGTTAATTTGTTGCCTGTCATTTGGCCCAATATCAGTTCCAGCGATTTTGTTTGGGGTTCCTATGTACTCCCTTCCACACTTTTTTCGTCGGGGCATGTGAAATAATTTTGCGTTAACTAAAATACAAATCATCTACCTTACAACATATAATTCACGTGATCACTTTTCCCTCCTCGACTTGCCACTGTCGCTAGCAACAATGCTTCCTTGTGCTTCTCTTTTAACCCTAATGGGATAAAGAAAGCGAACTTGTCTGACATGTATAAATCATTTCAACTAATTATAAAATATCGTTCAAACTCATGCGTTGCATGATACACAACATGACACATCTAAATGTGCAAACCATTGACCCTTTCCCTTTAGCCCTAAGTCACCCCAGGACCAAAGCAACAAAAGCCATCTATCTATTTGCAACAGAAATTATTGTTTGTGCACATGAAGCTGAATTGAAAAAGCAGAAAGCACTGGAGGATGCAACAGATTTGTTAAGAAAATAAAAAAGAAAGACAACGAAAATTTGGCTGGAGTGCAAGCGAATTGCATTAGAGTTTTGGTCATCATTCGTAATAAATTAGGGAAAGCTAGAAGGAAACAAGAATATTTGATTTCATTAACAAATAAAGATGTTTACAAAAGAAAAAAATGATATCGCATGGAAGATGTATCCCCACTCCCCGATGTTACTTTGCACCTCTCGGTGCAAATGCTGTTGGGAAAAATACTGAGAGGGGGGGGGTGAATCAGTATTTACTGCATAATCAAAACTTTCACTTTTTCCTTCTTCTAACAGGCATACGCTACTTTCCTGAACCAGACGTGCGTATATACGCGGATCCCCTTTATTAAACTAGCGTATACACAGAGATTTAGATAAGTCATTAAATCTTCACTTAAACCATTCCATCATTTATTTATCAGATATTCAATAAGCAGTAAACATGTGCAGTAAGAACAGAATAACCATCACACAAAGCATCACACATGAACACCAGGATTTTTAGGTGGAAACCCAAATCGGGAGAAAACCACCGCTGCAGTTGCTCGGCCTTCAATATTTTATTATAGAGAAAACATCTTACAACATATGTGCTGGCGCAGACTTGACTAGCACGCAGGCACCCACCTGCGCTCGTTTACCAGCCTCTCCTGGAAGGGAGCTCCAACCCCCTGACTCGTTTACCAGCCTCTCCTGGAAGGGAGCTACGACACCCCGATCTCGTTTACCAGCCTCACCTGGAAGGGAGCTACAACCCCCTGACTGAAGGCTACAACCTTCAGCACCACCTTGGACCACGTTTCATCAATTTTCACACTGGATCCAACTACTTCAATAGAACACAACTTGCAGGCCACATTTCATCATATTTTCAGATTTGGACCCTTTCAATACTTTTAAGCACAAACATACATCACCAACAGCATCCATGAGATACATATCAAAACGGTCGGATAAGCGGAAACACGGCGAACGGATCGGATATTTCCTTTAGCCCGGCAAGCCCTAGTTTGCATACCGCTTTCCCTTCAACGATCTCGCGTGTATACGCGCCTCCAGTCCATACAAACCAGCGTATAACTCGGTGTATATTTTATTGCGCATACGCGCTTTCTCTTCGCCGAAGCTGCGTATATACGCGCTTCCTCCGCGTTGAAGTAGCGTATAGATCTTCAATTATTATAGAGCAGGGGATACTTCTTCGGATCGGATATTCGATTCGCATTTACCCCTTTCACTTCCAACAGATGTTCGCCTAGATGTTCGCCTCATCATAGATCTAAGCCTTCCATAAGCAGATCTAGTAGATACATTTCAGATCTAGATCCCTTTCTTCATCATTGGTGCATCATCCAATCAGATTTATCTTCAAGTGTAACCCTTTCATTCAGATCTACTTTAGAGAGAAGTATTCATTCAAGCTCAGACATCTTGCACCCACTCTCATGATTTGCACAATGAATTTCTTCTCCTTATATATGATTACCCTTTGTCAATACCATGAGCCCCTTTTTCAATACCATGGATCAAAACAATACCATAAGCCCAAAACTATCTGGACGGGGTCAATTAGGCGGATCATTACCCAATTCAATGGGTTAATACCATGGTGGTTACCCTTGGTTTTGTACTTTTTGAGCGCTTTTACCCATACGCGACTTGGCACGTTCCTTTCCGCGTGTATACGCGATTTCCCTTAGGCCAATACACGTATACCAAGAGACATACTCTTTTTCATCATACTTTGAGTACATTCTGAAATCCTTTCTTCATAGTCTTCTGTACACACTGTAGAAACATCATATTTTCTTCATCAGGAACATATTCTCTCAAGCACAACTTCATCAAGTAAGTTGTCATCATCTTCATCAGGAGGGTTGCCTTTCAAGGAAAACACTTAGCATTATATTGTCAACAAACATTATATCATATCAGATTTACATCATTTACTAAGTCCATCAAGTCAAGCATAACTTCATCAGGTGGTTTGCCATCAAGGACAACACATGTCAACAGTCGCATGTCTTCATCTTCATTAGTGGGTTGCCATCAAGGACAACACTCTGCATCATATTTCCAACAATCTCCCCCTTTGGACTTGATGGCAACCATGATGGTGTTTGGTTACCACAGCAGATAGATACCATGTCACTCTCAGATTTACATCATTTACTTCTCTTCATTCAAACACCATGTCACTCTCCCCCTTTGACATCAAGGGCAAAGGGCGGATCAAAAACCAACACTCTCCTCCTTTTCTCCTCATGTGGAAGAAACATTCTGCAGATCTGATATGTGCTGAAGTGGCCAAACTCCCCCTGAGTTCATGCTGAATCTTCAAACATATTTGTCAATGAAGTACAAGACTCTATGAACTTCCTATCACCAAAGACTCATACTTACATCAATTATCCATCCACATGGATTTACATATGAGACTCAACTACCCAACCAAGTGGGTTTACAAATTTGACTCAGCTACCCAACCAAGTGGGTTTACAAAAAAAAACAAGTCCTTACATGACTGAATATTACAATTTTACAACATGGGTCTCCACCAGACCTTTTCATACAAATACAAATATGACTTTTCATAACCAATACCAAAAAGTCCTCAAGAAAGAGAACATATTTCAGAACCATCATAATGCCAACACTGCATTATACTCAGCAAAGCTAATGCTCCCCCTGAATCTTTGCAACCAAGCAATCTTTCCAAAGACTAAGGCTCCCCCTTAGTTTGTGCATCCTGAAAACTTCCACCAACAAATCATCAAGGCATCTTCATCAAAACATTAGAAACAGAATTATGAGAACTGGAACACTATCAGAGATACCAAACCGTATCAGAGATACCAAACAGCACTGCAGCTGTGCTGAAGAGAGCTGAACCAAGCAAAAATTGTCAGCAATCATGCATACGCGGTTTTCTGTGCATTAACTCGCGTACATACGCGACTGTGTTTCATAAAACCCGCGTATCCCAAGTCATCTTCTAAAATTTATGCAGATCTGATTCTCTATGAGGAAAAGACAATGTTCAGCTTCTTTCTGAGATATTTGACTGCTTCCCTAGACTACAGATATAACAGAATAGTGTAGTTGTGTCTTCAAGCGTCATCCAATGGTTGTAGCATAAGCCCATTAGTAACCAAGCCTTCAGATCCTTTGCAGCATCAATACATTCTTTCCAAAAGAGATTATCATACCAGAACAACATCTTCGGATATGTGTCAAGCAATCATCCATGTGGTCCAAAATCACCATGATCTTCAAGATGTAACATGAAGTAACATATGTAGGCAAAAGATCTCAACCATAGCAACCAAACTCTATATGATCTGAAACAAATGATATCCAACTCATCCACACAAAGATACTTATCAGTAACTAGGGCTCAAAATCTTATCATAATAATCCATGTACCAAATCATCATCATTTGAGCATGAGTATCACCAAGACCAAAGAATAAGCAGTCATATTTCCAACAATGCAACCATTAGAATTCAACCTGCTACTCCCCCTAAACCAGTGCTTCTTCCTTAACTTCTGCAATCTGAGATACCTTCAACAGCAAGTCATCAATAACAATCTCTGCAGGATCTGTCCTCATCTCTGAACTATAAGACTTTCATCTCAACAATGAATGCTCTTCATCATAAAGCAACCAGGCTTCATCCATAATATTCAACACAAGAACCCATGCATCATTTCATTATCATGAGTATAACTAGAATGATGCTAACAGTGCAATCATCAGCAGTCAGACTGATGCTCCCCCTGGACCTCTGCTTCAGATCTTCAGCTATGAGATAAATTTTCTTATCATCAATGCATACGCGACTGCGTCTTCTGGAACTCGCGTGTATACGCGACTTTAGTTAATGGAACCTGCGTATGGAAAGTGAAGCATAGAAAATTTCCATCTTCCTTCATTTCTTCCAGAGCTTGTACCTCCTGTACCTGTGCTTTCCACATCAGATGCGCTGTCAGAAGTAAACATAACCAGTATAATCAAATCAACCATGAGAGTCATCATGCATTGCTCCTCTTGTGACGATACATTGACGATACATTACTAGATCTCATAATGTATCCCACATCATTCCTGCAGTCAATCAGAGAAGTAAGCTTCAGAAGCGGATGACTGCAGTAGGGTCTGAATTCCCTACGTTTCTGATCGGTCCTCCTTCTTTTTCCAAATTTGCTTGAGCTTTCCAACTGTGCGCTGAATATTGTCCACTTTCCCAGATCTGTTCATCCTGCATTCTTTCTCTACATGTCCATACTTGTTACAAGCATAACATCTCATGTGGCCAAAATAAACATAAGAATCATAATGAGTATTTCTATTCTTCCTCCTTTTACAATCAACTGCTTTATGTCCATACATGTTACATGAGAAACAATATCCCCTGAAGAAACTAGAGTACCTTTCTATGTAGGATTTGTTTGTTTGAGGCTGAAATGATCTGCTCCTGCAATTTGCTGCAACATGTCCATAATTATGACATTTAAAACATTCAACGTTCTTGAATGAATTCCTTTGAGAGTTCATGATTGTTGGTTGAGCTTTTGTCTCTTTCAATACTTCAGGTTTTGCATTGACATCCTCTGAATTTTTGGCACTTCCTTGTGAGCTAGATTCTCCTTTAACAGTTTCATGGAAACCAAGACCAAGTTTGATAACAGGAGACCTTTGATTACTCAGAATATTGTCCAAAATATTAGTACTATCTTGAAACCTCAAAAGTTTAACCTTTTCTTCTAATTTACCTTTGAGAATGTTTACCTCAACCTCCAAGGCTTGACATTGCTTTGTCATGCTTTCTTCTTTCCTTCTTCCATCTTCTACTTGATCCTTCAGTTTTAGAATCTCTTCTTTCAACCAATTTTCATTTTCTTCACATGTTTGTTGCAGCTCTTCATTCTTCTTATTTGATTTTTCCAGATCTTCTTTGAGAGAGATGATTTCTGCTTCAAGGCCTTGCTTTTCAAATGATTGTAGAGGTTCCTTATTTTTCTTACTTGATGCTTCTAAATCTTCCTGAAGACAAATGATTGCAGCTTCAAGTCCTTCATTCTTCTTGCTTGATTTTTCAAGATCTGCTTCTAGATCTTTAATTCGATTGGATGCATAAGTATGAAACCTTTGATACTTGTCCACTTGTCCGTTCAGCATTTCTATTTGATCTTTCATTTGTGAGATCATCTCTTTATAGATAGTTTCTTGCTTATTGTATGAACTTTGTAGTTCTTCTTCTTTAATCTTGAGAGCTTCTTCTAGATTCACAACTTTACTTTCACTATCTTTACTATTGTTTGCACAAAGAAGAGTATTACAAGTGGCCTTCTCCTTTTTCTTCTTTGCCATGAGTGCTTGTAGATCTTCGTCGGAATCTGTTTCATCTTCTTCAATTTTTGCTATACATGATTTCTGAGGTATCTCCTTTCCTTGAGTATCCTTCTTCTTTTGCTTCTTAGCCATGAGCACTTTTAGATCTTGGTCAGAATCTTCTTCATCTTCACTGGACACTTCATCATCATCTTCTTTTGCATAATAACTCTTTCTCCTTTCAAATTGTTTCCCTTTACCATGCTTTTCTCTATAAGGACATTTAGCAGCATAATGACCAACTTTTCCACACTCAAAACATTTGAAGGGAAGCTTACCTTTGAATCTTCCTGTACCTAGTTGGAGCTTTCTCACGAAATTTGCTTCTTCTTCATCGGATACATAGCTGGATTCTTTGATAACCTCCTTTTCCTTTCCTTTTGTAGATGCCTTAAAAGCAGCTTCTCTTATTTGAGAAGGACCTCCTTGTCTCATTTCAAAAGCAGTCAGATTACCATGTAATTGAACAATAGAAAGAGTTTGCAGATCTTGCCTTTCTTCAATAGCAGAAACTTTAGAGTCAAATTTTGAAGTCAAAGATCTCAAGACCTTTTCCACCAGAGTTGTATCAGCCATGGTTTCACCCAAATTTCTCATCCGATTTACAATATCATCTAGACGAAGAAAGAAACTGGCAACACTTTCATCACTATGCATCTTCAAATTTTCATATTCAATTCTAAGAGTTTGGAGTTTTGCACTTTTTACCTTTGTGTCTCCTTCATAGCTTAGAATGATTTTGTCCCATATTTCTTTAGCTGAATGTAGCTGCATCACTTTAGCAAATTCTGATTCAGACATGCTTCCCAATAAGACATTCACTGCTTTGGCATTGATTTCATACTTCTTTCTTTCAGCTGCATCAGTAGGAATACTTGCAGGGTATTGATAACCTTCTTCCACGATTGCCCATACATCTGCACCAAGACTTTGCAGATATGCTTTTGTACGTACCTTCCAGAATATCAGATTGCTTCCATTGAATAGAGGTGGCTTTATAGACATTACTCCTTCTTGACTTCCCATTGCGACGGATCTCCTTTAAGCGATCAAGCTTATGCACAAGGACCTGCTCTGATACCAATTGTTGGGAAAAATACTGAGAGGGGGGGGTGAATCAGTATTTACTGCATAATCAAATATTTTACTTTTTCATTCCTTAAAACCCATACGCTACTTTCCTTCAGTAAACTAGCGTATATACGCGGATCCCCTTTATTAAACTAGCGTATACACAGAGATCTAGATATGTCATTAAATCTTTACTTAAACCATTCCATCATTTATTCATCAGATATTCAATAAGCAGTAAACATGTGCAGTAAGAACAGAATAAACCATCACACAAAGCATCACACATGAACACCAGGATTTTTAGGTGGAAACCCAAGACGGGAGAAAACCACCGCTGCAGTTGCTCAGCCTTCAATATTTTATTATAGAGAAAACATATTACAACATATGTGCTGGCGCAGACTTGACCAGCACGCAGGCACCCACCTGCGCTCGTTTACCAGCCTCTCTTGGAAGGGAGCTCCAACCCCCTGACTCGTTTACCAGCCTCTCCTGGAAGGGAGTTACGACCCCTCGATCTCGTTTACCAGCCTCTCCTGGAAGGGAGCTACAACCCCCTGACTGAAGGCTACAACCTTCAGCACCACCTTGGACCACGTTTCATCAATTTTCACACTGGATCCAACCACTTCAATAGAACACAACTTGCAGACCGCAATTCATCATATTTCCGGACGGAACCCTTTCCATATTTTTAAGCACGAACATACATCATCAACAGATACATATCAACACAGATCAGATAGCAGAAACACAGCAGAACAGATCAGAAATTTCATACCCCTTGCTTCAGCAAGCCCTAGTTTGCATACGCGCTTTCCCTTCACTGATGTCGCGTGTATACGCGCTTCCGTCCATACAAACCAGCGTATAACTCGGTGTATATTTTATTGCGCATACGCGCTTTCTCTTCGCTGAAGCTGCGTATATACGCGCTTCCTCCGCGTTGAAGTAGCGTATAGATCTTCAATTATTATAGAGCAGGATACTTCTTCCGATCAGATATTCAGTTCAGATTTACCCTTTCACTTCCAACAGATGTTCGCCTAGATGTTCGCCTCATCATAGATCTAAGCCTTCCATAAGCAGATCTAGTAGATACATTTCAGATCTAGATCCCTTTCTTCATCATTGGTGCATCATCCAATCAGGTTTATCTTCAAGTGTAACCCTTTCATTCAGATCTACTTCAGAGAGAAGTATTCATTCAAGCTCAGACATCTTGCACCCACACTACTCATTTGCACAATGAATTTCTTCTCCTTATATATGATTACCCTTTGTCAATACCATGAGCCCCTTTTTCAATACCATGGATCAAAACAATACCATAAGCCCAAAACTATCTGGACGGGGTCAATTTAGGCGGATCATTACCCAATTCAATGGGTTAATACCATGGTGGTTACCCTTGGTTTTGCACTTTTTGAGAGCTTTTGCCCATACGCGACTTGGCACGTTCCTTTCCGCGTGTATACGCGATTTCCCTTAGGCCAATACGCGTATACCAAGAGACATACTCTTTTTCATCATACTTTTAGTACATTCTGAAATCCTTTCTTCATAGTCTTCTGTACACACTGTAGAAACATCATATTTTCTTCATCAGGAACATATTCTCTTAAGCACAACTTCATCAAGTAAGTTGTCATCATATTCATCAGGTGGGTTGCCTTTCAAGGACAACACTTAGCATTATATTTTCAACAAACATTATATCATATCAGATTTACATCATTTACTAAGTCCATCAAGTCAAGCATAACTTCATCAGGTGGTTTGCCATCAAGGACAACACATGTCAACAGTCGCATGTCTTCATCTTCATTCGTGGGTTGCCATCAAGGACAACACTCTGCATCATATTTCCAACAAATGCTAGTAAGAAATTATTTAAAAGTAAAAATTCAATTGCTTTTCATAGGCCCTATGGCATATATGGGAGAAGGCATTGTCCTTTCAAAGGCCCTATGGCATATATATATGTGTGTGGTAGAAGGCACTCTTTTTAAAGTGGATAACTGGGGTAAGAATGTTTTTGAAGGAGTTTATTATGTATATAGTTTTACCTTTTAGAAAAGGCTTTGAATTTGTTATTATTTTTTTGAAAAAAAAGAAGAAAAGGGAGAAGTAATGTTCTGATTTTTAGAGATATTATCAAATTTATAATTGTTAAGTTATAAACATTAATTTTTTATTATATTAGGATATTGATATTGTAATTAAGGTTATTTTACTACTAACTCGTAGGGCGTAGAATAGATGGTGATGGGTGTATTGTTAAGGCACTCTGTGATGTGAAGGTTACTGGTTCGAAACTCCATGGGCAAAAATACAACCATGTTAAGGGTAGGTGTGGCCCCAGCTAGGTCCAATCCTTGGGTGATTTTGAAAACTTAAATGCCCATGAGTTGCAGTTTCTCAAACCAAAGGTTAAACGTACAGTTATCTCAGGACTTACACAACTTAGAAAAAAAAATTACTATTTTAAATTTGTTGAATTTTAAACATTGAATATGAACCATATTTGTTAATATGTTGCTTTTGCATGGTTTGGAATAAGAGAAAATACTATTTCAATAATCCTAATAGGTATATGATATTTTTTATTTTCATAGATTAATAAACATTCACTATATTCATGAGATCTAAGACACTCAACAGTATGGCTTCAAGTACTCTTAATGCATGCATATGCATTAGTCACTTAATATTTCCTAGCTAAAATTAAGCACTAACCGTGAACCAAACATGAGTATATTACAAGGCGACTACTTCACCTTGAGAAAAGGTTTGGGATTTTAAAACTAGACCATTAGGAATCACATTCGTATGAGAACCTTCCCAAGCTTGAAGTAATAAAAATTAATGATAACAATGCCAAACACTGGATCAATCAATTGGGAAAATTGTTTTACTTGCATCACATTTCTAAACATAACCAAATTTGTCTACCATTATTGTACATTGTACATGGATGATAAAATACTTTATTATATCATATGTAACCATTGGTTTTATAAGTGCATGTGGATGTACTTCAAGGAACAATTGGTTGACAAATACAAGCACTAATACAATCTACTCTTCAAGCAAATACATGCATTTCAAACATTTAAGGATGAGATAAAGGAGGATAATTTATATGGTTTAAAACAACCACGCATTGTGCCTTTAATCACAAAGTTTGGATTTAATGAAGAGTTCAAACAAGAGATAAGTCATATACTAGATGGCTAAGATTAAAAGAAACTCTTAGATCTTAAGACACCCACTAAGTAACATTTAAAAGTTGCCCGCTTTCCAAGTGGAGTGCCAATAATTATTGATGCAAACAATCTTACTTTGGAAACATACACCTTTTTAGACTAATGATTACACTAAGCGGGGGGGGGGGGGGGAAGAATTAATGTAATGACCAATTTTCATCCACTTAAACAATTTTGTAATCAATCAACTTGTAAACATAGTCATGCATTATGGAAGAGCATAATCACATCAACATAAGAAAACACATGACGTACGTGGAAACCCTTGTGGAAGAAAACCACAAATACTTTTATCCTCTTCAGTTTATGATTACATAGATTTACAGACACCAACCCCCAAAAATAAATTTGCAGGCACCAACCCACAAAATGTGTTGTGTAACCAGCTCCAAAAATAGAAGAAAAGAGATATCAACGCCTTAGAAATAAGCCACTTCGAGGGGGAAACCTCCAATACATTACATGAATGAACAATTCTTGGATGATACAATTTACAAAACCTCCTTTCTATATATAGGAGTCCATGGGGCCATAATGTAATCCTAGTGGGCCACAATGTAATCCTAGCCGACTAACAATAATAATTTAAGGGCACAATAATAACAAAATGGGGGTTACAAGGGTACAATAATAACAATAAGGGGGTTACACTAACAACAATAAGGGACTATACTAGTAATATATTGACCTAACATGCCCCTCTCCTTCAAAAAAAGTGTTATCCTCAACGCTTGAGTAGCTCTGGGTGATTTTGTATAAAATTCTCATCCTCCCATGTAGAATCTTCAGTGGGTAAGTTCTTCCACTTGATGAGATACTCTGAAATTGATCGATTCCGTAGTTGTCGAGTTCTTGTTTCCGTGACCGCTTCCGGTTCCAATATGATTTTTCTTTCCTCATCAAGTTCTGGAAATATTGTTTGAACTGGAAGATTTTCACCTATAACCTTCTTTAAGCATGAAACATGGAAAACTGGATGTACTCGCGAAGAAGCAGGAAGCTCCAATTTGTATGCCATAGTGCCAATCTTTTGCAACACCTTGTAAGGACCATAGTACTTTGGCGATAATTTATTATCCTTCTTTGCTTGCTTGAGGGACATTTGTTTGTATGGTTGTAGCCGTAAAAATACCCAATCTCCTACATCAAAACTTCTCTCGCCACGATGTTGATCTGCCTGTTGTTTCATTCGATTTTGTGCCAAATTCAGGTTATCTTTTAAGAGTTGGAGAACTTCTTGCTGATGCTCGATGTGATCTTCCACTGCTTGAACCTTCGAATTTTCCCTTAAAGATGATGTGATGGATGGTGGATGATATCCATAGAGTGCCATAAATGGGGTCATTTTTGCTGCAGTATGGAAGGAAGTGTTATACCACCATTCAGCAAGAGGTAACCACTTGACCCATTGTGTTTGTTTATCGGATACAAAACAACGAAGATATCCTTCCAAACATTTATTTACTATCTCAGTTTGACCATCAGATTGAGGATGATAAGATGAGCTATGAGCTAATTGAGTACCCAAACAAGAAAATAACTCCGTCCAAAAATTTCCGGTAAAAATGGGATCTTTGTCGCTCACAATAACCCTTGGGTTTCCATGTAGCTTTTGAATTGTGTCCATAAATGTAGTAGCAACTGTACTTGCTTTAAATGGATGAGATAATGCACAAAAGTGTGCATACTTGGTAAGTCTATCAACTACCACCATGATGACACTCTTTCCTTAGGACTTAGGTAAACCTATGATAAAATCCATTGAAATCTCCTACCAACATTGACTTGGAATGGATAAAGGTTGTAGAAGTCCCAGGGTCTTAATTGTCTCAACTTTATTCTGCTGGCAAACCAAACATTCTGCCACAAACTTTTGAATATTAGATTTAAGGCCACCCCAAAAAAATTCTTTCTTCACCCTGTGGTAAGTTTTTAAAAATCCTGAGTGTCCTCCTAAAGGAGAAGTGTGCAATTCCAGAAGAATCTTTTGTTTTAGTTTGGAATTCTTACAAAGATATAAGCGATCTTTGTACCATAAGGAATCATTTTTCCAACTAAATGTATCGGATGTACTAGGATCTTGCTGCAACTTTTGAATGAGTGTCCATACATCTTTGTCCTTCTTCCATTCATCTCTTGCTTCAGTTATCCAATCTGGTTGGATAATAGAAATGGCACAAAGCAATGCTTCCACCTCTTCATTCTTTCTTGAGAGTGCATCTGTAACAACATTAAGCTTTCCTTTTTTGTAGATTATTTCAAAGTCATAACCCAACATCTTTGTGACCCATTTTTGCTGCTCTTCTGAAGATAGTCTTTGTTCCAAAAGTGTTTAAGACTATCATGATCAGTTTTTACCTTGAAGTGTCTTCCCATTAGGTAAGTTCGCCATTTCTTTAGTGCATGAAGTATTGCTAACATTTCCTTCTCATAAATAGGTTTTTGTAAATACTTTCCTTTGATTGGATGACTTTCAAAAGCAATGGGTCTTCCTTCATGCATTAAAATAGCACCAATTCCATTTCCTGAGGCATCACATTCCACAATAAAGGTTTTTGTGAAGTCTGGCGTAGCTAAGACCGGTGCTAGGCACATTACCTCTTTAAGCCGTTCAAAGGCCTTAGTTGCTTCAGGAGTCCATGAAAATGCATCTTTCTTCAATAATGTTGTTAGAGGTGCTGCTATTCTCCCATAATTCTTAACAAACTTGCGATAATACCCTGTTAACCCAAGAAATACTCGCAACTGCTTTATGGTTATGGGGGCTTTCCATTCCTTAATGGATTTAATTTTGTTAGGGTCTACCTTAACACCCTCGTGAGATACAATATGACCTAGATATTCCACCTCTTGTACTCCAAAGAAACATTTGGATGTTTTTGCATATAATTGTTTCTCCTGCAATAGTTTGAGCACCATGTCAACATGTTGAACATGATCCTTCCAAGACCTGTTGTAGATTAGTATATCATCAAAAAATACTAGCACAAATTTTCTAAGGAAGGGTTTGAAAATGGAATTCATCAACCCTTGAAATGTAGAAGGTGCATTGGTAAGAGAAAAAGGCATGACCAAAAATTCATAATGACCCTCGTGAGTTCGAAATGCTGTTTTTGGAATATCTCTAGTCTTCATTCTAATTTGATGATATCCTGAACGAAGATCCAACTTGGTAAAATAAATTGCTTCATGTAATTCATCCAATAATTCATCAATCATAGGAATGGGAAATTTATCTTTAATGGTGAGCTTATTGAGCTCCCTATAATCTGGACACATTCACCATGATCCATCCTTCTTGTGTACCAATACTACAGGAGTGGAGAAAGAACTTTGACTAGGTTGAATTATACCCGCCTCTAACATTTCTGCAATCATACGTTCAATTTCGCTCTTTTGGACGTAAGGATATCTATAAGGCCTGATGTTTGGAGGAACACTTCCTGGAATCAAATGAATAGAATGATCATGATCACGAATAGGTGGGAGTCCTTTGGGAGTTTCAAACACCTTGGAATGATTGTCCAAGACTTGTTGGAGATATGCAGAAATAGATGATTTTGATGTTGGAACTTCTAGTGAGCATAATTGTGCAATTACGCCTCGCTGTTCTTTCTTTAGAAGCTTTGTCATGACATTAGAGCTTATTATCCTTCCTGGCTTCCCCGCAATACCCAGTAATTCGACTTCCTTTCCTTCTGAAAAAAATTTCAAGAAAAGTTCTTGAAAATTAAAAGCTACCGTCCCCAAAGATTGTAACCATTGTACTCCTAGTACAACATCAACAACTCCCATAGGAATGGAAAGCATTGGACTATTCAATACATATTCCCCCATGTTTAGCTTGATATTATGGCATTTTCTAGAGCAATTTATAGTTCCTCCATTTGCAACCATCACTTGACATTCTGGTGCTGGGTATAGGAAACAATTTAATTCCTTGGCTACCTTACAATGAATAAAATTACGGGTGCTACCTGAATCAATCAACACTATTACCTTTTTCTTCTTGATTTGTCCTTGTATCTTGAGAGTTTGAGGAGTGGTAATTCCTGCCGGTGCATTACACGATATGGTCGGATTCATTTCTTCCTCTTCTAGGGTTGGTTCCTGGTGTATATCCTCTTCTTGTTCATTTTCTTCTTCCTCTTCACAATTTATGTAAAATAATTTCTTCTCAGCACACTTATGACCTTTAGTGTATTTGCTATCACAACTGTAGCAAAGCCCTTTTGCTCTTTTTTCTTCCAATTGTTGTGGTGTCAACCTTGTAGGTTGTGGAAATCTAGGCGTAGCAACACTTCCTTCTTTATATAATTGAGTGGTAGGCTTCCTTGTCGCCATTATTTTACATTCAAATTTTATTACCAACCTGAATGCCTTCTCCAATGAATTCGGTTCCAAAATGCGAACTTCATGTTGGATGTTATCCTTTAAAGTGTCTATGAAGAGGTCGATCCTGTGTTCCTCTGGAATATTAGTTACCCTTATATTCAATTTTTGGAAGTCCTCAATATGCTGCCCCACTAAACCCTTTTGTTTGAGATTTATCAATTGGCTAAAGAAGGTGTTGCTCTTTGTATCCTCATAATGTGCTATCATTTCCTCCATAAAAATTGACCAAGTGACAATTTTTTTACGGGAGCAAAGCCATTGATACCATACAAATGTATTTTGTTCTAAATGTAAAGTTGTAATGCGTACCTTTTGTGTGTTTTGTACGTTATGGAGATCAAAATATTGCTCCATCTGTAGTATCCATGTTACAGGATCCTTTCCATCAAACTTCCTCATATCCATCTTTGGAATATGGTGGTTCTTCCCGCCAACATTAGAGTTTATGAAATCACGTTTAACATTTATTTTGTTCTCATCATGAGGTTCTTCTACTATCTTTTCACCATTAGGAAACATTTCTTGTATCAACTTTGTCAAACCTTCGATGTCTGGTTTTAGATCATTCTTCATGTTTTCCATGTTGTCTTTCATGTCATCCATCTTAGCTTCCATGCCAGCTTCCATGCCATCCATCTTAGCTTCCACGCCTTTCTTCAAAAATTCCATTTCATTTTTTGTTGCTCTTTGCGAGAGTGAAATTTGGTGCACTTGCTCTTGTAATTTTGATAGATCATGTTGCAATTCTTCATCTTCATGAGTCATAGTAGAGCCTTCTGAAGGCTTAATGGGTGTTGAATTATTTTTACGGGGCATATTTTAGAACCCAATATTGATATCTATTCTACAATATGCCCTTGGAATCATTTCAAATTGATTCTTCAAACAAGACTTATGCAATTCGAAAAAAAATACACACCTTTTTCTTGCTTTTGAGGAGCTCGATATTGAAATTGGATTATCTCTGTGATTGCAGCACTTCAATATTTGAATTTCAGTACCAACGTATCCCTCTGAATTATCTTTCTAATGCCACAGGTCTGACCTGATTTGGATTCTCCAAGACAAAGTTGTGTCCAATCTCCCACAATGAACTAATTATGGACTGGTTCAGTAGAGTGAACTTGTACGACTTTCCACGTGTCACGGTTTCATCCTTCGGCTCTGAAATTGATAGTCAAGAAACTACAGTCCGTGTACTTGCGACCAATTTTTACGGCACTCCAATCCGATGCTTAGAGAGAGAGTTATGGAGATTTTCCCACGATCACCTCTTTGAGATGAAATTCAGGAGCCTGAAAAAGCACTACCTTCCACAGATCATATCTCCAAAAATGTTTCGAACTAAGCTCTGAAATTTTTTGATGATTTTCCTTAGGATTTCAGCTTTGCACCCTAAAAATTTCAGCTTCTGAAACTTCGTAGAAAAAAAGTTATAGCGCAAATGCCAAGATGACCTATTTAGGAGCCCGAAAAAGACCTAACTTCCACAGATCATATCTCCAAAAATATTGCAAACCAAGCTTTGAAATTTTTTGACGATGTTCTTCTAGATTTTGGCTTCGTACCCTAAAAATTTCAGCTTCTGAAACTTTGTAGAAAAAAAGTTATAGCGAAAATGCCACGATGACTTGTTTAGAGCAGCGAAACCCTAGAGTCCAAAGCCTCTGATACCAAATGTTGTGTAACCAGCTCCAAAAATAGAATAAAAGAGATATAAACGCCATATAAATAAGCCACTTTGAGGGGGCAACCTCCAATACATTACATAAATGAACAATTCTTGGATGATACAATTTACAAAACCTCCTTTATATATATAGGAGTCCATGTGGCCATAATGTAATCCTAGTGGGCCACAATGTAATCCTAGCCGACCTAACAATAATAATTTAAGGGCAAAATAATAACAAAATGGGGGTTACAAGGGTACAATAATAACAATAAGGGGGTTACACTAATAACAATAAGGGACTATACTAGTAATATAGGGACCTAACAAAATGTGCAAGTACCAACTTGTTGCAGGCTACAACCTAATTGATTGATCTGGTGGATAAGTTTAATGCTCAAAATCCAAAGTTCTCATGTTGGCTTGAAACCAGCGCCAAAACGGATATCTCTTCGTCGAATCTGGCGCAACTCGTTTCACTTAAATATGACATTGGATGCTACCGATATCGCGTTCTGTCTGAATTGGGAAATAACAATTTATTTATTTATTTTGGGTTGCAGGGATGTACAGTAAAAAAATTGTACTGTTGGCTCGAGCATGACATGGAAAGGTGACTTGTACTTCATTCGACAGTGGTTGGTTGAAAAGTGGCACAATGTTATTGGTTCGAATTTGGTTGAATTTCATTGGTTGTTGGTTTTTGTGTTAGACTAATAAGAGAAAGCCACGTGGGTCAATATGAGGTTGCCACGTGGCCTCCTGATGGCCAAGAAAAAAATGTTATGGAGGTCAAGCGGCCCATAGGGTTCAAGAGTGAGACTTCCCACCAAACAGCCATACCTCCTATTGTCGCACCTACATTGGTTCTTAACATGTATTGGGAAAAAGAGGTATTTAAACTCTAATTAATTTTTATTCGGGGGTGGGGACCAAGGTTAACCCCCAACCCCGATCCACCAACTAGGGTCAAGGGCTAACCCCGGCCCCAAACCTTTATGATATGTGATGTATTTTTCTAACCAAAGTCTGCAACAAGCAAATTGTAAAGGTGCATTATGTAGAACAATTAATTTCTATAATGTTTTTTGTGGGTTAATTTGAAGGAAAATTGATTTTTTATTTTTTTTTGTAAGCTTGGAAAGACCTTTTCCATTACTTTTCTTAAAAGGAAAATTACATACAAGTATCAAATCGTTAGGTGACCTCAACTTGCCCAATGGGAAAACATATATGTTTTCCACCTAACTGCATTATATGACAACCAAAATTGAAAGAGTATGATACTGTCAAAAAAAGTTATATAAGTCGGAATGTCATGATTACTATTATATGTTAAATATCTAAATTTTGAAACTATAAACTGGAAACACTGCATATGACAAAATATAATTAAAAAATGAAACCTCTAAACCACTATTCTTCTGAAGAATCCACTAGGGTCAAATCCTTCACACTGGAACCTAGAAGTTATGGTAGGGGGATGTAAGGAATGTGGCTCTCAATATAGATGAGTATACCATTCTATTACTACAATTGAAATTGGATCTGTTGTAGGTCTTTTTTAATTTCTACATGCCCATATTCAGTGTCAATACATTCACCTAGAGTGACAACAAAGGCTTTGGTTATTAGATTCTTCATTATCTAGTAGACATAAACAAATTATTTATATTGGGTGTATCTGTAATGTGAGTGACCCGGGACTGGAGCCAGATCTTGCCAATCACCCAAATCCACATCAGATTTTGCCTCTTGTTGATTTAGATCTACCTCCCATCCCGAGATTAGTTGACGAACCTTCTCAAGGGTGCCAATTTAAAAAATCTGGGTTGCATCATGATTAAGGCTAGAGGTGGTGCGATGACCACAGTTTCTTGAGGGTCGAGACTAGGTTTGACTGGCCCTCTGGTGATCGGAATCTGGATAAGGGGAAAAAAATTGCTAAAAACTGAAAGTGCTCAAAATTGCACCAAACTAGAACGAAAACGATCGACCCATCGCTAGGAATCCAACGCAACTTATTTCATCGAAAATTGAGTTCAGATGAAGAAGTTATGGTCTGTTGATTGTCGTTCATATATATATATATATATATATATATATATATATATATATATATATATATATATTGCAGAACAAGTACAGGTTGAAGACATGGCAGCCTAGTCAACATGCAGAGAATCTTCTTAAGTCTGTGTCCAATGAGACTGTGATAAGTGTCACTGTTCAATTTGCCAGTTTCGTTTGTGAAGGTGAAATTTTCCCAATGTCCTCCAAGGTTGAATGTGGGTTCATGAATTTTTATGTGTTGGGAATTATTTTTCAATTAATATATATATATCCCACATCGATCATTTAATATATCCAAAGTCCCCAACCTTTACATTGTATTTTAATATGGAAATGTCATACCTTATGGTAACGTGTATGGTGGAGGCGTATTAATTTCAAAATTTGTTGGCTTAGTTCAAAGGTTTTAATATTACGGTGGAATTTCAATGTGGAGCGCATATTATATGGTAAGTATTTACAAAGGTTTCGACGACGTAATCCAAAGTCCATTTCTATATATTTACGATTGGCAAAGTCAAAGGTTTGATGAAGTGGTTTATATATTGTTGCAAAAAGTGTATGGAGGGGCGAGATCGAGACTCGGCCCCATGACCTCCCCCATACCATCCCTGCGCCTTATCAATAGGCCACACTATTATTCCTTGTTAAGGAATATGCCCAAATCATACTTGAAGTGTATGCAGTTCTCCGATGGCGAGAAGGAGGGGGCCAACCCTCCTCCACATGACCCTTCTCATATAACCTCAACCCAACGCTCAATTAAAACGCGGATTAGTGCATAGTTAACACACCTTAAGCACAATTAAACCTTAATTAATCGACAATTAGCAGTTGGTGTAATTTTTGGTGGAATCTCCAAATCCGACGCCACTTCCATATTTGTCGGAGTCAACTGGCAATTTTCTAGATTTAGAGGCAGAATCTAGGGGAAACTTTAATGAGGCCTATCTTGAGCAATTTTCGACCAATTTTTGCTTAGAAATAGTCATTCCTAGCAGATTGGCATGCTATGAATCCATTGGAACAACTTGTAGAGGTAATGGAGCAAATCTACAGGTGTTTTTGGTCACTTGAAGAATTTTGAAGCCCAGGGTATAGTTTTCAGAGGCGTTGGAGCACATCTGAAAGTGATTTTGTCACTTTGGAGATTAAACAAGCCCATGGCCACCAAGATGGGAGTTCAAGCCTAGAGGAGCTGGTTTTTATCACTCTACTGGATCTCCGAGGCTAAGAAGAGACCAGCAAAGGTAACCACAGACCAATATTTTTCCAAGTAGCTAGCCCTACTAGGCGAGAGAAGACTCTCTCCACAATATCACAGCCAATATGATTGGATAAAGAGGATTTTAGGCTAGGTATAATAGCACTAGGGTTTGGTTGATTAATTTTGAAGTGTTGGATGGTGAATAGGTCAGGGAAGAACTAGGCTAAGGAAAATAAGGATCAGAATTGTGGAGATCTGATGGGGCAAGGTAGGTAAGCACTTTAACACATTAAGGTATCTTGATGGAGTGGTTTAGACTACTAGGGTTTTAGAAAAGAGCATTGGAAACATGAATTCTTTTCAATTAGAAGAAGATGAAACAAAACTGTAACTATTCCTCCAAAACAGAGCATCAACTAATTAATTTTGTCTATTTTACTTAGGAATCAATTACATTCAGAGATGGCATGAAAATGGATATCACAATACATTCAAACATTCGCAAAAATGATAATAAACAATGTTAAAACACATTACCATACGAATCCCACCAAAATAGTTGCAACTCAATATATTATTTCCTGCCAAAAAGTCTGATTATACTAGTGTTCAATGATCAAATTCTACAGTATCCAACCCTTGCAATGAGAAAGGAAATGAAAGATATAGACCAAAAAGTACTTCTCCCACTCTCAGGGGTCGAATCCCTAACTTGTGGAGCTGATCCCCAAAGTCCTCAACTGGAATCCTAATGACTAGGGAGGTCAACAAACTCATTCCTATCTTTGATGAAACTGATTCACTTGACCCAAACTTGCATATTTACTTTATGTATCTACCTCTAGTAACTATTAATTACATAATTAAATTTACATCTTAAAATTACATTAGTAAATATCCTTGGAATCCATCAATCAACTGAGAAAACTGGAAAATTCTGAAAAAAATCAGTCAAACGTAAAAATCGTAGCGTGCTTGGGAAAAACACAGCATGCCTGGTGAAAAGCGCAGCGTGGGCCTTCAAACCGGATTTTGAGTGACATCCCGAAGTCCAAATTGGGCCCAAGATGGCTCATTGGAAATATCTTCCAGTCTAGTTGTCCAAAATGTCCTTAAACACTGAAAATAATGGAGTTAAGCCCATTAAAAATCAATTCTCCCAAGACTGGTTAAAAAGCGCAGCGAAAGGCTCAAAAAGGAGGCAGAAAGGTATTTTTTGAGTGGTTTTTGGCCATTTCCACTTATCAAAATATTCGTTTCTTGAGTGAAAATAATCCAAAGTTGATGTATACATCATTTTGAATCCAAATCTGCAAATTTTTACTCATTTGAAGGTGTCCACAAAAACCGCAGCGTGGCCCACGTGCGCTTTTTGCAGGCTGACTGTGCAAAAAGTCTATCAAAATTTACAAAAATGCCCAAAAACTTCAAAACTTAGCCAAAACTCTTCAAAACTGGTGGATGAAGTGTTGATGAGGTGTCTTAAGCAACCAAGGAGGCATCAGCTAGTAACTCAAGTTTGTCTTTCTCCTTTTTCTTGATTAGGGTTTGCTTGAGTTTATCCTTCAATTGCTTGAACCTGATGTTGCAAATCTTGTTTCTAGTGATGTATCTGTTAGCCATGTGTCTGAGCATCTCATTGTCCTTGTTGGCCTTATGGAGGAGATTCTCAAGGTGGTTGTTCATTCTGCCAAGCCACACTTCTCTGTCATCATTGATTTCCTTTGCTATTATTTACTCAAAACTGAGTTTTTATGCCTCGTGTTTCTCCTGCTCTAATGCTCTCTTAAGACCTCTTGTTTTTGGTATTTTCTTGGTGGTTTGAGTCTCATCATGGTCAGACTCTTCAAGTGCCATTATTTCTTTGCCTTTGGTGTCTTTCCTCTTGGACTTCAGCAACTTCGATTCCAAGAGTACTTGTTTGTCTTTCAGTTGCTTGTTTTCTTGTTCAAGAAAGGATATGACAAATTGTGCTATGGCCATATTGTCCTGCGGCTCTTTGATTGTGGCATATTTCTCTTTGATGATCAAATTTGAGGCTTCATGATCATCTTGGACATCCAAGTCCACTAGGTCAAACTCTCTTTCTTCCTCATGAAGGTCTTCCTCCTCTTGAACAACTGCCTCTTGCTGCTTTTGTTTTCCCTGTTTTGTTGACGAAGAAGGGAAGGCCTCTTCCACAATCTGTGGAGCAAACACTTGCCTAGATCCCCTATGGTAGGTTTTGACCTCTTTAACCTCTTTGGTATCTTTCACTATAGCCTTGCTATATAACCTAGTCTTCTTGTGAGGAACTAATGCTGGTGGTGGAATAGGTCTAGTAGGTTGACTTGGTATTGCAGTGAAGACATTTGCCTCAATGAAGGTATCCCATGCAATGTTCAACTGATTGAGGTGGTGAAGGACAATGATTTTAATTAGAGAGTGATGGAAGAGGCTATTCATTTGAATCTCATAATCTCTATTTTTCACTATGTAGGCCATCTTGCCAATGCTCATGTACAAGTAGTAGGGAAGGTTGAGCAATTTCACTCTAGTGAAATGCATGAGCAACCTGGTGTGATAGTTATATAATCTGGAGAATCTGTCCTCACAAGTGAAGTATTTCATGATGATTTTCATCATGGGGACAAACCTGTTCAATAACTGACCAAAAGGAAAGATATTTTTGATGTTATCTTTGTAAGGTGCCTTGAGGTAAGGTTCATAAAATTGGGCATCCAAATCATATTTTTTATGTTAACTTAAACCATTTTTCACCCACATTGGGTATCCCTGTTGCTGCTGCAATGATGTCAGTGGAAATGGTGAAAGTCACCCATGCTATAGTCACTTGGTATTTTTGGAGGTTGTTGATGAAAACCTTGCAAACAAGTGTAGAAACCCTTAACTGAAGTTGAGAACCTCTACAAGGAAGATTTGGGAGCGTGGATCCCTTCTGCAAAAAATGCAGTGTACAGAGGGAAAGCGTAGCGAGGGACTATGAAAAGCGCAACGCCTTTGGAAAAAGTGCAACGTCCCTCCTGCAAAAAGCGCAACAAATGACCCAGAACTTGATTTTTTGAAGGAAAACTCGATTTTATGCTTGGGGAACCTGGAGAGCTCGATGCTTGAGGATGCAAATGAATTAATTATTGGTCTTTGTGAGCCTTTATACTTGGAGAAATGTCATTAAACAAACTTGGGACCCATGTTTCCTTTCTTGAAATTGACTTTATATTGCTTCTTTATCTTTAATTTTTGAATTAGATCATTGAATTTCATCTTTTGATGGCTTAGGAACACTGATTGAATTTTTGTAACTTTGTTTATTTTCTGATGGAACTTTGAGTGTGAAGCTACTTGAAACTTTGAGAACTTATTACAAATTAGGAACAAAAAATTACATCTTGCTCTGAAATCAAATTTACAAATCAAACTTACTGATGAAATTTTTTTATTGGCACTCCTTCACTTGCTGCACTTTATGCATGAAATAGTGATTTGATGACTTTGGAAATCCTAATACCTATGGAGACTCCAAATGAATGAATCAATGATGAAAATGACTGAAATGATGATGATAACTTATGACTGATGGTACACTCAACAAAGTGGTGAAATGAGCCATCAAGTTAAATTTTTTTGAAAGGAGTGAGATTAGACATAAATCTGCACCAAGTGACCAAATTTTTACATGATGACCTAATGAAATGACAAAAATTTCAAAATGGGACCCTAACATGACATGAAAAAAGTTTATTTGATCACTGGTGGAATGATGCAAAAAATAACACTAACACTGGTAACCAAATTCAGAGATTGAATATTCATTTTTGGGGTTTTCATGTCTTCTAAAGCCAATGGAGTAGTCAAAAAATCCATTGGAGCATTATAGATGCTTGTAATCAGACATTTGACTCAAAACCCCAAGAGGGCCTAGCTAGTTAAAGCAGTTCCATGGAGATGTAGCCCAGGAGGGGTGAACTCCATTATCATCCATTGTGTTATGTGATTTTTGTGAGTTATTTTTATACATTTCATTTGTTGTATATGAGTTTTTAAAAGTTAATTAACTCATAATTTGATCATAAAAAACACATGAAACTTGACACTTTAACCCCTTAACAAATGGTTAATTGAGCCGAACCTAATCACACATTTTTAATACTGATAAGGGAGCTAGCATAACATTAACTAGTTTGCCCATATTCAAATCAAGTTGGTATCAGAGCTTAGGTTGAAAATTAGGTTGAAGAAGTTGGTATCAGAGCAAAAGTTTAGCTCATTTTAGCCAAGGTTAGCCAATTCTTCTGTAGCTATTGGTTTTTGAATTTGTTCAAGGAGAATTTAACTATGTGCAAGTTTATGTGTGAAGGAAAAGAAGTCAAGATTGAGAATTCATATCTCAAATCACAACAAAAGAAGCTTTGTATACATTGTAGATGTGATGGAAGTTTCATTAAGTGATGTTTCAAGTCAATCTTCCTTAGAAAAAATATTTCATAAAGAATTGTTGCAAAAGCTCTACATCATGATTGATAGGATGCAAGAGAATTATGAATATAAGAGGGAGAGTATTAAACTTCAAGAGCAGTTGATTGCCATGAAGGAGGAGAAGCAAGAGCTTCTTGAAAGTTGCATGAAATTGATACTCAGCTCCATATTGCAAATGAAACCCTTGAAAATATGCATGAGATGGAGACTCGGCTCCATGATGCCAAGGAACCCTTAGCCAAGTATGTGCTTGAGAAAGAGGTATGCAATTCAAGTTTATATTAAATTTCCTCTCAAAATAAATGTGTAGGTGCTTTTGAAAGACACACTAGAGGAACACGGTCCAAATTATTGATGAAAATGGGCTATGAAGGTAAAATATTGGGCAAACATGCACAAGGCATAGTTGGGCAAATTGTTGTTGAGGAAAGGCCTAAGTACTTGGGTCTTGGTTATGGACAACATGATGGAGAAAGATCTAAAGCCAAGGAGGTACATGAAGGTGTTCCAAGAAGGACTTTCATTTCATGTTCATTACCTCAAGCTTGTGAAGATTGTGTTCATGAGGAATGAAAAAATGTACACACACTTTGCAAGAAGGTGCTCATAAGCATGCAAATAATGAGAATAGCGAACAAGAGGATGTTGAAAGCTCTACAGTCATTGAATGCATTGTTGGTATTCTGAAGAGAGCCACTACCTCACAAATTCACCTCCTCAAGAAGGTAACAAAGGTGAATGTTCAAGGTATAGATCTACTTTTAATCAAGATGCTTCTGATTATGATAAAAATGACAAATTCTCACATAAGAATTGAAGAAAAGTTGCATGTTCCTTTTGTGGTTTGGATAACCATAATGTTTCAAGATGTTGGAAGAAGATAGTCATGCTCAAGAAACTTTTGAAGCAAGGGAAGAAGAAAGCTAAAGGTCCATTAGAAAAATCAAACCATGATGAAAAGAAGAGGCAATTGTTTTTCACTCATTGCCATAAGCAAGGTCATCTTATAGACAAGTGTTGGACTTTGTATCCAACAAGTCATCCACGACTTTTGAAGAAGGTGGAGAAAGAGAATGGCAAGAATGGAAAAGAAGATTCCATAATCGATGTGGGTCAAGATGATTCACATGATGATGATGCATAGTTGAAAGAAGCGCCATTGAAATGGTTTGGTAAGAGATGGTTAGATTTCTTATCCAATTAAGGCTTTGCATGTCTTTTGATGTTGATGCATTTATTTACTAATGGAATGCGTGTTGCATGTTTACGCCAAGAAGGTGTTTGAAAGTGGAGTATGTTGACTCACTTTATTGTAGCAAAATTTGTTCATTTGAGCTTTAACTACATGTACATATGAATGGGGTTCTTGTAATTATGATTGTATGTGTGAGAGAGTTGAAGAATTGTATACATGCATGAGAGTTTATGTGTATGAACAATGGAATTTTGATGGTTTCATTGTGCTTGAATATGCATGAGTAATTGACTTGTGTTGGTCGATTGCTTTGTTTAACATGTATGTTGTCAACTTGAGAGTGTTGATAATTTGGACATGCATCAGTGTCGAATTGTGTTGGTCAATTGTGTGTTGCATGCATGTCATATCTACTTGGAAGAGTTGATTTTGTCTCCAAAGATGAAAGGGAGATGTTGACGAAGTGTTTCATGAGATGTGAAATTTTTTTTGTTTTTGGAAAAGAATCGTCAAATTATTACACGTGTTTATGCTTGACTTGAGAGTCAGTCGTTTGAAGAGGCATGTTTTTTTTGACTTGTGGTTGATCGATAAGTTTTGAAACCAAGATGTGAGAGTACGTAGCGATGTTCACATGATGTGAAATATGTTTCTTTGAAGGAGCAAGAGGATATGTCGTCAAGTTATGTTTCTTACATGATGTGTTTTTCAGATACAAACACAACATATTCAAAGATGTGGAATTTCAACAAGAAGTTTGTAACAAGATGTCAAAAAAGTTTGTAGCCATTGTAGACCATTTTATGTGTTGACGCCAAGAAGAGAAGAAGATGGTGAATGCATTCCTCCAAAGGTGAAAATTGGAACCGTGGAGGTAAAAGAATGGTCATTTCTTTTCTTGTTTTTACTTATGATTAGAACACATTGTTGTAGTTCACTCAGATGGGTTTAAGTTGGAAAAGTGGTTTCCAAGGAGAAGCTTGCATCGAATGCATGTTTGTGCAAATGAGGAACATGATTCTTAGTGGGAAGGCAATCAATTAGTTTTCCAAGAACCAAGGAATCGATTTGGTTCAACAAAGTGTTATATCAGCAAGAAACTAGCAAGTGTTGGACTGGGTTGATGGATTGGGTCAGCAGCAAAAGGAGAATAGTGGTTGAAGAGCCAATCCATTTGCAAGGCAAGGCAATGCATGTTAGTGAACTGAAGTGGTTGTCAAGGCGATATTTCCAAGTAGAATCAACATGATAGAACTTGGGAAATAGTAGGGTGTTCAGCTATTATGTGATAACCATATTTTGTGGGTCCAAAATCATGTCAGTGGGAAGGAGTGATCAAAATCTAGATCAGGGGAACAAATTCTCTCAAAAATGAAAGTGCTCAGAATTTCCCCAAACTAGAATGATAGCGACCAGCCCATCGCTAGGAATCTAACGTAACTCGTTTCGTCGAAAATTGAGTTTAGATGAAGAAGTTATGGTCTATTGATCGCCATTCAGAACATGCAACTTTTTTTTAAAAATATTGTAGAACATGTATAGGCTGATATAATGGCAGCCTAGTCTGCATGCAGAGAATATTCTTAAGTTTGTGTCCAATGAGACCGTGACAAGTGTCACTACTGGATTCGTCAGTTTGGTTTGTGAAGGTGAAATTTGTCCAATGTCCTCCAAGGTTGAATGTGGGTTCATGAATTTTTATGTGTTGGGAATTATTTTTTAATTAATTAAAGTAGGATTAACCTTATATATATATATATATATATATATATATATATATATATATATATATGTACACGCACATTAATTCAACCTTAATTAATTAAAAAATAATTCCCAACACACACACACACACATAATATTTTATATGATTTTTATATCATATATATATATATATATATATATTTCATTTTTAATTTCAAAACTTATTAATATATATATCCCACATATATCATTTAATATATCCAAAGTCCCCAACCTTTACAATGTATTTTAATATGGCAATGTCAAACCTTATGGTAACATGTCTGGTGGAGGCACATTAATTTCAAAATTCGTTGGCTTAGTTCAAAGATTTTAATATTATGGTGGCATTTCAATGTGGAGCACATATTATATGGTAAGTCTTTACAAAGGTTTCGATGGCGTAATCCAAAGCATGTTTATATATATTTACGGTTGGAAAAATCAAAGGTTTGATGGAGCGGTTTATATATTGTTGCAAAATGTGTATGGAGGGGCGAGGTTGGGGCTCGACCCCATGACCTCCCCCATACCATCTCTGCGACTTAACAATAGGGCACACCATTTTCCTTGTTAAGGAATGCGCCCAAATTTCCCAAATCATACTTGAAGTGTATGCAGTTCTCTGATGGCGGGAAGGAGGGGGCCAACCTTCCTCTAAATGACCTTTCTCATATAACCTCAACCCAGCGCTCAATTAAAATGCGGATTAGTGCAAAATTAACACACTGTAAGTGCATTTAAACCTTTATTAATCCATAGTTAGCAGTTGGTAGAATCTCCAAATCCGGCGCCACTTCTAGATTTGTCGGAGTTAACTGGCGGTTTTCCAGATTTAGAGGTAGAATCTAGGGGAAACTTTAATAAGGCCTATCTTGAGCAATTTTTGACCAATTTTGGCTTAGAAATAGTCATTCCTAGCATATTGGCATGATCTAAATCCATTGGAACAACTTTAAGAGGCAATAGATCAAATCTACATGTGTTGTTGGTAACTTGAAGAATTTTGAAGCCTAGGGCCACCAGGAGGGAAGGCCATGCCTAGATCAGCTGAAGGCCAAATGGAGTGAATGAACATTCATTTTTAGATGTATTTGACGTTATGAACACAATGGTACAATTTTCAGAGGTGTTGGAGCACGTATGAAGGTGATTTTGTCACTTTGGAGATTAAACAAACCCATGGCCACCAAGATGGAAGGTCAAGCCTAGAGGAGTTGGTAACCAAATTCAGAGATTGAATAGTTATTTTTGGGCTTTTCATGTCTTATGAAGCCAATGGAGCAGTCATAAAATCCATTGGAGCATCACAGATGTGTGTAATCAAATATTTGACTCAAAATCCCAAGAGGGCCTAGCTAGTTAAAGCAGGTCCATGGAGATGTAACCCAGGAGGGGTGAACTCCATTATTATCCATTGTGTTATGTGATTGTTTTGAGTTATTTTTCTGCATTTCTGTTGTTGTATATGAGTTTTTAAAATTTAATTAACTCATAATTTGATCATCAAAAACACATGAAACTTGACACTTTAACCCCTTCACAAATGGTTAATTGAGCCGATCCTAATCACACATTTTTAATACTGATGAGGGAGCTAGCATAGCATTTACTAGTTTGCCCATATTCAGATCAAGTTGGTATCAAAGCTTAGGTTGAAAATATTAGGTTGAAGAAGTTGATATTAGAGCAAAATTTTAGCTCATTTTAGCCAAGGTTAGCTAATTCTTCTATAACTATTGGTTTTTGAATTTGTGCAAGGAGAATTTAACTATGTGCAAGTTTATGTGTGAATGAAAAGAAGTCGAGATTGAGAATTTAGATATCAAATCACAGCAAAAGAAGCTTTGTATAAATTGCAAGTGTGATGGCAGCTTCGTTAATCGATGTTTCAAGTCAATCTTCCTTAGAAAAACTCTTTGATAAAGAGTTGTTACAGAAGCTCTACATCATGATTGATAGGATGCAAGAGAAGTATGAAGATAAGAGGGAGAGCATTAAATTTCAAGAGCATTTGATTTTCATGAAAGAGGAGAAGCAAGAGCTTCTTGAAAAGTTGCATGAAATGGAGACTCAACACCATATTGCAAATGAAACCCTTCAAAATATGCATGAGATGGAGACTCAGCTCCATGATGCCAAGGAAGCCTTAGCCAAGTATTTGCTTGAGAAAAAGGTACACAATTCAAGTTTATCTTCAATTTCCTCTCAAAATGAATGTGTAGGTGCTTTTGAAAGACACACTAGAGGAATAGGGTCCAAATTATTGATGAAGATGGACTGTGAAGGTAAAGGATTGGGAAAACATGCACAAGGCATAGTTGAGTCAATTGCTGTTGAGGAAAGTCCTAAGTATTTGGGTCTTGGTTACGGACAACATGATGGAAAAAGCTCTAAAGCCAAGGAGGCACATGAAGGTTTTCCAAGAAGGACTTCCATTTCATGTTCGTTACCTCAAGCTTGTGAAGATTGTGTTCATGAGGAATGCAAAAGTTTTACACCCACTTTGCAAGAAGGTGTTCATAAGCATGAAGCTAATTAGAATGGTGAACAAGAGGATGTTGAAAGCTCTACAATAATTGAATGCATTGTTGATATTTGGAAGAGAGCCATTACATCATCAAATTCGACTCCTTAGGAAGGCGACAAAGGTGAATGTTCAAGGTATAAATCTAATTTTAATCAAGTTGTTTTTTATTATGATAAACATGGCAAATTCTCACATAATAATTGGAGAAAATTTCTTTTGCTTTTGTAGTTTGGATAACCATAATGTTTCAAGATGTTGGAAGAAGATAACCATGCACAGGAAAATTTTGAAGCAAAGGAAGCAGAATGCTAAAGGTCCATTAGATAAAGCAAACCATGCTGAAATGAAGAGGCAATTGTTTTTCACTTATTGCCATAAGAAAGGTCATCTTGTAGAAAAGCGTTGGACTTTGTATCCAGCAAGTCATCCACGAAATTTGAAGAAGGTAGAGAAAGATAATGGAAAGAATGGAAATTAAGATTCCATAATCGATGTGGGTCAAGATGATTCACATGATGATGATGCGTAACTGAAATAAGCGCCATTGAAATGGTTTGGTAAGAGATGGTTAGATTTCTTATCCAATTAAGGCTTTGCATGTCTTTTAATGCTGATGCATTTATTTGCCAATGGAATGCATGTTGCATGTTTATGCCAATAAGGTGTTTGAAAGTGGAGTATGTTGACTCACTTTATTGCAGCAAAATTTATTCATTTTAGCTTTAAGTATATGTACATATTAATGGAGTTATTCTACATATGATTGTACATATGAGAGAGTTGAAGAATTGTATACATGCATAAGAGTTTGTGTGTATGAACCGTGGAATTTTGATGGTTTCATTGTGCTTGAACATGCATGAGTATTTGACTTGTGTTGGTCGATTTCTTTGTTTAACATGTATGTTGTCAACTTGAGAGTGTTGATCATTTGCACATGCATGAGTGTTGACTTGTTTTGGTTGATTGTGTGTTGCATGCATTTCATATCGACTTGGAAGAGTTGATTTTGTCTCCAAATATGAAAGGGAGATGTTGACGAAGTGTTTCATGAGATGTGAAATTCTTTTTGTTTTGGGAAAATAATCGTCAAATTATTACACATGCTTATGCTTGAATTGAGAGTCAGTCATTTGAAGAGGCATGTTTTTGTCGACTTGTGGTTGGTCGATAAGTTATGACTCCAAGATGTGAGAGTACATGGGAATGTTCACATGATGTGAAATATGTTGCTTTGAATGAGCAAGAGGATATGTTGTCAAGTTATGTTTCTTACATGATGTATTTTTCCTATACAAACACAACATATTCAAAGATGTGGAATCTGGACAAGATGTTTGTGACAAGTTGTCAAAAAAGTTTGCAGCCATTGCAGACAGTTTTATGTGTTGACGCCAAGAAGAGAAGAAGATGGTGAATGCATTCTTCCAGATGTGGAATTTGGAACCATGGAGGTAAAAGAATGATCATTTCTTTTCTTGTTTTTAATTATGATTTTAACTCATTGTTGTAGTTCACTCAGATGGGCTTAAGTTGGAAAAGTGGTTTCCAAGGAGAAGCTTGCATCGAATGCATGTTTGTGAAAAGGAGGAACATGATTCTCAGTGGGAAGGCAATCAATTAGTTTTCCAAGCATCGAGGAATCGATTGGGTTCATCAAAGTGTTATATCAGCAAGAAGCCAACAAGTTTTGGATTGGGTCAGCAACAAAAGGAGAAAAATGGTTGAAGATCCAAGCCATTTGCAAGGCAACACAAGGCATGTTAGTGAACCGAAGTGGTTTTCAAGCCAATTTTTCCAAGTATAATCAAGATAATAGAACTTGGGAAACATAATAGTGTTCAGCTCTTATGAGATAGCCAACTTTTGTGGGTCTAAAAGCATGTTAGTGGGAAGGAGTGATCGGAATCTAGATCAGTGGAAAAAATTTGCTCAAAAATGAAAGTTCTCAAAATTTCACCAAACTAGAATGAAAATGACTGGCCTGTTGCCAGGAATCCAACGCGACTCGTTTCGTCGAAAACAGAGTTCAGATGAAGAAGTTACGGTCTGCTCATCATCGTTAAGAACATGCAAATTTAAAAAAATATATTGCAGAATAGGTACATGCTGATGACATGGCAGATCAGTCATGATGCAGAGAATATTCTACAGTTTATGTCCAATGGGACTATGACAAGTGTCACTGATAGATTCGCTAGTTTGGTTTGTGAAGGTGAAATTTTCCCAATGTCCTCCGAGGTTGAATGTGGGTTCATGAGTTTCTATGTGTTGGGAATTATTTTTTAATTTATTAAAGTTAGATATATATATATATATATATATAATTTCATTTTTAAATCCAAAACCTTATTAATATATATATCCCACATATATCATTTAATATATCCAAAGTCCCCGACCTTTACATTGTATTTTAATATGGCAATGTCAAACCTTATGGTAACGTGTATGGTGGAGGCGTATTAATTTCAAAATTCATTGTCTTAGTTCAAAGGTTTTAATATTACGGTGGCATTCAATGTGGAGCGCATATTTTATGGTAAGTCTTTACAAATGTTTGATGGAGCAGTTTATATATTGTTGCAATACGTGTATGGATGGGCAAGGTCGGTGCTTGACCCCATGAACACCCCCATACCATCTCTACACCTTACCAATAGGCCACACCATTGTTCCTTGTTAAGGAATGCGCCCAAATCATAATTGAAGTGTATGCATTTCTCTGATGGCGGGAAGGAGGGGACCATTCCTCCTCCACATGACCCTTCTCATATAACCTCGACCCAACACTCAATTAAAATGTGGATTAGTGCGCATTTAACACACCTTTAGTATAGTTAAACCTTAATTAATCCACAGTTAGAAGTTGGTAGTATTTTTTGCGGAATCTTCAAATTCGGCACCACTTTCAGATTTGTCGAAGTTAACTCACAATTCTTCATATTTAGAGGCAAAATCTAGGGGAAACTTTAATGAGGCCTATCTTGAGAAATTTTCGACCAATTTTGGCTTAGGAATAACCATTCCTAGAAGATTGACATGCTTTGAATCCATTGGAATAGCTTTAAGAGGCAATGGAGCAAATCTACATGTGTTTTTGGTCACTTGAAGAATTTTGAAGCCTAGGGCCAACCGAAGGGGAAGCCATGCCCTGATCAGCTGAAGGCCAAATGGAGTGAATGAACATTCATTTATAGATGTATTTGATGTTCTAAACACAAGGGTACAGTTTTTAGAGGCGTTGGAGCACATATGAAGGTGATTTTTTCATTGTGGAGATTAAAGAAGCCCATGGCCACCAAGATGGGAGGTCAAGCCTAGAGGAACTGGTTACCAAATTTAGAGATTGAATAATAATTTTTGGGGTTTTAATGTCTTCTGAAGCCAATGGGGCAGTTAAAAAATCCAGTGGAGCATCGCAGATGCTTGTAATCTTACATTTGACTCAAAATCCCAAGAGGGCCTAGCTAGTTAAAGAAGGTCCATGGAAATGTAGCTTAGGAGGGGTGAACTCCATTATCATCCATTGTGTTATGTGATTGTTGTGAGTTATTTTATGCATTTCAGTTGTTGTATATGAGTTTTTAAACGTTAATTAACTCATAATTTGATCCTAAAAAACACATGAAACTTGACACTTTAAACCCTTCACAAATGGTTAATTGAGTCGATCCTAATCACACATTTTTAATACTGATTAGGGAGCTCGCATAGCATTAACTAGTTTGCCCATATTCAGATCAAGTTGGTATCAGAGCTTAGGTTGAAGAAGATGGTATTAGAGAAAAAGTTTAGCTCATTTTAGCCAAGGTTAGCTCATTCTTCTATAACTATTTATTTTTGAATTTGCGCAAGGAGAATTTAACTATGTGCAAGCTTATGTGTGAAGGAAAAGAAGTCAAAATTGAGAATTCAGATCTCAAATCACAACAAAATAAGCTTTGTATACATTGCAGGTGTGATGGCAGCTTCATTAAGTGATGTTTCAAGTCAATCTTCCTTAGAAAAACTCTTTGATATAGAGTTATTACATAAGCTCTACATCATGATTGATAGGATGCAAGAGAAGTATGAAGATAAGAGGGAGAGCATTAAACTTTAAGAGCAGTTGATTGCCATGAAGGAGGAGAAGCAAGAGCTTTTTTAAAAGTTGCAAGAAATGGAGACTCAGGTCCATATTGCAAATGAAACCCTTGAAAAGATGCATGAGATGGAGACTCAACTCCATGATGCCAAGGAAGCCTTAGCCAAGTATTTGCTTGAGAAAGAGGTATGCAATTCAAGTTTATCTTCAATTTCCTCTCGAAATTAATGTGTAGGTGATTTTAAAAGACACACTAGAGGAACAGGGTCCAAATTATTGATGAAGATGGACTATGAAGGTAGAGGATTGGAAAAACATGCACAAGGCATAGTTGAGCCAATTGTTGTTGAGGAAAGGCCAAAGTATTTGGGTCTTGGTTATGGACAACATGATGGAGAAAGCTCTGAAGCCAAGGAGGCACACGAAGGTGTTCCAAGAAGGACTTTAATTTCATGTTCATTACCTCAAGCTTGTGAAGATTGTGTTCATGAGTAATGAAAAAGTTTTACGCCCACTTTGCAAGAAGGTGCTCATAACCATGTAGCTAATGAGAATTGCGAACAAGAGGATGTTGAAATCTTTACAATCATTAAATGCATTGTTGGTATTCCGAAGAGAGCCATTACCTCATCAAATTCACTTCCTCAAGAAGGCGACAAAGGTGAATGTTCAAGGTATAAATCTACTTTTGATCAAGTTGCTTTTGATTATGATAAACATGGCAAATTTTCACATAAGAATTGGAGAAAAGTTGCATGTTCCTTTTGTGGGTTGGATAACCATAATGTTTCAAGATGTTAGAATAAGATGGCCATGCATAGGAAAATTTTAAAGCAAAGGAAGCAGAATGTTAAAGGTCCATTATACAAATCAAACCATGTTGAAAAGAAGAGGCAATTGTTTTGCACTCATTGCCATAAGCAAGGTCATCTTGTAGACAAGTGCTGGAATTTGTATCCAACGAGTCATCCACGACATTTGAAGAAGGTGGAGAAAGAGAATTGAAAGAATGGAAAAGAAGATTCCATAATCGATGTGGGTCAAGATGATTCACATGATGATGATGTGTAGCTGAAAGAAGCACCATTGAAATGGTTTGGTAAGAGATGGTCAGATTTCTTATCCAATTAAGTATTTGAATGTCTTTTGTTGTTGATGCATTTATTTGCCAATGGAATTCATGTTGCATGTTTATGCCAAGAAGGTGTTTGAAAGTGGAGTATGTTGACTCACTTTATTGCAGCAAAATTTGTTCATTTCAGCTTTAAGTACATGTACATATGAATGGGGTTCTTGTACTTATGATTGTAATTGTGAGAGAGTTGAAGAATTGTGTACACGCATGAGAGTTTGTGTGTATGAAAAATGGAATTTTGATGGTTTCATTATGCCTGAACATGCATGAATAATTGACTTGTGTTGGTCGATTGCTTTGTTTAACATGTATGTTGTCAACTTGAAAGTGTTGATCATTTTCACATGCATGAGTGTAGACTTGTGTTGGTCATTGTGTGTTGCATGCATGTCATATCAACTTGGAAGAGTTGATTTTGTCTCAAAATATGAAAGGGAGATGTTGATGAAGTGTTTCATGAGATGTGAAATTATTTTTGTTTTGGGAAAAGAATCGTCAAATTATTACACATGCTTATGCTTGACTTGAGAGTCAGTCTTTTGAAGAGGCATGTTTTTGTCGACTTGTGGTTGGTCGATAAGTTTTGACACCAAGATGTGAGAGTACATGGCGATGTTCACATGATGTGAAATATGTTGCTTTGAAGGAGCAAGAGGATATGTCGTCAAGTTATGTTTCTTACATGATGTGTTTTTCCGATACATACACAACATATTCAAAGATGTGGAATTTGGACAAGATGTTGAAAAATTTTGTAGCCATTATAGACCATTTTATGTGTTGACACCAAGAAGAGAAGAAGATGGTGAATGCATTCTTCCAGATGTGGAATTTGGAACCTTGAGGTAAAAGAATGGTCATTTCTTTTCTTGTTTTTACTGATGATTGGAACTCATTGCTATAGTTCACTCAGATGGACTTAAGTTGGAAAAGTTATTTCCAAGGAGAAGCTTGCATCGAATGCATGTTTGTGCAAAGGAGGAACATGATACTCAGTGGGAAGGAAATTTGTTAGTTTTCCAGGCACCGAGGAATCAATTTGGTTCAAAAAAGTGTTATATCAGCAAGCGACCAACAATTGTTGGATTGGGTCAACAACAAAAGGAGAACAATGGTTGAAGAGCCAAGCCATTTTCAAGACAAGGCAAGGCATGTTAGTGAACCAAAGTGTTTGTCAAGGTGATTTTTCCAAGTAGAATCAAGATGATAGAACTTGGGAAATAGAAGAGTGCTCAACTCTTATGAGATAACCAGCTTTTGTGGGTCCAAAATCATGTCAGTGGGAAGGAGTGATCTGAATCTGGATTAGTGGAAAAAAATTGTTCAAAAATGAAAGTGCTTAGAATTGCACCAAACTAGAATGATAGTGACTGGCCCGTCGCCAGGAATCCAACACAACTCATTTCGTCGAAAATCAAGTTCAGATGAAGAAGTTATGGTCTGCTGATCGTCGTTCAGAACATGCAACTTTTAAAAAAATATTGCATAATAGGTACAGGTTGATGACATGGTAGCCCAGTCAGCATGCAGAGAATCTTCTTTAGTTTGTGTCCAATGGGACTGTGACAAGCGTCACTGCTGGATTCACCAATTTGGTTTGTGAAGGTGAAATTTTCCCAATGTCCTCCAAGGTTGAATGTGGGTTCATGAACTTTTATGTCTTGGAAATTATTTTTTAATTAATTAAGGTTGGATATATATATATATATATCATTTTTAATTCCAAAAACTTACATATATAATTTAATATATCCAAAGTCCCCAACCTTTATGGTAACGTGTATGGTGGAGGCGTATTAATTTCAAATTTTGTTGGCTTAGTTCAAAGGTTTTAATATTATAATAGCATTTCAATGCGGAGCACATATTATATGTTAAGTCTTTACAAAGGTTTTGATGGTGTAATCCAAAGTCCGTTTATATATATTTACGGTTGGCAAATTCAAAGGTTTGATGGAGCGGTTTATATATTGTTGCAAAACGTGTATGGCGGGGCAAGGTCAGGGCTTGACCCCATGACCTCCCCCATACCATCTCTGCACCTTACCAATTGGCCACACTATTGTTACTTGTTAAGGAATGCGCCCAAATCATACTCGAAGTGTATGTAGTTCTCGGATGGTGGGAAGGAGGGGGCTAGCCCTCCTCCACATGACCTTTCTCATATAACCTTGACCCAACGCTCAATTAAAACGTAGATTAGTGCGTAGTTAACACACCTTAAGCACAGTTAAACCTTAATTAATCCACAATTAGTAATTGGCAGATTTTTTGGCGGAATCTCCAAATCTGGCACCAGTTCCAAATTTGTCGGAGTTAACAGGCAGTTTTCGAGATTTAGAGACACAATATTGGGGAAGCTTTAATGAGGCCTATATTGAGCAATTTTCGACCAAATTTGGCTTAAGAATAGTCATTCCTAGTAGATTAGCATGCTTTGAATCCATTGGAACAAATTGTAGAGGCAATGGAGCAAATATACAGGTGTTTATGGTCACTTGAAATTTTTTGAAGCCTAGGGCCACCAAGAGGGAAGGCCATGCCCAGATCAGCTGAAGGCCAAATGGAGTGAATGAACAACAATTTTTAGATGTATTTGATGTTATAAACACATTGGTATAGTTTTCAGAGGCGTTGGAGCACATATGAAGGTGATTTTGTCACTTTAGAGATTAAACAAGCCCTTCGCCACCAAGATGGGAGGTCAAGCCTAGAGGAGATGGTAACCAAATTCAGAGATTGAATAGTCATTTTTGGGGTTTTCATGTGTTATGAAGCAAATGGAGTAAGCATAAAATCCATTTGAGTATTAAATATTCTTGTAATCAGGCATTTGACTCAAAATTCCAAGAGGGCCTAGCTAGTTAAAGCAGGCCCATGGAGATGTAGCCCAGGATGGGTGAAATCCATTATCATCCATTGTGTTATGTGATTGCTGTGAGTTATTTTTTCTACATTTCATTTGTTGTATATGAGTTTTTAAAATTTAATTAACTCATAATTACATCTTCAAAAACACATTAAACTTGAAACTTTAACCCTTTCACAAATGGTTAATTGAGCCGATCCTAATCACACATTTTTAATACTAATAAGGGAGATAGCATAACAGTAACTAGTTTTCCCATATTCAGATCATCTGGTGCTGCCCATTTCTCCTACCTCGGAAACGACCTCCTCTGGTCGACGAGCTGGAGGTGGACAAAAGGCAAGCCATGACTTTAACAATCACACAAATATACAATTCACTGCTGCAGAAGTTAAACCCCCAACTGGGCGTTGCTAATCAGCAGCTGTCATTGATGTCAACCCAAGCAGCACCAGGGGCTACCCCAATATTGCACGGGAATTTTTACCTACCAAATTAATATATTCTAGGTCAATAATGCTTTTGATGGTTTCTACTTGTAGAGATGTTTTCGTTGATATATGGCACATCACGTAATTCTTCACGGTTTGAGAGATATTCATGTTTGAAGTTTGTACCCCCAGTTAGTGGGCTAAAACCACATGGGGTTGTGGCATGGGTCATTGAAAATTCATAATTAATATTGATCCTAAAATCCCTTCCACATTCACTTGTTCAAGCCCCTCTCAACCTTAGCATTTATATAAATTGTGATCCTCATATCCTCCTTATGCAAGGGATTTCGCTATTTGAAACAGGTAATCGTGGAATTTTCGCTCTAAGTTTTTTTCTACGAAGGTTCAAAAGCTGAAATTTTATGATGTGAAGCTGAAATCCCGAGGAAGCTCTTGGCAAAATTTTAGATTAAGGTGCACAATATTTTAGGAGATATGATCTGTGGAAGTCAGTGTTTTTGCAGGCTCCTGAAATTCATCTCAAAGAAGTGACCTTGGGAAAATCATCATAACTCTCTCTCTGAGTATTAGATTGAAATTTTGTAATAAGTGGTAGATAGTGCACGGACTGTAGTTTTCGATCTATCAATTTCAGAGCCGAATGAAGAAACAATGACACGTGGCAAGCCGTACAAGTTCACTCTACTGAAACAATCCATAATTAGGGTATTGTGAGAGATTGGGAATAACTCTCCCTTGAAGAATCCAAATTGGGTCAAACCTGTGGAATTGGAAAGAAGACTCAGAGGACTACTATAGGACTGAAAATTATATATTGGGGATCTGAAATAATAGAGATACACTAGATTCAATATCGAGCTCCTATAAGGCAAGAAAAAGCTAGATAATGTGCTGTCAAGGGCTACAAAGGACCAGACTTTCTAGGGAAAAAAAGAAAAGAAAGGTGCAGCAGAGGGTAGCATGAAAATAGTAGCAACCAAGGTGCAAAACAACAGCAAGAAGTTCATCACATGAAGTCTTCAAGTGGGAAACACTGCATATAGTCACTCTAAAGGTATCATTGTAATTACATTATTGTAAAAATTGTACTAGTGTTTATCTTCCAAGAGTTGAAGAGGAAGCGTCAAGAACTCTAGGATCATCATTAGGTGGTTATGTCATAGTTTGGGTTATGGTCTAGTGTGTTTTCTTCTTCTACATCATTCTATATCATTGTAAAGTGGATCATTTTCCCTAGTACGAGAGTCCATTCTTCTTTTATGCTTCTATAGGGTGGTAGGGTGAGTTTTAGCTCATTAGGTGTTGGGGCATCCTTTCAGTTGACCATTGAAGAATCTTGGGCATTGGAGCATCCATCCAGTGGGAGCTGGAGAAGAATTATTTTCTAGATTCTAGGAAGTTGGAGCTTTATTTTCAATTGGAGTTGAATATTAAAGAATTATTAGAAAAGCACTAGGTGGTTTTTGTCCCGGAGTGGGTTTCCACCTTAAAAAACTGTGTGCATTTGTGTTCCTTTTGTTTACTGCTATCATTGTACAAACACTAATAATAATTGAAGATTAACTAATGCTCTAATTGAAAGGAATATTGATTCACCCCCCCTCTCAGTATTTCCAACAATTGGTATCAGAGCTTGGTTCCTTCAATAGAAGTTTAACAATTGGAAGGAGGTCATGGAGCATACAAGGAATGGTGTACCTCTGTTCAATGAAAATAATTGTCCACTCTAGAAAGGAAGAATGGAGGTCTATCTCTTGGCGCAAGGTTACGAATTATGGGACACTGTTTAAAATGGATTTACATCAACCGCAGATGAACAAGGTAAGAAGAATTTGGTAAATGATGCAAAAGCAAAGAATATTATTATCAGTGGACTTATTGAATCTGCTTATCATAAGGTGTTGGGTTGTAAAACCGCCAAAAATGTATGGGACAAGCTTGAGAATATATATGTAGGTGACTCAAATGTCAAAGAAGCAAAGCTTCAAACCTATAGAGAAAAATTTGAGCAACTCAGAATGAAAGAAGATTGCAACATTGTTGCATACTTCCAATACGTTGATTAAATAACCAATACTCTGGAAGGATTGGGAGAGCCAGTTGACCAGAAGAATATTATAAGAAATATTCTTAGAATGTTACCAGGGAGATTCAACCCAAAGGTATCAGTCTTAGAATATAGTGCAAATCTGGACAAACTCAGCAAAGAGGAATTACATGGAGTTCTCATAGCATATGAAATGAGACTTGATGAAGAAGAGGATACCTCGCATCTAGAAATTGCGTTCGTTGCATCTAAGAAAACCAATAAGGACAAACAACCTTCAATTGAAAAGACATGCACCTGCAAGTGTGAAGAAAAGCGAGATGATGGAGAAGGTCTTTCAGATGAAGAATATTCTTACTTTACGAGAAAACTAAAAATTAGTAAGGGAAAATTCAAAGATAAACTTCCATTGATATGTTTCGGCTGTGGTGAGGTTGGGAATTTCGTAGCAAAATGTCCGAACAAAAGTGATGGCAACTCAAAAGGAAAGAAAGGCTTTAAGAAATTCAACAAGCAAGAAAAAAGGAAAGGATCCAAAAGGAACTTTCTCTCTAAAGAAGATAGCTCATCATCCGATGAAGACAGTAATAGCGAAGAAGAAGCCAATGAGAGAGTATTGTTTATGGCCAAGCACAATAAACAAGAGGTATCAAACAATGAAGAAGAAGGGTGGAACATAGAATAATTTTCTAAGGAGGCAATCGGGCTTATAAAAGATCTCAAGGCTGAGAATATCCATTCCAATACTCTTGAAGAACAAGTTCAAGGTCTCAAAATTGAAGTTGAAGAACACAAATATATTGACGAGCCACTTCAAAAGAAGTTGGAATAAAGCAACCAAGAAAGGGAAGCATTAGAAGCCGAAGTAGTCTCGTTGCGTAAGGAAGTGAAGAAGGGAAAAACTATCTAAAACTATGCCAACAACTCACGGGTATTGGAAGAAATCATCAACAATCAACGATCTTACAACGATAGAACTGGCCTCGGTTACAAAGAAGAAGAAGCATGACCTTCTACAACAAAATACAATGAACCTATGAGATCTGACATGCATGTAGACCTCATTGCACAAGATTTGCAAGAACATCCTTGGAAGACAATTCCTCGACGAAGATTTCCATCCAAGTACCAACATATTTTTTATGGCTATTGTTATTCATGTGGAAAATTTGGTCATAAAGTTGTAGAATGTCGCACGTACCCTAGGAACCAATACAATTCCAGGAGATCCTTCAAATATGAACCTCCCAGGGCTCAACGAAACATCAATAGATTTGAACATTTAAGAAATAATATGGAATGTTACAAATGTCAGAACTTTGGACACATAGTCAGAGATTACAGACCTGAAAATCCTCCAGAAGAATCTTCGAAGCCACAGAATGAACGAACATGGAAGGAGAAGAAGACTGATAATTGTGCTCTCGCTCTCAAGGCTCAAAACAACAAAAATGTGTGGTATGTTGACAGTGGTTGCTCAATGCATATGGCTGGAGATAGAAGGAAATTTGTATCTCTGAAAGAGAAGAAGGATGGAACCGTAGCCTTTGGAAATCATGGATCTTCAAATGTTATAGGATTGGGTACCGTCACTCTCGGAAGCAAAGATATTATAGCCAAGAATGTTCTATTGGTTGAAAACATGAATGATCTAAAAATGCAAGTACTTGAAAATGTGTGCAAGGTATCCATTTCCATTTAATTAAATGTATGCAAAATCCTCCATGTCTTGCTGATTAAAAAAAGTGTTTTTGGTAACTGTTTATGAGTTTATATGTGAGGGAAAGTTAATTTAATTTGTTGTTTAACATATTAAATCATAAATACACAACAAGATAACTTCAGCATAACATGACACAAATGTTTGGTGAGCAGTTCACCCCTCCTGGGCTACGTCTGTTGGATCAAGCCTCCTAAAATGAGCTTGTCCTCTTGTATTAAAATGCTCCAAAATGCTAGTACAATTTTAAAAGTGCCTCAATAGGAAAATCTAACTGTAAATACAGAATCAGAAGACATGAAAATGCTAAAAATTTCTTACCATATTCACTAAACAATGAAGAATTACCATAAACAGTGACTTCTTCAACAAAGTCCTGATGGATTTGAAAACTCTCCTGAAGCTTTTCAGGCTCTGAAATTCTTCAAAATTTTTTGAAACCTCTTTCATTAGGTTCAGAAGGTGGAAAATAGCTGAAAATGGTCTTTGGTTCACCTCAAACAGAGAGGTAAAACTCAATACATCTCCATTTCCCAAATGGCCCTTATGGCTCTCCAAGCTTCCCTGAAGCTAAAATGGTTGTAGAACACCTATAATACCTCTGGAATCTACCCTGATGGCTCTGGAATGCTGAAAATAGTCGAAAATGACTTTTGGTTCACCTCAAATGGTTAATCATAGCCCAAAACAGCTCCAACTCCCTCTTGGCCCTCATGGCTCTCATTGCTTCCCTGAAGAAAAATGGGCTGAAGATCAACTCTAATGGATCTAAAACCTATTCCAATGGCTCTATAATCCTATGAATACCCGAAATAAAAAAAAAATTCGTCCAAAAAGGTTCAGTAATGTGAAAGTTATCATCAAAACAGTATTTGCCCAAATTCCCCTAAACAAGCTCCACCAAATGTGGAGACACTGCCAGTTAGCAAACTAAATTGTCCTACCTGCCAAATTTGGCACGCTCCTCGAAAACTGCCGGTCAGTTTTAACTGTTGGCATTAAATTTTAAAAAGGGGCGGTCACATGGTGAACCCGCCGGAACCGTCGATCCAACGGTTTAAAAAACGTGGCATTAAAAGTTAATGTTTCGCTAGCCACATTGGACGGTTAACTAACTGTTACCCACCGGTTTGTAGGCCCCCAGGTCATGAGCGATGGTCGTATAGTGTCATTTTATAAGGGGGCTATCCCCCTTTGCCGCCGGAATGAAATTCCATAAACCTTAAATAGATGTGAAGACCTTTAGTGGTAAGATCTACCACATAGCCCGAGTGGTTGGGCACGGCGTTTGCGGGAGATAGGTCTTGGGTTCGAAACTCGTAAACATACAATAATTTTTCCATACCAAATTTCCATGGCCTGGGGCCACGTGGCGGCCTTCGGGCTTGCCACGTGGCACCCGTTGATTGGCCTAAAATTTAACAAGTCAAACTACCATCCAATGAGTGAGTGCCACTTGTCCACAAACGATTGGCCCAAGTGGAATATTCTAGGGAATATTCCAAGAATATTCCTTTTTAATTTTAAAATTTGAAAGTCAAACCTGGTCAACTCAGTGTTTTGCAGTTTATTGAAAATTTCAAACTTGCATAACTTTCACATACGATGTCGGATTTGAGTGCCATTCACGGTGCCAGGATCGTATCGACGAGGCCTATCCGGTCGTTCAGGTTGTAAGTGATTTTGAACACTTTAAATTTTGAGATTTTTCCATAGCTCGGACTTGAGCTCCTGATCACAACTCCCAAATGAGAAGCTTTTGGACCCCAAAAGCTCACTGAAATTATGAAACTAAACTGTACAGAAAATGAAAGAATAACAACATCCTCTTCTCTTCAGCCTTCAAATTTTTTTCCTGACTTTCCAACTGTCCTCATGGTGAATTTTTGATGAATGAGCCATGTACTTGTGCCGAATCACAACCAAGTTTTCTCGCCATACCAATTTGCCATTCTAAAACCAGCAATGACCGTTGCTGAAATTTGTGCCCTCTTTGCTTGCATGCCTTTCCATCTCATAGAATATTTCATTGCTTTGCACCGACACTTCGTTCTCTGCACCAATCGACATCAAAGGCACCTTGTGCAACATATGACATCAACAACAAGTTGACCTAAAATGTGCTATATAATTGACACAACCATCAATGTAAAGAGTGTGCCCACAATCGACACAAGTCGACAAACATGTGTGACATAATCGACACAAGTCGGTAAACAACAAGATACATCTTTACAAACATGTGTATGTATCATGTACAATGAACTATTTACAATTTGCTAATTACACATACAACCTCTATGTACATGTGCACCTTCAACTCTTCTTTTCAAATACCATCAAGTACATCATCCCATAAAAACATGTGGGTGACTAAGAGCTGAACTTAAAGACATTGCTGCAATATAAGTGAGTATCATACTCATCTTTTACACCTCCATGGCGAAATTTTGCAACAATAAATAAATTCCTTCAACTAAAACTGCTTTTACATGCAATCCTGCATCAAACTTTTCAAAAGAGATACATGCATACAAATATGAAATTTGCATGTACAAAATGAGTATGAATTACTGCATTAAGAAGTTAATCGACTTCCTACCAAGCCAACTCCATGGTGTCTTTTCCTACTGCAACATTTCTACATGTGAATCTTCCATTTCCACATCGATAATGGAATCCATAGATCCATTTTCGCCAATATTTTTGTCATCTAGCTGCATGTGCTTTGGACGACTTGTTGGATGCAAAGTCCAACAATGAGAGACATCATGTCCCTTCCTTTGACAAAATGTGCAACTCTTAAGAACTTTCTGAGAAAGTTTTCTTTTCCTCTTTTACTTTCTGTGTGCTTTCTTTTTCAACCAGCAACTTGAAGCAACATGGTTAAATCCGCCACAAAATGTGCAACAAAAATTTCTTTCATTTGAACAAGCAAAATTATCATTCTTTGCTGAAAAATAATCAAATTGATCATGTGAATAATTATACCTCTTTTGCTACATGGAATGTCCATCCTTTTTGTCTTCGAAATACGATGAACTAATAGAGGAGACAATTTTCCTTTTCAGACTTTCATTACAGTTCTTGTCTTGAAAACTGTTTACATTTACATGCTCGCCATAAGCAACATGTTTACCCTTTACTTGTTGAAATAATGGCCTAAAACAATGGAAATCATCCTTAAAACAATTTTGACATATATGCATTTTAGAACTTGGAATAAAGGTTCTCTTTAAATTTGCATCATATGCATTCAAGGATTTGGATTCTTCGCCATTAAATTGATCATATCCAAGACCAATATTCTTGGGTCACTCCACAACCGAAATAGGGTGAACCATACCTTGTGCATGCTTTCCCAAAACTTTGCCTCCATGATAGCCCATCTTAAACATTAATTTGGACCCGATGCCCCTTGTATGTTTTTCAAAAGAACCAAGACACTTTTCAATTGAGGAAATTGAAGACAAGTTGGAATGGTTTACCTCTTCCTCAGGATTTTTCTTGGAAAAAGCTTCTTGAGCTTGAAGGAGTTGTTTCTCCATGTCATGCAGTCTTTGGAGAATTGTTTCCTTCTCTTCCTTCATGGCTAACAATTGTGCATGAAGCTTAACACTTTCTCTTTGATCCTCAATGAGAATCTGCACCATGTCCTTCACCTTAATGAACTCATTCTTCATGTCATAATTGAAGAATCTCGTGAAGGAGGAAACTTCACCTGTAGAAGAATCTGACATTATGTAAATTATCAAATTATCAAAAGGAACTTCCAAAGAAAAGTTCTCAAAGCTTTCAAACAAATGACAAGCTTTTAACCAAATGTCTTTAAAGACCCCTTCTTATTCAAGCAGCCATAAAACACAAACTCCAATAGCTTTTGTAGCAAACACTAATCAAGTGGGTTTGTTTTCCAAAGATAATATTGAGGTACTTTGGGATAAGGAAACAACCTACAACTTTTTTTTCCTTTACAAGACTTAGCTATCAACAGCTATCTTTTCAACTCAAGCAAACTCATACAATCAACCATTTTTCAACCAATAAAATAGTCAATCTTTTACACTGTTTTAACACATTTTTCACAAAAACAAATGCTCAACCTGAGCTCAACTTGGATTTGATACCATCTGATCTGAAAATGGAAGTACTTGAAAATGTGTGCAAGGTATCCATTTCCATTTAATTAAATGTGTGCAAAATCCTCCATGTCTTGCTGATTAAACAAAGTGTTTTTGGTATCTGTTTATGAGTTTATGTGTGAGGTAAAGTTAATTTAATTTTCTGTTTAACATATTAAATTTGAAATACACAATAAGATAACTTCAACATAACATCACACAAATGTTTGGTGAGCAGTTCACCCCTCCTGGGCTACGTCTGTTGGATCAAGTCTCCTAAAATGAGCTTGTCCTCTTGTATTAAAATGCTCCAAAATGCTAATAAAAGTTTAAAAGTGCCTCAATAGGCAAATCTGACTGTAAATACAAAATCATAAGACATGAATATGCTAAAAATGCCTTTCCATATTCACTAAACAGTGAAGAATTACCATAAACAGTGACTTCTTCAACAAGGCCCTGATGGCTCTGAAAACTCTCCTGAAGATTTTAAGGCTCTAAAAGCCTTCAAAAAGTTCTGAAACATCTTCCATTAGGTTCAGAAGGTGGAAAATAGCTGAAAATGGTCTTTTTTTCACCTCAAACAGAGAGGTACAACTCAATATAGCTCCATTTCCCCAATGGCCCTTATGGCTCTCCAAGCTTCCCTGAAGCTAAAATGGCTATAGAACACCTCTACTACCTCTTGAATCTATTCCAATGGCTCTATAATGCTGAAAATAGTTGAAAATGACTTTTGGTTCACCTCAAATGGTTAAGCATAGCCCAAAATAGCTCCAACTCCCTCTTGGCCCTCATGGCTCTCTTTGCTTCCTTGAAGAAAAAGGGGCTGAAGATCAACTATAATGGTTGTAAAACCTATTCAAATGGCTCTATAATCCTCTAAATACCCAAAATCAAATTTTTTTTTGTCCAAAATGGTTCAGTAATGTGAAAGTTATCATCAAAACAGTATTTGACCAAATTCCCCTAAACAAGCTCCACCAAATGTGGAGACACTGCCAGTTAGCAAACTAAATTGTCCTGCCCGCCAAATTTAGCACACTCATCCAAAACCGCTGGTCAGTTTTAACTATTGGCATTAAATTTTAAAAAGGGGCGGTCACATGGTGAACCCGCCGGAACCGTTGGCTTAACCGCCGATCCAACGGTTTAAAAAACGTGGCATTAAAAGTTAACGTTGCGTTGGCCACATTGGACTGTTAACTAACCGTTACTCGTCGGTTTGTAGGCCCCCAAGTCATGAGTGATGGTCGTATAGTGTCGTTTTATAAGGGGGCTAGCCCCCTTTGCCGCCGAAATGAAATTCCATAAACCTTAAATAGATGTGAAGACCTTTAGTGGTAAGATCTACCACGTAGCCCGAGTGGTCGGGCGCGGCGTTTGCGGGAGATAGGTCTCGGGTTCAAAACCCGTAAATGTACAATATTTTTTCCATACCACATTTCCACGGCCTGGGGCCATGTGGCGGCCTCCGGGCTTGCCACATGGCACTCATTGATTGGCCTAAAATTTAACAAGTCAAATTGCCATCCAATGAGCGAGTGCCACTTGTCCACAAAAAATTGGCCCAGGTCGAATATTCCAAGGAATATTCCAAGAATATTCCTTGGAATATTCCTTTTTTAATTTTAAAATTTGAAAGTCAAACCTGGTCAACTCAGTTTTTTGCAATTTACTGAAAATTTCAAACTTGCATAACTTTCACATACGATCTCAGATTTGAGTGCCGTTCATGGCACCAAGATCGTATCAACGAGGCCTATCCGGTTGTTCAGGTTGCAAGTGATTTTGAACACTTTCAATTTTGAGCTTTTTCCATAACTCGGACTTGAGCTTCTGATAAATGAATCACAATCTGCTCGGTGTTGGAAAAATGTGTGATCAAGGACACATAATGCTATTCAACTCCACAAAATGTGAAATCAGGAAAAGCAGGTATGGTAGAATTGTGGCTACAGCAAGTCGAGCTCCAAACGACATATATGTTTTAGATGAAGCAACTAAAGCATGTCTACTAGCTAAAGAAGATGAAAGCTAGTTATGGCACAAACGAATGGGTCACATAAACTTTGAAAATCTTGTCAGGATAAGTAAAAAGGAAGTAGTACCAAAAATGCCAAAAATCTCAAAACCTTCCAACACACTATGTGAGGCCTGTTGGCACGACAAATAGACAAAAGTCCAATTTAAAACAAAAGAACACTTTGCATCACATCCATTGGAATTGATACATACTTATCTATGTGGTCCTATGAGAACAAAAGGCTTAGATGGAGAATTATATTTCACGTTAATGTTAGATGACTATACCAGGATGACAACCGTCAGTTTCCTAAAGAAAAAAACTAAAGCATTTGAGTGCTTTAAGATCTACAAGGAGTTGGTCGAAAATGAAACTGATTTGAATATAAAGTGTCTATGATCAGATAATGGCGGGAAATTCACTTCGAAATTATTTCAGCAATACTTTGACGAAAATGGAATAAAAAGACAATTTTCAATAGCACGAACACCTCAGCAAAATGGAGTTTTTAAATAAAGAACATAACCGTACTGGAAATGGGCAAAACAATGTTGAAGGACTCAAAATTGGATGAAAAATTCTGGGTTCAAGCAATTGATACGACAGTCTTCATTATCAACCGAAGTCTTCTCAGAAATAATTGCAACAAGACCCCATATGAATTATGGAAAGGAAAATCAACTAATGTAAAATATTTCAGAATCTTTGGAAGCAAATATTATATCAAAAGAGAAGATCAAAATTTGGGTAAGTTTGAATCACGTGTTGATGAAGGTATCTTTATTAGTTAGTCACACAAAATAAAGGCCTATAAATGTTATAATCTAAGATGAAAACAGATAGTGGAGAGCATAAATGTTACATTTGACGAAGATGGTGTTCTAACGAATAATGATGAGGATCTAGAATCTTTGAAACTTGAGACAGAGGCTAAAAAAGACATAGATAAAATTCTAGAACAAGAAGCAACTATCAACCAAGAAGAAGAAAATAATGATCATCAAGATATACCAGAACGACAACAAGAAGCTCCTCCAAAGAGAACAAAAGAATGGATTCAAAAGAGCCATCCATCAAATCAAATCATTGGTGACATAAATGAAGGTCGACAGCTTCGTTCGTCACAACAAGCTCACATTGCTTTTCTAGCAACCTTTGAGCCTAATAGTTTTGAGGAAGCCATTTAGAATGAACATTGGGTAGTAGCTATTAATGAAGAATTGGATCAAATTGAGAAGAATAACCCCTGGGAATTAGTTCCATGACCAAAAGACAAAAATTTCATTAGGACTAAATGGGTGTTCAGGAACAAATTGAATGAAGATGGACAGGTTACTAGAAACAAAGCAAGATTGGTTTGCAAAGGCTATGCACAAGTGGAAGGAATTGATTTCAATGAAACATTTGCACCAGTTTCTAGAATAGAAGCCATCCGAATGTTTCTCACCTATGCATGTTCAAGAAAAGTCAAAGTCTACCAAATGGATGTTAAGTCAACATTTCTGAATGGAGAATTAGAAGAAGAAGTTTACATTGAACAACTTGAAGGTTTTCTACTATCAGAAAAATAAGACTATGTTTGCAGGTTAAAGAAGGCTCTATATGGTCTCAAGCAGGCTCCCAGAGCATGGTATGCTCGTCTTGACAGATATCTACATCAAAAAGGGTTCAAGAAAGATACCGTTGATAGCAATATTTATGTACAAATAGATAAAGGTAATTTAACAATCGTTGAGTTATATGTGGATGATATAATATTTGGTAGCAATGATGATCGACTAAGTAAGAAATTTTCTACAAAGATGCAAAGTGAGTTTGAGATGTCTTTACTTGGTGAGCTGACATACTTATTAGGGCTTCAAATATCTCAGCAAGAGAAAGGAATATGTATATGTCAAGCCAAGTACATCAAGGAAATGCTCAAGAAATTCAAAATGGAAGATTGCAAACCCGTCCTTACTCCGATGGTAACAGGTTGCAAATTGAGAATAGACGACTCATCTAAAGATGTGGATCAGAGGTTGTATAGATCTATGATTGGTAGTCTTCTATATGTAACAACTTCCCGACTGAATGTTATGCAAGCAGTTGGACAAGTAGCAAGATTCCAAGCAACACCAAAAGAATCACATATTATTGCTGTCAAAATAATTCTTCAATATGTAAAGGGCACAGAAGAATATGGCTTGTGGTATCCCAAGGGTAACAATCTAGTTATTCAAGCCTTTACAGATGCAGATTGGGCAGGAAGCGTTGATGATCGTAAGAGTACTAGCGGAGCTGCATTATATCTAGGTGGTTGTCTCGTATCATGGTTTAGCAAAAAGCAAACCTTAATTTCGTTATCTACAGCAGAAGAAAAATACATTGCAGTAACAACATGTTGTACTCAAGTCCTTTGGATGAAACAAAATTTGCAAGATCTTCAAGTACATTTTAGTGAGACTATTCCCATATTCTGTGACAACACCACTGCTATCAGCATCTCCAAGAATCCTATCATGCATTCAAAAACAAAACACATTTCGATCAAATGTCATTTTGTTAGAGAACAAGTCACTGAAAAGAATATCAAACTTGATATATTCACTAAACCTTTACCTCGTGAAGCATTTGAATACCTTTGCCAGAAGCTTTGGATTCTCCCAAGTTCTCATTAGATTTTCCTTATTCACAATATAAAGGGGGAGTGGAAGTGTGTATAGGTCCGCAGGATGGTTGTGTGTCAAGGGGAGTTACCCTTTTCCATTGATGTCAAAAGGGGAGAGAATGTTGTAGGAAGAGGTATCATGATCGCAGGGGGAGTACTTGTGTTGCCATCAATGCCAAAGGGGGAGATTTTTGATCAACAGTTGTCATTGATGTCAACCCAAGAAGCACCAGGGGCTACCCCAATATTGCATGGGAATTTTGACCTACAAAATTAATCTATTTTGGGTCAAGAATGCTTTTGATGGTTTCTACATGTCGATATGTTTTTGTTTATATATGGCACGCCACGTAATTCTTCACCGTTTGAGAGATATTCATGTTTGAAGTTTGTACCCCCAGTTAGTGGGCTAAAACCCCATGGGGTTGTGGCATGGGTTATTGAAAAGTCATAATTAATATTTTTTAAGCTGCTAAAATCCCTCCCACATTCACTTGTTGAAGCCCCTCTCAACCTAAACATTTATATAAATTGTGATCCTCATATCCTCCTTATGCAAGGGATTTCGCTATCTGAAACAAGTCATCGTGAAATTTTTGCTCTAAATTTTTTTATACGAAGGGTCAGAAGCTGAAATTTTTATGAGGTGAATTCGAAATCCTAAGGAAGCTCTTGGAAAAATTTCAAATCAAGGTGTGGAATATTTTCGGAGATATGATATGTGGAAGTCAGTGTTTTTGCAGGCTCCTGAAATTCATCTCAAAGAAGTGACCTTGGGAAAATCGTCATAACTCTCTCTCTGAGTATCAGATTGGAATTATGTAAAAAGTGGAAGATAGTGCACAAAATATGTTTTCTCTCTATCAATTTCAGAGCCGAATGAAGAAACAGTGACACGTGGCATGACGCACAAGTTCGCTCTACTGAAACAGTCCATAATTAGGGCATTGTGAGATATTGGGCATAAATCTCCCTTGAGACTCAAAGGAATACTATAGGACCGAAAATCACATACTGGGGATCTGAAATAACAGAGATACACTAGATTCAATATCGAGCTCCTAGAAGGCAAGAAAAATCTAGATCATGTGTTGTCAAGGGCTGCAAAGGACCAGACTTTCTAGGGAAGCAAAGAAAATCAAGGTGCATCAGAGGGTAGCATGAAAAGAGCAGCAACCAAGGTGCAGAACAAAAAGAAGACGTTCATCACATGAAGTCTTCAAGTGGGCAGCACTGCATACAGTCACTGTAAAGGTATCATTGTACTAAGTCATTGTAAATACATTATTGTAAAAATTTTACTAGTGTCTATCTGCTAAGAGTTGAAGAGGCAGTGTCGGGAGGTCTAGGATCATCATTAGGTGGTTGTGTCATAATTGGGGTTATGGTCTAGTGTGTTTTCTTCTTATACATCATTCTATATCATTGTAAAGTGGACCATTTTCCCTGGTATGGGAGTGCATTCTTCTTTTATTCTTCTATAGGGTGGTAGGGTGGTGCTAGGGTGAGTTGTAGCTCATTGGGTGTTGGGGCATCTGTTCAGTTGACCACTGAAGAATATTGGGCGTTAGAGCGTCCATACAGTGGGAGTTGGAGAAGAATGCTTTTCTAGATTCTAGGAAGTTGGAGCTTTATTTTCAATTGGAGTTGAATATTAAAGAATTATTAGAAAAGCATTAGGTGGTTTTTGTCCCGGAGTGGGTTTCTGCCTTAAAAACTGCGTGCATTTGTGTTCCTTTTGTTTATTGCTATCATTATACAAACACTGATAATAATTGAAGATTAACTGATGCTCTAATGGAAAGGAATACTGATTCACCCCCCCTCTTAGTATTTCCAATAGGCGCGACAAAGGGCGACGCACAAGTGGTGCCCAACTTAACTATCCATAGATGATTCCACACTACGCTACCTGTATAAGTGTTCAGGAAAAAAAATAGAGAGCTATGAGATGAAGTATTACCAACCCACCTAGTGACAAGATTATAGCAAGGAATGTTGAGGATAGAGTGGATAGAAACCATCCTAGTCACCTCAGGGTGACAAGAACTGAAATAATTAGACATAGAGAAGAGGCTTGTATTCGAATTCCATAACATATAAAATAAAACCCTGAAACTAACAACATGAGCAAAAACCCAAACGGGCCTATAAATAATTCTATTGTGATTCCATACCAATGCCTTTGTATACATTCCCATACATAGAAGAAGGATAACAAAATAAATAGAAACAACACATGGGTCCATAGATAATTCACCATATATAACCAAGATTTCTTTCCTCCTTTCATGGGTGGGATCCTCCTTGAGGCTGTAAATCATGAATATACTCTGCCAACAAATACACATAGACAGAGACCAAATAAGAGCACTTACAAGATAGAAAAATTCCATAAGAAGATACCCGTGAGAGAAGACCATCGATAGAGCTGATGCCTCTGTTCGCAAGTGGCAAGCCGTGGAGATATTTTATGCTTGCCTTCTTCTTCTGCCCAGTTCTCCAATATATAGAGTCTCACTGCCTTGTTGAGAGCCATAATGTCGCAATTGAACCACACCATTTAAGCTTTTCGGAGATCTCATAACCTCGCCACCTTTCCCCTCGTATTTACTTCACCTCATGCATACTACCAACCATACTCCCCTATCACACATGTGAGGAGTATGTGGATTCCATTCATTGTCTTTACACTCTTTCATCTGTCGATAAATAAATATTCCCTCCAGCTGGATCACACCCTGATCAGGGGTATTGGTTCAATGATTGGTTGGACTGATAACCCTCTCCAGCATCTTGAACCAAGATTCTACTTAGATCAATCATTTCCTCCCTCTGGTTTAGGGGGGCCATGCTATCTCTAGATTTCGATCCTTTATTAAACATCACCAGTTTTCTAAGAAATTGGTTGTCTTGTTTCTTCACATATAACATGTGAATGAATTATATAATCAAAATAGGGTAACAACTCACCTAAGTCCTAGACCAAGTGTGTTTTTCTCCAATTGTGACTGAGTTACTCCCACCTGGTTCCATAGTTCAATTTTTTTACTGATATCTATCACCAATCTGGAATCTCCTTCAACCACCATTTCATTATAGCCTAGTCATTTGGAGATGATAAGGCCTTTTTTTAATGCGTGGAATTTGGCCTCATTGTTGATGGCATAACCATAATTTGCAGCATAGATAAAGCTAGTCTAATTTTGGGAGTCTCTGAAAAGACCACCAAGTCCTGCCGGCCTTGGATTGCCCTTCGATGCCTCATCAAATTTCAAATTCATGAAACCGACCGCGGGGGTCATAGTAATGAGAAGGAGAGAAGATCAAGGGAACCATCGACTTCTATAAGGGTGGGGCAATCATTTGAGGAGATAAATTCAAGAGATGGAGAATCCTAGCTTCGTGAGGTGCTACTTGTTAGTCATCCAGGTGCCATTTTTCAGCCAATATTATTTCTCGTATATTATGTATGATCCCTTGCCATACTCCCTCCTGAGTGTGTTGTTGTTCTTTGAAGATTCACTTATTCCTTTCCTTCTGAAGGCAAATTGAAATTTGAAAAAGGGGTTTTGGTTGGAATTCATTTGTGCTTTTAAAGAGGGGAGTTGCAAATAGTTGTTGAGAATAAGGGGTCATGGTTATTGTAAATATGAATTTATGAATAGGTTTTTGAGATTAAGAAGTTGTAGAATATTAAAGAACATGTTGATTTTTTTGTGATTTGATCTTGTGGATATAGTTTGGAAGATTGTGAAAAGTGGTCCACTATAGGTTGAAGAAGTAGGTGGGTGCCTCAATTATGTTGAATCCCACTACAAGTTGGTGCTTTCATATTTTCAAGGTTGGTGCCTCAATTAGGTTGAAGCCTACTACAAGTTCGTGCTTGCATATTTTCAAGGTTGGTACCTCAATGATTTGTATATGAAAACTTGAGGATTTATGTCAAATTTTGCAAGTGAAAAGATTAGGTGTTTTAACACTTACGTCAATTTCATTAACACATTAACATGATTTAAAACTCAGTTTTTGCATAAAATAAGAAGACATTCAAACCATAATAGTATACACAAAACAACAAATGATGAAGGAGTTCACCCCTCCTGGGCTACATCTCCTAGTCCAACTTCCAATGGTTGGGCCTCTTTCATTATGCTCAAAAAAGTGTATTTAAATCAAGTTATAGTGCTCAGAATGCTTAAACAATGTCTCTAATGGCTCCAAAATAGTCAAAAACCACTGGATGGGCCCTTTCTGCTCCAAAAAAGGTAAAAAACTAAATGAGTTATGCTCCAATGAAGTTTTCTGCTAACTGTCCTACAATTCGCACTTTCATGCAAATTGTTCTACAAATTCCGACTTTTTTGGCCACGTGGGGCGACGAATTTTCCCTGTGCTAGCAAGATTCTTGTCGCACCAGGTGCAAATTTCCAACTCTTTAAATTTCCTATGTCGACCTTTATCCAACTAAAAAGGTGCCACTTTGCGTGTTCTCTGCCGTTGATCTCGGTTTGTTGGATCGATCCCACCAAACGTTGTTGACCTGACTCTGGTTTAATTGCGGGTTTGATTGGTGTTAGGGTTAAATACTTGGCAAGGGTTGGGGTTAGCAGGAACCCTGCCCAAGGTAGGTTTCGCGCCCAACCACCATACCCCTTGACTGTGGCATATAATGTAACATCGACATGTGAACATACAATGACCTGTCCACCGGTGGTTATTGCTCCAAACTGCGCCAACTGACCGTGACATTACTGCCAAATAAACTATGGCATGTGACTGTGTTTAACTTAAATTTCAATTTAAGTGTTTAACTTCACGCCTTAACCATAACTTCCAACAAACTGTAGCATGTGAACTGACCGCCGAAGATAGAGTTAACCTTTATACTCCTATCCGCTGAAAATTTGGGATTTGTTTTAATATATGGTTTGTGACAAATATCACCACTCATTATAACATATGGTGTGGACATTGGTGTAAACCATATGACATATGGTTAAAAATTTGTCACCGCCGAACTTTGGTTTTACTATATGTTGCAAACTTTGGTTAGAAAAATACATCGGATAACATAAAGGTTAGGGGCCAGGGTTAGCTCTTGACCCTAGTTGGTGGACCGGGGTCGGGGTTGAACTTCAGTCCCCACCCCCAAATACAAAATGGCTAAAGTTTAAATAACACTTTTTCCATATACATGTTAAGAAATAGTGTAGGCGTGGCGGTAGAAGGTATGAATGTTTGGTGGGAGGTCTCGTGCTCGAATCCCGTGGGCTGCTCGACCTCCATAACAATTTTTTCTTGGCCATCAGGAGGCCACATGGCAACCTTTGATTGGCACACGTGGCTTTCTCTTATTGGTCCAACAAAAAAACCAACAGCCAATTAAATTCAACCAAATTCGACCCAATAACATTGTGCCACTTGTCAACCAGCCATTGGCCAATGGAGTACAAGTCACCTTTACATGTCATGGTCCAGTTAGTAGTACGGATTACTGACTATGCATATGTGCAACCCAAAATCAATTTTTTTTTAATTTCCCAATTCAGATAGAACGCAATATCGGGAGCATCCAATGTCGGATTTGAGTGAAATGAGTTGCGCCAGATTTAGGACGATGAGATTTATGTTTTGGCGCAGGTTTCGAGCCATTCTGAGAATTTTAAATTTTTAGCATTAAATTGATCCACCAGATCATTCCTCTCCACTTGAAGCTTTTTGACCTCCAAAAGCTCTTTATTAGTCAGAAAATAGATGAGGGTACAACTTCCTCACCCTTCCAGTATCAATCCACTGAACTTTACTTGAATTCTACACTTTGAGATTTTCATGAAAATACATCATTTTCCCTTATTTTGGAGTCCTTGTCTTGCTTTCATAGATTACATATTGCTGCAATTTCCTAGAATATGAATAACAACAAACTGCCCTTGAAGGAACAAACACATTCCCTCCTCTGTCTTCAATCAAAGGAAACATACAATCTCAAATTCTTCTCACCTTGAACACTATTGGCATGACAATGCTTAACATGTATAGCCTTGCGCTTGGCTCGACTCTTGACCAAATGTGATCTCCATCACCATGCACCATCTGTTTTTAAAGCCAACACATTATGAAACCCACAAGAAGAAATTTTGGAACCAATGTCCTCTTTGTAAAATTGATTTTGCATTTTCTCTTTGACCTCTACAATCTCTAACACTGGCATCTTATTCACACCACTATTCAACAATCATGCATGTTGTTGCAAATTTACTTCATCTTGTTTACCTCTTTTAGGAGGCAACATGTTAGACTCCTAAAACAACTTATCACATTCATTAGCGACATCAATGAAATCAAATTTTACATTTGATTCATCTCCTTGAAAGGCCTCATTCACAACATCTTTATGCTTAAACATTAACAATGCAAAATTTTGACTAGCATGAACAATTCTCTTTATTTGTCCAACATTCATAAGAGACAAACTCATCTTCTTACTATGCGCTCTAATGATGTACTCAATCCCATTCTTGAACAAGTGATACGTATTCTCATGGAGATGAAAGATTTCTCTTATATCATAAAGACACGAGCTTCCCAAAACTATACCACAAATATCAAGCAGAACTACACCAAGTTCAACTTCATCAAGAAAGTTTGCAGTGATTGCAAATATAAGGATGCACCTCCTTGTAACCTGCAATTTTGAATTCTCACATACCCAATTTAAAGGATATGGTCTAGTATGAGGAATGTTCTCTAAATTTAACTTCTTGATAATGTCTTCAAAGATAAGATTTTCTTGTGAACCACGATCAAACAATGTGTTTATCTTGGTATTCTTTGAAAAAACTCTAATATGGAAAATCTCAATCCTTGTTTCTTCCTCTTGAGTATCATTGAGACAAATTGAAGAACTAGTACTTTTTATATCCTTGCCTTTCAAACACTTTGTTGTGATCTTTGTTTCATCTCCGGAATCAGAACCTAAATCATGTTGTATAGTTGCAGTTACCTTCTCCTTCTCCTTGTTTTTAAACTTCTTGGATCTCATCTCTGGATGAAGTTTCTAGTAATGCTATTCATCATGGCCATATTTGGAAAAATGTTTAAATGTGAGTTTTTATTTCTCCATCTTGATGGAAGCACCCTTCTTTCCTTTTCCCTTTAACTTACCCTTTCCTTTTTATCTAGAATCAAAGGTATTCTCACATGTTTCATCAGAAACATGTTTCCCTCTTGCCTCTAGATGTGTGGCATGTACACAAACTTCATCTAAACTTGTAGGGTTAAACATGAGAATAGTGTGTATTAAATAACTATGCAAACATACAATGTATTTCAGAAAATTATTATGAGATGAAAAATCTACACCCAATAGAAGTGCTCTTCTTCTAAACTCTTGAGTATAAATTTTCACACTTTGTCCCTGTCCTTGCCTAAAGTTTTTCCAATCCATTATAGCTTTCTGCATGTATGTTAATGGATAAAATTGTCTTCTCAATGCAACAACAAAATAATTCCATGAGGTTAAGACCTTGCCATGTTTCTTCATGTCCTCTTGAGTTTTCGCTTTCCACAAAATAAGTGTTGCACTCTCCAATCTTAATGAAGCAAGTTGAATCTTGGTTTCGTCCTCCTTGATCCTTTGTATCCTGCAATACACTTCAAGCTGACGAACCCAATTATCCAATATCTTAGTTTTTACCTCTCCATCATACATAGGCAAATCAAACTTCATGTCAAGTTTCAAAAATGGAATTTTATCATGTCCTTTTGGAGAATGTCAAGGTGTGACCGGAGGATTCGGGGGGGAGATCCCCAATATCTGAAAAATTGAAATGCCAGAAGAAAAGAGAGGACACACAGTAAACAAAACCACAAATAATTTTCTTTAAAGTAAAACAAATAATAACTGTAAAAGCTACATTGTGGTGGAAAACTTGTCCTTTTACAAAATGTGACTTGTTACTTATAGTCTTTTTTAGTTACAATACCATAGATAAATTTCATGGGTGGGTAAATACCATGGGTAGATTTCACTTACAATACCACAGGTGGATAAATACCATGGGTGGATGCCACATACAATACCATGGGTGGATGAATACCATGGGTGGATAAATACCATGGCTGAATGAATACCATGGGTAGATGCCAATTTCTATTCAGATCATTCCTCCCTCCTAAAGAAGTAATGGTCCTCATTGTGTGAAGTTCCCTCCTGAGAATCGTGTGTTGAATATGAAGAGTCATTGAAGAGAATGGTTTTGTGTGGTTAACCCATAATCGTGATGAACGAAGATCCGAGGATAGAGAGATGTTGTAATGACTGTGACGAACTATGATACTGACAGTGTGCGACCTAGAAAATGGACTTCAATGAATTGTGGGTTTGTGTATGACCCATAACCATGAAAAACAATGATCCAAGGATAGAGATACCCTGCATTTATTTTGACCAACTGTGATACTAATAGTGTGCGACCTAACAAATGGACTTCATTGACAAGGATTTTGTGTGGTTGACCCATAACCGTGATGTTGACTGTTGATGAAGTAGTAGGTGCCTACATAGCCTGGGGTGGGAGAGAATGTCTCCAAAGAACCCAAGCCAAATGATTCTATGCTGAAACTGATGAATGTGAAGCAGGCGCCTACTAAAGCGGGGTGGGAGGGCATGTCTCCAAAGGGAACTCGCTCTAAATGTTGCTCTAGATTTAAAATGGGCATAACTCGGTCAATATAACTCATAATATTTATTATAACCGATTTTTGGAAATACAATGATAATTATTTATCTTCCTATGTGATTTAAATCCCTATCTGAAGACTCTAGAAACTCATATTCACACTGCAACTATCCCATCGTCACAAAAATTATGAAAAAAAAGTTTATTTTAAATCGGCGATATCTCCCTCATTCAAACTCCCATTCGAATATATATATTTTTTGAAATTGGGTAATTTTTCAAGAGGATCTTAGATACACAATCGTATTTCTGGAATCCTACATAAAAACTGCAAAATAAATAGAAGAGTCACCTTCCATGAATTTCTGTTAGAATTTGTTTTGCAACACAATTGATTTTAAATCAACGATACCTCCCTCATCGAGACTCCGATTCGACTAATTTTTATTTTGAATTTGAGTATTTTTTTGAAAGGAATATAGATGTGTTATTTGTTTGTGTAAAATTTGCATCAAAGGTTTCATATATGATTTGAAAAATCTCCACCCAAAAAATTCCTGCAAAAAAATGAAAAAAAATCTTTCCGCTTTGCCCAAGAAAGTGTGTTGTGGAGATCATAACACATGCATGAAGTTTTTTGAAGATTTTTGCAAAAATTTGAAACTGAAATATGAGTCAAACCCTCATTCCCATAGATTCGTAACCTGAGTCTAATACCATTGATCTAGATCTGGGGAGGAGGCTCCCAAGATCTAAAAAATTGAAATGGATCTTGGGGGGGAGACCCCCAAGATTTGAAAAATTGAAATACCAAAAGAAAAGAGAGGAAACACAGTAAAAAAAACCAAAAAGATATATATATATATATATATATATATATATATATATATATATTAAAATAAAGAATAAGTGTAAAAGATACATTGTGGTGGACAACTGTCCTTTTACAAAATGTGACTTGTTACTTATAGTATTTTTTAGTTACAATACCATAGGTAAATTCCATGGGTGGATAAATACCATGGGTGAATGAATACAATGGGTAAATGCCATTTAGAATACCCTGGGTGGATGCCACTTACAATACCATGGGTAGATTCCATGGCTGAATGAATACCATGGGTGGATAAATACCTGGGTGAATGAATATCATTGTTTTCATCCGCTGACATATTGGCGGGCTCTCCTTCATGTGACATGACTGTTGAAGCTTTAGGTACAACTTGAGGTGAAATTTATGGCGAAGATTGTGGCAATTGTGCTCTCCTTGTCCTTGACCTAACTTGAGGACTTGAAACCACAAGCTTTCCTCTCCTCTCTTTAGCTTTAACCTTGTAAGCATCAGAAACAGTTGCAAAAAAATTAAACCCTCAAAGAAACAAAGAACTAAAGCTATGATACCAAACTGATATGTATATGAAATCTTGAGGATTTATGTCAAATTTTGCAAGTGAAAATATTAGGGTTTTTAACACTTATGTCAATTTCATTAACACAATAACATGCTTTAAAACTCATTTTTTGCAGAAAATAAGAAGACATTCAAACCATATCAGTATACACAAAACAAAAAATGATGAAGGAGTTCACCCCTCTTGGGCTACATCTCCTGGTCCAACTTCCAATGGTTGGGCCTGTTAGTGTCAGTCTTTACAACCTTCCTCCAGTGATCAAACATGCTCTTACAAAATGATTTTAATGTGTCAAGGTCAAATTTTGTCATTTCAGTGAGTCTTCAAGCAAAATTTGGTCACTAAGTATTAGGTCTAGGGTTTTCTTTCACTCCTTTCAAATTTGTCCAAATGTCAGTCCATGTCACCATTCAGCTAAGTGTACCATCATTCAGATGGTTTTCATCATCATGTCAAGTTCCACTGGGTCATTTTACACCTTGTTCATGCTTCAGTTGTGCCTAGGTAAGGTTCATTTCCCTCTCCTAGGGTTTTAAAGGTAATTTCTCTTGGATGGTCAAATCATCAGAAAAAATTGTATCCTGATGTTCATGCACCTTCCCCTATCCTTAATGTACCTTATTAGACACTTCCCATCACTGATATCCCTCAAATTCCTCATTTTTGCACAAACCCTAGTTTCTTGCTACAACTTGACAATTTTCTAGGCTAGGCCTGTGTTTTTACCTTTTGGACCCCTTACCCTCACTCAATATTTGAAATTAAACTTTCCCCTACTTCCTAACATCCCTCCCTACTTCCCAAAATTTTCTCAAGAATTTAGAAGCCCCTTATCCCCTTCATTTCACTTCATTTCGACAAATCCCCTGTTCCATACATTGGGATAGGTTTTACTTCAATGATGTTTCTGAGCAATAAAAAATGAATTTGGGAAAAATGAGGGAGTTTTTTGTCCAAAATATTCCAAGGAAGAAAAACCTCCTTCAGTTTTTACACAGGTGTCATGGTTTTAGAGAAATGTCAAAAATACAGTTGCCTCAGGAGAATTGATGCACCTCTGAAGTGACCTTGGGAAAATCAAGCTTTCTCCTAGCCTGGTTGGCCAAATTACTTTCTTGATGAGTCAAATGATAACTAGACACAAATATATTTCCAATGATCTATCATGAGCTCAATTTGGAGTTGAGGAAGACCTTCAAAAGTTGACTGCAACAACACTCTTCCTTGAGGCAGCCTCATTTTGCACATTTTGACCAGTCTTGGGAGATTTGATTTTTTATAGTTCAAATGAACTCCAAATTGAAAAATTCCAGTTGGGTTGGAAATTAGACTCAATAATATTTCCAACGAGCTATCCTATGCCCAATTTGGACACCAGGAAGGTCTCCAAAAGTCTCCTGCAAAAAGGCGCTACGCATTGGGTGAGTGGCGAGGCGCATAGAGCTGCAAGCCATTTTCACCACAAATTCATCCAAATTCTCAATTTTCTTGGTTTCCTCTGATCCAGAGTAAGTCAAAAACTCTTCAAATGCCAATGAAAGTGTGTCCTAATATTTTTATGATGATTTAGTAAAAAAATTTCAAACCCTACTTGCTTGCAATTTTTTCTCAAGACATGATTGCTTAGGGCTTGTAAATTTGTTTTTGTGGCCATCACTCCCTCACCTTTTTATTCCTTCACTTCTTTTCTAGTTTCATTAACCTATTTTACTATCCCCCATATCCATAAATTCATTCACCCCTATCCCCAATTCCCATTATCCCAAACCCTAGCTACAAAATTCCCAAACCCTAATTGCTATCCCAAAAGCCTGAAAATTGTCCCTAAAACCCTTCAATTCCCCAAATTCCAGTCAACAACATTCCCAAAATCCCTCTTACCCTCTCCCTTCATAGTCCCTCATACATTTTCATACACTTTTACACTTGGCAGCAAAAGATCAAAGACAACTAAAATCTCTTCATACTCATCTAAGACAACACAAACTTTGGAAAACATGGAATTTGGTCCCTCCTATGACTGAGATGAAGAGACACATAGTGACTCTCCAATCAAGATGCATGCACCAAGGAGACCTCACAAGGGTGGTAAACATAATCGGGAGGAGGCCACTTCACTTGCCGAGTTGCAGCAGCAGCAAAACGAGTACTATCTCCACCCGGGGTGGAAGGGGTCTCGTTTTAGCCATCAGTAGAGCAGGTACAGGACAAGGGTAAGAAGCCCTTGCATGATGAGGGACCACCTGGAGGTCAAGAGGCAGATTTCATCCTCATTCAAGATGATGACACAGATTTGGGCTCACAAAACTCAAAGCTCAAAGAAGTCATTTGGGAGAAGCAAGATGACATTCATCATTTGTCTCTCAATCTGGAAAGAGCCAAGTGGATAATTAACTATTTGGAGTAGAGGAATAAACAACTAGAAGATCAAAAAATCGTCATGGAGCTCCAAAACATGAAAGCAAAACGGAAAGCTGCCAAGAAGAGGAAAACCAAGTTGACAACACTTGAACAAGAAATCCAAGCGGATCGTGAATCTTTGCTTGAAAGGAAAAATTGAACTTGGAGAGGATGCTGGAGAAGGCCAACGATGAGAAAAATATGTTGAGGAACATGTCATACCACTACTTGGCGAGAAACAAGGTGTGCAAAGCAAGAATCAGGAACTTGAAGGCTATGTTGAAGAAGGCATCAAAGAGGCGAAAAGAGCATGATAGACTTCAGATCTTGGCCGAGGCTTCCTTGGCCCAGCATAACACTTAATGGAGGACACTTAGCTCAAATTTAAAAAAATTTGGGACACTTTTTTCATTTTTGGAATTTTTGGGCCAAAACACAGGTTTTTCTGCCCAATGCGCCGTGCCACCTGGCGCTCGCTTTTGATGGGGGACTCCTTTTGATGAAAACTAAACATTTTTGGATTTTTCATGAAAAAATATGCATGCCTACCAATGGCCAAGAAATTTTGACAGGTTTTGAGGCCCCGAAAAGGTCAAAAACACCCCAAAAATGACCTTTTTGCCCCTTTTTTGACACACAGTAAGCAGTCTTGGGAGAACTCAGTTTTGGAGGGGAAAATGGAGGCCAAATTCAAAAATTCCACTTGTGCTGGAAAGTAGATAGGAAGACCTTTCCAACAAGCCCACTTGGAGAAAATTTGAACACTGGGAAGGCCTCCAAAATCAGCTGCAAAAGGCACTACTCATAGGGAAATCAACGCGGCACATTGGAGGAATTTTGCTCATTTTTGGTCAAAAACTCTGTTTTTCGTCTAGTTTTTTCATAGTTTGACTTTTTTCCTTCTAGTTGTCAAACTCATGATGTAATTTAATGTGAAATGATGGAATTTGATGTAATTTTGCTAAATTTTCACTCATAGAGGTAGATTCATCCATAAAAAGGTAGTTTGCAATTGAATGAATCAGTTTCCTAGTTTTTAGAGGTAAGCTATTCCACTGCCTACTTTCTAGTTCTCAATTTAGATTTTGTTGGAACAACTCCTAATCTCATGAGCTCGACCCCTAGAGGCTAGGATGAGTTGTTTTTTGCCTATATCTTGTGTTTTTTCAGTCATTAGCATGGAGTTGGACTTTTGGGAATGCTTTGAGCATCATTGTACATTCATCTCTGCAGTTTGGCAAAGGAATAGACCAGGGTTTGCAGCACTCTATGGGATTCATGTGGCATCTTGCTTTGATATTGTGTTTCTCTATGTAAATGTAAGTTTACCTGTGTTTTATGTATGCCATTCACTCTCTTATTTCTTCTTAACTAAAACAAACAAGGATAAAGGTAGAATCCATTGAAATTGCAGTGCTCTACCTAGGGTTTGCTTAGTTATCTATGTTTTCAGCTGATTGAAAAGGATCCCTGAGTTCTTCACGCCCTTTTCAACTCCTTATCTATCTAAAACCTCTCCATCTCACTCAATTTGAAGTACCAAATCACTTTCCTACCTTGCCCCATAGAGATATCTGCAAACCTGAGCCTCATTCCCCAGGCCCAAATCTGCCTTTCCATTTGAGCCAACAAAACATCCTTAAATTCAATCAAACTCTTTTGCACATATACCTAGCCTAAAATCAGTCATCACATCAGTCATCTCAATCTTTCATTTGTTGGGAAAGATACTGAGAGGGGGGGGTGAATCAATATCTTGATCTATTAATCAACATGTTACTTTTTCTTTTCTCAAAAACCCATACGCTACTTTACAGAACAAAAATAGCGTATATACGCGGTTATCCTTAAGGAAACTCGGGTATTCTCAGATTATTATGCAGATAAATCTTATCTCTGATTATTGCATCATTCATTCATTAGATGTTAGTAAGCAGTAGATATGTGCAGTAAGAAAAGAATAAATCAACACACATATGCATCACATATGAACACCAGGATTTTAGGTGGAAACCCAATTCGGGAGAAAACCACCACTGCCGTCGTCTCAGTCTTCAATATTTATTATAAGGAAAACATATTACAACAATGTACTGGCGCAGACTCATACCAGGACGCAGGCACCCACCTGCAGAAGGCTACAACCTTCTCTTGTTTACCAGCCTCTCCTGGAAGGGAGCTACAACCCCCTGCTCTCGTTTACCAGCCTCTCCTGGAAGGGAGCAACTACCCCCTGCTCTTGTTTACCAGTTATTACTGGAAGGGAGCTACTACCCCTTTACTGAAAGCTTCGACCCTCAGCACCACTGCAGACCACGTTTCATCAATTTTCAAACTGGATCAACACAAACCTTCACTTATCAACAATCATACTTTGCCCGTTGCTTCCAACAGAAAAGTGAAACCACTGTAACCAGAATATCAGAGATAACCCATACTTCAGAATTGATATTCAGAATCACATTCAACCTTGAGCAACTATAAGTTAAGATACCATACGTGCCTTTAGTTAAACATATTCGTGTATACACGCGCTTTTCACGAAATGAAACCGCGTATACATCTGTGCGTTTTTCAAGATAATCTTAACTGCCCATACACACCCTTTTTTAAACAGATCCACGTATATATGCACTTTTCAAGAAATGAACCTGCGTATAGATTTATAAAAGACAAACTTTGCAGAACAGACCAGATCTATAAACTTACCCAGATTTCTTCAATTTCTTCAACAGATTTGTGCAAGGTCTTCATCACTTCTTCTCAGATCATCCTAGAGATTCATCATTTTTAGATCTAGAGATTTTGAACCTTCATCATATTCATAGGTGCATCATAGATTCAGATCTATCAATTAAGAACAGAGTTCAACCATACAGATAAACTTCAGAGTGAAGTATGCATTAAAGCCCAGACACTTGCACACACTTGCAAACACTTGCACAATGATCTTCTTCTCCTTATATAGGTTTAGCCTTTTTTCAATACCATGAGCAAAAACCACACCACTTCCAATGGTATTCCTGGACGGGATCAAATAGATATTCAAGCGCTCAATACAATGGGTCAATACCATGGTAAGAACCCCTGGTTTTATAAATTTAGAGCGCAATTAGGCATACGCGACTTGGCACATACTTTTCCGCGTACATACGCTACTTATCCTTAACAAACCCGCGTATGCATAGTGACATACCTTATTTATCATTTCTTTGGCACTTCCTGAAATTCCTTTCTTCTGTTACTCCTGAGTTGATCTGTAGATACATCATCTTTACATATTAACACATAAGTTGCTTATAGGCAACTCATCAAGTAGATTTCCATCAGTCAGGTTGTCATTAAGGACAACACATTGCATCATATAGCCAATAATCTTATTTCATCAAGAAGCCATCAACTTTATAAAGTAGGATGCTATCAAGGACAACATACGCCAACAATCTCCACATCAGATTTACATCAATATCAAATAGGTTTTTTGTCCAAAGACAACTTCATCAAGTAGGTTGCCATCAAGGACAACACTTTGCATCATATTGCCAACATCATTGGCCATCTTTTCTGAGATTGACAAGGAGAGAGCCCTCTCCCAACCTGGTAGGGCTAGCTACCAGGTTAAGCGTGGAATGATGTTATCCTAGATCCTACCTTTCTTAGCCTGAGGTAGATTTATGCTCTAACAGGGCCTTTTTCATTATGCTGAAAAAAGTGTGTTTACATCAAGTTACAATGCTCAAAATTCCTAAACGATGTCTCCAATGGCTTAAGAACAGTAAAAAACCCCTAGTTGGGCTCTTTCTGCTCCAAAAAAGGTAAAAAATTGAATGATTTATGCTCCAATGAAGTTTTCTGCTAATTGCCCTACAATTTTCACTTTCCTGCAAATTGTTCTACAAATTACGAATTTTTCGGTCATGTGGGGCGAAAAATTTTCGCTGCGTCGGTGTGATTCTCATCACACTGGGTGCAAATTTTCGCCTCTTTAAATTGCCTATGTCGGCCTTTATCTCACTAAAAATGTGCCACTTGGCATGTTCTCCACCATTGATCTTGATTTTTTGGATCAATCCCGCCAAATGCTGTTGACTTGAATATGGTTTAATTGTGGGTTTGATTGGTTTTAGGGTTAAATACTTAGCGCAGGTTGGGGTTAGCGGGAACCCTGCCCAAGGTAGGTTCCGCGCCCAACCGCCATACTCCTTGACTGTCGCATATAATGTGACCTCGGCATGTGAACATGCCATGACCTGTCCGCCAGTGGTTATTGCTCCAAACTGTGCCAACTAACCATAACATTATTGCAACCAAACCATGGCATGTGACCATGTTTAACTTTAATGTCCGTTTAATTGTTAAAATCCACACCTTAACCATATCTGCCAACAAATTGTGGCATGTGAACTCATCGTTGAAGTTGGAGTTAAACCTTATACTCTTATCTGCTGAGACTTTGGGATTTGTTTTAATACAAATATTACTGCGTGTTATAACATATGGTGTCGACTTTGGTATAAACCATATGATATATGGTTCAACATTTATCATCGTCAAGATTTGGTTTTAAGATATGCTACAGAATTTTGTTAGAACAATGCATCGCATATCATAAAGGTTTGGGGCTGGGGTTATCCCTTGACCCTGGTTCTTATTGTGCACGTCAAATGAAGATCGTATTCGAAAGTTACGACCTTGGAAATTTTATGTACCAATTTTCCCCAACGGTGCCCACAGATTTGGTGATTCAACACCTAGGGTTAGGTTTTTGGATGTTTATGGTTTTCCATTGTTTCTCAATAATAAATATGCCTTTAAGCCTCATTGTAACATAGTTCAGAGGCATGTATCTGCCACATCTCTTCTCAAAGATAATCTACCATTGTCTAAGCTAGTTTATTTCCATTCTGTCTATAAGCATATTTCAGTTCTTTGATATTAATTAAATGAAGTGTTATTTATGCTGCATCTTTGTATTTATGGTTATATTTGTATTTTTTTTGTGTTCCTCTCTAAGTTTGGATTAGTGGAATCAAAGCCCCACTCACAACACAAGTGAATGTCAAGCCAAGCAATCACTGGTGGCCGAGCTAAAGGCTCTCGAATAAGATGCATGCTCCGAGTCTGAGTCAAAACCCGACAAGGTAAATGACAAAGGGACGCAGATTATTGATGCAGAGCCTAGTGCCACCATTTCCACCACAAAGATCCAGAAGAATGAGCCCGAAGATCCATATGTGGGGGAGCGCATCTTCCACTCTAAGATGTGGGTGAAGGGTTCTCCGTTGCAGTTCCTTATTGACAGCGGAAGCCAAAAGAACTTCATTTCAGCAGAGGTCGTGATGCGGCTCTGCCTACCAATCACAACACACTCGCAATTGTACAACATCGGGTGGGTTCACCAAGGACGAGATCTACGTGTCGACTAGCAGTGTCGCCTTCCCTATAACACCAAGCCCTTCTTAGATGAGGTATTGTGTGATGTTCATGCTCTTGAAGTTTTTGATGTATTATGAGGCCAACCATACTTGTGGAAGTGACATGATGTGAATGAGTCTAGGCCTCATAATGTTATTATTACTTTGGCCAATAAGTGTTACAACATTTTTTGGTCATCTAACCTATTACCACTAGATGAACCCAAGTACACCATGTAAGACCAATTTTACCCTAAGTAAAATTGCTTTCACCATGAAAAATAACATTTGCATATATTTCCTAGTCACATTTAACCCAAAACAAGGAAGTTAATTAAATAAATCATTATTTATTTGATTATTTCCTAAGAATAAGTTATTTAAATCACTATTTAAATACTATTTCTAGTTAAATTTGACTAAATCATTTTTAAATAATTAAATAAACCATTATTTATTTAATTATATTCTCATCATTGCCCTAAAATAATAAATAAATCATTTATTTATTTGTTATTTCTAAATAAAGGAATTGACCCAATAAAATATTCCTAAAGGGTGATTCTAGAACTTGCTTAATAATATTTTATTCATACACTGAGTTCTAGAACACCCCAATATTTTGTTATAAATAGAAGGGTTCTCCCCATTCATTAATCACCTCCATTGCATTAGATCACACTAGATCTACTCTTGGTCACCATTTCCATTTGTTTGCATTTTGAACTCCCATTGAGTTCCATGTTTGTCAGGGTTTTCCACATTAACCAAAGAGAGGAATTTTAGATCTGAAACACTGAGGACTTACAAGAACCCATCCCACTGAGGAGAACTGGAAAACACCTTTCTTGTTTTCCTCTCAGGTGCCCCATTCTTTAATATAATATAAGAGTCTTTTTATACATTGTTCTTATCTTGTCCATTGGATGCATGGAGCCATTTTACATTTTATCTGCTTAATATCTTTTATGCTTAGATCTAATTTTATGCAGCAAAATTAAAGATATTTTGCAGCCATACTTGATGTTAGGGCTACTTGATATGCATAGCTAAAGTGATCTTTTACGATGAAAGAATCATACTAACAATAAGTTGTACATGATACCAGAGGTAGCACTTCCTACTACCATCTCTTTGATCACTGCAAAGCAATGCAGTAATCTCATTTCCCATACTGGGAAATTTGTTTTCCTTATGATTTTCCCTCAGGGAAAGTAGAATATTATGGCCATGACCTCCAGATAGGGCTCCTTCGCATGACAACAACAAATGTACAAGGTCATGGAGGAGTACATGGACATCTTCACCTTACCCGCAGGGGTACCTATACACTGTCAAGTCAAGCACCCCATTGAACTGACCCTAGGTGTGCTACTGCCCAATGGAATGATCTATCAATGCTCTATCCTGGAGAACGATCAAATCAAGAGGCAGATTCAGGAGTTGTTGCAGAAATGGCACATCAGGCCAAGTTCATCACACTGTGGGAGCTTGATCGTGTTGGTAAATAAGAAGGATGGGACTTGAAGAATCTGTATTGACTATCGAACGCTCAATAAGATCACTGTCCAGAATAGGTATCCAATCGCATAGATTGATGACCTTTTGGACCAGTTCAAGGGGGCCAAATATTTCAGCAAGATCGACTTGAAGTCTGGGTATCACTAGGTACCAATCAAACCCTATGTTGTGTGGAACACTGCCTTCAAATCCAGGGAGGGTCGTTTCGAATGGTTGGTCATGCCTTTCAAGTTGACGAATGCTCCTGCAACATTCATGAGGTTAATGGATGACATCTTGCAACCCTTCACCAACTCATTCATGGTGGTGTATTTGGATGACATCTTGATCTTCAATAGGAGTTGGGAAGAGCACCTTCTCCATATTCGAAAATTCCTCCAAAATCCATGACAACACAAGTTGTGTGACAATTTTGAGAAATGAACTTTTGGTATGGACCAGGTTCAATATCTAGGGTACATAATTGATGAGCAGGGTGCGCGTGTGGACCCAGCCAAGATATAAGTCAATCTGGATTTTCCAGCCCCAACCACTCTAACATAGCTCCGTAGCTTTCTGGGTCTTGCCAATTTCAACTGTAGGTTCATGTTGGGGTTCTATCATATCACTTGGTCTTTTGGTCAAGTCACCAAGGGTAGAGCAAAAGAAAAATTATTTTGGTATGAATCTCAACAAAAGGCGTTGTTCGAGTTGAAGCATCCCCTCTGCTCTACACCAATTCTCACATTACCATACATGTAACAACCATTTGAGATTGAGATAAATGCTTCTGACTATGATATTGGTGCAGTTCTTACTTAGCAGGGGCATTTAGTGGCATATCACAGTGAGACAGTTTCAGACACAATCCGAAAGTATCCCACCTATGAGAAACAGATGTATTCCATTGTGCAAGCCTACTAACAATGGAAACATTACATTATGGGGATGGAAACAATCATCCAAACAGACCACTGAACCCTATAGTTTATACAAACACAAGGGAAGTTGCAGAATGATCACCATAAAAAATGGTACACATACCTACAACAGTTCCACTTGAACATTAAGTACAAGAAGGGCAAGGCCAATAATGTTGTAGACTGCCTCAACCAACCATCGGTCATGACCTTGACCACTGTTCAGAGTGGCCACATCTGTACTAGATCAATCTAAAAATTTTCAACACATACCAGACACTCCTGGAAGGAAAGCAAGTTCCAAATTTTCACCTCCATGATATATTGTTATGCCACCTAGGAAACCTATGTGTTCCTTCAAGCAAGAATTCCAAGATGATTTGGGAGGCACACTACAACTGGGTCGCTGGACACTTCGGAGTAGAGAAAACAATGGCAGTGCTTCAAAAGTAATTTTATTAGCTGAACCTTTGACATGATGTTGGGAAGTACATCATATCCTGCGCTACTTGTGCCATTGCCAAACCGACCATCAAGAAGCAAGGCCTGTATACTCCTCTGCCTACTCCTAGTCGACCTTAGGAATTCATCTCCATGGATTACATATTGGGCCTCCCTTCGAATAAGCATCACAACGACTACATTTTCATGGTCGTCGACAAATTATCTAAGATGGCCATTCTGGCAGCTTGCAAGGAGAGTATCACAATAGAAGCCACTGCTAAGATATTATTTGAATGAGTGTGGGTACACTTTGGTAGCCCACTGTCCATTATCTCAGATCAGGACAACAGGTTTCCTAAGTACATTTTGGTCAAGTCTCTGGTCGATTCTGGATACCAAGCTCACTAAGTCCATGGCTTTCCACCCTCAAACTGATGGCCAAACAAAGGTCGTCAATTAGATGATTGTACACATTCCATGCATGTACAACTCGAAGCATCCTCACACATGGGATGAAAGTATCCCCTATCTCCAACATAGCTACAACAAAGCTCTCCATAGGTTAACTGGCCATATCCCCTTTTAGGTGGGGTTGGGATTCAAGCCACTATGTCCCATTGATGTGGCCATACCATTTGCAGCTACTCAGGCAACTTCGACCCATGTCCATTCTTAAACCTACAAGGCTAAAAAATTCATTGAGAGAATCTAACACATCCTCCAGTAGGTCCATGACATATTGCACAAAGCTAATGCTAAGTACAAGTAACAACATGGTCAACATCGGGTGCCACACAAGTTCCAAGTGGGCAACAAAGTATAGCTACATTTGCTGAAGGAGCAACTCGCTGGGCTCCATGGTAAGCTTCGAATGCTCTGATATGGGCCATACACCATCACCAAGGTTGTAGGGGACAATGCTTTCAAGCTCAGCATTCTACCATTCCTTGGCCTGCACCCAATGTTCAATGCGGACCGCCTTCGACCATACTTTCCACCATTACTGGACACATCTGACATTGCATAACAACTCACACCAATAGAGTTAAACCCAAACTGCATGGAATAGGGCACCACTAATCGGATCATGGACATGCATATCAAGAACACTCGCTAGTAGAAGATCCAACTGTATCGGGTTGTCAAATTTGTCCAACTCTTGCATGAAGGCAAGTGGATCACCAAGGACAAAGTTCAACAGAAGTTTCCCCATCTCATGGAGGCACTCAATGCAATGGGGACCATTTACTCCTAAGGGGGGAGGAATGATCTAGGTGGATATTGGTGGCCACTCTCCTATTCCACTTGGACCCCCACCATTGTTTCTTTCAGTTTTTTAGTTTCCTTAATTGTAGCACAATTTTACTATTTTTGGCACTTTTTCTGGTCCTGAAATTCCAGGGTTGTTTTGATACCCTAAAAAAATGTTTTTTTGGAAAAAGATAAAACATAATTCATCAATTAATTTTTGAAATCCATATTTTTAGTCCTTGGATAGATGTTTCTAACAAGGTATTGTTCACGTCAAACATAAATCGTATGCTAAAGTTACGACCTCGAGAATTTGATGTACCAATTTACCCAAACGGGGCCCACAAATTTGGTGATTCATCTCCTAGGGTTAGGTTTTTGGATGTTTATGGTTTTTCATTGTTTTTCAATAATAAATAGTAATTTGAGACTAATTTTAACATAGTTACGAGACATGTGGCCGCCACATCTCTTCTTAGAGATAAGCTACCATTGCCCGAACTAGTTTACTTCCATTTTGTTTGTAAGCATATTTCAGTTCTTTGATACTAATGAAATGAAGTATTATTTTTGCTACGTATTTGTATTTATGGTTATATTTGTATTCTGTTGCATTCCTATCTAAGTTTGGATAAGTGGAATCAGAGCCCCACTCACAACACAAGTGAGTGTTGGGCCAATTAGTCACTGGTGGTCAAGCTAAAGGCTTCTGAGTTAGATGCATGCTCCGACTCTGAGTCAGAACCTGAAAAGGGAAATAAAAAAGGGAAGCATATTATTGACACGAATCCCATAGCCACCATTGCCACCACCAAGATCCAGAAGGATGAGACTTATGTTGGGAAATATACTGAGAGGGGGGGGGGGGGGGGGTAAATCAGTATTTAGTGCAGACAATCAAATTTTTACTTTTTCTTTTCTAAAAACCCATACGCTACTTTACTGAAGGAAACTAGCGTATATACGCAGATATCCTTTACAGAACTTGCGTATGTCTAGAGATCTAATTATGTGTTTGAATCTTAACTCGGATCATTGCATTATTCATTCATCAGATATTTCGAAGCTTGATGGCCAGTCCCAGACAGAGCAGGTAATCATCCCCTGCCCAGCACATGAACACCAGGGATTTTCAGGTGAAACCAATTCGGAGAAAACCACGTTGCCATTGTTTCGGCTGGCAAAATTTATTATTAAGAAAACTTCTTGCAAACATGTGCGAGTGCGGACTCAAACCCGACGGGCACCCACACGAAGGCTACGACCTTCTCTCGTTTCGGCCTCTCCACGGAAGGGAGCTCGGCCCCCACTGCATCTCTGGAAGGGAGCTGCACGATATAGTGCAAACTCTTGTGAAAGCTTCCACTTTCATACTGAAGGCTTCAACCCTCAGATCCACTGCAGACCACATTTCATCAATTTTCAAACTGGATCAAACAGCTCCAACACAACCCTTTACTTGTCAATAAACAACCTTTTCTCAAAGCATCAAACAGAACAGTGAAACCACTGTAACCAGAATATCCGATATAACCCAGACTTCAGCATAGATATGCAGAAACACATTCAACCTTCAGCAACCATTATATCAGAAATCATACGCGCTTTTATTGAATCAGACCCGCGTATATACGCACTTTCTAGAAGACGAACCCGCGTATACTTCAGTACATTTTCCAAAGAAAACCCTAACTGTGCATACGCGCTTTTCTTTCCACATACCCATGTATACACGCGCTTTTCATGAAACGAACTTGCATATAGATCTATAAAAGATAAACTTTGCAGTACAAACTAGATCTATAAACTTACCCAGATTTCTTCAATCTCTTCAGAAGGATTGTGCCAGGTCTTCTTCACTTCTTTTCAGATCATCCTTGACATTCACCATTTCTAGATCTATAGATCTTGAGCCTTCATCATGTTCATAGGAGCATCATAGATTCAGATCTATCAATTAGGAATAGGGTTCACCCATATAGATATACTTCAGAGTGAAGTATTCATCAAAGCCCAGACTTCTCCACCCCCATGCACAATGATTTTCTTCTCCTTATATAGGTTTACCCTTTTTCAATACCATGAGCCAAAACCACATCGCATCCGATGGTATTCCTGGACGGGATCAAAAAACCCAGCGCTCAATACAATGGGTCAATACCATGGTAGTAACCCTTAGATTTACAAATTTAGAGCGCAATTGAACATACGCGACTTGGCACGTACTTTTCCGCGTGCATACGCTACTTATCCTAGACAAACCCGCGTATGCCTTAAGACACACACTTTTCATCATTTTTCTTGCACATGCTGATATTTATTTTTCTGGTAATTCTGTGCTTCTTGTAGAACATCAGATTTACATCATTAATGCATCAAGAACAACTTCATTAAGTAAGTTGACATCATCTTCATCAAGTGGGTTGCCATCAAGGACAACATTCTGCATCATATTGCCAACAATCTCCCCCTTTGGACTTGATGGCAACCACGAAGGTGTTTGATCACCATAATAGATAGATACATTGATTATAATCATTACACAATAACCATGTTACTCTCCCCTTATTCAAACACCATGTCACTCTCCCCCTTTGACATCAAGGGAAAAGGGTGGATCAAAACCAACACAAGGTTTTTCTCCTCATGTAGAAGGAAGCGCTCTGCAGATCTGATGTGCACTGAAGTTACCATGCTCCCCCTGAGTTCATTCTGAAAGTTCAAACATATTTTTCAATGAAGTACATGACTCTATGACCTTCCTATCACCAAGGGCTCATACATACATCAAAGATCCAACCAAGTGGATTTACATAAGAGACTCAAATACCCAACCAAAAAGGGTTTACACATTTTGACTCAACTACCCAACCAAGTGGGTTTACAAATTTGAACAAGTCCTTACATGACTGAATATTAAAATTTTACATCATAGGTCTCAACATGACCTTTTTCATCAAAATAGAAATATGACCTTTTATGACCAATATCAGAAAGACCTCAAGAGAGATCATATTTCAGAATCATAAGCCAACAATGCATAATACCCAGCAAGGCTATTGCTCCCCCTGAACCTGTACATCAGTTTACTCCTTCATCTCCCCCTTAGCTTGTGCATCCTGAACACTTTTCAACCGAAGATCATCAAGGCATCTTTACCCAATATCAGAGAATGAGACAGAAATATAAGAGATAAAACTTCACCAGAGATACCATAGAGCATCAGAGATATCAAATAGTGCTGCAGATGTGCTGTAAAATGCTGACCCTAACCAAAAAATGTCAGCAACTGACCATACGCGGCTTTCTGTGGATAAACTCGCGTATATACACGACTGTCTTTTAGGAAACCCGCATATCCAATTTGATCTTCTAAATTTAAGCAGTTTTGATTTTCTTCACAGCAGAGACTACTCCCAGCTTCTGTCTGAGATATTCGAACGCTTCCCTGGGCAGAGGTTTGGTAAATATATCAGCAACTTGTTCTTTGGAGGGAACATACTCCAGCTTCACCTTTTGTTCAAGCACTTGTTCACGTAAGAAGTGATACTTGATGGGAATGTGCTTGGTTTTTGAATGCATAACAGGATTCTTTGAGATACTGATGGCACTTGTATTATCACACATAATGGAGATAAGAGAAGTACATTTGATTTGAAAATCTTGTAAGGTTTGCATCATCCAAAGGAGTTGAGTGCAGCAAGATGCGTCAGCCACATATTCTGCTTCTGCTGTAGATAAGGCAATGGTACCTTCTTGCTTGAACGAATGCCAACAGGCCTACCAGTGCACCACCACTAGTGCTTTTCCGATCATCAACATTTCCAGCCCAATCTGCATCCGTGTAAGCATGAAGAGTAAGATCAGCTTTCTTTGGATACCATAGTCCAAAGTCTTGAGTTCCTTGTAGATATTTGAATATTATTTTGACAGCCTGTAGGTGAGACTCTTTTGGATTAGCTTGGAATCGTCTAACAATCCCAACTGCATGCATAATGTCTGGTCTAGTCCCAGTGAGATAAAGTAGGCTTCCTATCGTTGATTTGTATTCTGGTTGATTCACCGCGGGAGAATCATCATGAGAACTGAGGTTACATCCGGTTATCATTGTTGTACTTACATGTTTGCATTCTTCCATGCCATACTTCTTCAAAATTTGCTTAAGATATTTTGCTTGTGATAAGAATATTCCATCTGCAGTTTGATGCACTTGCAACCCAAGAAAGAATGTTAGTTCTCCAAGTAAGGACATTTCAAATTCTTGTTGCATGACAAAAGAAAATTTATTACTCATAGATTCTTCATTACTCCCAAAAATGATGTCATCAACATATACAACCACAATCAATAGTTTATCATTTTCAACCTTTGTGTATAAGTTGCTATCAGCAGACCCCTTTGAAAATCCTTGTTGATGAAGATATTTGTCAAGACGATAATACCATGCCCTTGGAGCTTGTTTGAGACCATATAGGGCCTTTTTAAGTCTACAAACAAGATTTTCATCATTTCCCAAAATGAATCCTTCTGGTTGTTCTATATAAACTTCTTCTTCTAGATCACCATTGAGAAAGGCATATTTAACATCCATTTGATAAACTTTGATTTGTTGAAAACTTGAAAAAGCAAGAAACATTCTTGTGGCTTCAAGCCTAGCTACAGGAGCAAAAGTTTCTTCAAATTCTATACCTTCTTGTTGAGTACACCCCTTGCAAACTAGTCTAGCTTTGTTTCTTATAACATCCCCATTCTCATTTAACTTGTTCTTGAATATCCATTTAGTTCCAATGACATTTTTATCATGTGGTCTTGGCACCAATTCCCAAGTGTGATTCTTTTCAATTTGATCAAGCTCTTCATTCATGGTTTGAATCCAACATTCATCTTTGCAAGCTTGACTGACATTGTGTGGTTCAATTGTGGATAGAAACGCCAGATAGCTAGAAGATCCCACAAGAGTACTCCTTGTTTGTACACCTGATTCCTTGTCTCCCAAAATTTGAGATTCAAGATGATTCTTTTGAACATATATGGATGGAGCCTTTTCAGATAAATCATCTTCAGGTTCTTCATTGGATCCACTATCTATATTATTTCCATTTGATGTAGAAGGACAAAAATCACCATCATCTTCTTCTGTTGCTTGTTTTTCTTCTTTAGGAGCTGCAAGAGACTCATCAATAACAACATCAATACATTCAACAATCTTTCGAAGCCTTTTATTGTAACATTTGTATGCTCTGCTTGTAGATGAGTAACCAAGAAGTATCCCTTCATCTGATCTAGGTTCATACTTGCCAAGCTTTTCATCATTATTTTTGATAAAGCATTTACTTCCAAAAATTCTAAAATGCTTCACAGAGGGAGAATTACCATACCAGAGTTCATATGGAGTTTTGTCACTATTTACCCGAACATGAGCCTTGTTGAGAATGTTAGCTGCTGTATGTGCTGCTTCACCCCAGAACATGTCAGGAGTTCTAGAATCATCGAGCATAGCTCTAGCCATTTGTTGAATTGTTCTATTCATTCTTTCTGCTACGCCATTTTGTTGTGGAGTACCTGCTACAGAGAATTGTCTTTTTATGCCATGTTGTTCAAAAAATTCAAAGAATTCATTTGATGTATATTCTCCTCCTCGATCAGATCTAAGACACTTGATTTTTAGATCTAATTCATTTTCAACTAATGCTTTGAAGATCTGAAAATTTTCAAATGCTTCATCTTTGTGTTTAATGAGCCCGATCCAACACATTCTAGAGTAATCATCAATAAATAAGATATAGTATTCTTCCCCACGTGGTGACTTTTTCCTCATAGGTCCACACATGTCAGTATGAATGAGTTCAAGAGGCTTACTTGATGATCCTTCTTTGGCATTAAATTGTACCTAAAGTACTAACTTACCAGATGGCAGATTACATATGATACTCTCTTGGTAGAGTAATATTGGGAAGACCACGAACAACGAAATGCTAGCACAACACATATTACAGAAGAAGCTAGGATGCTGACATTCTTCTATGCCACAGCCATTTTACCTTCAAGAAGATTTTCTCCAGTAACATTGATCTTTGCGATTCTTCAATACATACGAGTTCTTGCAGGGATTCTTTTCCTTTTATAATAGGTTTACTGTACTCTCGAATCAAATTCTTTTGAACTAAAGACAACTTCTATTCCTTGATCACACATTTGACTTACACTTAACAGGTTATGCCTTAATCCATCCACATACATGACATCATTAACCTTCACCTTTTCTTTTAGAAACACGGACCCTTTTCCTTTAATTACAGCAGGAGTATCATTTCCAAATGTAACTTTCTTTTCCTTTTCTAGAGCATTATATGCAAGAAGTTTGCTTTTGTCACCTGTCATGTGTCTTGAGAACCCACTATCAATGTACCATTGATTTTCTTCACCTTCTGCAAATAACGCTATCCCACAATTTTCAACCTGTAATTCCTTCTTTTTCCATACTTTGGAATTTGAAGGAGAATGTTGTTTTGGCTGGACTTTGCTCCTGCATTCAGATTCTTCATGGCCAAAGTTATTGCAATAAGCACATTCAACTTAATTTTGAAGAGGAGAAAAGTTGTTATAGGTGTTCTTCTTTGGTTTAATATCCATCCTTTTCTTTCTTGCTTCTCTTGTCATGATGGTTTTATATGCAACACATTGAACAATTTTATGACCAAAATTGTGACATGAGAAACATTGTCCATTGAAGTAGAAATTTCTGCGATCATGAAATCTTCTATTTGAATTTACCTACTGATTGTTGCTTCTTTGAGAGATATCCCTTGTATTGTGATGATCATGCTTTACCTGTAAAGATTCTTTATTCCCTTGCTGAGTGGCTGAATGAAGTAAACCAGTTGTAGCTGCTTTTAGATAACTTGGTGCAGAAGCCTGAGAAGATTCTCCGATATATCCAAGACCTGTCTTAATAAGAGGAGAACGTTGAACCTTGATAATCTCATCTAAGGTTTCAGATCCTTTAGCAAATCTAAGATTCAGAGTCTTTACTTTCTCAAGTTCTTTTCTTAGACTCACTACTTCACATTCTAATTTTTCATTATGTTTCTTTGCTTCTTCATTCTGCCTTTTCATAGTCTCTATGATTATTTTACTTTCTTCCAAGCATATTTTGAGTTGATTGTTTTGATCAAGAAAATCATTGTCCATCCACAAAAGCATCCTTATCGTCTCTAGAATTATTTTCAAATGCCATGAGAAGTCTAAGATCTTGTTCACATTCTTCCTCACTATCAGATAACCCATCACTGTCTTCATTTGTATAGTAGCTTTTCTTAGAGCTAGATCGGTTCTTATTCCTTCTTTCTACTTCTTTCTCTTTAGCAGATGTTTCTTTATAAGGAAATTTTGTAGCATAATGACCAACTCTTCCACAATTGAAACATTTGAAAGGAAGCTTACCTTTGAATCTTCCGGTTCCTAGTTGGAGTCTTCTCACAAAGTTTGCCTCATCTTCTTCTGAGATATATCCTGATCCTTCTGGTTTTTGAACTTCTTTCCCTTTTATATAAGCTTTAAAAACAACTTCTTTGACTTTAGATGGTCCTCCTCTCCTCATTTCATATGCAGTCAATATGCCATGAAGTTGCACCACGGAAAGATTTTGAATATCCTGTTTTTCTTCAAGGGCAGAAAATTTTGATTCAAATTTTGCCGTTAGCGATCATAAAATTATCTCAACCAAAGTAGTGTCGGATATTGTTTCACCCACATTTCTCATACGATTTACAACATCATCAATACGTAAAAAGAAACTAGCAATACTCTCATCACCATGCATCTTTAAATTTTCATATTCAATTATGAGAGTTTGGAGTTTTGCACTTTTTACCTTTGCGTCGCCTTCATAAATTAGAATGATTTTGTCCCATATTTCCTTTGCTGTATTCAGCTGCATGACTTTGACAAATTCTGATTCAGTTAGACTTCCTGTTATAGCATTGACCGCTTTTGTGTTTGATTCATAATTCTTCCTTTCAGTTGGATCTGTTGGTGTAGCAGCTGGATATTGATATCCTTGTTCAACAATGGCCCATACATCAGCTCCCATAGACTGAAGATAGGATCTCATCCTTACTTTCCAGAAGATTAAATTGCTTCCGTTGAAGAGCGGGGGCTTGATAGATGTTGTTCCCTCATGATTACTCATCTTGCTTGATCTTCCTTCTAGCGGCTAAGCTTTTTCAGAAGGACCTGCTTTGATACCAATTGTTGGAAAAATACTGAGAGCGGGGGGGGGTGAATCAGTATATTGTGCAGACAATCAAACTTTTATTTTTTTCTTTTCTAAAAACCCATACGCTACTTTACTGAAGGAAACTAGCGTATATACACGGATATCCTTTACAGAACTCGCGTATGTCCACACATGAACTCGCGTATGAAACACACATGAACACCAGGATTTTTAGGTGGAAACCCAATTTGGGAGAAAACCACCGTGTAGTTGTTTCATTGTTAAAATTTATTATTGAAAAAACTTCTTCAAACGTATGCGGTGCGGACTCAAGCCGGCACGCGAGGGCACCCACAGAGGCTACAACCTTATGTCGTTTACCTCGTTTACCGGCCTCTCTTGAAAGAACTACAACCCCACCACTCGTTTACCCGGCCTCTCACAGAGGGGCTACTAACCACGATGGTGCCCGACTTTATAGGCGAAGCTTCCACTTTCATACTGAAGGCTTCAACCCTCAGATCCACTGCAGACCACGTTTCATCAATTTTCAAACTAGATCAAACAGCTCCAACACAACCCTTTACTTGTCAATAAACAACCTTTTCTCAAAGCATCAAACAAAACAGTGAAACCACTGTAACCAGAATATCCGATATAACCCAGATTTCAACATAGATATGCATAAACACATTCAACCTTCAACAACCATTAGAACAGAAATCATACGTGCTTTTATTGAATCAGACCAGTGTATATACGCACTTTCCAGAAGACGAACCTGCGTATACTTCAGTACATTTTCCAAAGAAAACCCTAACTGTGCATACACGCTTTTATTTCCACATACCCACGTATACACGCGCTTTTCATGAAATGAACCTGTGTATAGATCTATAAAATATAAACTTTGCAGTACAGACCAGATCTATAAACTTACCCAGATTTTTTCAATCTCTTCAGCAGGATTGCGCCAGGTCTTCTTCACTTCTTTTCAGATCATCCTTGACATTCACCATTTCTAGATCTAGAGATCTTGAGCCTTCATCATGTTCATAGGAGCATCATAGATTCAGATCTATCAATTAGGAATAGGGTTCACCCATACAGATATACTTCAGAGTGAAGTATTCATCAAAGCCCAGACTTATCCACCCCCATGCACAATGATTTTCTTCTCCTTATATAGGTTTACCCTTTTTCAATACCATGAGCCAAGACCATATCGCATCCGATGGTATTCCTGGACGGGATCAAATAGACAACCCAGCGCTCAATATAATGGGTCAATACCATGGTAGTAACCCTTGGTTTTACAAATTTAGAGCGCAATTGAGAATACGCGACTTGGTATGTACTTTTTCGCGTGCATACGCTACTTCTCCTAGACAAACCCGCGTATGCCTTAAGACACACACTTTTCATCATTATTCTTGCACATGCTGATATTTATTTTTCTGGCACTTCTGTGCTTCTTGTAGAACATCAGATTTACATCATTAATGCATCAAGAACAACTTCATTAAGTAGGTTGCCATGATCTTCATTAAGTGGGTTGCCATCAAGGACAACACTCTGCATCATATTGCCAACAACTTAAGATCCAGAGGAGGGGAGCACCTCTTCCACTCCCAGATCTGGATGAAGGGTTCTCCGCTACAGTTCATTGTCGACAACGGAAGCCAAAAGAACCTCATTTCAGTAGAGGTTGTGAAGCGTCTGGGCCTACTGACCCCAACACACTTGCATTCATACACCATCTGGTGGATTTACCAAGGATGATATCTTCACGTCAACTAGCAGTGTTGCACTCCCTACAACATAAAGCCTTTCACAAATGGGGTATTGTGTGATGTTTCTCCTATTAAAGTTTGTGATGTATTATTAGGCAAACCATACTTGTGGAAGAGACATGTTGTGCATGAGTCTAGGCCTAACACTATTATTATTAATTTGCGAAATAAGTTGTACATGATTCCGAAGGTAGAATCGCCTGCCACCATCTCTTTAATCACTGCGAAGACATGTAGTAAGCTCATTTCCTAGACCGGGAAATTTGTTTTCCTTATGATTCACCCTCAGGGAAAGAAGAAGATTATGGCCATGGCCTCCTGACAGGGCTCCTCCGCATGGACAAGGTCGTGGAGGAGTATAGGGACATATTCACCTCACCCAGAGGGGTAACTCTGCATTGTTAGGTCAAGCACCCCATTGATCTGAACCCAGGTGCACCACTTCCTAATGGACCGATATATCAACACTTAATTTGGATAATGATGAAATCAAGACGCTGATTCAAGATTTGTTGTAGAAAGGGCACATCAGGCCAAGTTCATCACCCTTTGGGATCTCGATCATGCTGGTACACAAGAAGGACAGGATATGGAGACTTTGTATTGACTATTAAGCGTTGAACAAGATCATTGTTCTGAATAGGTATCCAATCCCATGGATTTATGACCTTTTGGAATAACATAATGGGGCCAAATATTTCAGCAAGATCGAATTGAATTCTGGGTATCACCAGGTACCAATCAAACCCTCCATTGAGCCGCCTTTTTGTCCAAATTTTTACGATTTTTATCAAATAATTCTGAGCTTGTACCTAGTGTTTTAATTGTTATTAATCCATTATATTGTTAATTAGAAGCATTTTTGAGGAAATCACTAGTAATTAATAAATTCTTGTTATTAATTAAATTTGAAGGGTGTTTTGCATAATAGTTTCATTAATAAATCTCTCCTTGTGCTGGAGAACGTAAGTAGAAAGACTCAATCATATGCATTTCATATTGTACAAATACTCTCAAAGCGCAATTTGTAGTATCTGAGTGCTCTAGTTGTGCTTCCTATTCGTGACTTGGCAATGCAGAATGTAAAAGCAGTCTTTGATGCAACAATAGAGGAAATGGGTTTGTTGTGGATGTTAGAATCCAAGAAGAGTTTTTACAACAGACAATCTCTTTTTCCGCTGCTACTTCTCTCCATCCTTTAGCACTGGCCAAAAATGCATCTACAAAGGATCATATGATGGGTGTGTTTGTATTCATGATGTGATTCAGTAAGATTGATTTGATGTGTTCCCTTGATCACATTTTTTTTATTTCCACTACATCTATTATCGAAGCCATGGCTCTTCCACCTACCGATAGCTTGAATTCAATGCCTATGCCAGTTATGCACCCTATTCTATATTGCCTCCATCAACTCATATTGTAGAATATAGAAGGAATTATGATTCTATGGCAGAGTATTCATGATTATATTGATGGCTGGCTGATGTGTATTGTGAACACATTATTAAAGAAATCATGCAACTTGTGAAAACAAATGTTGGGCACGTTAAATCTCCAATAGGATGGCGTACTGTAATATCTCTACTTTCTTCTCACAGTACATTAATTCAAATCTCTCGTTTGGTGTCATAGCTCAACAGGGCACATGCATATCAATGCGCGGGCGAGGGAAAAATTAATAAGGATCGGTTAATTAACACTGAAGGCAACACACATAGAACAAGTTGAGCGCATGTGAAGGATGCTGCAACTGCTCCAACTTTGGCACAATTGTAAAGGCTGCAAAAGGTGCCAAGGTAGATGAGAAATCGGAGGATCCAATTTACATAATGGAGAATTGTTGCATTTCCTCTTCAGCAAAAATGCCAGAGGGATGAAAAATGCTGTATGCAGAGGCCCATTCGTTGGATAGGAGCTGTTGCTGCCGTGACCACTTGTCATGAAAAGGGAGAAAGTATTGAACATTGTGGTTCTCTTGTCAAAGTTGAAGATCCGATGTCTACTCTGTTGGGGTCCTGTGATTTGGCAGATTGGCATACCAAGTGACAAGGCAACATCAAAACTAGTCTTTAGAGTTCTAGGACCTAGCCTTCCTAGTCTCAGAGAGGGATCTCTGAATTGTTTGCAAAGATATGACTTGTTTGCTTGTAAAAGGTTGATTTTAGGCTAGTTATTAAGCATGAGTTTGTTTGATTGTTTGGTTGGACATGATGATATAGGCAGCATAGATAGAAAAGGGAAATCTCTAAGTCAATGGGAAATGGAGTCAAGTGGAAGTTGTAACAAGTTTGTAAGGGATCAGGGGTATCAAAGGGAAAATCTAACTTGGCCAGTGGATCTACAAAGTCTTTCAGGTGAAATGAAATGGACATCAAAATTTTAGAATGAAAAGTAGAACTAAGGGCAATTAAGAATCCTTAATTATATGTACTTCTCAAAAAAGGGACTTAAAACATTATCTAAACATGAAGAGGCATTCCATAGACAGGGCTAACCATAAATTCTAGAAACCACACTTCAAAAAATAATAATTCTAAGACAAACTTCTCCAATGAAATATAGAAGGCGAGAAACTCATTTAACTTCTCGTGATTTCACCTTAAAGGATAAGAAAACATTCAAGATTCACAAATAACTGCATTCATAGACGAGGGAACTCCTAGACATCTTTGATTACAACTATGAAGACCTTCAAAACAATTATTTGAGCAAGTACAAAGGGTATGATCGGAACAAAACCTCTTTGGAAGACTTTGGATAATGGTACTTTGAAGGGAGACTTTAGAAACAGTTTTTAAATGGCAGCAAGTAAGTAGGGAAAACCATAAATCATTCTTGAGACCAACTATATTGAACTATTTAAGAAATAAACAAGCATAAGGGTTATAGAGAGCAATTAAGAATTCTCTAGAATATCTTAGCAGAAGAAAACATAAAGACAATGAAGAGTAAACAGAACTAAGGTGCTTTTAAAAAGACATTTCTTAGCCTAAAATTTTTACTCTACTGCAACAGAGAATGGTGAAACATAATGGAACAGGAAATAACAATTCCAGATTTATAGTACTTCACCAACAGCCAAGCTCAGGGATCCAATGACAGAGCTTTCTTCATCAAAAAATAGGTCGAGACCTCGACAAGTTCCAGAACATCAATTTTCTTTCAACTTCAGCAAAACTATGTATTACTTCAAAGAGTCATCAAATGCCAACTTTTATAATGAGTTCCAATGCAGTATTTATGCTGCAAAATGAGGAGGTGGAACTGATCTAGGGTTTGAGGGTTATTAATTACAGAGTAAATGTATTTCTAGCCTTGAAAACCATGCAATGCATAAGGTAGAAATAGGTGCAACTACTTCTTTGTTTTATTAACTCTGTCTTAACTTTTGAGAGGCAGATAGGAGAAAAGATTAACTTTCAAGGCCTTATCCTATCTTTACAATAACTGTTCTGACAGTTTAAAATATCTTCTTTTGTGTAATAACTGCTTGTTTATCTTTGTAGGTAGAAAGTAGGTCAAAGGTGTCAGTTAGATATTCTAAGGGAATAACTGCTCTTTGTTGATGTATTCGAGGCTTTTTAGCCTAATTTTCCTTCATTTCATCACTAAACTATATTTTAAGGCCTGATCTGCTTTTAGCCTTCATAACTCATCATGCTGCATTTTTAACACTTCTCGGACTTCTTTTAAACTTATGTTCCTTTATCTTTAACTGTGTTTTAACCTTTAATCTTTTTTTAAGCCTTTGATCTTCTGGTTTTGAATTTGATCTTCAAACTTTACTGTTTCTCTTTTCTCCCGTGTGCAGGTGGCCTTCACTATGCAGGAGATTTTATTGGATCGAAGTGATGATCATGATTCATCGTCCTATCTTTTAGTTAAAACTCCTTATTCCCTTTTCTTCGCTTTACAGGCCCTTTGGATTGTCATCCGAGGCCATGTCATTGTGAATTCTGATTGTGGGATGCCTTTTTAACTTAGGGATGCCATTTAAAACCTGTAATAAACAAGAAACATTAATAAATCATGCGTTCGTGGTTTAAACTACTTTTCAGAGGCTCATGGAAGGTTTGAGAGCAATTGAAGAGGTGGAGGTTAGTGCGCAGAGGAGGGATTATGTGCAGGGGAGGGGTTCTGTATGCAACCAGGAGGAAAAATGGCGGAATTTTTGAATTTGGGCGCGGAAAAGGCGAAGGTGGTTTTGCGAAACTAGAGGTGGTTTTCGCGCGAGGCATGGGCGGTAAGTGGTAATGGGCTAAATGAACGCGATACGGCTCTGGAGGTGACACATAACCCCGGCAAAACCACCTTTTTCGCGTTCAAAACACACGGAGGTGAGGTAGACAAGTTGGTGTGAGATAAGGTCCTGGTCGTCCGATCTGCAAGGAGACGTGCAGATCGATGGTCAGCGCGTCATGCGATATAACACCAAGGCATGGGGAGAGGATGGAGTGGGGCCAGTGGATGATGTTGGCTAATGTGTCGGTAGCAGAAATATTTATGGGCGGGGTTGGAAACATGGGGTTTGTGATGACCGTTGGATCGAAAACGATCAACGGTTGAGATCACTCCAAAGAAGAAACAGGCGAGGGAAATGGTTGAGAGGGCCAACGATGAGCAAGGGTGCCACAACCATCAGATCTGGAGGATCGATGGTTGGAATTTGCTTCGGGGGGGGGGGGGGGGAGCAAAGGGTGTGGGGTAAAAACAATGGATGGGAATAGGTGCTGACATCAGCAAAATTGTCGTGAAGCGAGGGTTTAGAAAGGTTTCAAGATCAGCAAAGACCGTTGGATTTGAAGGATGAACGGTTGAGATGTGATTTGCGAGGATGTATGCGGGAGGGATGGCCAGGTGACGGATGGTGGGGAAAGGAGCTGAGACCGTTGGATCGAGTATAATTAACAGTCATGATTAAATCAGGGAAGTAGTAGGAGGGAAGTGGTGGATGGAGGGGGAGAAGAGGGAGGAGCTCCGCTGGCCGTTTGTAATATTCCTTTTTCAGGATTGCTCATAAATCATGCACTAAAAAATGAATTTTCAGGAAAATATGCAATGGAATAGGAAAATTACTCTTGGATCCTTTATATCAGTCAATAAAAAAACTAAATCCAGTATTTCAGCAGAAAAAAATAAGACTAGGTGGGTTAAACAGATTTCCCACACCTAGTTATCTTCAAGAGAAGGCCCAATGAGGGGCTGCAGCAAATTAAAACACTCTACTGGAAGTGTAGAGAGCTATCAGTGCATAAAAGGTGCTAATAGACACTTAGAAACTGATTCCAAGTACAGTAGCAACTTAGATCTAAATTTAGGATCCAAAAAGTGAGGAAAAGCGGTGATTTCGACCCTAAAATAGATGTGTTCAGAAATATGCGTAAAATTAAAGGAAATTCCAGAAGGGTATTTCATATTAGGTCGTGAGGGACCTATGTTCTATATTTCAGCTTAAACAAAGCATTATATCTATGTTAAACTGTTCCTCCATCCCCGGATATGCTTAAAAATGTTCATTTCCCATGACTTTGAGTATGCAGAAAATGGATGAAGCATGCAGAGCGTAATTTCTGAAGAAATTAGACAAAATATGTATGAAACATCAGATATGAAGTTTATTATCACTAAGCATGAATAAAAATGGATATTCAGCTCCTTTTATACATCAAAAGATCACCTGGCAAGGGGATTTCATGAAAGAACAAAATACAAGTATCAGATCTGCAAAATATGGATCTGGAAAATGTAGAATCATTGAAACTATAATTACATGAGCTGAAATGTACAAAATTATAGAAAAAAACTGAAATACAAAGTTTCCGGAAGGAGGGATGGCCCTTCCTCAAGTAAATGAGCACCAAACTAGGGTAGAAACCCTGCTGCAGCAATGCACTGGAAAAATAACACAGTTTCTGAAGTATACTGGGCAGATGATGATGGAAGGACCTTTGGCCTGATGCCAAGATCTAAAAATGAAGCTCAATTCCTCCTCACTAATCTTCCAGAGAAAGGAATGCTCCCTTTTATGCAAAACTAGGTCTGGAAGTGGTGTTGAAAACGCCTCACTGCAACACCCAGCAACACAATATTATTCTGCTGCAGAAATAACTCTGTATTGATGGAGGAAGCTTGGCCTCAAGCCTAGATTTGAGGAATTTCAGAACATACTCCTTCAAGAGCTCCTCAATGAAGGAGGAGGAATTCCTAAACAGGAAATTCCTCTCTCTAGCTAAACAACCAGAGATTTTGAATTGCCTATGCAATCTCAAAATCAAATTATCTTCAACAACATTTTCTTGTGGCCTTCCTCTTCCTTTTATAAAATTAGGGTTTGGAAAACCCTAAACCACCTCCAATGAGTTAACCCTTTTCACACGAAGGGTATCCATCTAAAACTGCGCTGATCAATTAGGAGGTTCAATGCATCTAGACACTGCTGTGATTTGATCCTGTTGACCTAGTGAACCTTCTTCATTCCTTTTCATACTTAACTGTATTTGATTGAAATGGCCCAGATTTGTCCATTTTCACATTGGGCATTGATTTATCTTGCTGATTAGGAGTTTTAGAGTTCCTCCTTTACACTTTTATTCATGAGTTAAGCAAACTGAATTTAAAATGCAATATTCCCATTAGCTGCAAAAATTGGGAATATTACACCGTTGGATCGTGATGAGATCAACGGTGGAAATTTCATCGGCGGAGGATGGACATCAGCGGAGAAAAGGGTTTGGGAACTGTTATCACCCTAGTAATTCTTAGGTCGTGGGATTTTGGTTTATAGTTAAAGAAAACTAGGGGTAACCAAGAACCTCTTTTGAAATCTAGGATCTAGCCTTCCTAAATTTCGGAGAGGGATCTCTCCTCAAGATTTTAGCTTGATTTTTGTTATAAGATTTTAGGCTAGGTAGGATTGGACAATTGGTTTTTTTTGAAAGTTTGGTGGGAATAAAAGGTACTTCAAGGTAAACTACAGAGGGATCTACCAGACCATTGGGCTATGGAGTCAACTTCTTGGCAAGAAAAGCTGGGAAATAAGGTCAAAAGATCAAATGTACTAAGGGTAGGTTAGATGACCTTCAAAGGATTTGAAATAGGATTTTTGATGAAATGTTAAGATCTGAACAAAAGGGTAATGAAGAATCCTTAAGTTACAGAGATGAGGATGAAAGAAAGGGGTCAAAAAGGGCCTAAGAGCACTTAAGAATTCTTAAGTCCGGTTATCAGCAGAAAACATATCAATGAATAACTAGTAAAAAAGAGGGAGCTTTTAACACTAATCTTGTATAAATCCTCCTAGTTAATCATTCAAGATAGAAAACATGTAAATGTATGTATGGAACTTAGAAAGATAAACAGTGAAAACAGGAAAATACTTGACTTATTTGATCAGCACAAGAATCCTGAGTTATGATGTCTGTTTGACTTAGTTCCGGTTTGCTGCTTTATAAATCGACTCACACAAACTCCAATGTATTCAACAAAAATGTCTATAGTAGTCTTGAAAAATTTTATTCCACCCTTAATACTTCAAAAAGAGAAGTATTTATACAAAAATTATTACAAAATCTCTGAGAGACATGTAGGAATATCTATAGGCAAAAATAAAGATTATTACATAGAAAGAGGGACAGCTGCAAAAAAGACTGGCAAGCTGTCCTCTTATCAAATAAAAAATAGGACTAATTATCTTAACTTCTTTATTTGTTGTAGTTGCTTGATGGTACCTGGAAACAATATCTGTTAGATGATAACTTGGAAGACACTCTTTCCAATTCACATCCTTTAACCTGTGCTTTATCTCTGATACTGTTTTTTTACTGCTTTACTGTTGTAAAATAAGGAATAATCTGCAGTAAAAAATCATTTTCACTGATACTCTTTGACTCTGATTATTACCCTGATACACTTTAACTGCAAATATTACCCTTTAGGCAATAGTAATATTCTACTTTTCATGTAATTTTCTGCTCTGTTTGCAAACCTTTATATCAAATCAGTGAATTCCTGCCATTGTTCTGCACTAGGAATTCTCATGTTCTTCAATTTCCTGTAGCTCTCATCTGCCTCTGTATACTTAGCAAAGTTGGGTTTGACAATGAAGACGTGTTTAATTTCATTTTGTAGAAAGAACAAGTTCTCAAAATATTCCAAAATAACTTTGCCAGTTGGGGATCCTTGTGGTAAAGGTTTGCTGACCTACTCTTTGGCATAAGTCTTGATTTTCTTATCATAATCCTTCTGTGCCAATAACTTTTCATTTAAGGCATGAATGTCTGGAAGGCCTGCTTGTGTTAGTATAATGTATTTGGCCCAAAACCTTGTAATTGACAGGTTCATGTCTTTACATTTGTCCTCCAAATTGTTCATCATATTCCTTTTATTCAGGACTTTCTTGATTTGTAGTATGCTTTTAGTCCTATCCTAAATTTTTAGCTCTTCAAGCTCCTCTCTGTGTTTACTATTGAGAAATGTAATAAGTTTCAAAGCTTGAGAAGGTTTGTCAGTCAGTTCTTCTTTTGTCTTCTGAATTTCTATTTGTGCTGCCTTGAGTAAATCCTTCTATTCATAAATGATTTGGATTGAAGGCCATTGTAGATGTATGCCTTGAATTATGTTGTTCCATAGATATTTATTGATATATGATACATGTTCACTGAGATTAACCTGTTGTTGTAGAATCTTTACCTGCTCCTGCAATCTGTTGGCTCTTTACTGATGTCCCTTGGATGTAATTAATGCATCTCTATTTGATGTTTCAAGATTTCAGATGGTGCCTTTTAAGTTGATTATCTCTTTATCCTTTAGGGACATGTCTTCCATAGCCTTTACTATGTCAACTATTTCACCTGTTTGATTTACTTGTGATATAGAGGATGAAGTGGCAGAAATATCTTTAGATGTAATTGACACTGCGGTTGCCAATACTTATTTTGGTGCTAAATGTTCTGCCAATGTAGAAGGGACAACAATACTGATAGTTGGAATGACTGTAGGAATGGAGACTTCCTGTGCTTTTTTCAATGTTTCATTTTCTTTCATTACAGTTTCTATTTGATTTTCCATCCCTTTGATCTGAGCTGTCATCTTTAAAACTAGCAACATAGTTTCGTCCTTTTCTGTTTTCTCCTGAAGAATTTCTTTAGCTTGTGGGTGCTCACTCTGTGGCAGTTTAAGTTGCTTTCTCAAGGCATCAATATCTTCATTCTTTTGCCTTATCAATGTCTTAGAAACTTCAATATTAAAGGGATTCACTCCAGTTTCTATCACCAAATCTTCTAAGGACTTGATCCTCAAATCCTTAGCATGTAGAGATGCTTTATCTAATTTCGTTTGAGTTTGTAAATTAGATACAGTATTTTGAAGCATGGTAGCACTCATGGTTTTGCTAACTACCTTTGAATACAACATCTATGAATAACTTCTATGAAACTCTATCTGGTCAAGTTCATGTATGGTATCAACATTTACTTCAAACTCTATTTTTCTGTAATCTGTAGATGACTTTGGGTCTGTAACCATTGGTTGGAGAAAAGGCATAATCATTTTATTTGTTGAATAATAAAAAGCTGTCACAAGTCTATCTTTGTCTCCTAGTTTTTCTTTAAGGAGTTTAGAATAAACCTCATTCTTAATTTCCTCATTCTTTTCTATGATCTGCTTGAAATTTTTCTAGATGTCAGAATCCGTTTCTTCTGCTGCTTTAGAGGATGAGGGAGCTTCTGTATTTATCTGTGTTTCAACCATTTCTTTTCCTTTTCCCTTTGATAGTACCTGCTCATTCTGAATTTCTCTAAGTGTTTCATTGACAATTATTGTGGCCTGATCATCTCTTTGCTAACCATTATTATCATCTATATCTATGACCCCTTCTTCTATAGTAGTCATTCTGGCCTTCTTGCTGCAAATTTTCTTAAATTTATTTTCTATAATTGTTTCTGCTAAATAGCCTTCTTCTTTTCTAGGTCTTTTATTAGACACTTATGTTTGTTGGCCAACTTTAACCACCTGTGTACAATCCATCTGTTTTTCTTGCAGGTTATCTATTTTCATCTCCTGAATATCATCAATTAATGTGTTTTCAATCCATTCCATCTGATTAGCATACTTTTCAATTAGTGGCTTTGACTCATGGAGGAATGGAGTTAACTTACACTTGACCCTGAGGTTACTTAAAATACCTTGAGCGTCATAGTTCCAGTGAAAGCTTTCTTGGAACTTAAATGTTGATAATTTGCTGATTATCTCTTTCAAAGCATCTCTACTATTGATTATGAAGGGGCCAATTTGACTTTTTATCTTGAACTGTGCTTTATTTTTGGAAGATATGAAATTCACTGCATCTGCATTCAAGATCTGTCTCAAGTACTCCAAAGCAAAAATTCTAGTAGTTAGAAACTTGGGTAATTTGTAAGGAGCCAAGAGTGCACCATATACTCTGATTTCTATGTGATTTTTGTACAAATACAAGTCTCCAACCTTACAGTTTTCAGACAACTGTAAAATTATTTTGATTTCTTCATTAATCCTTGGTGGCTCTTCTTTGTTCAACAAACTCATGTAAGGTTTAATAAACAAATCATTGAAGTCCTTGTCGCTGTATTCACTGCTGTTTTTACTGAGTAGAAAAGTCCAGAATATCACTGAAAGAGGTTTACCTTCCACATCCATCTTCCATAATGCAATTGGAAAATTGTCTGCCTGAGAAAATAGGAAGAGATGTAACAGATATGATGAATATCTGAACACTCCTTCATCAGGTAATTTAATTAACTAATAATGCATATTATCAACAATGAATTTGGAAAAGTTGAAAACTAGTTCTGGATGTTGTCCTGGAGACAAGGTAGAGAGGAAACCTAGGATGGAGGCATCTGTGAACTCATCATTAGCATAGCCTAGAATGAATGACAACATGGAAATGATTTTTCTAGAGCCCTCAGGGAAATCAAAAGTATCATAAGGTGGATTTACCTTAGGAAGGTTAACATGATTAGGCATTGTTACACAACAATTTGTCACTGTCCTTGCAATTCCCCATCCCGCACAATTGGAGGGCTCATTCCGTGACCTGTGAGCAGTGACATGACTTGAAACCACTTTCATGGCATTCCCCTAATCATGTAGTTTCATTTCCCTGAAGACAACTCCTTGTGAAAAGCCCTAAAAACACCCCTTTTTGCATTGGCGCGGGAAGCCAATTCAGTACCCACGCCAATGGGGGAAATCCTTCAAAGAGGGCGCACCAATTAGCGCTCTGTCTCAGAGTCGCACTCGCGCTAGCCGTTTTAAGGAATGTTTTTTAAAAATAAATGGTGGAAGTTTCGTCCTAACCAATTCATGAACTTGTATCTAATTTGAGTTGGGAGGTTTGGCTCCGGATCTCCATGTAGAGGAAGTGGTTTGCCACCTCTCATGGAAGCTTCCTTGAGGATAGGGCCAATCCAATGATTATAGGGATCCCAACTCCCCTTCCTCCATCTATAAAATCTTGCTCATTCCCTTTGCAAGCTAGTCTCCAAGTTCCCAAGAGCCATTAGTGCCTTATGCTGCAAGAGCCTTGATTCATTCCCTTAAGGCCAAATCCAAGCAAGGAGATTATTGTCGAGACATCCGAAGAGAGATGTTTTTCCTATCCCTGATAGGCTTTCTCGAGACGTGTTCCGCTGGCGACCCTCCGAAGGAGAATTCAGCGTCAGAACCAGGTTGTATCCTCCTTTGATTGATTAATGATAAGTGACTATTGGTTATGGTTCCACTCTTGTTGTTGATTATGATAATGAGTTATGTATTCTTTGACTGACATATAGTTGCATATACTGGATTTTACGCTTGTGTTTGTTGTGTTTCTTGTGTGTGCAGGTGTCCGGTCACGAAGATCGTGAGGATCGTGATCTGCCAGAGCTAAGGAACAAGAGCGCTACTTTCTCTACAAGCGACAGCGTGTGATTCCGGGTAAGCCTTCATCGCTAGTTGGTTTATTTGAAATTAGGAGCCTGCACTATAGCGTGTCGATTGTTGCTAGACCCGGTCTGGGCTAGTAGGGATCGCCTCTGTCTACAGAGGGGGTTTACCTCCAAAACAAGCATGAAGTTTTGAAGGATCATAAACTTCCTAGGGAAATCCAGGTCTAAATACATCTGAGTTAAATCTTCAATGGATAATGATACTGCTCGTGGATCCTAGCTTAGTTGGAGCATATCATTGATGGCTTCAACAGTTATGTAAAACATTACTTCATTATCTTTTTTCACCATGCATCTCTGGTCAGGGATATAGTGTAACTGACACAACCTAATGAAATCTTGAGCTTGATGGGTGATGGGAACCACGTATTTAGGCAAGTTGGAGTCCCATACAGGTATATCATTTGCCATTTTTTTCTCAAATTTTTCATGACACCAGCTATGTACTTCAAGTAGATCGAAATCTAAGGTAGCATCAGAAATTCTATAGTCTAAATCAATCAAGAGACTGTTCTCTTCAGAGGTGACATGTGGTTGCAATGGTCTGACTACTTCAGTGGAATTTGTAGTTAGGGCAGGAGTAGGTTTATTTATTTTAGAAGGTTTAGGATTTGGAAGCTTGCTGGAGGCAGGCTTCTGGGGTTTGGGACCTCCAGTCCTGGGAGTGACCTGCTAATTTGTCATTTTAAATGAAATTGAGCAATATTAGACTGTTTTCTCAGCTCTTTTTGGAAACAAAAGGTCAATTAAGCTGCTTTTGGGAAAAATTCAGAATCTGGGCAAGGGTTTTATGATGAAAACGTAGATTTTCAATGTTCAAAGGACTGGAAAGGGATTTTAATGGTTTTTTCGGTAATTCAAATGGATTTCAATTGTATAAATATCTTTTGGATGGTCAAAAACTCTTCAGGCGAAAGTGGCAAATTCTAGGAAAATTTTGACAAGGTTCCCCCTGTTTCTTCAAGGTTTGAGTACTTTCAGATGAGTACTTTTGTCTTATATATTCAAATTAGTTTAATTTTGTTCTTTGAAATTAAGCATTTGCAGGCTGGATTACTGAAAAATACCTTGAACAGGTATGGTTGCGGTTGAAGAGGGTTTCCAGGTTGTACAAGTCTTCAAACTGGTCGCAGCTGTTTGATAGAAGGCGTAGAGGGTCTTCAGAGGTGAATTTCAAAGGGGAAATTGGTTTCAGGTGGGAAAATTGGTTAGCAGAGGCTCAACAATGGTGTATGTGGGTAGTTTTCTGAAGGTCGAAGGCAAAAATGATATGGAAACAATGCAGAACTAAGGTTAAAACCTTAGGTTTTATTGATATGCAGGGTATTAATTACAGGTCAAACTCAAATGGCGGGAGTGGTTTTTGCATTGAAGGTGAAACCATTAGTGGTTATCGCATTGTTCCTGAGCGGTGAGTATTTTTTCCCTTTTGGAATGCGATTGAGTAGAATTGCGACACGTAGCGTATGGTGGTTTCGTGAAACAACTTTTATAGCAAATTTTTTTACAAACTTTGCCCGATCACTTTTGTTATGCAATATTGAATACGCGTCGTCGGATTTGATCGCCTGATTCGAACAGTCGAGATTTCTTGGGAAGCTGCGAGGTAAGGAAAGGTGGGACCCGGGTTAACTATCAGCCGTTGATTTGATAAGCGAAGATCTATGGTCATGTTTTAATGCGATGGGGAATGGTGGGGCTTGAGGCCAAATGATCGCGATGAGCGTAGATCGTCAGATTGGAAATATAAGGATGATCAAAGGGTTGGGAATGAATGCTAAGGTGCATAGTTATTTGATGAAGTTTATGTATAAAATGGGTTTATACATAGAAAGGGGCAGGTTTAAATGATTAACCAAGTTTTAATCTGATTTAAGGGGATATATACCGAGGGAAAAGGGTGAGGTTAAAACGTTAACCTTGGGTAAAGCTTGTGCAGGAAGAATGGTGAAATTTTTTACAAAGGATAAGTGGGAAAATGTTTCTTTAAAACATATAAAATATGTATGAAAACTGATTTTCGTATTTTATTTTATTATATAGTTTTAGATTATTTGGAGGTCCAAAACTATAAGGGATCAGGAGTATTTTATTAGGGTAGTTTTATGTCAAGGGGTAATTTAGGGATGTTATTTCAACATGTGATTAATATCGTTGACATAAAAAGCTTATAATAGTAGTGTTTTTTGGGATATTAAATAAAAAGAAGTTATATTAATAGGACTAGGATATTTGATAGGGAGTTGATAAATAGGTTAAATGTTAATATGAAAAGGGGAAAGTGAATACTGAAAAATTCATAAATAAAACTAAGGAAAGTGAAAATTAGAGTAAAGCTTTATTTTCATAACTCATTCACTTTTACTTAGTATATCATGTTTTTTGAGGGTTTTATGCTTTGTAAAATGGGAGAAGTTAGTTAAATGTGCCTTTATGTAACATTTAAGTAAGAAAAGAGTTCTTACTTATGAAGTAAAATGGTGATGAGTGCATGAAGGGGTAAATGATGAAAATTTCTGGGATTAATATAGAAACTTAACATTTTCAACTAATCAGTCTTTGAGCCTTGGGTCCGGTCCCAACAGAAGTCAAGGAAATGCCTTGAGCCTCTTTGACTGACAGTCTACAATATCAAATTGCTATGGGGAGGGGAAATTAGTTATTTGTAGCTCGGTGAAATATATTTACAATGATGTTTCCCACCTTCTTCTACCTACCCAATCATATCTTTTAACATTTTTTCCTTCTATTTTAATTAGGTGCATTTGAACTAGCAACCTTACAACATTTTATTCTTTTTTTGAAAGCAGTAAACTATCTAATTCTATAATTTTTTCATCCAAGAATCCAGATGAAACTGTTGGATTTTTTTATTCTCTACCTAACTACTGAATTGTCATGATTAAAATGTATGAAAATTCTTTTTTCACTATCTACAACATTTGAAATTGAAAGATGACAAGTCAAGATTAAATTGTTCAACTCATCACATATTATGGCATTTATTGACACTCTGCCATAATAAAATGCAAAAAGTAGAAGTAGTGGCATTTAGAATTGCACACTTTCATGTTTTATTCATCTTTTTTCTTTTGGGGTATATTATTTTTTCTAACTCCTGTGAATTTTCTTTTAGGACTTTCTTCCCTCTTTTTGATTTTTTTTTTTACAAAATATGGGAATACAACTTGCAGAAAGAAAATTATGTACATATTTACAAGACTACCATTAGTCAAGTCAAAATTATGAATCCTATATTTATAGGTTACTAATAGGAACGAGGAAATGGGAATCGTCGAAGTGCGATGGCCGATGGGGGCTTAAGGCTCATAGTGGGTGGTCACAAGCCTCGGTTATATGAATGAAGGGGAGGAGGTCTTTAAGCCCTCAAGGGCTTAAGGCCTTACTTTATAAAAAAGGTTGGAACATGGTTAAAAAGTGGGTTTTGAACCTTTTTAAAGTATTTCGATAGGTTAGAAAAGGTGATTTTAAACCAAATAAAGGGGATTTATCAAGTTAAATGGGGTTTTTTAGGAGAAATGGGGAAAAAAAGGGGAAAAGGGGCCTTTTTAAAAGATAAGGAAGTGTTTTTAGGATAGGTGAGATAATGAGTGAAATGGATAGATTTTGGAGGAAATTATGAAGGTGAAATGGTGGAGAAAATGGCTTAAAAACAGTCTCTTTTATAACAGCAGGGTTTCTTGAATGATCTTCATAATGAAAATATTAATGAAAAGGATCCTTTTGGATAGGGAAAACAGTTGTGGCTTCAAGAACTCACAGATTTACAAAAAATTTGTTTCTTGAAGACTGAAAAATTCAATTAGCCATCATTTTATATGACAAAATTTTAGAGATGGCTAACATACTCCACTGCGAAGGCAAAACTCTAATCATCTGGAGTCAGTGGGTACACCAAAGAAATCATCACTTTCTGAAAGTGAAGAAGGTGATGGAAGGACACATGTGAACAATCATCAATACCTATTTTGCAGAATATTGTTGTGCCCTCCACAAATGCAATGGCATTGACTGCTCCTGGAACTCAAGAGACATTCTCACACTTTGACAGGAATCGTGATCCTTTAATTGGTTAGGGAATTTCAGTCCGGCAAAGGTACTTGGAGGATTTTGTATTGACAAATTGTATCTGGAATGCATTGCATAAGTAATTCAAGATCTTGCACTTTTTAATAAACTACACCCACAACACCAACATAAATAAATAGAAGCACACGTTCAAAGGGCAGTCCGTACATTAAATATATGCATAGGCATGGTATGGTTAGTTGGGAGTGAATTATTAACTCCAAAAATTGTCAAATATGTTGGACGATGACGTGTCTCAGTATTGCGATGGGTGTGCGCATTGGAAAACTCTTGTTGCTGAGTATAGATGCTTCAAGACAACAACATTGTGCCCCTAGTATCCTGATAAAGATATACTTACTTTCCGTCCTCTATGCTTTAACACAATAGTTCATTTCCAAACTTAGGGAAATACAATCTTCTTGTTTCTAGATTCATATATGTTTCAAAAAATCGAGCTAAATTTCAGAGTATGGATCCGATCGAGCGAATGCGGCATCAATGATATATAAAAGGGGAGCTGAGAGACAGTGGTAATATGGTAAGATGGATCTATCATAACGTAGGAGAGAGGATTGCATAGAGGTAGATTGAGGTTGGGAGCGTAGAAGATAGGAGATTCTGGATATGCTGGAGCTGGCTGGAGAATGCTGGATTATGAACAACCAACATTGTAACTTTATGTTATTTAATTGAATGTTTCTTTGTAATTCAATTCCCATAGTAATACCAATTTGCATTTAAATTATGTTTGTGAGCTCTTTAATTTTTGAGTTAATGCATTAATGTAGTTTTTTTCCATAGAAAGATTGAGCTAGATGGTTAGGCCCATCAATTAGCTCATCGTTTGGATTGTTGAAGATTTGTTTAGTTTAGTTAATTTCATTTTCTGTTAAGAATTATTTATTCAGCTGCTTGATGGTGTTTGATTGCATTTTATAGGTTCCGTGTTTCATTTCCTCAATGGTGTGGTGTGTGTCAATTTCATTTTTCCATTTCCTTTACATTATTTAGATGCATAGGTTTGTGTCATAGATTCAATTTAAATGGTTTGGAATTAATTTTTGTGCGAGTAATTCAATTACAAATAGAATACAAATTAGCAAACATTGTTGTTACTTAGGTTTTCTATTCTCACTAATTGTCGTGTTCATCTATTATGTAACAAAATATATTCTTAATTGCAGAGATTTATAATGGAGATGATATGATGATTGAAAACTCTGACTTGACTGATCCAACGTTATTTGGGCATTCCTTGGAATTTTAAATACTTGTCATTATAATTGCTAGAAATAACATGAGGAGACTTTAAGCAAAAACTACTTGATAATATCTCCAATCAATAACTTAATTTGAACACTGCAAATTCATAATTTCCTTTAAGCTTGCATAGGCTAGATAAATTTTATGCCAACATTAATTTAGAGTTTATTTTTGTTCCAAGAATTAAATAGAGTACCAATTAGTAAATGCTTCTTTCTCATTTTTCTTATCATGCTCTGCTCAATTTATTGCACAACGAAACATATTTTAAGCTGCAGGGATTCAAGGTGAGGACAAATTAGTATAATAGCGATAAGGATTTTCACTTGATTTTCTATCCATATGGTTGTCACTTTAAGCAATTTAAACCATTACCTAGAATCTATATTGATGTTTAAATACCAAGATCAGTTTGAAGACATTTTTAACATAAGAAAAATGTCCAACAAATTAAAGATATCCTTGACTAATTGATTTAAAATTCCGAATTAAAACATTGCAATTCCTTTTCAACATTATTCAAAGAAGCATTTTTAAGTACAGATTTAAGTAGTTATTGATTTCATGCTTTCATATTTGTGAGTATAGATGATTAAGAAGTTTTGCATTTTTTATTTCTTGCATAGATTATTAATTTGCAGTGTGTTCTCTTGAAATGTCTTGTTTCTTTTCCCCCATGAGTTCCTTTCTGCATTAGTTCCAGGGTTTTGATTTGAAAAATCCCCGAGCTCATATTCTGGCATATATTGTTCTACATCTCTAAGTCTTATGTCCCCTCAGGTTGACAATTTAAATGTGGGTGTAAATCTGGCATTTATTCCTCCCAACATTTTGGCACCATTGATGGAGGCATTGTAGGATAAGGCCTCGTGATTTGTTATGATTTTTACCTTTCTTTCGTAATCAAATTTTTAGACTAATGAGATTCCCCTTGCTTGCTGAAGCATACTGGACGATATTTCCAGAAAGCTCACAAGCCAGGTTTTCCTTTTTGCAAATGAGTGATTTTATTTACTGCAAGTGGGTTTTGTTTCTTTTACTGCAATTGAGTTTTTAGGAGTAATTTATTTTATTAGGTAACTTTATTTTCTGTAATATAGATTATTCAATTTCTACAAAGTTGGATTTTATTTTCTGCAAAGTGTGGATTGCTTTCTTTACTGCAATTGAAGTTGATTTTATTTTTCGTTTTTACCTTCGTAGGGCAACTAGAGGGCGGAGATGACAGTAAGACGTGAGTGAAGAGCCACACATCCACTTTTTCTTTGGGTCACTCCAAAGTTTGATTGCCCGTAAATGAAGATTTCAAGTTTGATGCTTTCCAGCTAGCAAGAAAATGTCAGGTAGTGTGATGTTATTCCAAGAATTATCTCAAATTCCAGCAGAAGATGGAGTCTCTGCTTCACAAAAAGATCAAATTTTGGCGTCAATAAGGGAAAGGTCTATTACTATGGAAGAGAAGACTCATGAAGATCCATAATATCTTCCTGAGGAGACCGAGAAGCTGTGGATCATGCATGATGAGGAGGAGCCATTAGAAGCAGAACATCTATCTGATCTGACCTGCACTTTAGAGGATAAGCAAAGAAATGTGGAGGATTTGCATGATGCACTGAATGTTACTCATGGATCAAGTGACCACGAGTATATGGATCCCATAGAATCTTAGTTCCAAATGACTGTCAGTATCCACTCCTCATTTATCATTTGGAAATTTGTAGCATCACATCAGTTAGTGGAGCTAGTACCTCATGTTCTGGTATTTTCTTGCATATACTTTTCAAATTTGAACATGAGCATAATTATCCTTCTGTTGCGCACCTGGATGCATTGGAAGTACTCCTATACTTAAACTTAGGAGTCTTATGCTTATTAGTGTAGGGTAGGGTAGAATAATAAATGAATAAAGCTGTTATAATGCTATTAGGGTTTTAAATTTTAAATCATAGCCGTTGAAATTTCTTTTGATCCACATTAGTTTTTAACACACACAATTGTGACAAATCTTGTTGAGTGCAATTCACTATAATACCTCATGATTTTGCAAAAGTAACCATGATTAATCACTCTAATAAGTTGTTGTCTAAGATATATATTTTCAGTTTCCCTTAGAAGGTACAATTGGAGAGCCCCCTATGGTGGACCACTCTAGTAAAGATCATAATGAGCTGTCATGCGAACACTAGCATTATTGACATCAAAGAACCTTTCAGTGATTCTCTGGAATATTTTTAATAATTTTTTAAGGTAGAGGAACTAGCTAGTAATGATTAGTCACTAAAAAATTTTCACGCCATCCCATAATCTTAAGGAGTAGATCTATCTCCCCACTTATTAAGTAGCCTCTAAGGTTAATCATAACCAGAGCTTACAAAAAATTATGGAAGGATAGGAGGTCTTGTGATGAGCCGACCTACCAGGATCATGAGACCTAACATGCACGACATTGTTGCTGCTGGTCACCAAGCCAGAGTAATGGATTTCAGCCAAAATGTTGGAAGACATGAGGTCTCATCACGAGCCAACCTATTTATCCATGTTACTTCTTGTGAGTGGCATTGCCATCAGCTGATTACCAAGCCATGAATATGGCCTTCATCTAAAATTCAAATAAGCTAACTCTGAATCCATATCTAGTAAGTGGGACACAAACATTTCGCTAGGTCAAAAGACATCCCTATCAAGGTTATGGACACCTGCGGGCAACAGGGCCATGTTTGTGGTATTAAAGTTATTTGCATACTATGAGTTTCTTGGTTATCATTCTCTTTCCCTGGAAACTCATATTTTTTCTTGGACAATGGTTTTAAGATGATTTGAACATGATGCTTTGAGTTCTATCTTTAAAAAATTGAGGGATCTTTAATGATGTGGTACCCTTAGTGAAGGTAATTCTTTGTACTAGATTAAGAGGAAATTTGGTTTTTGAATCTGGGTGACAATGAAATTTAGAGCGTTCAATAAAGAGGTTGCTGATTGGTCCAGGGAAGTGTCATAATGCTCTTTTTCCTTTTCTAGTATCATAACTTTAATTTCTATGGTATTTGAAGCGATGGAATACTCAATGATGACTATTCACAAGATGTTGGTTGACAATAATGTGTATTGATTGTAGTTGCCTCTAAATATGGGCTGCATGACCTGGGTACAAGATTGTTATAGTAGGTGCAGGAATCATGTGATTTTCTTTTTGAAATTGAACCTTTTAAAAAAAAATTGATTTTTATCATAAGAATTTGGGCAGAAACAAAATAGGGAATTCATTTGAGACAAGACAGCACGTATGTGAAATTTTCTCCATAATGTATACTTTCGATACCTAATCGTGTTTTATCATTCCTACAATCGATACTTTCATGAGAGCTTTAACATGGTTTTTGTTGGCATTGTAATAAGTTATGTTGCATGCTAATGAATGTTTTAAAATATCAGGCATCTGCATCCTTACTTGTTGAAATATTTGTTGACACTTCCCTTGCATAGTTTTATAGGTTTGGCTTGCATGAGGACGTGCAAAAAGTTCAGTGTGGGGGGATGTTGAGCCGCCTTTTTGTCCAAATTTTTACGATTTTTACCAAATAATTCTGAGCATGTACCTAGTGTTTTAATCATTATTAATCCATTATATTGTTAATTAGAAGCATTTTTTAGGAAATCACTATTAATTAATAAATTATTGTTATTAATTAAATTTGAAGGGTGTTTTGCGTAATAGTTCATTAATAAATGTCTCCTTGTGCTGGAGAGCGTAAGTAGAAAGACTCTAGCATATGAATTTAATATTGTAGAAATACTCTCAAAGTGCAATTTGCAGTATCTGCGTGCTCTAGTTGTGCTTCCTACTCGTGACCTTGCAATGCAGAATGTAAAAGCAATCTTTGATGAAAAGACAGAGGAAATGGGTTTGTTGCGGATGTCAGAATCCAAGAAGATTTTTTACAACAGACAATCTCCCTTTCCAATGCTACTTCTCTCCATCCTTCAACACTGGCGAGAAATGAATCTACAAAGGATCATATGATGGCTGTGTTTATATTCATGATGTGATTCAGTAGGATCGATTTGATGTGTTCCCTTGATCACATTTTTTTATTCCCACTACATCTATCGCAGAATCCGTGGCTCTTCCACCTACCGATAACTTGAATTCAATGCCTATGCCAGCCATGCACCCTATTCTATATTGCCTCCAGAAAATCATATTGTAGAATATATAAGGAATTATGATTCTATGGCAGAGCATTCATGATTATATTGCAGGTTGGCTGATGTGTATTGTGCATGCATTATTGAAGAAATCGTGCAACTTGTGAAAACAAATGTTGGCCACGTTAAATCTCCAATAGGATGGCGTAATGTAATATCTCTACTTTTCTCTCACAATACATTAATTCAAATCTCTCGTTCGACATCATAGCTCAATAGGGCACAATCATATCAATGCGCGGGTGAGGGAACAGTTAATAAGGATCGGTCAATTAACATTAAAGGCAACACATGTAGAACTAGCTGAGCCCATGCAAAAGAAGGATGATACAACTGCTCCAACTTTGGCATGATCTTAAAGGATGTAAATGGTTCCAACGCAGATGAGAAATCTGAGGATCCAATTTACGTACTAGAAAATTTCCGTGTTTCTTCTTCAGAAAAATGCCAGAGGGATAAAAACAGTGCATGCAGAGCCCTAGTCGTTGGATAGGAGTTGTTGCTGCTGTGGTCACTTGTCATGAAAAGGGAGAAAGTATTGAATGCTGTGGTGCTCTTGTCAAAGTTGAAGATCTGATGTCTACTCCACCATGAAGGCAAAACTCTAATCATCTGGAGTCATTCAGTACACCAGAGCAATCATCACTTTCTGCAAGTGAAGAAGATGATGGAAGGACACAAGTGAACAATCATCAGTACCTATTTTGCAGAATAGTGTTGTGCCCTCCACAAATGCAATGGAATTGACTATTTCTGGAACTCAAGATACATTCTCACATTTTGATAGGCATCACGATCCTATAATTGGTTAGGGAATTTTAGTCTGACAAAGGTACTTGGAGGATTTTGTATTGACCATTCGTATGTGGAATGCACTGCATCAGTGATTCAAGCTCTTTCACTTTTTAATAAACTACACCCATAGCACCGACGTAAAGAAATAGAAGCACACGTTCAAATTTCATTCAGCACATTAAAAATATGCAAAGGCATGGGATGGTTTGTAGGGATTACCTTATTAACTCCAAAAATTGTCAGATATGCTGGACGATGATGTGTCTCAGTATTGCGATGGGTGTGCGCATTGGAAAAATCTTGTTGCTGAGTATAGACGCTTCAAGACAGCAACATTGTGCCCCTAGTATCCTGATAAAGATATAATTACTTTCCGTCCTCTACGCTTAAACACAACAGTTCATTTCCAAACTTAGGGAAATACAATCTTCTTGTTTCTGGATTCGTATATGTTTCAACAAACCGAGCTAAATTGCAAAGTATGGATCTTATCGAGCAAATGCGGCATCAATGCTATATAATAGGGGAGCTGAGAGACAATAGTAATATGGTAATATGGATCCGTCATAATGTAGGAGAGAGGATTGCATAGAGGTAGATTGAGATTGGGAGCGTAGAAGATAGGAGATGCTGGAGATGCTGGAGAACGTTGGATTATGAACAACCAACATTGTAACTTTATGTTATTTAATTGAATTTTTCTTTGTAATTAAATTTCCACAGTAATACAAATTTTCATTTAAATTATGTTTGTCGAATTGCATTTAAATTATGTTTGTGAGCTCTTTAATTTTTGAGTTAATGTTTTTTTGTTTTTTGTTTTGTTTTGTTTTGTTTTTTTTTCCTGCAAAAAGATTGAGTTGGATGATTAGGCGCATCAATTAGCTCATCATTTGGATTGCTGAATATTTGTTTAGTTTATTTAATTTCATTCCCTGTTAAGAATGATTTATTCAGCTGCTTGATGATGTTTGATTGCATTTTTTGAGTTGTGTGTTTCATTTCCTGATTGGTGTGGTGTGCGTCAATTTCATTTTCCCATTTCCCTTACATTATTTAAACGCATAGGTTTGAGTCATAGATTCAATTTAATTGGTTTGGAGTTAATTTATGTGTGAGTAATTCAATTACAAATAGAATACAAATTAGCAAACATTGTTGTTATTTAGGTTTTATATTGTCACTAATTGTCGTGTTCATCTATTATCTAACGAAATATATTCTTAATTGCAGAGATTTATAATGGAGATGATACGATGATTGAAAACTCTGATTTAATTAGTACTCCTTCAGACTCGCGCTTTGCCTCCTCCCCGTGTTCTGCACGCATTAGGGTTGCAGGTTGTATCTTCGCGCGCCACTGTGGCTGCTGCACCCCTGCGCTCAGCCCTGCGGCATCCTTCGCTGCTTATGGAGCCCAGTGGGGGCTCTGCTCCCCTCTCTAATCCGCCTCCAGAGGTGCTCGCGTTTAATTCTATGATAGCTGCAGGACCGAAGCGTGCCCCAACAACGATTCAACAGAAGTTCATAAAGAAGATGGATACGATCCCTTCAGTTGCCCTTCCAGAAGAAGATACATGTAAAGCGGCCTTGAATCTGGCTGAGAGAGGCCTTATAGGCTAGTTCACGGGCCTCTGGCCTTCTCCCAAGACAGTAGAAGACTGGACTCAAAGGAACTGGACTCCACTGACCAAAGAGGGAGTCAAAAGCTATTTTGTTGGCAAAGGATTCTTTGTTTTTGTGTTCGAAAACCCGGAAGACAGAAGTTTAATATTCAGAAATGGCCCATACTTCATGGGACCGCAGGGATTGTATCTAAACAAATGGTCCCCAGAATTTGACCCTTCCCAGGATGTCCCCTCAGCAGTCCCGGTATGGGTGAGACTCCCCCATCTACCCCTCCACTGCTGGAACCAAAAATCCCTCGAGATCATCGGTAATGCACTGGGTAAATACATAGACCAAGCTGCAAGAAAAGATCAGTACTCATGTGCTCGCATCTGTGTTGAAGTTGACCTAGAGGAGGGGCTACCAGAAGCAATCAAGCTCACTGTTGCTGGGTGGACGCATGTATAGGAATTGGATTACGAACAGCTCCCTTTCAAATGCAGACATTGTCATGGGCATGGACACTTTGCCAAGCATTGCAAGAAAAAGGCTGAGGAGCAACCAGAAAAATAGAATGGGGATCAATGGACTCTAGTTCAGAAATCAGCACACCCAAAAAAAGGTGCTGGCAAAGGCAATACGAAAGGGATTCCTAGCAGTTCCAAGCCCAATAAGGAAGATGATGCAACCCCAAAAGGAACAGAAAGCACCTAGATCAACTTAGCAGTCTCAGACCAGGAAAATTTGGTGCAGGCAGAAATTACCCCCCCAAGCAAAGAAGGAGGGAAAGCTATTCAGATCGATGCTTCCCAAGGCAGTCCATCCAACCCCTCATATGCTGAAGTCACAAGGAAAAAAACAGCAGAAATCTCAGGCTCCTCAGAGGATGAAACCTACGAGCGTCCCTCTAAAAGATTTGGAAGGAAATCCCGCAAAGAAATGATGGAAGAGGAGGTTGAAAGACTCAAAACTCAAGGAATTCAGGCCACAATAGAAATGTCTATTGGACGAAACACCAGACCAAGGCCTCCCAAGGGAGGCCCCACCCCTCCCTTAAGTAAATAATGAAGCTCGTCTCTTGGAATTGCAGAGGACTGGGGAATCCTTCCAAAATAGAAGCAGCTAAGGACCTCTTGAAAATAGATGCCTCAGACATACTCATGCTCCAATAGACTAAGATAGAAGGGCAAGCCCTCCTAGATATCAGCAAGACAAAGTGGAATAAAAGTACAGGCAAGGCAGTCAGCGCAAGGGGCACTTCCGGAGGGTTGGCAACTCTCTAGACAGAAGGCATATTTCAGCTGAACAAATTTCATGAATCCCAGCACTGGATCTTCACGGAATTGATGCATAAAGCAAGTAAGTTTACCATCTCTCTCTTCAATCTATATGTTCCTGTGAATTACTCTGAAAAAAGAGAATGTTGGAACTCTCTCTCAGTTTTTTTAGAGCGAAATTCCCCCAGCAACATCATCATAGCTGGGGATCTTAATATAGTCCTGAAAGCAAAAGAGAAGAGGGGTGGATCCAGCACCATATATCCCTTGTTGGCCACTGCGGATGAGCTCACCCAGTATTGGGATCTCTTAGATTTCAATCCTGTCCTAGGGCTTTTCACTTGGTCCAATAACCGGGTTGGGCCGAACCACATTTCTCTTCGCCTGGACCGATTTCTGGTGCAAAGTGCCCTTATGATGAACAAAAAGATCATTCTCACAAAAATTCTGCCCAAATTGACCTTAGATCACAAGCCAATTCAACTTCTACTGGAAGAAGAAGAAGATCTCGGCCCCATTCCTTTTTGATTTAGCCCTCTTTGGATCGAGAGAGATGGCTTCATGAAGAATGTGAAAGCAGCATGGGACAAATCCTTCACAGGTTCCTCAAGCTTCGTCTGGGAACAAAAGTTGAAGGCCACAAAACACGCACTGAAGGAATGGATAAAAAAACCAGATCCCTCTCCAACCAACCAAAGAAAAGAAGCAGTTCAAATGTTGCAGTCCCTGCAAACAAATATGGAAAGCAAAGATATCACAGCAGAGCTGTTGGAAAAGGAAATAAAAGCTCAACGATCCACATACCAATCCTTTCAAACAAAAGAAGAATATTGGAGGCTTAAATCCAGAAGTCCGTGGCTTAAGGAAGGTGATCGGAACACCTCCTTTTTCCACCGACAATATAGGGCAAGACTGTCCCAGAATCATATAGCAGAAATCAAAACAATGGAGGGCCAAGTCTGCAAAGGATTCAACCAGGTTAAAGTCGCTGCTGAAACTCACTTCAGGAATCTATACAACGAGGGAAACCAAGGCAATGATGAGGAAGCTGCAGAATTCCTCTCTAACATTCCTTTACTCATCAAACCTGAAGATAATACAGCTCTTTGTAGACCCATTTCTGAGGAGGAAATTATTAATGTAATCTGGTCCATGGAAGCAGAAAAGGCCCCAGGGCCTGACGGATTTACAATCCATTTCTACAAGTCTTGTTGGGATATCATCAAATCTAATCTCCTTAAAATGATAAGAGGCTTTATGAAAAAAGCTAAGATAGGAGGAGGAACCAATTCCACCTACCTAGCTTTAATTCCTAAGAATTCCAACCCTGAATCATTTGCAAGATTCAGGCCTATATCGATGTGTAATGCATCTTACAAAATCATAGCCAAAATTTTAGCAAATCAAATCAAGCCCCTGCTCAAAAGACTGATCTCCAGTTCCCAAGGTGGATTCGTGGAAGGCAGGCACATTATGGATAACGTTATACAAGTTTAGGAGACCATTCACTCAAGAAAACAACGAAGAGAGAAAGGTATGTTCATTAAACTAGATATGGAGAATGCTTTCGATAGAGTTAATCACTTGTTCCTTTGCAAATTTCTCCTCTCTTTTGGCTTCTCTCATCATTTTGTTCAGCTCATAAAAGCATGTATCGATAATCCGTGGATTGCTCCCCTAATCAATGGTCGTCCAACCAATTTCTTCCAAGCTTGGAGAGGCATCAGGCATGAATGCCCTCTCTCCCCCTTCCTGTACATTCTTATGGCGGATTCCCTCAGTAGAAAACTCTCAGCTGAAAGAATCGCTGGCTCCCTCCCAGGCCTCAAACCTTCCAATGGATCCGTCCCATTGAATCACGTTCTCTTTGCGGATGACTCCCTGCTCCTTGGAGGTGCATCCACCAGAATTGTGAAAGCTTTCGACTCTGTTTTGAGAAGTTATTGCAAGGTTTCAGGTGCTTTAGTCAATGAGAGTAAAAGTGAAGTCTTCAGTTGGAATAGAGAACAACAAGAGATCACAAAAATTTCAAAGCTTCTCGGGTTCAAAGACCATGAACAATGGGACAGGTTCAAGTACCTTGGTCTTCCCATCTCCTCTGGCGTGAATAAGAGGTCCCTCTGGAACGATATCATCAACAAAATTAAATCTAAAATCTCTGCTTGGGGAGGATACTGGTTAACAAAAGGCGGTAAAGTCATCCTTATCAAATCTCAGTTGTCTGCTCTTCCAATTTATCAAGCAGCATTTCTTCTAGCTCCAAGAAATGTGATGGAGCAGATCTCTAATCTCCTTAGAGATTTATTATGGCAAGGTGGGAAGGGCAATGAAAAAAAAATGCATTTAGTTAACTGGGACTTGGTTAAGAAGCCGATTGCTGAGGGTGGACTTCAAATTCGAGACCCCTCCCTAGTCAACACAGCGCTGGGAGGCAAGATATTGTGGAAGATGATCCACGAACCCACACATCCTGTTAGTGTCACATTATGGTCAAAATACACAGACAATGACGCCCTCAGAAAAATGCAATTGGACAGTTCTGTAAATTGCATGCAGGTTTGGAGGCTCTGCTGCAAAAGCAACAAATTCTTCAAAAATTTCGTGTACAGAATCCCTGGTAACGACAGACGCACTCATCTGTGGCACGATCACATCATGGGGTGTGATCCCTTGGCAGAAAATGAAGATATTGCTGATCTCAGAAACTGGTTGGAAAGAGCAAGTGTAAACAGCATTTTCGACTTGTCGAATTGGGACCATCATGGTGATTGGGCAGGCTGGGACTTCCACGGTGTCCCTGCTCGATTAACTACTCAACAAAACTTGCTTGGGATCTGCTTGAGGATGCTGCTCCGGTCAACCGTTCCATGAAAGACAGTTGGGGATGGGGCCAGTCAGGAGTTTATTCAACAGCAGCGGGTTACAGAGCTTTACAGGGTTCTAGCAACAACAGTCAAACTCTTGCCTTCTGGAATCAAGTATGGGAGCCATTACCTTTACCAAAATTAAATTTTTTCTTCTGGACTCTGGCTCACAATAAAATTATAACGGGAGATAACCTTGCAAAAAGGAATATCGCAGGGCCACATAGATGCGTGCTTTGTAGATGTAACCTTGAAACTGCCCAACATCTATTCCTGGACTGTCACTTCGCCAAGAGGTATGGGGTCTAATACTCCAGGACTTTCAGATTTCTATCCCTACATAGATCTCTGTCACGGAACTCTTTGCCTCATGGAGTACCTTCTACCCTCACCAATTCCCTTCCAAGTCTTTCTGGAGCAAAGTATGGATAGCTCTTCCCAAATTTGTTTGCTGGCAGCTTTGGTTGGCTTGTAACCAGCATATCTTCAAAGATCTGCAGCATACCCCGATTCAAGCTACTGCAAAAGCCAAGTCTCTCCTCTTGGAAGCAGCCCAACAACAGTATTACAAAGAAGACCCTCTACTCTCGCCCGAGGAAAAGAGGTGGCTAGCCCTTGAGCCATATCCTTGTAAGTATCTTCTCTTCCCCCAGAAAGCTAATCTAGAATGGCGAAAAAGAGATCCAGATGTCACTTTCCAAAATTGGTGGAGGTCTCAAAAATTAACCACAATATTCTTCGATGGGGCGTCCAAAGGGAATCTCGGTGCTGCCGGTGCTGGTGGGGTCATCTACTCCCCGGATGGGTCAGTAAGAGATTCTTTCTGCTGGGGTTTAGGTATGAAATCTAACAATCAAGCTGAGATCCTCGGGCTTCTCAAAGCTTGTCTTATTGCTAGAGACAAAGGTGTCAAAGACCTCCAAGTCTTCGGAGACTCAGAGATTTTAATTAAAAAATTAATCATGGAGGACCTTTTCAGCAATGCTGGCCTCAACAAAATCTTGGGCAGACTGAAGAGAGTCTTACTAGACTTTGAATCTTACAAGTTTTATCATATCCTTAGAAATTCAAACAGTGAAGCAGATCATATGGCGAACAAAGGCTGCTCTCTCATGAAAGGGATGCTAATTTTAAATGGGGAAAGTACCTTCCAAAATCCTTGAAAATGTTATATCTCAAAATCAGCATAAGATGGATAACAGCTTTGTAATAGGGGTTGCTATGGCAAAGACCCATTCTCTTTTCCTCATTTAAATAAAATTGCATACTCGTTACAGTTTAAAAAAAAAAAAACTGTGATTTAATTGATCCAATTTTATTTGGGCATTCCCTGGAATTTAAATACTTGTCATTATAATTGCCAGAAATAGCACGAGGAGACTTTCAGCAAAAACTTCTTGGTAATATCTCCAATCAATAAAATAATTTGAACACCGCAAATCCATAATTTCCTTTAAGCTTGCATAGGCTAGATAAATTTTATGCCAGCGTTAAGAGTTTATTTTTGTTCCAAAAATTAAATAGAGTACCAATTAGTAAATGCTTCTTTCTCATTTTTCTTATCATGCCCTGTTCAATTTATTTCACAATGAAACACATATTAAGCTGTAGGGATTCAAGGGGAGGACAAATTAGTATAAGAGTGATGAGGATTTTCACTTGATTTGCTATCCATATGGTTGGCACCTTAAGAAGTTTAAATCATGACCTAGAATCTATATTGATGTTTAAATACCAAGATCAGTTTGAAGACATTTTTAACATAAGAAAAGTGTCCAACAAATTAAAGATATCCTTGACTAATTGATTTAAAATTCCGAATTAAAACATTGCAATTCCTTTCGAACATTATTCAAAGAAGCATTTTTAAGTACAAATTTTAAATATTTACTGATTTCGTGATTTCATATTTGCGAGTCTAGCTGATTAAGAAGTTTTGCATTTTTTTTTTGTTTCTTGCATAGATTATTAATTTGCAGTGTGTTCTCTTGAAATGTCTTGTTTCTTTTCCTGCCTGATTTCCTTTCTGCATTAGTTCTAGGGTTTTGATTGGATAAATCCTCTAGACTGTATTCTGGCATATATTATTCTACATCTCTAAGTCTTATGTCCCCCCGGGTTGACAATTTAAATGTGGGTGTAAATCTATCATTTATACCTCCCAACACCCTATGATGTGTGGAAGACTACCTTCAAATCTAAGGAGGGCCTTTTCAAATGGCTAGTCATGCCTTTCAGGTTGACGAATGCCCCCACAACATTCATGAGGCTGATGGACGACATCTTGAGACCCTTCACCAACTCATTCATGGTGGTGTATTTGTATGACATCCTGATCTTCAGCCAATCTTGGGAAGAAAATCTCCGCCATATGGACAAAATCTTGCGACCCTTCACCAAATCATTCGTGGTGGAATTTGGATGACATGAATGCCCTCGCAACATTCATGAGGTTGATGGATGACATCTTGCGACCCTCCACCAACTCATTCGTGGTGGTGTATTTGGATGACATCGCGATCTTCAACCAATCTTGGGAAAAACACCTCTGCCATATGAATCCCAACAAATAGTGTTTTTTGAGTTGAAGCATCACCTCTGCTCTACACCGGTGCTCACATTACTAGACGTGAAACAACCATTTGAGATTGATACAAATGCTTTCGAATATGCTATTGGTGCAATTCTTACTCAGCAGGGGCATTGACTGGCATATCATAGTGAGACACTTTTAGACACAGTCTGAAAGTATACCACCTATGACAAAGAGATATATTCTATTGTGAAAGCCTGCTGACAATGGAAGCATTAAATTACAGGGAAGGAAACAATTATCCACACAAACCACTGATCCTTGCAGTTCATACAGACGCAAGGGAAGTTGCAGGATGTTCGCCATCACTAATGGTTAACATTACTACAACAGTTCTAATTTAACATTAATTACAAAAAGGGCAGCACCAATAATGTTGCAAACTGCCTCAGCTAACCACCAGTCATGGCGCTGACCACTGTGCTCGACCCTTGTGGCAACAAGACTTTAGAGTGACTGCATCTGTATAAAATTGATCTAAAATTTGGCAACACATAAAAGACACTCCTGGAAGGAAATAAGGTTCCAAAATTTCACCTCCAGGATAGACTGTTATGTCACCTAGGATACCTCTATATTTCTTCAAGTGAGCTTGCCAAGATGATTTGGGAGGCAAACTACAGTTGGGTCGTTGGACACTTCGAAGTAGAGAAAATAGTGGCAGTGCAACAAAATTATTTTTAATTGCCTAACCTTCGATAGGATGTTGGGAAGTACATCAGATCCTACACTTTTTTCACCATTTCCAAACCAAACATCAAGAAGCAAGGCCTATGTAATCCTCTGCCTACTCCTAGTCGACCTTGGGAATCCATCTCAATGGATTACATGTCGGGCCTCCCTTTGACTAAGCATCACAACGACTGAATTTTCGTGGTAGTCGAAAAATTATCTAAAATGGTCATTCTGGCGCCCTATAAGAAGAGTATCATGGCAGAAGCCACTGCTAAGCTCTTCTTTGAATGAGTGTGGTGCACTTTGGGATCCCACATTCCATTATCTCAGATCAGGACAAAATGTTATTAAGTACAATTTGGTTAAGATTTTGGTCAATGCTAGATAACAAGCTGACTAAGTCCACAACTTTCCACCGCCAAATTGATGGGAAAAAAAGGTTTTCAACATGATGATCGTACACATTTTGTGCATGTACAACTCGAAGCAGCCTCGCAGATGGGACGAAAGCCTCCCTTATGTCCAAAAAAACTACAACAGAGCTCTCCATATCTCAACTGGCCACAAAACCTTTTAGGTGGGGTTAGGATTTGAGCCACTATGTCCCATTGATGTGGCCATACCATTTGTAGCTACTCAGGTAGCTTCGACCCATGTCCAGTCTGAAGCGACAAGGCTAACAACTTCATTGAAAGAATCCAGCACATCCACTAGCAGATCCATGAAATATTGGACAAAGCTAATGCTATGTAAAAGAAGTGACATGATCAACATTAGGTGCCACACAAGTTACAGGCGGGAAACAAATTTTTGCTACATTTGCAGAAGGAGTGCCTCATGAGGCCCCACCGTAAGCTTCAACCACTTCAATATGGGCCATACACCATCACCAAGGTTGTAGGGGAAAATTCTTTCGAGCTCAACATTGCACCATTCCTTGGCCTTCACCCAATGTTTAATGTGGACTACCTTCAACCATACTTTCCACCATTACTGGACACATTCGACATTGCAGAAAAACTCACACCAACATAATTAAACCCAAATTGCATGAAACTAGCCACCACTAATCTGATCATGGACATGCAAATCAAGAACACTCACCAACAGAAGATACAACTGTATCAGGTTGTCAAAGCTGGCCAACTCCTGCACAAAAGCAAGTGGCTCACTAGGGCGCAAGTTCAACAGAATTTTCCCCATCTCATAGAGGCAGTCAACGCAATGGGGACCATTCCTTCCTAAGGCTAGAGGAAAATTCTAGGTGGATATTGGTGGCCACCCATCTATTCTGTTGAGATTCAACAAGATGATGAAGCTTAGTGAAAATCAGCCACCTTCACTAAGTGGGCTCGCATGCTATTTTTAGGTGTAAGTCTATTTTTAGACTATGTCTATTTTTAGACATGGCGATCATATTTCAGAAGTTGCAGGATGCTATTTGTGGATGGTTGGTCAAGTTGGAAAAATAGATGAAATTATATTTTTAGAAGATTGGGCGAAGTCTATTTATAGATTGTCGATCTAAAAATAGACACGTCGATTATTATTAGCCCTTAATAATAATCAGACTCTAAATATCAACTTATTCTCTTGGAGCACTTTATTTCAGTATACAGATTTGGAAACTCAGTGGGCTAAAGGAATTATGCAATTCCTAGGGTTTATTGGTGGCTCATGCATGGAGGACTCAGTTAGAACTGAAGTGGCAAAGTTATGACAGAGTTGGAAGAGTAGTTCATGGAGATGTTATTCATTTTAACTCAATTAATGGAGTTAAACTCAGTTGAGCTAGTTGTATCTAGTCTAACTGAATGATACACTAGTGAGAGTTAAGTGAATTAATTAGTTAATTAATTCACAACTATTAACTCACTAACAACTGAACAGAAACAATAGTTAACTACAGTGCATTTCAGTTCCAGTGGAGACCCAGTGGAGAGATAGGTGAAAGGGTGATATGGACTATCCGTTGTGACTATAGTGATGCATTGATTGCATCACACACACATTGGAGTTGCCAATGAGGATTGCATAGTCAAGGCAAGGTAGATTCAAATTCATTCAGGGGGTCTTTTTTAGCAGGGATTGCGCAGTGGAGGTAGACTATAAGGTGGAAGGAAATTGGTGCATGGATTTGCAGATTTCTTCATGTTAGTGTGTGACGATTGTATTGTACTAAGATCTTGATGTACTGAGCTTTGTATAAGATTGTTACATGATCTCCATGATACATAATATATGATAGTTGGTGTTTTTAGCTTCAATATTTCTCGTTAAACAACTGTGTCATGTGCGATTGTTTTTATTGCTTCATGTGTTTGCAATTGAGTTTTAAATTTCTGCAAAAGATTAACAGTGGAAGGATTCTGTATTTAGAAATAAGATAAATATTTTTAGATCAGGAGAATGTGGATATATACATGCATATGTTATATAATTTCTACATGGTATCAGAGGAGTGTTAATTCTTGAAGATTGAAAATTGTGAAGAATTGCTGAGTTTGTGCTGGTGGACAATTCAAATTTGCTGTAGAAATGTCTTGGTGCGATAGTTGAGTATACATTGAAATGTATTTCAATGGGTTGCGATTGGAGTATGCCCTTGAGGGCAACTCAAATTACATAGCTTGGAAGGATAGGATGGAGGCGGTGTTGGAAGATAATTGACTGAAGGAGTCATCGATAACGATGTCCCTAAGCTTGGTTCTAGCAATGCTGCATTACTTGACGCATGGAAAAAGAAGGTAGCAAAGACAAGAATAATTCTGTTGGAAGGTGTGAAGGACCATATTGTGTCCACACTTCACAGGAAAGCTACTCCATTTGCAATGTGGAAGGCTTTCACAGATTTTTTCCAAAGCAACAACGACCAGAGGAAGTTGGCGCTGAAAGATAAGCTCAGAAAAATAAAAATGGAGAAGGGTGACATTATTCCAAAATATCTCATGAAGTTTGTCCACTGTAGGGATGAACTGGGAAGTGTGAGGATTACTGTTGATGATGACGACTTGGTGAGCTTGGCTCTCCTTGTGCTTCCAAAGAGTTGGCATAGCTACGAAGACTCTGTCAATGGACAGGAGAAATTGCTGGGTTGGGAGCGACTTTGGTTGGATCTTGTGCAGGAGGAGATAAGGCGAAGTACCAGGGATGGATCTTCATCGAAGAATGAGGATGAAGAGAATTTCAATTTGTCTACCAAAGCAAGGAAATGGAAGGGGAAGAAATTCCCTTCAAAATCCGAGGCTAAAGGCAAGAAGTAGGATTTGTCCAAGGTGAAGTGTTTTCACTGTCACGAACATGGGCATTTCACCACTAACTGCCCATAGAAGAAGAAGATTAAGAATGCTGTTGGAGCTGCAGTGGGTGAGGCCTTAGCCTCACAATTTAAACTTGATTATCTTTGATCGGATGCTTGGTTTCAAGCTCAATGGGATCGGTGTGTTATCTTGATAGTGGTGCGTCTTTCCATATGACGAGAGACAAGGAGTTGTTTAGTGACTTGGAGGAGAAGGATCTCCAAATGCATATAGAGATGGGCGACGATGGTCGATACAGTGAGACTTGCATTGGGACCATTACCTTTGAGAGGGATTCATGTAATCCATTTCTATTGAAACATGTTATGCATGTTCCAGGTCTGAAGAAGAACTTGGTCTCGGTCACAGTGTTGGAAGATAGAGGTTGTGACGTTGCTTTTAGCGATGGAAAAGATTTCCTGTGACATAAAAAAATGGGTAAAACCAAGAGGATAGGGATTTGAGTTAAGAATCTCTACAAGCTGGAGGTAGATGGCTGCACTACAATGATGGTCAAAGCAGAAGAAGTGGTGAGCCGAGATGAGGGTGAATTATGGCACAAGATATTGGGCCATCTTCACCATGGCGCTTTGAAGATTTTGTAGAATATTTCTATTGGACTTCCCAAGGGTACTCTTGCACAATCAGATCAGTGCAAGGGATGTAATATGGGTAAGTTTGTGAAGACCACCTTTCATGAGAAGGATAACCGTGCTTCGGTGATCCTGGAGAGAATTCACACAGACGTGTGTGGACCTTTCTCTGTTGCTTCAACAACAAAACACATGTATTATGTTATATTTGTTGATGACTATTCTTGTAGATGCTGGATCTTCTTCATGCAGAAGAAGAGCGAAACATTCTCAAAGTTCTGTGAGTTTAAAGAATTGGTGCAGGAGGAGTCGGGAAAGCAAGTGAAAGCTCTACGGAGTGATAATGGTGGTGAATATATCTCGAACGAATTCAAAGACTTCTGTAGCAAAGAAGGAATTCAAAGAGAACTCATAGTGCCTCATAACCCACAACAGAATGGGGTCGCAGATGTAGAAATTATATAACTAATGCGTTATACATACAAGAATCTCTTGATCACACACTATTTGACTTCATGCACAATGTAGAATCTCTTCTACTATTGATCATTACTTGCGGAAATAAAATCAATTGCATGCACACATTAAAACCATAAAAAATCACACATATGAACACAGTAATTTATGGGAAAGCTTAAAGCTGAAAACCCCCAACTATCTGTATATTATATGTCATAGAGATCATGTAACAATCATCATACAAAACTCCTCACAAGCTCTCAGTACAATCTCCAATTGCTACACACTAATCAGGTTTGATCTAGCAAATCCCATGCACCGATCTCTGCCACCTGCTAGCCCGCCTCTACTGCGCAATCACTGCTGAGGAATGGTTCTGAATGAACTCGAATTGGTCTAGCCTTTCTCACACAATCCTCATTGGCATCTCCAACCACTGTGTGTTTCAAATCATGCAACACTATAGTCACAACTGATAGTCAACTTGCTCTTTCACCTACCTCTCCACTGGTCTTCACTGAAACTGTCCATGCACTATAGTTAACTGATGTATTCTTTATTTGATTAATCAGTTAATAATTAGTGAATTAATTACTATATAATTCACACCACTCTCACTAGTGTATCAATCAGTTAGACTAGATACAACTAGCTCAACTATGTTTAACTAAGTTAAACTGAACACAACTCTACCAACTACCTCAATAACTCCACCAAACTCTGTCACATGAGTTCTAACTGAAGTCTCCATGCAATAGCTTCACGTAACCCTCAAGAATAGCTTAATTCCTTCTGTCAGCTTTTGTGCCACATCTGTGCACTTAACTGAAGTGCTCCAAGAGAATAAGATAATGTTTATAGTCCAAATATTATTAAGAGCTAATAATACTCGACATATCTATTTTTATACTGACAATCTAAAAATAGATTCCGCCCAGTATGTTTAAAAATAGAAGTACATCTATTTTTCCAACTTGACTAACCATCCACAAATAGCATCCTGCAACTCATAGAATATGATCGACATGTCTAAAAATAGAGATAGTCTAAAAATAGACTTGCGCCAAAAATAGCCTGCGGAGCCACTTAGTGAAGGTGACTCTTTTCACTAAGCTCATCATCTTGTTGCAATCTCAACAGTGGAGAGGAAGAACAGAACGATTGCGGGTGTTGCACGAGCGATGCTGCATGACTAGGGCCTACCGATACACTTGTGGGCGGAAGCATGCAACACTGCAGTTTATGTGAAAAACCGTTGTCCTCATAGAGTACTTGGCATGAGTACACTTGAAGAAGCTTTTACTGGTAAGAAGCCTGATATTTCTCATTTGAATATTTTTGGCTCATCTGTTTACATTCATGTGACAAAGGATGCCAGGAAGAAGTTGGAGCTGACTGCAGAAGTTGGGATATTTGTGGGGTACACAGAAACACCCCATAATTATCGTGTGTATTTTCCAAACAGTCGAATGACTGTGGTGCAACAGGCTATAAAATTCAATGAGGTGAAAGCCATGAAGTTGTCGCTTGAGAGGGAGCTACACTTACATGCAGAGGAGGAATTTCCAGTTCTGAAAGATGAGCCTCTAGATGTGGACCAGCCACAGGAGGAAGTTCATGGAGTCGAGGAGTCCACTCACGCAAAGCCAAACATCATAACTAGCAAAAAGCGTACCACATAAGTTGAGATACTGAAGCTTGATGCAGCACATAATATAGGAGTCCCTACATCACAGCGCAGACAGAGACAGTCACCTGACCGATTTACTGGATACATGGCTCTCATGAGCAAGTGTATCTTGCCAGAGCCATCTTCTTTTGAAGAAGAAGTGTAGGAGCCCACATGGGTAGATGCCATGGTGGAGGAGTATGACTCCATTGTCAGAAACAGTTCTTGGGAGATTGTTCCAAGGTCAGTGGGTAAATCAGTTGTAGGATCAAGATGGATTTACAAGGTAAAGCAAGTTGTTGATGGGAGCGTCGAGAAGTATAAGGCAAGATTTGTTCCCGGTGGATTCTCATAGATCGAGGGGATTGATTATGAAGAAACCTTTGCACTTGTCACACTGTATTCTTCCATAAGGACCATCCTTGCTTTCTTAGCACAGATGGGTTGGCACATTCGTCAGATGGATGTGAAGACTGTGTTCCTTAATGGGATCATTGAGGAAGAGGTGTACATTGAGCAACCTGAAGGATTTGAGATATTCAGCAGCGAGTCACATGTGTGTAGACTCAAAAGAGCGTTGTATGGGCTGAAACAAGCACCTCATGCTTGGTACACATGGATCGAAAAATATTTCACTGGAATTGGTTTCACCAAGAGTGAGGCGGATGCAAACCTGTAAAAAATTGTGGTGGAGGGTAAGCTTTTAATTATTGTTCTTTATGTTGATGATTTAATACTAACGAGAAATGAGCAGTTGATACACTCATGCAAGGCAGATCTTGCAAAGGAGTTTGAGATGAAGGATTTGGGCCTCCTTCATTATTTCCTCGGATTGGAAATATGGCAGCAGGAAGGTGAACTGTTTGTGTCTCAAGGCAAGTATGCTCGGGAGATACTGGAGAAGTTTCACATGCAAGGCTGCAAGCCTATTGATACTCCTCTTCCAGGAAATTTGAGGAAAGAGGATGCTACATCGGAAGAGGTAGTGGATGCCATTGTTTATCGACAGTTGGTCGGTTCGCTCATGTTTTTAGTTAATAAAAGATCGAACATATGCTATGCGGTGAACCAACTTTCAAAAGTGATGGTTAAGCCTACCAAGATCTTTTGGAAGGTAGGCAAGCATGTCCTGAGGTATCTCAGGGGCACATCTGCTTATGGCTTATGGTACAAATAGAAAGATGAGGTGAAGTTGCATGGCGTCACAGATGCAGATTGGGCAGGTAGCCCAACAGACAGAAAGAGCACATCAAGAGGGGTTTTCAGTATCAAATCTACAACAGTTTATTGGTACAACAGGAAACAAAGATCCGTGGCAGTCAGTTTAGCAAAAGAAGAATACATGGCAGCAAGTCAAGCTGCATGTGAGGCTATCTGGATGAGGAAGATCCTGGCCGGTTTGTTCGGTTCACATTTAGATCCTACAGTGATACATTGTGATAATCAGAGTTGCATTAAACTCTCGATTAATCCTGTGTTTCATGATAGATCTAAACATATTGATATCCAGTATCATCATATCAGAGATCGTGTGCAACAGAAGATCATGTTGCTTCAGTACATTCCTACAGAAGATTAGGATGCAGACATTCTGACGAAGGTGCTCAGTAGGAGAAAATTCGAATACCATAGAGGCAAGATCAGGGTGAAGGATAATCCCTATCTTTTTGAGAGGGAGTGTTGAGATTCAAAAAGATGATGAAGCTTAATGAAAATCAGTCACCTTCACTAAGTGGGCCCACAGGCTATTTTTAGGTGTAAGTCTATTTTTAGACTATGTCTATTTTTAGACATGGTGATCATATTTTAGAAGTTTCAGGATGTTATTTGTGGATGGTTGGTCAAGTTGGAAAAATAGATGAATTTTTTTTTTTAGAAGATTGGGCGAAGTATATTTATAGATCGTCGATCTAAAAATAGATGTGTCAATTATTATTATCCCTTAATAATACTCAGACTCTAAATATCAACTCATTCTCTTGGAGCACTTTATTTCAGTATACATATTTGGCAAATCAGTGGGCTGAAGGAATTACGCAATTCCTAGGGTTTATTGGTGGCTCATACATGGAGGACTCAATTAGAACTGAAGTGGAAAAGTTATGACAGAGTTAGAAGAGTAGTTCATGGAGTTGTTTTTCAGTTTAACTTAGTTAATGGAGTTAAACTCAGTTGAGATAGTTATATCTAGTCTAACTAAATGATACACTAGTGAGAGTTGAGTGGCATGTAGCCATAATGTATATTCTTAGAGACAAGCTACGATCGCCCAAGCTAGTTTATTTCCATTATGTTTCTAAGCATATTTAAGTTCTTTTATATTAATGAAATGAAGTGTTATTTTTGCTACATCTATGTATTTATGGTCATATTTGTATTATTTTGCGTTCCTATCTACGTTCAAATCATAAAATTTCCAATCAAACCATAGAGATCCATGTCATAAATGATTGTGCCAATAAAAACTCATGAGGATCCAACTCATAAACCTTATGTCAATCAAACCACAGAGAGCCAAGTCATAAATGTTTGTGCCAATCAATATTCATAAGGAACCAAGTCATAAAATTTCCAATAATAAAACCATAGATATCCACATCATAAATGTTTGTGCCAATAAAAACCTCATGAGGAACCAAGTCATAAACCTTTTGCCAATCCAACAACATGAGGAGCCATGTCATAAACCTATGTGCCATTAAAACCATGCATGGAGGCAGGTCATAAACATCATAGGGAGTTAAAATTTTTGTGTAAATCATACCATAAGGAGCCAAGTCATAAACATTTGAACCAATCAAGCCACAAGAGCCAGATCAAACACATTTCCAATCAACCTTCACAATAAAGAACCATACAACAAAAAGTCTCGAAACAATGATCACTAAGAAACCAGGGCTAAACCACCTCCCTTAGGCCACGAATGTAGAGCCTATTCTCTCTATCTTTTACTGACTTGAATTCCATTTTAACCTCAAACCATATGCCTATATTTATACAAGTACGGTGGCCTATTTTAGATATGGAGTCGACATCCAAAAATTTCATAGATCGTAACAAATGTACTAATCCTAGGGGTCAATGGTTAACATAATGATGATGTCCACATGATGTCACAACAACATCATGGAACTCTCTGAGTGGTGCCACATGTCACCAAAATTTGGTCCTATTCGCCAAAAAAAAATGTCATTTCAACATGCCATGTGGCATCATGTTGGGCTTCCACATCACCATCGTCCTCCCACATCATCATGATTATGTCATCATTATTATGCTAGTATTAATCCACCACAAGTCACTGTATTGCCATTTGTTCAATCTAGATCTGCCACCTAAGTGTCCACATCGGGGGTGCCACATCACGATCACATGTGTTGGAGGCCACATCACATCCAAACAGAAAGTTTGTCTGACACTTGACACAAGTCACTTTTTTCAAGATAAATCCCCTCTACGGACAGAGGTGATCTCTCTAGCCCTAGAGTGGGTCTACCAACTTGAGATACTTTATAATGCAATGCTTTCTTAGCTAATATTCAAAAGGCAACAAGAAAAGAGATAAAAGTACCTTTTTCCTGATGCTATGTTTGAACCCGTTGGTGATGACCTTGATCCATGATCCTTTTAGGCTCACTTCTTGTTACTGGCGGCACACAAATACCTAATGATGATCAAGAGGCAACAACAAACATAATCCAATACATAATAATCATTAAAAATTAGTTATCTAGCAGATCAAGGAGGACCAGAATATTTGCATAAAATATTAGACAAATATAGAAAGCAAACATCAGATGTTTTATTGATAAATATGAAAGGAAGAGCTTACAACCCAGGCCTTGATGTTGGAGGCCTCCCTTTGGTGAAAATCCGAGTCCTTCATTGAAGCTCTAAAGCATTCCTTCTCCCAAACAACTTAGGCGTTATCACAGTGCAAGAATGTAGAGGGAACAAGAGTTCAGAAGAGCCCAACAATGACCAAAGGGTAGTGGAAGGATGCAGACCAATTTATAGGAAGGGAGAAGAGGTTGGGAGCCCATGAAAGGAGGAGGAAGGTCCACTTTCTAAGGGATAAACCCCAATGGATGATATTAAAGCTCTAAAATCAGAGAGCTTGACTCTCTCACCACCATTTAACAACTAACTCATCACCTTGGAACTTCTAGAGGTCGAAGCTTCTCCATTTGAGGAAACACTGCTAGAAAGGGATAAGCGCGGTTTTCCAAGAAATAAGGGTGCTGGCGGCACTAAGACAAAACTGCCAATCTGACATCAACATGAGCATGAAACTAGGAAATGCACTGGTCCAGAAAACTAGGGTTTTGACAAAGTTCCTTCAGTAATATTTTAAGGCAGTTTTCTTTGTGTCTTTAGGGGATGTCTTTTACATATGTCTTCATGGTGGAATCATTGCACAGGGTCTGTCATGAGGCACCTCAGGATCAGGGATGAGAAGTGAGCATGGTGAAAAATTAGCGTGTAACATATGTGTTATCACTAAGTTGGTACAGATGGGCTGCTTCACTAGTCAACCTAGAGTAACTACTTCAAACCTATTTCTAGCTTAAAATTAGCCTTTTCAGCCTGAGAGGGCTCTCTCAAAGATATAAAATGATTTTGTCTAATATGAAGTTAAACTTATGGATAACTCTGAAATGTTGCTTTTAAGTGTTTTTTAATGCAGGTGAGAGATGTGGAGAAAGCACTACCATTGGGCATATGGAGTCAGTGAAAAGACACTCAATGACATATTAACTCTTCTTATGGAAGCTAAGGCATACAAATGTTCTGATGAAAAGATAACATACACAAATACACAAAATTCTAATGTTTGAAAAAATTTAGAGCATGAGATACATGAATTCTAAGTAATCAAACATCAAATTACTGAAGATAAAATTGCAGAATACATAATACAAATACTCAAGATAACATCAATGAATCTCAAGTGAAGAAAAGACAATTGCCATTGTATATTACTGAATAAAGTTTTTACAATAGTAGGTCTCAAGTAAACATTAATCAATCCTCTATTTTTTGATAATCTGCCTATTAATAGGCTTAGGCATCTTTACATGAGGTCTGCCAACAAGGTTGAACCTTCGAGTCCTTATGATGACACCTAATATAACCATAAGCAAATTACATGGAGATAAAACTGAAAACTACTAATTTTAGGACTTAGAAACCTAATAGGACTCTATAACCTATTTATTACATAAAAAACTTTAAGACTGCATATTTACATCGAGAAAAGTCATGTGCCTAGGTGGAACTGATCATGACCAAAACATAATTACGCCCACCAAGTCAAGAGACCTGTCTTCCTACTTTTTAAGAGGTGGTGTCATGATGGTTGATGAGTCCTCCATGATGAGCTGCCAAATTGAATGAATTTTTTGAAGACCATGTATCTATCAAAAAATTCACCTGCTGACCTTAGGCCTTTCCACATGGCTGGCTTGTCTCAGAAAAACCATCAAAACTTGAAAAAACACCAAAATCTTCTTCGTTGCAGAAACAGGGGACTTTAGGCAAGTCCGTAGCGTAAGTTTGTAGCACTTTTAATTTGACCACTTCTGCAACCTATTTGCTCCCTTTGCTAATTTGAGGCTATTTATTAAGTCAAAATAACTAAACACAAACCTTTACTTGCCTCCTTCATAAAAGCACCCATGATTTATAGCAAAAACGATCCTACAACAAGTTCATAGCGATTTCTAGGCTTCAAGCCTGAGACATGCTACAAACTTGCCTAATTGGTAGTAGACTTGAAAATTCTGCTTTCCTTCTTCAAAATTTTCTTATGGCTCTATAAGTGATGATCTGAAATAATACAAAATAAAAAAAAGGTAATTTATCCACTTTTTCAAGCTTTACAAGTTTCACCTTTGGCAGCAGAAGCTTCAGTCTCTCCTTTAGCAAGTTGTAGCCTGGTAAGTGGTTTTCTTGTTTGGAACATAAACCCTGCATCTTGTCCTGAAAAATCAAGTTTTTTGGCAGTAAGACCCTTCTTTTTATTCTTGCTTCCTTTTATATCTACAACTTTGACAATTGGAGCTTCTTCTATGTCTATGGCTTGAAGAATGTATTCAAGGTTGCCTTTCCCAAGTGTTTGGCTCCTTTTTATCCTTCCATGACTCTTCTTGATGGGTTTGGACTTGCTATTTATAGGTGTGGACTGTGGAACTTCTATTTCTTGTGCATGCTCAATTTCAACATCCATTGACTCTACAATGGGCTCCATTTCCTCCTCATTTACACCCTCTGTTTCAGTTATAGGTTTGTCATTTCTGCTTGAAGGAGTAGCTTTTGATTGAGGTGTCTTCTTGGTATTAATGTATCTACTTCATAACCACTAAGAAACATGAATGTGGCCCAATCTCTATTCAACTTTTTCAACTCCTCCAACACTAGTAGCTTAATCAACTCATGATGAAAAATTGAAGTTTCACTACCTTCTGGCCTAGCTTGAACTTTGTCTGACATCTTGCCTAGGCTTATAAATAAGAAAAATGGAAGGTCTAGAGGTTTCTTACTAGTGAAATCTAGCAAGAGCCTAAAATTATTATGATAAATCATATAGAACCTGCTTCCACATGTGAATTATTTTTTAATTACAAGCAGTCGTTTGGAGTAGTTTTGTTTAAGGCAGCTCCTTGGGATTCTAGATGTCATATCTACTCCAATGTGTTCAGGTTTCATGAATTCATCATATTTCTGTAACTTGAACTTAGTGGCTTTAAACCACTCTCCTCCCATCATCGAAATATCTGTAGCTTGGGAAATTGTTTTAGGTGACACCACAAAACTCAACACACCCACCTTTGATGCAGTGCCCATGAAATTCACTGTAAATTCCTTCGAAACCTAAGCATGAAAACCTTGTAATTTATGGCAGAACTTCATACACCCAACATTTCTAAAGGATTCTACAAAGCTAGGATCCTCATTGAGAAATTTTAGATCCATGGGCTCATACTTGACAACTGAGCCCCCTTTATTAGTCTTCTTCTGCATGGCCATCTCTCTTAACCCCGTGCTAGCCTCCTTGATGGTATGACACTTGCAAAGAAAAGAATTGCACAACAAGAGGCTTGCAGACCAAACTAGATTTTTCTGAAGATGATATAGTAGCCACACTCAGAGATAATATGGAAAAATGACAGACAACAGCTTCTCAAGGATGAATTTAAAAGGTGAATTTCGAATATGAGAGGGATAAGGACAAATGAGAGAGGTTAAGTGAAATTATGAGTGACCACTTATGATTACACATGTTGCATGAATCTTCTAACTGATCACGTGACCTCAGATTTACCTTTGACCTCTAACGACTCGACACCTCACCATTTCCTTTATCGGTGCATAAAAACATGATTTTGTAGCAGTTTCTGTTATAATTATGGTAGATTTTCTACGAACTGGTTAGGTGAGTCCGTAGCAAAAAAAAACTGTTTTCTGTTAATTTCGCTGCAGACTCAGGAAAAGACAGACAGGTGGCCATAACCAAATTTTAAAACAATGCATGGAGTTTTTTTGTGGATTTTGATATATTTGAACATGATGTCATGACAAGTGGGACTCTCTAAAATTAAGATAATGACCCATTCATAAAATTTCATCAACTCCATGAATTAATTTACCAACACAACAAAACCTATACCAAATAACCTTCCTAACCTTGATGAAATTTTATTGGTGATAATAGTGGCTCCACTAGGGACGGTGTGCCCCCATGGTACAACAAAGAACTTGTAGCTCCAATGCCTTTCTTGGAAAATTTAAATTGATGAATTTTTTTTCAAACTTTTATAGCCTTCTCCTCAGGCCCAAGCTTGTTGAAAACTGCAATCGATGATGAAAACTAAATCTGTACAAGCTGAAAAAATGCTCAAAATACTTGAGCTTATTCACACACACACCTACCTACCCTAACAACTGCAATCTTCAAGCTTGATTCAAGTGACATGAAACCTCCAGTATAACCAATAAAAGAGTTGATCCAACACCTGGGCTTCTTGATTGTACTTGAAAAACAATGGAAGTGAGTCATCTATTGGAAAATCAGATTAAAAATTGAATCCCTGCTCCATAATAAATACAAAATGTGTATTGGTTGATGACTTCAACGAACTTACCATTGGATCTTGGAAACCATGAAAAATCACCATTTCTTGATGAGTAAAACCATGAGAGCCGAATTCATTCATAATTGATGGCTTCTTTTGTCCTATGTCTTCAATTCCAAGAATGCCGTCAAATAAAAAGGCAACAATGAATTTTTCTTCCCTTTCATGTAAATCAACAAAACCATCCATGCATCCTTGAACATCTTCAAACATGACATCCATATTGTGTGTATCAAAACTACTCTTTTTCTTATCAAACAAATCAGATATAATCTTTGGTAGTTTTGCTTAAGGATTGTGATATTTAATCTGAACACTAACAACTCCTATACAAACAAATTTATGGATGTCATTCATGTCATTTTTATGATCCCGAAATAGAATAGGTAAAACATGTATATTTAGATCTTCATGTAGCTCGAGTTTACCCAAAAGTGAACTTTCATCACATGTTACTTTACTGTTCAGAATTTTCATGCATGTATTTTCAACAACCTGATCTTGAGGAGTTTCTTCTTGACATAAAATTTCAGAAAAGGGATGGGCCGAAAAACAATTTGAATGATTTGGCTCATACCTTTGATTGCATATAGATTGACAACGTTGCAAACCCTCATAAATCTCATGTAATATGACTTGACTATCAAATTGCTGATCTATTTTATCTTCAAGAAAAGAAGACAGTTCTTCTTGTTGGAAACCTTCTTGATTATCGTGACAACTAACATGAGAAGAGAAATCATGAAGTGCCTCCAACATATCCTCATCCATGCACTCTGCATTATCACCAAGAATTTTAATATATGGAATGAAAACCTCACAAAAATCACATCAGTCTTGTAACGGTGATAAATAAGAATGAGTTTTCTCATAATGTTGTAAGAAAGTCCTATGGAGATCTCTTAGAGAGAACAAGCTTCCCAGTTGCAACCCTTTATACTATGTTCTAGCTTCATCCTCTAGGGTGGCCATCAAAACATTCATGAGACAATCCTCAGGAAACTCAACTCGAAACTTATGTACATGCATATAGAATCTAACCAAGTGAAGAGCAACATTATATTTATTTTCATATTTAAATATAGGAAGATAAGTCAACCAATTAACTTTTGGCATAGGATTTGGAAAAGCAGGGATGTGAGACCGACTCATAGGAGCATACCTGGAATTATTTATTACAATATAACTCATCCTGGAACTTCATCAAGGCACTGATCTTCACGCAGTGGAGTCACCATGAAGCTTTGAATTTCTGAATTCTTTAAGAATGGAGTCGCCAAGGTAGAAGTACAACCTTTGAATGCTTCTGAACTCCTGCTACCTTCAAGAGTTCAGTGTTCTTGTTTGAGCACAAAATTTTGGGAAAATGTGTCTTCAGACTCCTGGGAGACGCACCAAAATGTTATCACTAAGTTGGTACAGATGGGCTAACCAGTCAACCTAGAGTAACTACTTCAAACCTACTTCTAGCTTAAAATTAGCCTTTTCAGCCTGAGAGGGCTCTAATATGAAGTTCAACACATGGCTGACTCTGAAATGTTGCTTTAAGTGTGTTTTTATGCAGGTGAGAGATGTGGAGAAAACACTACCATTGGGCATATGGAGTCAGCAAAAAGAAACTCAATGACATATTAACTCTTCTTATGGAAGCTGAGGCATAAAAATGTTCTGATGAAAAGATAACATACACAGATACACAAAAGTATAATGTTTGAAGGAAGTTAGAGCATGAGATACATGAATTCTAAGTAATCAATCATCAAAGTACCGAAGATAAAATTGCAGAATACATAAGACAAATACTCAAGAGAACATAAATGACTCTTAGGTGAAGAAAAGCCAATTGCCACTATATATTACTGAATAAAGTTTTTACAATAGTAGGTCTCAAGTAAACATCAATCAAACCTATATTCTTCGATAATATGCCTATTAATAAGCTCAGAAACTGACAATTACTAATTTTAGGACTTAGAAACCTAATAGGACTCTATAACCTATTTATTACATCAAAAAAATTTAAGACTGCATATTTATATCGAGAAAAGTCATGTGCCTCGGTGGCACTGACCATGACCAAAAAATAATTTCTCCCACCAAGTCAGGAGACCTGTCTTCCTAATTTTTAGGAGGTGGTGTCATGATGGTTGATGAGTCCTCCATGTCGAGCTGAAAAACTGAATGACTTTGTTGAAGACCATGTCTCTATCAAAGCATTCACATGTTGACCTTTGACCTTTGCACGTGGCTGGCTTATCTCATAAAAACCATCAAAACTTGAAAAATCACCAAAATATTCTTCGCTGCAGAAACAAGGGACTTTAGGCAAGTCTGTAGCATAAGTTTGTAGCACTTTGAATTTTCACACTTCTACAACCTATTTTCTCCCTTTGCTGATCTGAGGCTGTTTATTAAGTCAAAATAACTAAACACAAACCTTTACCTGCCTCCTTCATGAAAACACCTGTGATTTATAGCAAAAACGATCCTACAACGAGTTCGTAGCGATTTCTGGGCTTCACGCCCGAGACATGCTACAAACCCTCCTAATTGGTAGAAGACTTGAAGATTATGCTTTCCTTATTCAAAATTTTCTTATGGCTCTGCAAGTGATGATATGAAATGATACAAAAATAGAAAAAAGTTAATTTATCCACTTTTTCAAGCTTTAGAAGTTTCACTTTGGTAGCAGAAGCTTCAGTCTCCACAAGTTCATCTATGACTGTCATTTTTGAACCTTTTCTCTTGAGCTTTGATTGCATCATCTCCATCTGCTCTTTTAGCTCTTTCACTTGACCTTTAAGTTTCTTCCTCTCTACCTTTAACCAAATATTCCTCTTTCTTGTATGTTTCATTACCCTGCGTAGAGGAAGTGTCCTCTTCAATAATTTCTTTGCATTGGCCAAAGACTTGTCATAGTGATTGATTTGCTCATTTACCTTTTCTTTGAATTCCTCCATCATTTATATGTCTATCTTGGCTTTCTCCAATTCCAATTTGGATTCAATAACCTCCTCCCTAGATTCTCTTAACTTCTCCTTTAAAGATGCACTTCAGTTATTTCAACAAATTTCTCTTTACCTTTCCTTTGCACAATGATTTCTTCTTTTGCTGGAGACAAATAAATAATATCCTTTGCCATAGGGTTCTCGATTTTCTCTGTTACTTCAGTATTTTTACTAGCCATGACACCTTTGGAAAGCTCCAATCTAGTGAGTGGTTTTCTTCTCCTAAAAAATCAAGTTTTTTGGTAGTAAGACCCTTCTTTTTCTTCTTGCTTCCTTTGATATCTACAACTTTTACCATTGGAGTTTCTTCTATGTCTATGGATTGAAGAATGTCTTCAAGGTTGCCTTTCCCAAGTGTTTGGCTCCTTGTTATCCTTCCATGACTCTTCTTGATGGGTTTGGACTTGCTATTTGTAGGTGTGGACTGTGGAACTTCTGTTTCCCGTGCATGCTAAATTTAAACATCTATTGGCTCTACAATGGGCTCCATTTCCTCCTCATTTACACCCTTTGTTTCAGTTATAGGTTTGTCATTTCTGCTTTAAGGAGTAGCTTTTGACTTAGGTGTTTTCTTGGGTGTTAATGTATCTACTTCATAACCACTAAGAAACATGAATGTGGCCCAGTATTTATTCATCTTTTTCAACTCCTCCAACACTAGTAGCTTAATCAACCCATGATGAAAAATTAAAGTTTCACTACATTCTAGCCTAGCTTGAACTTTGTCTAACATCTTGTCTAGTCTTCTAAATAAGAAAAATGGAAGGTCTAGAGGTCACTTACTAGTGAAATGTAGCAAGAGCTTAAAATGATACTGATAAATCATATGGAACCTCCCTTCACATGTGAAGTATTTTTGAACTACAAGCAGTAGTTTGGAGTAGTTTTCTTTAAGGGAGATGTTACAGGACAAATGACCTCCTCATCATCTCAGAGGAGAAGGAAACATGGAAGGAAGAAAATGACCTAGACAAAGACCCATTTTTCCAACGTAACGCACCCTAGAGACATCTAGGTCAAGTTATAACACATCCCTACCTCTCATAGGGAGTGTTAGTGCCTAGGTTAATGCACTGTCTTGTCTAAGGGGCAGCATTACCCATTTTTTCATGAAGAAAAGGGATAAATCCGATGGAAATTGATTGACATTTCATTCTTTTTCTCAAAATAAGTCAGTCCAAAAGCAACAACCTTCGATGCAAGCCTCTTATTGGACGGTAGTAAACCCAAATGAGCATCTATAGAGGGAAAAAGCAAGGAAAGGTAAGGAAACATCATGATTTTTTCCTATTCAAATTGATTGAGAAGATTGGCAAGGTCTGTCCTCCCAAATTCCTATAATTTGGAGGCTTGGGCTCTTGGTCAAGGATCGAAAGTTGATTGTGTGTAGAGAAAAAAATTATTGTTGAGTGTGAGGCTTAAAGATTGGAAAGGTTCATTGAGAACTCTTAGTGCAAGTATCATTACACTAGGAGATAGATGAGAGAGAGAGAGGAGTCAGAAGACTAAGGGAAGCTTGGTTCAACCAACAATTGTAATCTTCCTTCTTATATATTAATAGAACTGTATCTGTTTTTTCCATTCGATGTTTTGATGTCACATTTATTGTTTATTTGTCTATGAAGCATGATATAAATGACTAAGATTTTCATAGTTAAATGTTGATTATGTACTTGTTTAATTGCTAGTAAGTGATACAAATGTGAAGATTACATGTGTGCTTTGTTTTCTTGCAGGACCTAGACTTGGAACCGGTGAGGAAGGACTTCAGCCACGCCGCTTAGCGCTCTCTAATGGATCTTGTGTCTGCAAAGAGGTAATCCTTCAATATCTCACTTTGTCAATTATGAATTAGTATAAACATGTATGCAATGTATTTGTGAAATATACAACTAATATGACTGTCTCCCTCGAGCACCGGGAAGACCTGAGAAGGATTTACATCAGCTACCACCCATGCATTTTACCTCTAAGCATAATTGGCGACCATATTGGGGAGTTAATCCTTAGTTCCTCGATTTTTTGTTTCTAAGCCTTTGGTTCTTTCCCTCTGTCACTTCCCGTTCTACTCACATCCCTTTCTGATAATTTCATATGCTCTGTGACCATCTCAATAGCTCATAGTGTCCAGAACAGACCCTGCCTAGCCATTTTTTGCAACTTTTCCTTGAGTAACGCACCCAATTTGTGTTCCAATGCATTATAACGCTGCTGATGCTTGGGAACAGTGCATTAGTCTTACTATTAACGCTCTATAGCCCTTTCTAGCCTGCGTTACCCAGCCAAAATTTGCTATTACACCTCTGCTGCGATTTCCCTTGCTGTGGAGTTGTTGGCTATCAGATTAGCTTCTGTGTTTTGGATTCCTGTTAACATTTTTGTTTTCTTCTTCGAAATTTAGTGTTAGCTGCATTTACTTTTTGAAAAGGAATTTTTTTTTAAAGTTTTTCTGAACATAGATGATTTCATTCTGAATTTTTGGGTTAAATAGATGTTAGTGAGGATAGATAGATGTCTGAATATTTTTAGGTTGAACTACATTATTTGGATGTTTGCTGCTGCATGGACGTGTGAAAGATTTCTTCCTGTATAATAAGATCTTCATCGAATTGAATATTAAAAGAATTTTCTACATGGTTTGAGTCAAAGTCACATTACATTTCATATGTCCAATCCCCCTCCGAAGACTAATAAGCAAGTACACTAAAAATCAAGCACTAATAAAATCAATCATATAGCACTTTTTCTAAGCTTACACCAACATTAATTCAGGCTAGGATCTTGGGATAGGAGAAGTGAGAAACTGACGAAGATCAGAAAACTTGAGACTAGTGTCATTAAAGAGCGAAAATCCTGTTGCACTCATACTATTTGGACCACTCCACTACTACCGGACTTAAGTGCGAGACAATACTGGGGTGCGTGAGAAGGTAGCCTGCCTTTGATCACATAACATTGGGAATTCTATATATTGGGGTTCCCCTCAGGGATGTCAAAAGTAGATCAGTGATCTAGGTGTTTTGCCCATATAGAGTGTTGTCTATGGCCGTGACCCCCCTGATAGTGTATGTGATTTTAGGTATCTTTAGTTGCCATACTTTTAGGGACGTACAAAAGGTGGCTGGGGCGGGCTTCCTTGGTACCTGACACAGAAAAACCTACTCTGTCTTCAGTCTTTGGGAGGGTACTTGTCTCCATAAGATTTCTTACACCCATCGTGCAAGGTTCGATCGAAGTTCAAGCGTAATCGTAACTGTACATTTGACCAAATTTCTTTGTATGCTCTTGTGATACTGGGTTTCATCTCCAGCAAACAGTAGTACTCAGACAGGGTCTTACCCCTCTAGCTACTTGATTAATTGAATTTAGAAGTTCTTTTTTTAGGTGTGTGGTTCTACTGTTACTGAGACTTAGTAATACATCACAAAAAAACTTTGATAAAATTAATCGGTCATCGTGGCATCCTTCAACCCTCGTCATCTTTCTAGGCGACAACAAGGTCTGCCTCCATTGACACTAGGGGAGGAGTTGAGTCTCGGTGACCCAGTGCCTTCTCCGGAAGAGCAGTCTCCAGTGTTGACCCCTATTTTCACATTTCTCCCTACCATACGGATTTTCTTGAGGATCCTTTCACTAAAGGAGTCGTACCTCCTTACAATCCTCCTCTCACTGATCTACTAGGGCCATTGTTAATTCAGGTAGCACCAGTATCAGCCATGTCTTCAGCTACACCCACATCCACTTCACAACCAGAAACCGTTGGGTCGGTGCCGTTGGTGGCCAACTCGGTTCCACCACCATCTTCCCCGCTAGTTGTCAGTTCTACACAACTAATTGGAAACCCTAGTAGCCAACACATACCCGGTCCTAACAACTTGGTCACCACAACTGCAAGCAGAATTTCGAACCCTTCAGTATTTGCTCCTATAGTGACTGCACATGGATCGCCAGTTTCCGCTCCCGTTAGCGGGGCTAATTCGATTCCTTTTAGCAAGCCTTTCAGTTGGAATCCATTGCTGAGTTCAAAACCCTTGGCTACTATGCCAGGGGGCAGTGTCTGTAGAAATTATATACAAGATGCATGTATATATCCAGATTCTCCTAATCTAACAATATTTATCTTCTTTCTAAATACATAATCTTTCCACTGTTAATCTTTTGTGGAAAATTAAAATCAATTGCAAACACATGAAGCAATAAAAACAATCGCACATAACACAATTGTTTAACGAGAAAGCCTGAAGCTGAAAACCCCAACTATCATATATTATGTATCATGGAGATCATGTAACAATCTCATACAAAGCTTAGTACATCAAGCTCTCATTACAATCAATCGTCACACACTAATAAGAAGAAATATGCAAATCAATGCACTGATTTCTTCCCACCTGATAGCCCGCCTCCACTGCGCAATTCCTGCTGAAGAAGACCCCTGAATGAATTCGAATCTACCTTGCTTGCACTGCGCAATCCTCATTAACAACTCCAATGTGTGTGTGGTGCAATCAATGCATCACTATAGTCACAACATATAGTCCATCTTGCCCTCTCACCTATCTCTCCACTGGGTCTCCACTGGAACTGACATGCACTGTAGTTAACTGCTGTATTTGTTCAGTTGATTAATGAGTTATTATTTGTGAATTAATTAACTGATTAATTCACTCCACTCTCACTAGTGTATTATTCAGTTAGACTAGATACAACTAGCTCAACTGAGTTTAACTCCATTAACTGAGTTAAATTGAATAACAAATCCATGAACTACTCTTCCAACTCTGTCATAACTTTTCCACTTCAGTTCTAACTGATTCCTCCATGCATGAACCACCAGTAAACCCTAGGAATTGCATAATTCCTTCAACGCACTGATTTGACAAATCTGTATACTGAAATTAAGTGCTCCAAGAGAATAAGTTGATATTTATAGTTTGATTATTATTAAGGGCTAATAATAATCAACACATCTATTTTTAGATCGACAATATATAAATAGACTTCGTCCAATATTCTAAAAATAGAATTTCATCAAATTTTCCAACTTGACCAACCATCCACAAATAACATCCTACAACTTCTGAAATATAATCACCATGTCTAAAAATAGACATAGTATAAAAATAGACATAGTCTAAAAATAGACTTACACATAAAAATAGCCTGCGGGCCCACTTAGTGAAGGTGACTGATTTTCACTAAGCTCATCATCTTGTTGAATCTCAACAGTGTCACCAAAACTTATATGCTAGGGGGCACTTCGGTACCCTTACATTCAGTGGGACAAGCAGGACCATCGATTGCTAATGCCATTCCTATAAGTGGTCAAAATTATGGTGTAGGGTCTATGCCAATGGTCAATTATGTGAATAGTAGTAAGCCGAAAGCTAAATATTTCGCGTTTATATGGGCGACCCTTCCCCAAAACCAATTAGGGCAAGGGGGAAACTATTACCCTGGGGGAAACCAGTCGTTTGTCTCCCAGTACAACATCCCCTATGGACAAGAACACTACATCCCTAGACCTCCACTCAATGGAAATTTTTATCAACAAAGTCCTACTTATGCCGTTCGTAACACATTGATGGGCGGACCCTATGGTCCAAATGGTCAGCCAACACCTCCTTGGCTAGACTCAGGGGAAACCACACAATTTCCATTTTTGGCAGCTTTAGACATCCCCGACCTCTACAAATTGACCAATGATCCTATCAACGATAACTTGTTTTGGCCTCCAGTACCACACGAGATTTTGTTTGACATCCCTAAGTTCGAAGGGAAACAAGGGGAGGATCTGGCTACGCACATCACCACCTTTCATCCATGGTCTGTTTCTAACTCAATGGTGGATGATAATATTCGGCTCAGAATTTTCCCCCGCACTCTCACAGGCAACGTTGCCAAATGGTACATTGAGTTACCACGCGCTGTATTCAATACTTTTGGTGCCTTAGCAATGAATTTTCTTAAGAAATTTCAATTACCTATCTGATACGAAAGCAAAACTGAACTCTTAACCTCGCAGTGCCAAGACACTGCCACCCATATCTCTGATCACATCCACAAATGGAGACGTAGGTGGAGGTTAGTCATAGTGCCAATCCTGGATCATCTATTATCAAACTGGTTTTGTAAGTCACTCTTGCCACCCCTTGCTAAAGACGTTTTCTTATCTGGTGCGGTCACAGAAGACCAATCCATCCGTCGTGTGCAACATATAGATCTCATCTATTCGCAATATAGCACACTATATGAGTTACTCCTCCATGCCCCTGGAAACCTAAATCCTCCCGCTACTTAGTTACCCGGAGCACATGCTGACAACCTCCTTGGTGCAACTTCTGGTGTAGCTGTAAAACAAATCAGTGGGTAAGCTTCCTAGTCATCTTCGACTACCACCACCCCTACCCTATCGACTACTCTTCCCACTGCTGAGGTACACTTTGTATTCTACACAAAAACTTAGCAGCAAGAACGAGACGAATAAGAAAAAGACCACTTCTTCTGAAGAGAACCCAATACTCAGAATAATCCCAATCAGAGAAACACTACTAAAAACGACAAAGAAAAGGATAAACCTATGAGATTCACTTGCAAAATTTGTGCGGAGGACCACTTGACTTATAAATGAACTCGGCTGCAGGAATGCATAGATTTTATCACACAAAAAGACTTTGGAAGGAGAACTGTCATCCTTCAAAATCCCTTTCCTAATCCACAGCAGCAACAAAAACACATGGTTGCAAACCCACCACAACCTCCCCAAAGGGGCAATGTTGGTGCTCATCCATCCCGTGAAGGATGATCTGCCATTTATGGCATGGAGACTGTTGAACTCCAAACCTGAGCTAAAATCTATGGAAACCCAGTCATTGAGGCTCACGAACCTGGTTCAAGTTAGAATCCACTGCCACCTAATGATTTGCATATCGAAAGGCCTACTGCTGACCCTGTCATTTGTCCCCCCAAAGGGACCCTTCAACTCACGACTCATAACACCTCTGCACATGCTGCCAAGAACTACAACATTGTAGAAGACATGGCACAAGCACCGTCAGCTATGTTTGCACTCGAAGTGTTGCAAACCTGCCCAGCGCAAAGGAAAGCCCTGATTTCGGCTATTAGTGGAATTGACCCCCAGTATTCTATGCTAGCCATATTCAACATGGAAAAATGCAAACCTAGCCTTTCACATCAACTTGATTTCTAGGTTCAAGTTGTGTCGAAAGGTAGACCAATCCATCGCACTATCATAGACGAAGCTACTTTGACCTACGTAATTTCAACTGCGTGCTAGCTCGCTTTGGGTTCTCCCACTTGGTATCCGTCGTTGAATTCCCTCAAAGCTTTTGATGGACACACTTTCCTCGCAAAAGGATACCTTTCTAGCTACCCCATTACACTTAGTGGGAAAACGATAATTGTGGACATAGAAGTCGTAGATCGTCATCTCGACTATAATATTTTGTTGGGTCACAGTTGGTCTTACGCGATGACTTCGATTGTCTCTTCAATTTTCTGACTCATCCTTTTTCCATTGGATGGGAAGATAGTTACAATGGACTAGCTATCCTTTTGCACCCCTAATTATTCTGCATTACCTAGTAGCACTGTACCCTTAGTAGGAGGCATAACTGACCCTAACGTTAGTGTCGGTACCGATCTTCTGAAGGCATCTTCCCTGATGGTTGTTTTCCTCTCTTGCCACCTGAGGTTCCACACACAATTTCAATGATATCTACCATCTCAGATGGCTCTATTGATCCTTGGATCCTACCAGCGCCTTCAGAAATTGATTCCTACGGAGATCAGATGCCAGAATCAACGGTTGAGTTGGCTTATAAAGCCATTCAATTAACATATGAATCCTCCACTGCTTTGGTCTTGACTAATGGTACCACCCTCTTGCCCACCATAATTCCTTCTAAGGATCTCCTCGATGAAGTCTTGCTTACGAACGAAGCTATCCGAGATATCATGTCTCTAGATGAACGACCTTGGGGAGAGTTTCACCATCGCACTTCGATGTTTGATTCGGACGCGACCACTATTCAAATCTCGTCTTTCGACCCACCTGAGATCGTTCCCTCCGTTTACATGATTTTTCAAACAATCGATGTGGAAGGGAACATGGAAACTATTTCCAAGACCATGCTCACAGATATCTCGGTCAAAATGGGTATCATGGAAAATATACAGATTGGAGAGGATTGCAATCGAGAGGAAATTGCATGCTTCACATCCCTTTTTGAGGAGTTTCGCGATGTTTTCGCTTGGTCTTACGAAAAAATTCCTGAAATAGGTCCTTCTATTGAAGAGAAAGAGATCAAGAAATTTCGAGCATTCTTTTTATGGTATTTTTCTCACTCGTTAAACTAAAAAACCTCTAGTTCTCTTCTTCGGGTTCGTTAAACTTACACGAAGAAGAAACGAGCCTTCTTTTTAGGGACTTTTTTCTAGCTCATAAAACTAAACAAACCCCAAGTTTCCTTTTTTGGGCTCGTTAAACTACCATGATGAAGAAATATGAGCCATTCTTTTCTATCTTTTTCTAGCTCGTTAAAAAACCGAAAAAGTCACTGAGTTTTTCTCCGTCAGAGTCGTTAAAATTTCACGGAGAGGATCGAGTTTTCTTTGTTTGACTCTTCAAAGCTTCATGAAGAATATTGAGTTTAATCTGTCTCCTCGTACTCATAAAAAAATGAGGCAGACATCCATTAAACATAGGTTTATCACTTTATCCGGATTCAATGGACTAACTAACGGAAAAGTAATTGTGCTGGGCATACTATTCTCCCTTTGTCGCACCCGGTTATCAACCATGACAAAGGTACCCCCCTGGAGTTGTCTTTTATAATGTTTTTCATACTCCCTAAATATGAAAAGATCATCGAGTTTACCCGTCTGGACTCGTTAAACTTAATCAGATGGGGAAAAATTTGGACAAAGTGGATACTTATTCTATTATTCTTTGAAAGTCGATTTGGCAGCAAAAACCTTTGACATGGCACTTCCCAGAAAATTCAATTGCAATTAGCTGGACCCTACCATTCTATGAGTTTAGCCTTCGTATGCCCATGCCCCTGCCTTGGTGAATCCTAACACTATTTGGTGTTCATTAGCCTAATCTTCCTGATACCCTATTACTGTGCTTTCTATTGTTCAAGAAGATCTCGATATCTACTACTTCCTGTATTAGCCAAGCCATCATATGCCATAAATCATTTGTCACCATCAGTTACTACCATTTTCTCTTGACTATCTTCAAAACAAAATCATCTTTTCCTGTTTCTTTTTGACTGATGTAGGATGCCTCATTGCCTACCTTTTGACAGATCTCTTCATATCGACTTCAACATATTATCTCGAAAGTTGATCCAGAAACACATCAATACCCTGGAACTTGTAGACCTCAGTGGCAGGTTACCTTGTGTTTTATTTGGGGTTCTCATCACTGGTTCCTAGTCGAATTATTCTACAAGTGTTCTACATCAACACCATTTATTCACACTCGCCAGATTGTACTGTGCATATTGGAGACCATCATCCTTATCGGTAGCCATACTTGTGTGTCTGTTAATAGTTTCCATCATTGAAGGGTAATCAAAGGATTTCCCGCATGTTTTCCTACAACTCCTTCATTCACATGTGCAGAAATATGAAGTTTAGTGAAGCGACGACCAAGACCTTGGGTTGAGGCTTACATCATTCAGCTATGTTTCCTCTCCCAAGTTGCGATATTGTTTTTAGAGACAACTTATTAGATTAATCTTGTCATGACACAAGCTCCCACATTGTGCTTATCGGTGGACATACTGGTCATATCTATTTTTTGAGAAATCATTTTGATACAGCTACTGAGCATGGGAATGCCTGTCTCAAGACATATACTTATACTTCTGACATATGTTGTTGTTTCAGGTTTTACTTAGTCCTCCAACTCCTCTTTGGCCATCATCTTCATCTCTGACCTCAGACTTTAGGGGGAATCTGTTACAGAAAAAATGACCTCCTCATTGGCTCAGAGGAGAAGGAAACATGGAAGGAAGAAAATGACCTAGACAAAGACCCATTTTGCCAAGGTAACACACCCTAGATACAACCAGGTCGAGTTATAACGCATCCCACCCTCTTAGAGGGAGCGCTAGTGCCTATGTTAACACATTTTCTTGACTAAGGGGCAACATTACACATGCTTTCATGAATAAAAGGGACAAATCCCGCGGAAACTGACTGAAATTTCCTGATTTTTCTCAAAAGGAGTCAGTCCAAAAGCAGCAACCTGCAGTGCAAGCCTCTTATTGGACGTTACTAAACCCAATAGAGAATATATAGAGGGAAAACACAAGTAAAGGCAAGGAAAAATCATGATTTTCCCCTATTCAAACTGATTGAGAAGATTGGCAAGGTCTGTCCTCCCAAATTACTATAAATTGGAGGCTTGGGCTCTTGGTAAATGGTCGAAAGTTTAATCATGTGCAGAGAAAAACTTTATTATTGAGTGTGAGGCTTAAAGATTGGCAAGGTTCATTGAGAACTCTTAGCCCAAGTATCATTGCACTTAGAGATAGAGGAGACAGAGAGAGGAGTCAAAAGACTGAGGGAAGCTTGGTTCAACCAAAAGTTGTAATCTTCCTTCTTATATATTAATATAACTGTATCTGTTTTGTCCATTTGATGTTTCAGGGTCACATTTATTGTTTATTTGTCTATGAAGCATGATATAAATGGCTCAGATTTGCATAGTTAAATGTTTATTATGTACTTGTTTAATTGCTAGTAAGTGATACAACTGTGAATATTACACATGTGCTTTGTTTGATTACATGACCTATACTTGGAGCCGGTGAGGAAGGACTTCAGCCATGCCACTTAGCACTCTCCAATGGATCTGCTGTCTGCAAAGAGGTAATCCTTCAATATTTCTCTTTGTCAATTATGAATTAGTATAAACATGTATACAGTGTCTTTGTGAACTATACAACTAATCTGAATATCTGCCTCGGGCACCGGAAATACCCGAGAGGGATTTACATCAGCTACCTCCCATATATTTTACCCCTAAGCAGCAACTCCTTGAGATTTGAGATGTCATATCTACTCCAATGTGTTCAGGTTTCATGAATTCATCACAGTTTTGTAACTTGAACTTAGTGGCTTTAAACCACTCTTCTTTGATCCTCAGAATATTTGTAGCTTGGGGAATTGTTTCAGGTGACACCACAAAACTCAACAGACCCACCTTGATCAAGTGCCCATGAAATTCACTGCAAATTCCTTCGAAACCTGCTCATGAAAACCTTGTAATTTATGGCAGAACCCCATACACCCAACACTATTGAAGGCTTCTACAAAGCTAGGATCCTCATTGAGAAATTTTAGATCCATGGGATCATACCTGACAAAGCCCACTTTATTATTATTCTTTTGCATGGCCTTCTCTCTTAACCCTGCGCTGGCCTCCTTAATGGTATGATACTTGCAAATAAAATAATTTCACTGCAAGATGCTTGTAGACCAAACTGGACTTTTCTGAAGATGATACAACAACTACACTCAAAGTTAATATAGAAAGATGATAGACAACATCTTCTCAAGGATGAATTTAAAAGGTGAATTTTGAATATGAGAGGGATAAGGACAAATGAGAGAGGTTAAGTGAAATTATGAGTGACCACTTATGATTATGCATGTTGCATGACTCGTCTAACTGATCACGTGACCTCATATTGAACTTTAACCTCTAAACACTCAACACCTCACCATTTCCTTTATCGGTGCAGAAAAAACATGATTTCGTAGCGGTTTCTGTTATAATTATGGCAGATTTTCTATGGACTAGTAAGTTGAGACCGTAGCGAAAACAACTTGTTTCTGTTAATTTCGCTATGGACTGAGGAAAAGACATATCGGTGGCCACTAGCAAATTTTAAACCAATGCATGGATATTTTTGGTGGATTTTCATATATTTGACCATGATGACATGACAAGTGGGACTCTCTAAACTTAGGATAATGTCCCATTCATAAAATTTCATCAATTTCACGAATTAATTTACCAACACAATAAAACCTATACCAAATGACCTTCCTAACCTTGATGAAATTCTATTAGTGATAACAAGATGCCCCCTAAAGCATGAAGGAAAAATGGGGAGTGATGGCTGAAATGATTTATGAACCAAGGAAAATAACTCAGATCACCACCAGGAAACCTGCCAAATAAAACATATTACAATATATGAAATTTGTGGTATGAATATGCCTAATCACATAACTCTGCACTAGGCATCAAATAACACATAAAGAGATCATACAATCATGAATACTCAATAACTCATCACAACCATCTGTTTAAAGAGATCATACAATAATGAATAATCAATAACTCCCTGTAGCCTTGATTGAAATCAGATGTGACCCAGGGTCTTCATTGCAATCTCAATCAACCCAATGTACGAATCTAGCCATGCGAATAGATGGCTTGGTGTCGAACATGGTAGAAACCACTTGACTATCGGTCAATGATGAAAACTGTTAATTGGCATGAGAGAAACCACCAATAATGATGATGGTCCTGAAGTTACAACAACACAATCTACAAGTGTATGAATGTGTTGAATTCCAACACTTGTAGAATCATTCGATCAAAGGCCAATGAAGTGAACTTGTTGTTGAACACGAAGAACTTGCCATTGAGGCATGAAAGCTCCAAGGTACTGAAAATAAGTTTCTAAACCACTTACTGAATAATGAGTTGAATTCGACATGAAGTGATTCATCGAAGGAGGTCCATAATGATTCCCACATCATCGACATGAAACAATAGATATCTCAAGATGATAGGAGTGATTCACAATTGTAACAGTGGAGGTCAGATACGCAAAGTATGTTTGAAAAAAAGGACTTCCCTTGAACATATTGGTGACATGACTCCAAAGTGTGGCAACATTTGACTTAGAATGGGATCTGTCGTATCTCAAGAAACAATCCCTTGGCTGTGGTAAGGAATCAATGCTTAAGACATTTTGTAAATGTATGTCACAATTTTAATATAAAATGGCATTTGATTAACACCTTTGGAATCGAATTATTTAATACACTCCATAATATGATATAATTAAAGCCTTCAAAGTGCCATAAGATGCTGATATCCGAATGAAATGAAAAGAATAACTGTAAAGGAAACTTGAAGTGATATGCTGAGAAACATAATCTATCACTTTTAAGTTTCAGAGGAATTCATGGAGAGAGAGGAAACTTGAAATAATATGTTGCAAACACAAAATCTATTACTTTAAAGTTTCATCAAGATTTTGTGAAGAAAGAAGAGATGAGGTGAGGGTGTGCAAATTAAGGTTGTTTAACTCTTACTCACATATGTAATTAAGAGACCGAATGCTACATTAATTCACTTAATTCAAAGAGGAATAAACACATAGAGAAACTGGAAAGACATCTCAACATCAACAGCTACAGGATGCCTGATCTTCTTTCATTTATTTCTCAGAAAATTTAGTACCAAATTAACAATCCTCAAGAGGTCCAAAACTCAGAACCCCTTTTATTTATTTATATCTACTTAAATACATCACAGTGGTTCTTAACTCCTGAACTTCTTGAAACTGTTCAACTACCTAAAATGTTAAGATTACTTATGCAATCATACTTGAGAAAACAAATTAAAACAAGAAATATTGTTCATTTTTCTGAATCTGATGTTGCTGATGCATCCTCCCAAAGTGCCAATGTGTCCTTTCTGGTTATGACGCAACGATTGCACAACTCTGTAACGACGCCTCAGTGCCCGACTTGACCAAGCTGTCATGCTCCCAATAGGGCCACTATACGCTCTTATACCTGACTCTACCTATGCCCCCATGCTTCATACGCTATCAATCATATCTCTTGCCACCCAACTCTACCTCTTCTCCTTTGATCTGCGTCGGGTCACTTACTCGAGTTTTTCTGTCGCGTTTTTCCAATTTCTTCATAAAATGGCGCATAACCGCATAAGCCTGGACTTGAAATCCTTTAGATTTCATCTTGGAATGACATCGCACCCGTGCCAACATAGAACTTCGCATTTTGTTATCTTTAACTTTTCTTTAGCATTTATCTTTTAAAACTTGTGATTCACGATTTGCGATCGGGCCCCATTGCATTGCACATCGCATTACAACAACCCCCCATTTCATATAATTTTTATTCAAAACACTATAATATGAAATTGGTCCCTTTTATTTTTTTTAATTGGTATCAATTTTGTATTATTCCAAAAGGTCCGAAAATGAAATAAAAAACATTACAAAAAACCTTTTTACAAACCAATAATGGCCTTGGGATATAAATAATTAAATCTTTTATCATTGCGATAAAAGTTATCGCAAGATCTTACACGCAATGACAAAGGAGACATAACTTAAGGAACTTTTGATTTGTCTAAGCGATATACCATGCATGCTTTTAAGCGATCGGCGATATACCATGCGATATACCGCTTAAATGCCCCCGATGCGATGCGATATCGCTATCGCGAACGAGGATTCCAAGAGATGCCAAGATAAGAAAGCTTTTCGTCCCGATGCGATGCGATAAAGCCAAAACACGAATCTCAAAAAGTTGTTAAAACGGGGATATTACGATTAATTCGTATTAAAAGTCTTATCTTTATAATGGAGATTCATCCGCGCTCAACCGCCAAACGGCTAAGGCACGCTTAAACAAATCATTTCACCAATAAACGACGTGATGGACATTTAAATGATTGACAGTTTTTTTAAGCGCCATTTAATGAAATAGTAAGTCTAAATTTTTTTACGGATTGGATCCATGGAAACCTTAAGCTAATTTTTCAACAATACATTAATCAATATATTTCCCCCGTATTTGGTTTTTACCGCCACTCCTCTCGTGTTACGCTTATTTTTACTCTTGTGCAGACTCCTTCTAAACTCGATAGATGCAAGCAAAATGGGGAAGAAGTCCAAGAAACCGCAAAACGCTTCCGCTCGCCACCATAGAACAAGCCATCACCGATCCAGGAAATAAAAAGAAAGGATTGATATCCGATACTACATGTTCAAAGTCTTGGCAAAACTTTCGCAGTACCTAGTAATTTGATAGAAGTCAAGAACCCGAAGTGACAACTAGAGAAGCCACAATGATATGACTCAAAAAATCAAGGTACTTTAAAGGACTTAGCCGACTTTTCCTATCTACAGCGCCTCGACCAAAATTCTCCATATACGGATGTGTAAGGTGGGCAATTGAGGAACTCCCAATCACGGCATGTACCTTCTCGCACTAGAGATGGGAGAGTCTTCGTTCATTTCAAGCTAATGATTTGAGGCGATGTATCATTTGCCCGAGCCCGAGAAGAAGCATCGTTACTTTCCGGAGAAATTCCAATGAGAACGAAACTCGAATCCGAACCCATTCGTAATTGAGGCATCCCGCAAAACACAAGCATAAATCTTCCTATGTGTCTCCTTGCTAATTTAGCCTCCTTATTGTTATGTCGGGATCATGATGTAGATTATGGGGTTTGCATGACTCTAATTTCACTATAGAAATGGTTCCTTTAATGGAGGCAAGATGTAATAGAGAAATTATGGATTGGGGAACTACCTATTCGACAAATTAGCCACCATAGCTCTTGATTTTAGAGGCAAGACTCGCATTACCGAAAGGTTTGTTCTCCATTCTACTATAGCGCTTATATCCCGGACACCCCGTGTTTTAATTCCTAATTTCCCGTGCTCGCAATGAGGTGGACTCCACAAGACTCCATCCCCATTCACATATACTATGAGAAAGTGTGGAAAACCTCCCATAGGCACCATTTATACCAAATCCGCAATGGCTTCATGTTACCCATTCATTACTCTATTTTTGATAAACTCCGCTCCAAGATTTCCTACCAAGCAAGGATTGATTTAACCGGCTTGTGGAGACGGTTTAGTGAGGAAGAATTTACTTATAAGAATTTCTTAAAATGGAAATAAACCTCATGTTCTTCCGTACACACTCGATAAACTGCAAGGGAGATACCTATTGGGGATCATTTCCAAAAGTATGACAAACTCTAAAGAGAAATAAGAAAAGAAGGTGTCCGGCCCTCTTTTCCTCTTAGATGTGTCTACACCTTGAATGATCTCAAACATGCGTAGAAAGGCTATAAAGATGAAATCATTAACTCTAGCAACTCTCCCTAATAGGCAATTTGATCCCGAATAAAGTTGCCTATAATGTTCCTGGAACAGCCAAATTGGAAAAGTTTGATCATAAAGAAGATATGCTCGATGACTGCTCTCCACAAATGCCCGAGTCAATGTCCCAAGTTAGATCGTTGGCCGAAATAATGAAATATCAAGATGAAGGGTTAGTTGAATTCAAATGTGACTCCTTAGAGAAATCGCAGGTTGCAAACTCGCCCGTGATCCGTTAGCAATAAGCTCATCACAACAGATCAAGCGAGCTCCGACGTCAGAGAAAGTGCAAGAGGAAACCCGTACAAAAGAGCAGCAGAACAGCACCATAAAGGTAAATCAAGATACTAACATCCCGAATTGCTCCGTGAATGGCAAGAATTCGATTCAAATTATCAACAATCCTAAGGGTTCAAAGGAAGCCCAAACATCAAGTATATGGACACACAGAGACCATTTCGAACAAGTTCCAGTGTCCACGCCTACCCAGCTCTAAAGGAGTAGAGATAATCCCAAAGGACCCCTCCGATCAAGTTATTTTGCAGATAGAAGAAATTCCTCCCTTTAGATGTCTTCTATGTACTCGAAACACAAAGCCGTGGTGGGAAACGACACATAAAGAGGATAAAGGACTGATCGCCCTTCCCTATCTCTTAACTAACAAAGGACGGGCAATGTAGTTTGGAAGGGAGGAATTCGACTCCCTCCGAGGACCTAACAAAACTATCACAATTTGCTGGAGCCTATTCGGCAAAGAACAATAGATAAGGCATCGGAGGTGAGTCTTTTATTAAAAACAAAAGACCAGGATATTCTTCATTACAAGCGCAACTATCAAGAATGCGATGCAGAGCGTAATCGCAATTGTTAACACAACAACAAACCAATAATCAATTAACCTAACAATCGGCAGGAAGAAAAGCAGAGAATTGATCGTAGCAAGTAAAATTCGTAAGCAAAAGAGTTATCGTATAAGACTGCACAACTCAAGACAACAAATGAACAAATGTCAAGATAAAAGATGACAAATTGCTCAAATATCACCGCCTTGAGAAAACAAAGAATCTTCCACAGAAATAATCTGGGCAAGAGGCAAGATAAATAAACAAAGCATTATTAATACGTATAAAGTTGTTATGTCAACAAATCGCCCAGGCAGTAACCTTTATGACTTAACAACATCTCTAAGATAAATCAAATTCGATGCTAGAAATTGCATTTGTTAAAAGCCGATGAGACATTGACTAATTATCTATAAAGGTACTATGAAGGACAACAATTAAATTGCCAAAGATCCTAGAATCGCATAAAGAGATATTATTTATGGAATGGCAATCTCGCTTAATGAAAGCAGAGATATGGGCTTCAGATGCAAATTAACCACAAGTAATTCGTTGAATTGATTAATGACACTTACTTATCTAACATGATTTCCTCAATGTACCCCTGCAAATTGACATCAGCTAAACATCAAGCAATGTATGTTACTCTCAGAAATGGGAGAAAACTCGGGCAAGATGACCAGAGAGACCAAATGGCTTTCTGACATGGGACACCTATTGATGTTCTTAGTCAACCTTACAGCCCAGAGCCGCCTCTCAAATGCCTCTCGCATGCACCTGATGCATCATTCTGAATGCACAGATGCCACCTATGATGCCCAACTCAATTCTCGCCTTAACCGACCACCAAGGGAGCCGATGCTTGCAATATGCCAAATGACTGTGAGACGAACAAAATTTCGTTGATGATTCATGTCACCGATCGCTGCATTGCCGTGAAGGAGATATTCAGGATTACGAATACCAATTAAGTAGGATTTTTTCGCCTTACAGATATTTAGATAAATTTAGTATTTATAGACCCTTTTCATGTATTTAGAAAGGGTCGTAGTTTTGTATATGATTTTCTATAAAAACCCCGAAGTTGCACTACTGGAGCTTCGGTGCATATTCTTTTATGAAACTCGACCAATTATTCTAATTTTGACAAGGAGGCTTTTATGCAAATGTGCACTAATTATTTGTGTGAAAGTATTTCGCGTTGAAAAGAAGAATTTCAAATAGCGTATTTACATTGAGAAAGACTTGCAAAATGCCATATGGTACTACTATCTATAAATCAATTCATTCTTTTATGAAAATTTTCGTTTGATTACTTTCATTATTGAATATTTAAATGTGTTTTAACAAAGAACTTTATACTTTCCACTACCGGATGTTTACAAGCTATTATTCTTTCAATCATTACGTATCAAGAATATAAAGATAAGTGTAACAATGTTTTATCAATTACTTCATTCAATTAATTGAATGAAGTAATTATTATTTAACAATATCTTTGTTTATTGAATAGTGTCATCTATATGCCTATTGACAAACACAGATCATCAAACGTTGCATTTAAGAATAGAAGCTTCCAGATAAAATAGTTATTTGCATTTTTGCTTATAGATTAAGTACTCCATTCATTATCATTTATTAAAACAATCATTCATTCGTCTCTTTCTATTCTTTATTGGGAAACTGGTCCCATTATATCCTACTGGCTACCTACATCCCAAACGGAAAAGGAGCCGTTTAAGGTCCAGACCGGTGGTTATCCCCCAGTTGTTGTTACAGCCGATTTTCGAGGCATCAACATTTTTGGCGCTAGAAGGAGGGCATCAACCGTGGAATGGCAAGCAAACCCAAATCTCGCAAACCATTCTAAGAGTAATTCCCCCTCCACATCACCTCGTACTTCCCAATTGCATGCCGGTTCTCCAAGATCCAAGCAAGAAGAAGAGGTATCCACTATCACTCGTCAAACCCACCATACCCGCAATTAAGTCTAACTCCCGCTAGTTCGCCCCCATCCAAAAATCCTGCAGCTTCTACCACCACGTAAATCCGAGCCATTCAAAGCGCTGAGACTTCGCAATTAATCACTCCCACCCTCTCACCAGACTTCGCAGTGAGAAGCTCGGTATTGAACCTATCGAATTCCCTTTACCTAAAAGGAAAAGGGCAAAAAAGAAAACATCAAGATTCCGATGCTGAAGCACTTTCATCCACATCCTCCATCTCATCCTCCCTGCCAGGCGAAGTCAACCATCCACTCCCTCATTACATATTGTTGTTCCACAGAATTTAAACTTGGGCATTCAAACTCATTTTCACCTCAACATCACTCCTTCCCAGACATCTGAATCTCTAGAACGACAAGAGCATCATCCACTTGGTATTACAATGAGACCCATGGAGCCAGATCCAAGGCAGCCAACATGCTCACACCTGATATAATGCACACTGTATGCCTTAAAAATGGCTGACCCAAAGTTTGTTCAGAAATGGAACCCAAGCTTTAAATACACACAATCTTCATAAAAGACAATAATTTAAGTGGAAGTAGCAGATGTATGTTGTTGTTAGGCTTTTCCTTATGCCATGCAAGTGAGACGGTGCAGGATCCGGTATTTTCCTCCAGCTGTTAATAATATTTTGCAAAAGAACAGTCACCAGTATGGAGATGACAGACCTTGTTAACTAATGTTTTATCTCTCCAATCTTAGGATAGAGCATAGGGGAACAATTAAGAATTTTATCAGCCGTTTCAATAGAACTTGAATAAAATCCACAGACCACCAGCTCAAGTGAACAAACTGGTGAGTAAGGATATTACCTAAGCCACGACTCTGCCATCATGAAATATTTTTGTGATGAAAATTTTAAAACCAACACTCGCCGAAAACATGAAAGAAGCACTTGGCTGGAGAAACGTATCAATGCTCTAGAAAAGAAAGCGGCTCTTATGGAAAGAAAAACCAAAAAAAGTTTGGTCTGAAAAGATGACTCAAAGAAGAAAACTTTAAAGATCCATATGACATGGAGGCCTCCAAAAGGTCCCAGACCATGTTTAAAATGAAATGCTGAAATAAAGAAACAAGTCATCAAACTTCAACTAAAAGGGCTCCAACTACAAGAAAACCGAATCAAAACCACCAAATGTTATATCTTATGCAGATTCGATCAAGAAGAAGAGGAAGAGGAAACAAATATCACTAACCGATAAATGAAGAGAAGTTGTTGAATGCCATGCATGTGGGATTTTACACGTCTAACTCGATACGTATAATGATGAAGAAGCTCGTCTCTACTAGGAGTAAAAGTACCTTCGAACCTGCCCAGAAACTTCAAAGAAACGAGGCAAGGTGTAAGCCGCTACAACAAAGGAAAAAGTACCTACAAAGAAGTCACCGCAAGCAGCTTCCCAAAAACCAAATTTCTTCAATCTCCAAGTACTCCTTCAACATCTAAAACATTAGTAGTATCCGATTCAATGGATTGGCAATATTGTTGATGATATGAAGAAAACTAAGGCAACATTACTGCTTGTTCCACAAATTAAAACACGCGTAATCGCTTCTCAAAGAATTGAAGGCTGCTCCCTCTTCACCTCTTCCCAAGGGGCCGCAAATGATTCGGGTCAACCACATTCGTGTATGATAGAAGCAATCGGACTAACTCGATTGGAGATAGATCGAATTCTCATACTCCACCCTTCCTTTTAACCTTGAGATCTACAACAGAAACCTACACAACTGCTGACGACCAAAGGGTGCATCATCCAATATAATGCCAGCTCTTCAAGCTTGTTCCAACCGAACATAGAACCCCAAAAGTCTTCTATCCATATTGTGCTTAGATTTAACCAAGGTCCAAAGCTAGTGGAGAGATTAACTTCAGAATCGCCAACGTTATCACTCGATCCACGGTAGTTCAACGAATTGATATCCTAATACCACATATACCCAATTTTATGGGTTGATTTTGAGTAGGATCGTCCGAAAAGCTACATGGGTATATTTCTACCGATTGGTCTCACATGTGGTTACCCTATGGGGAAAGCCAAATCAAATAAAAATCAACGGGAGAAACATATGACCCACACCGTAACAATGGAACAGAAAATCAACCAATTGCATTTAATAACAACATCTTGGAAATTATTCATATGAGTCATTTTTTTGAAATTTCACCGCTTCAACCATCTCCTTTCTTAGTAAACAATTTAACATCGCATCGAAAACTATTCACAAACGTATAGGTCAAAATGCAATATACTGGGAAACTGTAGGGAATAAGATCGTTAATACTTTCTTATTTTGGTCTTTATATTTTGATGGCTCCAAATCTAACGAAGGTTCGTATAGGGTGTATATTGGTTAGCCCGCAAGGAGAGCACACGTTCCGTAGGTTAGAATTTGAATGCACAAACAACACAAATTTAGCATGAAGCCTAGTCCAAGGCTCCATAAAGTACTCAGTCTTAAAGTGCAATATTTGAAAGTATTCTAAGCGTATCTCGAAATTATTGTCAAACAAAGAGAAATACACCATTGTCTTTCAAATCATCTCAAACATTATCAATCGCCGGTACAAGAACTCACCAGGCACTTTTCTCGCATTCAATATTTCTTCTATCCCTAGGTATCAAAATTCAGCACAGACTTGCTAGCCAATGTTGCTTCCGTACCATACCCTCCGAAGATTATACCGTATAGATTTTCAATAGAATTACTTTTTAGGCCGTCACCCTCGACAATGTCACTAATTGGAGAATATTTAATCACGATGAAGAATTTTACAATTTTTGACTTCGTAAAAGTCCTATGATGACCGTATCATTGAAGAAAGCAAACATGACCTTCAAATGAGAGGTAAATCCTAGGAGAATTCAATTCCAAAGCTCAGAGAAGCTTCGAGGATCTCATGATATTAAAGGACACATTTAAACTCGTGACCAATCCAAAGTCTAAAGTTCACTTTAAGGTTTGAATTGATAAACTCGGTAATCGAACAAAAATCCTCAAAACGTTAATCTAGGATTAGGACTTTCGTAGAAGAAAAGGAAGTATCTATTAAAATTTAAAGAAAATATACATGTTTTTGTCGAAATATGACTAACGAAAGACATATGATACAACTATTATCCAAGATAATGTATTCCAATAAGCTCGACTTAAACCAAATACGAAATTAAGGAAAAAAATACATCCAAACTTAGAGAGTCAAATAAAAATCGTAACTCAATAAACTCTTGAAAGCTAAGATTATTTTTTCCAAGCTTAGGCACTCAAACTGGTCTTAATACAGTCTGCTGGAAAGAAAATGGCGACATTAGGATTTGGGAGATTTGGAAATATGAATAAAGCAAGTCTAAAGATATCTCATTACCACAGAGCAAACATACTCCAATCAGAGTTGTAGTTCTCTAATTACTGTCCTTTTTGATGGGTTTTTCATGATATAACCAAGTTTTGTCTAACTTGGAATACGTACTCTAAAACTGTACTTAACAAAATGGGGAACTTATGCTTATCAAAAAATGCCCTTCGGACTAATGACAGGAGCCACATTCCAAAGAGCCGTTGATATCGCTTTCAGGATTGATTAATAAAAATAAAAGAGTTGTCTACCTAGACGATATTACTCTGCATTTTCAGAAAGAGACCCAACTATTCAGGTGACTTCTAACCAACTTTTCAACGCCGCAAAAGGTACTAGATCTCACTCAATCCTAAAAATCCTTCTTGCTCTTGATCAAGGAAAGCTCCCGGGTTTTATTGTTTCCAAAGATACATTTATATTGATCCTGACAGATTAAAGAAATTTCTGAAATCCCATTTCCTCATAATAAAAAATCCATGCGGTCTTTTTAGGTCACGTATCAACTTTGTCAAAAGATTTGTTCCCGTTTTTTCGCATCATTTTACTTCATTACAGCAGCAGATAAGAAAATTCAAATCTGTTTAAATGGGGATCTGGTGGAAAGAAGCATTTGATTTAATCAAACAATCAATAATCAATGCCCCCACTTTAAACACTCCCAATTTTTCTAATCATTTCACATTGTATACTATCGCATCCGATTCATCTTATGTACGTACTCACCGTATTAATGATCATGACCTTGAAGCACCGATTTCATTTTTTCGCCCAAATTTCCGTGGTGCAGAACTAAATTATTCCGAAGTTGAAAACAAGCCTTGCCGTGTATAAAGCCATTAAGCACTATAGGCCCTTCCTTTAAAAGCTCATACAAAGGTTATAGTTCCTTCGCAAGAAGAGAATACCGATCCAAAGGAATTAGGTGGAGAAAAGGGCCAATTGGGTTACAAAGACTTCAAGAGTATGACTGAAATCAAGCCAACAAAGATTGTGAGAGGTCAAGGTTTTTGGTGTGTTGTTAGCAAAAAGGAGCATCCAATATTCCGTAATCAAAGATACAATATATGAAAGAAACTAACTGCAGGCATTACCAATTTTAATCTCAATACGCGTATTTAATCTTTTTATTTGAAAATGGATATGCACCTCCTAATATTTCTTATAAAAACAAACGGGCCATTAGATTAAAAGCAAAAAAACTTCATAATCATTGATGATGTACTTTAGACAAAACTATGATTCAAGCTTTTATTAAGATGCCTAGAAAACCCGAAGCACAAAAGGTTTTGCAGAGCTACATGATGGACCAATGTGAGGACATTTTGGAGCCGACACTACCACAAAATCATTTATACTGGTATTATTGCCCACTTTATTCGAGATACTCACGAATATAAGAAATGTCAAAGTTGTCTAAACTCTCCAAGAAGACAAAGAAATCAAGCCCTTTGCAAACTACCAACATTGAGCAACCTTTGAACAATGGGGACTTGATATCGTTGGGAAATTTCTCTCCACAAATTTTCCAAATAGCATAAGTATATCCTTTATCATACCGATTACTTTACCAAGTGGGTTGAAGCATCTCCGTTAAAAACAACAAGCTTTTCCGAAGGAATTATAGAATTAGATCAACTATCATTGCATGTCAGTGTCCCAAATGCCTTAGTTTTTTATAATGCATCTTATTTCTCCGGTAATGCCATGTTTGAGTTCGCTATTAAAAGAGGTTTTAAACTAAAATATTCTCGCAAATTATTATCCCCGTGGTAATGGTCTAGTAGAGTCTACCAATAAAAATCTCCTTAAAATCATTAAGCTAACTATTGAACATAATCATAAAAATTGGCATAAATCTTTAATATTCGCTCTATGTGGCAGAGAGAACACATGTATACCATAGGTACTTCTCCATTCAATCTGTATATGGAAAAGAAGCAATACTACCAACCAATCTAGCACTTCCTTCCCTAGCCCTAGTAAGTGCCTTATTGAAGAGCCTCTTCTTCTATCCAACTTAGAGCATGATCTAAATTTTTAAAATTAGAAGAAGAAAGAGAAAAGGCTAAGATTACTCATGCAAAACATCACACAGAGAACTAAAAATATTTGGATTCAGCCTTCATCTAGTTCTAAACAACAGCAAAGGGTGATCTAGTTCCGAAATGGGATAAAGCCCATGAGGATAAAGGTAAACACACCAAGTTCCAAAAGATGTGGCTTTTGACCATTTCGTATCAGCGAGAAGATAGGCCATTCAACATTCATGTTACAAGATCTACCAGGAAAGAGAGATTCTCTCTCTTCCGTTAATGGCCTCATCTTAAAGAAATTCTTCAATTGAGAAGGTAATCCCTTCTCCTCTAGTTCTAAGTAGGATTTATTTTTTAGGATCATTAGGAAATAAAGTTAGCATCTTCCACCACCTTTACGTATTTAAAGTCATTTCAAAAGAAAATATTGTTGATATTTACTTTTAAATAAATAGAAGTCCTAAACAAGAGGAACAATTTCTAGGAAACTTGGTATAATTAGCCTGGGCTACCCTTCAAATTTTTATAACTCTTTCAAAGTTTAGAAGTATTAAAAAATCATTTCATGTTTTTAAATTGGTCAACAAAAAGGTTATCAATATCAAAATTTAAACTAATCCAATTTCAAGATCTTCAACTCTTACTCCCCGTCATCCATTTACTCTAAGGAGAAAATTGTTCATCCCATTCACCAAAAGTTTATGATTACTCGCAGTGTAATTCTCAGAATTTTGATATAAAAGATAAGAGGTCTTATTACAAGTTCGCTTACCATGATCATAGGGAAATAGTTTAACCGACATTACCAATACCGCATACCAAAAACAGTAATGGCTTAAAATTATATATATGTATCTCATCGTTAAGTCAGCCATAGTTCTGCTAGATTACTAATAGGAATGGCATTGTCAAACACTGCCACCAAACCAGACAATGGTTTTTTATCTTAGAAATAACAAAAAGTAAAAGGAAATACAAAAATATGAAAGCATATTTCGAATTCATCTATGAATCATACTCTCAAATGGATGGGATAATGGACAATAACATGGTTAAAAGGTATCCGTCGGAACTATGAACGTTGTCAAGAAGCAGAGGCTCTACTCATGACAGACGAGTTAACCAAAAAGTCGCTGAAAAGTTTTCGTTTTATCATTATAAACCAATAGAGGCCTATTTGTTCTCTAGAATGTATCTAATTTTCAAACAAAGAGAGAAATTAGCAAAAATAGTTTCATTTTACTTGGAGTGCATATATACTTAGTTATATTAGAATTTTCTTCCTTTGATTGAAACTCTATTTTGAAAAAGTTTAAGTATTTCCACTTTTCAGAGATAATCGTTTCTTCCAAATGAATGCCAATTGTTGTCCTCTACAATAACCCCCATTTCATATACTTGTCCAAAACAATTATAATATGAAATTGGTCCCTTTTATTTTTTTGGAATGGCATCAATTTTGTATTATTCAAAAAGGTCCAACAAATAAAAACATTACAAAAAACCTTTTTACAAACCAATAATGGCCTTGGGATATAAATAATTAAATCTTTATCATTATGATAAAGCGATCGCAAGATCGCATATCGCAATGACAAAGTAGACATAACTTAAGGGAACTTTTGGTTTGTCTAAGCGATATACCATGCATGCTTTAAGCGATCGGCGATATACCATGCGATATACCATTAAATGCTCCCGATGCGGCGCGGTATCGCTATCGGCGAACGAGGATTCCAAGAGATGCCAAGATAAGAAAAGCTTTTCGTCCCGATGCGATGCGATAAAGCCAAACACGAACTTCAAAAAAGTTAATATATAATAGAGATTCACTCGCGCTCAACCGCTAAATGCCATATACGTTTAAACAAACTATTTCACCAATAAACGACGGATACATTTATAAATGATTTATTATGTTATGTCATTTAATGAAATAGTAAGTCTAAATTTTTTTACGGATTGATCCATGGCAACCTTAAGCTAATTCTTCATCACGCATTAACTTGACATATTTCCCCCATATTTGTTTTTACCGCTTTCACCTTTCCGTGTTACGCTTATTTTTACTCCCCGTGCGTAATTCTTCTAACCGATAGATGCAAGCAAAATGGAAAAGAAGTCCAAGAAAAACCGCAAACGCTTCCGCTTCGCCACCATAGAACAAGCCATCACCGATCCAGGAAATAAAAAGAAAGGATTGATATCCGATGATAAAGGCTCAGTCTGGCAACCTCGCAGTACCTATAACTTGACAGTCAAGAACCCAAAGTGACACCAAGAGAGCTGTTACCGATATGACTCAAAAATCGAAGGTACTTTAAAGGACTTAGCCGACTCTTTCCTTCATCGATAAAGTCGGAACACCTTCCCATATACGGATGTAGTAAGGTGGGACCGAGGAACTCCCAATCAGCGTACGTAACCTTCTACAATTCGCAGATGGGAGAGTCTTCGCTCATTTCAAGCCAATGATTTGAGTGCGTATGTATCATTTGCTTGAGCCTCGAGAAGAAGTACAACAAGGCATTTCTCGAGAAATTCAAATGAGAACGAAACTCGAATCCGAACCCATTCGGAATTGAGTGCGTAATCCGGCAAAACACAAGCATAAATCTTCCTGTGACAGACTTCACATCAAGTGTCTCTCCTTTATCATATGCCGGGATCATGATGTGTAGATTATGGGGGTTTGCACGACTCCTCTAATTTCACTATAGAAATGGTTCCTTTAATGGAGGCAAAGAGGTAATGTAGAACATGATTGGGGAACCACCGTCCGACAACAACGGCAGCTCTTGATTTTAGAGGCAAGACCCGCATTACCGAAAGGTTTATTCCCCCATTCTACTACGCCTGGGCTTATATCCCGGAAACCCGTGTTTTAATTCTGAATTTCCCCCGTGCTCTACTGGAGGTGGACTCCACAAGACTCCATCCCCATCTACATATACCTCATCGTAAAGTGTGGAAAACCTCCCATAGGCACCATTTATACTAAATTCGCAATGGCTTCATGTTACCCATTCATTACTCTATTTTTGATAAACTCCGGCTTCCCAAGATTTCCTACCAAGGTATCGACGAATCCGTTTAGGGAGATGGTTTGCGAGGGAAAATTTACTTATATAAGAATTTTTGCGCTCTAGCCAAACCTCATGTTCTTCCTCCGTACATACCGATAAATCGCCGGGCAAGGGAGATAGCATATTAGATCACTCCGAAAGTGTTACACACAAACTCTAAAGAGAAATAAGAAGGTGTCCTGCCCTTTTCCTCTTAGATGTGGTGTCTACACCTTGAATGATCTCAAACATGCAGAGAAAGAAGTATAAAGATGAAATCATTAACTCTAGCAACTCTCCCTAATAGGCAATTTGGTCCCGACAAAGTTGCCTATAATGCTCGAACAGCCAAACTGGCAAAGTTTGACCATAAAGAAGATATGTTTGATGACCTGCTCTCCACAAATTCGAGTCATGTCCTGCTAGATCGTTGGCCGTAATGAAATATCAAGATGAAGGGTTAGTTGAATTCAATCGTACTTAGAGAACAATCGTAGGTTGCAAACTCGCCCCTAGATCCGTTGAAATAAGCCCAAAGAACAGATCAAGCGAGCCCAACAGAGAAAGGCAAGAGGAAACCCGTACAAAAGAGCAGAAGAGAGCACCATAAAGGTAAATCAAGATACTATTTATCCTCAACTGCTCCAGAACAAGAATTCCTAATTCAATTATCAACAATCCCGAGGGTTCAAAGGAAGCCCAAACATCAAGAGGAAAGGCATACACAGAGACCACGGGAACAAGTTCCGTGAAACCAATGGCCTACCCGCTCTAAAGGAGAGATAACCCAAAGGACCCCTCCGATCAAGTTATTTTGCAGATAGAAGAAATTCTCCCTTAGATGTTCTAGAGTCTAAACAAGGTGCTTCGGTAAAAACGACAAAGGAAGAGGAGAAGGACTGATCGTCTTTCCCTATTCCTTAACTACCAAGTGACGGCAATGTAGTTTGGAAGGAGGAATTTGACCCCTCCGAGGACCTAACAAAACTATCACAATTTGTCGGAGCCTATTCACAAAGAACAATAGATAAGGATTTGAGGTGAGTCTTTTATTAAAACAAAAGACCAGATGGTCTTCTCATTACGTTAACTATCAGAAGTACTCATAGGCAGAGTAGGGTAGAATCGCACAGTTAACACAACAAAGAAACCAATAACTAATTAATCAACAACTTCAGTAGAAGAAAAGTAGAATTGATCGCAGTGGCCTGCATAAAAAGAGTTATCGAGGCATTGGCACAACTCAAGACAACAAATGAACAAATGTTGAAGATAAAAGATGAGCAAATAACAACATACCTGTTTTGAGAAAACAAAGAATCCTCTTATTGTAGCTTCTAATTCAGGTGAGGTAAAGATAACAAATGAAGCATTATTAACACGTATAAAGTTGTTATGTCAACAAATCGCCACAGTGTAACCTTTATGTGACTTAACAACACCTAAGTGATAAATCAACCATACAGAAATGATTTCCTTACAGCCGATGACACTTGAACACTATCTTGAGTGTACAAGGTACCGAGGAAGGACAATGGCCTAAATTGCCAAAGATCCTAGAATTGCATAAAGATGATATTTATGGAATGGCAATCTCAATAATGAAAGCAGATATGCTCAAATGCAAATGGAACCACAAGTAATTTGGTTGAATTGACTAATAATAATTTATCTAATATGATTTCAATGTAAATTTGCAAATTGACACTGTAACATTGGAACAATCATGTGCACGTAATGTAGAAAATCCGGCGGTGACACCGCAGTGACCACCGGGGCTTGACATGGGACACCTATTGATGTTCTGTCAAACCTTGTCACCGCAGAGCCGCCCTCAAATGCCTCTGCATGCAATCGTATGCATCATTCCCGAAATGCAGGATGCCACCTATGATGCCCAACTCAATTCTCGCCCTTAACCGACCACCGTAAGTGGAGCCGATGCTTGCAATATGCCGCCTCGTGACTAGAGACGAACAACTCCGTGATGATCTACGCCGCCGATCGCCGCATTTCCGTGAAGGAGATATTCAAGATTGTTTAATACCAATTAAGTAGGATTTTTTCAGCTATAGATATTTAGATAAATTTAGTATTTATAGACCCTTTCATGTATTTAGAAAGGGTCGTAAGTTTTGTATATGACTTATAAACCCTAAGTTGTACCACCGTACTTCAGGCATATTCTTTTAGAACCGGACCAATTATTCTAATTTTGACAAGGAGGCTTTTATGCAAATGTGCACTACTATCTTTGTGTGAAAGTATTTTTGCGTTGAAAGAAGAATTTCAAATAGCGATTTACATTGAGAAAGACTTGTACCATATGGTACTACTATCTATGTCTCAATTCATTCTTTTATGAAAAATCGTTTGGATTACTTTTGCTATTATTGAATATTTCAAATAAGCATCAGCAATCTTTATACTTTCCACTACCGGACGCTACAGCTTGCTATTCTTTCAATCATTTACGTATCGTTGATATAAAGATAAGTGTATGACAGCTTGATTAATTACTTCATTCAATTAATTGAATGGGAAGTAATTATTATTTAAATAAATATCTTTGTTTATTGAATAGTGTCATCTATATGCCTATCGAATAAACACAGATCATCAAACGTTGCATTTAAGAATAGAAGCTTCCTAGATAAAATAGTTATTTGCATTTTTTCTTATAGATTAAGTACTCCATTCATTATCATTTATTAAAACAATCATTCATTCACCCTTTTCTATCTTTATTGGGAACCGGGTCCCATTATATCCACGGAAAGCCACCATCCCAAACGGAAAAGGAGTCGTTTTTAAGGTCCGGGATCGGTGGTTATCCCCGTTGTTGTTGCAAGCCGATTTTCTAGGCATCAACAACGTGAGACACATCAACACCGTACACGGCTCCATAAGCCGAATCCAACATCCACTCTTCATATTTACTCCTCACCGCGGCCATGATGCCGGATCTTTGGACGTGATGGTTTACGTGTCTCTATCAAAGGACAAACTTTAGAATTAGTTATATTATCTTTGTTATAAATAACGCGTTGCATACGCATATTAGATTAGCCTCTGTGATAGCTCGTAAAGTAATTACGTGCCACCGTGCCGTAATATCATCTCTCTCGTTATGACCGCATTTTTAATATATACAGACTTCGTTTCCAAGCGTAATTCGTATTTGAAGGCCGTTGCCCGAGGTCAAAAGCGCAGGGCCCCCGCACACGCCGAGGTTTTGTGCATTATTGTATAGTTTCTTGTTTTATTTCTTTAAGCTCATTGTGCCATAAGTCATTCACGTGTTTATACATTGCATCTTTCATGGTATTTCTTATGATTCATCTCCGTTTATAATCTTTCATGCTTTACATCTTACTTCCGTCCATAATCTTTCATGTTTTATGTTAACTGATCAGTTGTTCTTGTTTCAAATTACAACAAGAAGCCCGGCATTTGCATATCTTTTGACTAATGACATGGAATCAATATTGTTCGCTAATTTATTTTTCTTAGTTTTTGTTTAATCGACACGTTTTGTTTATTTCATTTCGCACATTTGTTTCCATAGTTAGATTTAGATATATTAAATTGCTCATGTCATTTTCAAGCATTCTCCGAAAGCCACGATCGGACTGATGGTGAGGGATTGAACTATGAGTGTGTAGTTTGATATTAGTTTACTTTCTCTCGTAGGTTAGATGAGATGAATTGTCAGCAGCCATTTTCTGCTTAACTCTCCGAAGCCACACTGACCGATGGTGAGGGATTGGGGTATGAGTGTAGTTTGATATTAGTTTACTTTCGCAAGTTAGGATATATTAAATTGCTCATGTCATTTTCGGCCATTTTCCGAAAGCCACAAATTGGACTCAGTGTAGGATTGAAGTATGAGTGTGTGTAGTTTGATATTAGTTTACTTTCTCGCAAGTTAGATATTAAATTGTCGCCTATGTCATTTTCTGCCATCTTCGAAAACCATAGCCGGACTAATGGTGAGGATTGAAGTATGAGTGTGTAGTTTGATATTAGTTTCTTTTTTTGCAAATTAGATATCGTATTGCTCAAGTTGTTTTATATATTTCCAAAGCCAAAGAAGGGAATTAACACAGATCGAATATAAGTTGATGTAATTTGATTTAGATTTACTTTGTTGCAATTTTGGATTTTCTTACATAGTTTTTCAGGTTTTTAGACAAATAAAGAAGTGATAGTTTGGTTTTCATGCTCAATAGTTCACCGTTTGATTTATTAAGCTAGCAAGACATTTTCATTTCCTTTCGCCTTTGTCATTGTATGTTTCAAATTCCTTTTGAAGTTTGAAGTTGGTAAATCATTATAAAGGATATCATTGCCTCTAACAATCATAACCATACTTGTTTTAATTTTAGAATTTCCATCTCACATTAGAAAACTCAAAACTGGCTGCCAAAAGGTAAGAAATAGGTTTATCTTGTACATAGTGCCTACATTTCACCATTGTAATTTAATGATAATTAATGTTAAAATTAGACACACTAAATTGACCAAACATTTTGGCGCCGTTGCCGGGAAGTGTAACTAGGTAGCCACTTTTAAAAAAATAAAATAATAATAATAAAAGAAGGGAAAACTTGATAACTTCTTGAAGTATGCTCTCCTCTTGCACCTGCGTGATCCGGAGGATCGTAAAAGAGAGTTATTGGTTTAGTACTCCTTAAGTATGCTCTTCTCAAATCTCCAGTGTGACCTGGAAGATCAGAAAGAGAATTATTAGCCCAACTTAAAAAAAAATATATATAATATAAAAAAAAATAAAATGACATGCATAGAGCAAGAGATTCTAGGGGAAGGTTTATAGCTAAAGCCAAGAGTTCGATTTTTACAACTCCATCTTCTTCATGGCATAGACAAGATTCGAACACCATCTACCCCAGGCCTAAGATTTTGGAATGCAAGGAGCACCGACTAGAGGATTCTCTATACCACCTACTAAATCCCATTTAGAAAACAAAGAGACTTTCTCTCATCCTCCCTGATGTGGGTTATTTAAGGACTTTAAGGACTCTAAAGAAACTATCATGGTAGAGGAAATAATAGATGGATTTGGAGTGGAGGTAGAGGGTAGAGGAGGAGGAACAATGGAGACAACAATGGTGAAGATAAGGAATGGAAGAAATAGGGAAAGAGACAACTTGTTTGGATTCCCATAGTTGATGAGGAAACTCATACAACAATGAAAAATATCTCACCATATGTCCTCCCCAACTTTTATGGATTGCGAAGTGAGGATCCCGAAACATTTCCTCGTTTGAGTTTGAAGTTGTGCCGAACCTATGACTATATGGAAGACTCTCAAAAACTCAAACTCGTTTCCTTCAAATATCAAGGAGCCGCTTTGAAATGGTTCATGGGATTAGCTACTCAATCTATTAGGACTTGAAAGATATGAAACAAACATTTTTGGATGTAGACATTGGACTATTGTATGCCCACCAATCACAAGGATGAGGTATTCAAAATGATGCAAAAAGAAGATGAAATTGGAAGATTTACTTGAAAGATTTCAATACAACTTAAAAAGAGCAAAGATGAGCAACTTAGATGATGAAACCTTGAAAGCCCTCATTAAAACCACTAGAGATGAATGGATAGATATTTTAAACATGATGGGGAAAGGAGACATTTCTCAATCCCCCACTCGTGACATACCGTAACTATGTGTCCATCTCTCAAGAGGAAAAATCTAAAACAGAAAAGGGCCTAGGGATCCTTCTCTTTATTAGGGCTAACAAATATGCAACCGGGATCGGGGCAGGGGCAGAGATTGGTAACATGTTTGATGAATTCAAAACTGATATCTTAGGTAGCCTTGGGCAGAACAAACGCCAGGACACCCTTAAAATCCAAAACAGTTTAAAGCAGAAATCGATGCTCTAGCCATCTTTTGTCCGAAATGTAGGAAGAAACATGCTTTATGTCTATCTCCTTGATGCAAAAGTTGTAGAAACATGTATAATTTTCTCAGAGAATCATGAGACCAAGGATTGTTCTTCAATTCTCGGACTCAAAGCCGTCTTTCAAGAAGACCCAAATCTCGCAGAATCTCTCTCATTTTGTTGCAAGAAGACCTTGGCAAGGACAACAAACTCAAGGGTTTAACAACCCTATGAATCTTCAAACCCCACCAAATTTGAATCCTTGGCAACAACCTTGGCCCCAACATCAAAATCCATATTAGCCATGGGTACAAGGGATGAAAAATCCTTATGGGAGATTTGCTCCATCTTTTCAAAATCAACAAGCTTCCAGCAACTCTCCAAACCCAACCACAACTTTCTATCAAGCGATTTGTCAAATAAATTAACCCTAAACAAATCCAAATCCTCAACTCTCATGCTCCCATACCAACAAAAGACAAATCAACTTCCAGCTCAGCCCATTGCCAAATCCTAACAATAAAAATCCTCGTAATATTATAGTTGTAGAAGGACAAAAATTTCCTACCTATATGATTGTTCCTCTTCACTGAGCGCAACCCTAGATCCTGGTAGAGTTTTATAAAACCTTCTATAGATATTCAAGAACAAGATACCTCCGAGGAGGACTCTTTAAAGTCAATGAGGGTTATGAGGAAGCATCTTCAAAAATTCAAACATTCAAAGAAAAACAGAAAAGTTAACACCTACAACTCCTATAGTTGAGCAACCCGCATCTTCATCTACACCTCCTTTTCCCCGAAAGACTACAAATTGACAAGGGGGTGGGAAAACAAATCTGCTAAGCCTAACTATGATTTTCTAGATGAATTGAAGAATGCTTGTATCAGATCCCTTGCTACAAGCTACTTGAGAGATTCCTATTCTAGCAAACAATAAAGAGCGAAATAAAAACACTGTGAATAAAGTCTGGGGGACACAAGAAGAATCCAATTGCAGGGAAAATTGCAGATATCATGATGGGAAAATTACCATGCAACTTAAGTATGTAGATCCGTAAAGTCCAATTGTCAAGACACATATAAATGGGATAGAATTCAAACACATTGATTTACTTAGGGGCTGCTATCAATATTATTATGAGTAGACAGTCCATGGACCAAATTAAACTTCCAACCTTCATTTTACACCTACTTTAGCCAAGAATTGCGTATCGATCAATTATTAAACCGTATGGTGTATTAGAAGATATTTTGGCCTCCTTAGATTCTTGGGAATATCCAAAGAGATTTTATGATTTTGACTCCCAAGAGTAATCTAGGAGGGCACCCACTTATCTTAGGAAGACCTTGGCTAGCCACATATGATGCTTTCATTAGTTGTAGATCCGGGGATATGTACATTTCTAATGGTAATTCGACAAAGAAATTCAAACTTTTGTATTCCCTAGCAAAAGAAATCGTAAGGAGGAGACAATGAATGGGTTGATGATGAGGACACTATACAACCTCGTCTTTACCATTTCTTCGAAATCAAGTGAGGATAGTCAAATTCCGAACACATTAGAAAATTTGAGATATCTTCTAATATGACCCCACACAATTTCAATTGGAATCAGATATAGAATATTTATCATCAAGACAAATGTCTCTTTACCTCTATGGAAGAGTTTGGTAGTTCTACTATTGAGATTTTTCCGTAGCAAAACATGGAATATCAACAAACATTTGGAAAAGTCACAACAAGAAGAACTAACCAAAATCTTGCAAAAACATTCTACCGCATTTGCATGGGAGTATACCGACATGAAAGGTATTGATCCTAAGACTTGCATCCATCATATCTATATTGAGGAAAAACAACAGACCAATCGCACAACCTCAAAGAAGGATGAATCCAAATCTTAGGAGAAAGAAGAGCTCCAAAACTATTCAATGTAAACTTCATTTATCCAATTTCCTTGGGAGCAATGGGATGTGGTTTTCCTTTGTTGACAGTACCTAAAAAGAATGGTAAATGGAGGGTATGCATTGATTACAGGGAATTGAACAAAAATGAAGGATCACTTTCCTTTGCCTTTTATCGAATGTATTAGATACATTAAAGGTGTAAAAAGTACTTTTCATTTTTGGATGGTTTTAGTGGCTATAATCAAATTCAGTAGCACCCGAAGATCAAGATAACCACATTTACTTGTCCATGTAACCTTTTGTCTATCGAGTGCTTTGGGTTATGTAATGCACTCAACATTCCAAAGATAAAGATTGTAATTTTTTCTGATCTAATCCATGATTGCAGAGGCTATGGTGGATGATTTTATAGTTTATGGTAATTCATTTAACAGAGGCATTGTAAAATTTGGAAAAAGTTCTTATAATATGTAGTAAATAAACAAACTCACAACATGAAAATGCTTTATGATGTTTACCTGAAGGTATTGTTTTAGGAAGACCAGTATTTTAGGAGATGGGATTAAGGTTGATAAATCAAAAGTTGAAGTCATCTCCAAGTTACCTATTCCAAATTGTCAAGAGATGTTAGAAGTTTTATAGGATTTATCAAGTTACTATAGAAGATTTATAGAAAACTTCACTAAAATAGCATCTCCACTCTTCAAATTTCTTACAAAAGATTGTGAATTCAAATGGGATCCCGATTGTCAATCACCCTTGAAACTTTGAAAACAAGAATATCCGAAGCACCTATCTTGAGAGGACCAAATTGAAACTCCCTTTTCATATTTCTACTGATGTTTCAGATACAACTCTAGAGTCAAGTTGGGTCAAAAAGATTTACAGTTCCTTAATATTTAATATTATACCAAGAAAATTTGACTCCCACAAGAGTTAAACTATACCGTGACTCGAAAAAGAGTTTTTAGTCGTTGTTCATGCAATTAATAAGTTTAGACATTATATAATAAAAGGTTATGAACTTTATTCATACCGACTCATTCCGCAATTAGATATTTAATGAACAAACCTCGTTACTGCTTGCGCAGTGACAAGATGGCTCTTACTTTTACAAGAATTCAATATTACCGTGTTGGATATATTCAGAAACAAATACAAAGAGTCGATTTCTTGTTCATAGGATCTCAGACACAAAAGAAGATCTTCCCGTAGAGGATAAGTTTCCGATGAATACTTGTTTGGCAAAAAGAACTATTAAGACTCCTTGGTATGCAGACATTGCTAACTATTTGGTTACAGAAACTCGCTCACATTTATTTCCAAGTGAAAAACGAAAAATTATTCAAAGAGAGTTCAAAATATTCATGGATTTCTAACGAATTTGCTTAAAATTTGTGCATTTTCAAGACTTCAGATCGTAAGATGTGTTAGGGAAGATGAAATGCCTAATATCCTTAAGGCATGTCATGATGAACCATGCGGGCTGGGACACTGGTGTATTGTAAAGGACGGCCTATAAAATCCTCTCTTTAGGATATTATTATCTTCCCTCTTTCAAAGATGGTAAAACACATGTCAAAAGGCGGTGATTAGCCCCGCCAAAGAGTAGGGAAACCTACCCTTTCAAATGAAATGCCTTTGAAAACACAGTACTCATTGAACCCTTTGAAAATGGGCTTTAGGTTTCATCGGACCTATTAATCCACCATCTAAGCAAAAGTAGTATATATTGGTTTGTACCTATTGCCAGGTTAACAATGGGACAGAGTTTTCAAAGCATTAGTATCCAAAGGACTAAAATTCCATTGTTCATTTTCTTTATGAGGATATTTTTACTCGCTTTGGTGTTCCAAGAGAAATTGTGACATATCAAGGAAGCCAATTCACATCCAACCTCGGTGGAGAAGCCGATGGAAGAATACAAAATCAAGCATAAAAGATCTATCTACCATCTCAGTAAAGCAAATGGTCAAGTAGAATCTACCAACAAAGTTCTCGAAAGCATCATCACCAAACTCGTTCATCTACATAGAAGAGATTGGGCGTAAAGGCTTCCTCGAAGCCTCAGGCCTACAACTACATGGAGAAATACAACAGACATTCTCCCTATGAACTTGTTTATGGGAAGGAAGTCCCGCTCCTACTGAGTTCCAAGTCAAGACCTTCAAGATATGTCAGTTTGGGATGGATTTATCGTGGTTCAAAAGCATAGAATGGGTTGTTGAACAGCTAGATGAGATTAGACAAGAAGAAATTTTAAGAACTGATCTAGTTCAATATCAAAGAGCTAAATGGCATGACAAGTACATCAAAGAGAAGAAGTTTCAAGAAGGATATTGGGCATTGTTATTCGATTCCAAGTTTAAAGATTTTCAAGGAAAATTTCGCATCATTGGCTTGGGCCATATGAGATTGACAAGATCTTTAGCAATGGAGTGGTAAGAATCAAGACCATTGATGAGTTTCAAACCTCTTATTGTGAATGGCCACAGATTGAAAGTTTATCATAAGCCACTCTCAAAAGAGGAATTTGTCAAAATGTTTCAAGAAAATTTCGCAATCGGGCCGTGGGTACACGGTAAGAATCTCTTCTTCTCCACTAGCCAAGCTTTTGTTCTTTTCTACTTAAAAGAAGAGACACAAAGTTTGTATGCTTCAAAACACTACACCATTGAAGTATACGTAAAATATTATGAAAATCGTGAACACCCGACACCCTATATTTTCCAAAAAAAAAATCTCTTCATTTCACAAGTTTTGTGACCACCCATTCCACTTCATTTTATCTCGTTTATTCCATTTCACCAATAAAATTTTTCATGACCATTTCCATCTAGTCATTTGTCATCCGTTTTCATTTCCATTCACCCAAATAATACCGTGTCAGCTTCCGGCAGAACTCGACATCCGTTTCCACAAATGATACCCGCTTCGCAATGTGTTGCATTCCATAGCCTACCACTCTATTTTTCAAAAGAATGCATGTACCGTATGTTATTTCCATAATCATGAAATAAATGCAGTGTATGAGGATCAATTATGAAGACATGGAGCATTCAAGATATCAATGAGGAGCAACTAATTGAACACCAAGGAAAAAATGGCAAGAATTCCAAGGTATGAGTAAAATTTATTTCAAATAGCATTTAAAACACATTTTTATATAGTTATAAACCATAAGCTCCATCCATTATGTGCAATGATTATATTGACAAACTCCGTAATCACTCCATGATCTATGTACAATCCTCCCACAATCCTCGCATTCATTCTCAAACGGTCCCATAATTAAACCTCCGATCTTCACTCATACTCCGATATTCCACCCGTGACAATGAAACGTAGTTGATTTGACTACGGCTTCTTTCGTGCGCATAAAATCCGTAGCCGTTGTTTAAACGTGCTTACTTATTTTGCAGCCACCAAATTTTAAAACACTACGGATGTGTTATACTCCTCCTATTGTCTTCTGTTAATCTCACAAACTCGCATTTCCGCCGTGCTCACGAACCCTTCTCCGTTCCGCTTGTCTCCATTTCATTCTCCGTTACGCTACAAATCGTATACCCACTCGATATCTACCTACGCTCATCGTGCTCATTTCCGTTCATTTAGTCGTCCTACTTCCATTGAACCCTCCTCACGCATGCAAGCTTTGGTGCGAAAGAAGGATGGGTAAATTGTTGAGAGTGTGAATCCGCAGGGACCTAAATTCATGGAAGGCTCCGCAAGCTGTGGATATATTGAAGAAGGCAAAGGGGCCGCGGTTTATCCAAAAGTTTAGAGGCTACCATAAAGAGGTGACAAAGCTTTTGCAAGGTCTTTCAATGGCTCGGAGGTAGAGATTGAGCATCTTGCTTACTTCGTGAATGAGGCATCTATAGCATCTCGCCACAGAACTTTTCCAAGAGGGTGAACGTTGGTTTAGAAAAAAGCATTAGTGATGAAGCTCCGGAGAGTGATTCTACATAACCTGCATGGACATAACTATTTTTAAAAGAGGAATTCCTCGTTCATGTTTTGAAAGAGGAATGGGCTACTTGAAGCCGCTAGTTTTTCAAAAATTTATCACCCGTGAAGGCCGTTGGGTCAATGTATATGTACCATACCAAACATTGCCGATGAACTTTTCTAGATAACCGACCCTCAATCCGCCATATTTTTTATTAAATAGTTTGAAGAAGATGTCCAGACTGCTCGTAAACATTTAGGGGATGTAGAACCACATCTATATCACCATGGTCTTGTGAAAATTTTGATCAAAAAGAGTTAAAGGAGAAGAAGGACACATGGGAACAATTCTTGATTAGAAATTTCTTTGAGGAACCTCAAGAAATTCCCCGAAGGTAGCACATCAAGAAGGAGTAGAGAAAAAGAACAAATGATGAAACTCAAAGTACTCCTTATTACTACAATTGAAAGAACTAGTAGGGAAGAGAGACTCCACAAAAAGGAAGAAGAGAGAAAACCAAGGGTAAAAAGCCAATAACATCAAGAGAGAGAAAAAGCATGAGGCTAAGGCATCAAACTCTTCTTCCGAAGAAGATCATCAAGTACATTCGAAAGACTAGTCACCTTCAAGAACAATCATCTAATGCCAAGAAGAAAGAGAAAGGAAAACAAAAGCAAAAAGACAAAGGTCCACACAAAAAAGATGAGAAGAAGTTCCAAAGCTTAAGGGGAAGTTGAGGAAAATGCAAACGTAAAAGGACCCCATTTTATTGACTTGGGAGAAGAAACATCCGAACAATCCCTACCGCCATAGTCCATCTCACTCTCAAATATACAAGGAACCTAGTTCATTTCATTCTCACGACAATGAACATAGTCCATCCCATTCTCAAATGTGACGTTGATGTAAGCCCTTCTCACCAGATTTTGAAGACAACTCTCCTCCATGCATTTTGGGGATGTACCAATAAAAATGACACTCGATATAGACCCAAAGCAACAAGAAGTATATGATTATATATAATCTTTAGAAAGAGCAACTACGGGTCCCAAGATTTCATTCACTCACCACGTATAAGATGATCTAGTCCAATCACTAAAACAAGAAGTCTTTGAGCTAGAGATCTTAAATAAACACATTAAAAATGAAAATGAGGCATTGAAGGAACAAAGCAAATTGGACAAAATAATTCATGATAATACCATGCTACATCTGGGAATATGGCGAAGAAGAACAGAAATTGAAAAAGAAATGCCGTGGTTGCTGCAGTTAATCAAGTTAATATCAAATTCGATGCTTAATGAAGAAGCCCAGGATGTTAGCAAGACCAAGGAAGAGTGAGAGATACTGATGTACCGAAGGAAGTGTCAAGGCATATGAACTCGAAAAAGGATTATCAAAATCTTTGGTTACTAGAGGACATGCAACACCTTCACAAAGGGGGTATGTTGAGTCTCAAATCGCATCTTTCCTATACACCTTTCTAGACCTTTTTCATCCACCTCGAACCTTCCAAGTTGTCAATATCATTGTATATTAATTGTAAAAGAGCATATAAAATGGTTTTTAACTATGTTTTGTGTCTACCGTTTGATTTAGATTTTTACTATTTAGTCAGCGGAATCTTGCCACTTTCCGCAAATTTCGCCGCAACTTTCCACAAACATTTTGTGAAAGTCTATGTTGTAGGTGTCTTCGGAAAACACACATGGGCAAGTCGAAATGATGTGGACATCGATCGTGTCCTATTGGCTCGGAAAATTTTACCAGGGAGGCTGGTCAGCAAAGAAGGTATGGGAAGTCAACCGTAGAGTCCCACGGTGACAAGACTCCGTTTCTCATCACGTGAAGATTTGAAGGACCGTTTCTAATTCACGGAGACACATCAACACGTACAACGCGCTCCATACGAATCCAACATCCACTCTTCATAGATTTACCTCACCGCGGCCATGATGTCAGATCTTTGGGCGTGATGGTTTACGTGTCTCTATCAAAGACAAACTTTAGGGAATTAGTTATATTACCTTTGTTATAAATAAACGCATTTGCATACGCATATGATTAGCCTCCAGATAGCTCCGTAATGTAATTACGTTGCCACCGTACCGTAATATCATCTCTCCGTTATGATCGCATTTTAATATATAAGAAGACTCTCGTTTCCAAGCGTACCCGTATTTGAAGGTCGTTGCCCGAGGGCCGGTGCAGAGGGCCCCCCGCACACGCCGAGGTTTTGTGCATTATTGTATAGTTTCTTGTTTTATTTCTTTAAACTCATTGTGCCATAAGTCATTCACGTGTTTATACATCGCATCTTTCATGGTATTTATGCTTCATCTCTCGTTTATAATCTTTCATGCTTTACATCTTACTTCGTCCATAATCTTTCATGTTTTTTGTTAACTGATCGTTGTTCTTGTTTCGTATTGCTAAATAGAAGCCCGGCATTTCATATTTTCGACTAATGACATGGAATCAATATTGTTCCGCTCGCTAATTTATTTTTCTTAGTTTTTGTTTAATTCCAAGATCGCTTTGTTTATTTCAAATTTTCGTACACATTTGTTTCCATAGTTAGATTTAGATATATTAAATTGCTCATGTTATTTAACATTTCTCCTAAATCCACAAATTGACTCATGGTGAGGGATTGAAGTATGAGGTGTAGTTTGATATTAGTTTATTTCTTCGCAAGTTAGATATATTAAATTGCTCATGTCATTTTCTGCCACCTCCGAAAGCCACAAATCGACCGATGGTGCGGGATTGAAGTATGAGTGTGTAGTTTGATATTAGTTTCATTTTCTCTGCAGTTAGATATATTAAATTGCCTATGTCATTTTCGCCATTTCCTCCGAGCCACAAATTGACCGATGGTGAGGGATTGAAGTATGAGTGTGTAGTTTGATATTAGTTTAGCTTCTCCAAGTTAGATATATTAAATTGCTCATGTCATTTTCAGTTACTTCCAAAAAACCATAGTCAGACTAATGGTGAGGGATTGAAGTATGTGTGTGTAGTTTGATATTAGTTTTTTCTCCGCAAATTAGATATCGTATTGCTCAAGTTGTTTATGGTTACTCTCCGAAAGCTTGCTAGCCGGACTAATGGCGAGGGATCAGTTTATGTTGATGTGATTGACTTAGATTTACTTTGTTGCAATTCTTGGATTTCTTTAAGCATAGTTTCTTTGTGTTTAGACAACAACAAGATAGTTTGGTTTTCATGCTCAATAGTTCAATCGTTTGATTTATTGGGCTAGCAACACATTTTCATTTCCTTTCAGTTTTGTCATTGTATATTTCAAATTCCTTTTGAAGTTTCAAGTTGGTAAATCATTATAAAGGATATCATTGCCTTGAACAATCATAACCATACTTGTTTTTATTTTAGAATTTCCATCTCACATTAGAAAACCAAAAACGACAAAAAGGTAAGAAATAGGTTATCTTGCACATATAGTGCACCACACTTCATCAGCTTACGAATCCTGGATTGATAAATTAATGTAGCAATTTAGGACACACTAAATTGACCAAACACTTAGAAATAAGACACTTTGAGGGGGAAACCTCCAATACATTACAATAATGAAAAATTCTTGGATGATTCAAATTACAAAAACTCTTTTTCTATATAGGAGGTGTAGGGCCATGATATAATCCTAGTGGGCCACTGATGTAATCTGGCGAGCCTAACAATAATTTAGGGCACAATAATAACAATATGGGGGTTACAGGGGTACAATAATAATAAAATAAGGGGGTTACACTAACAATAATATAGGACTATACTAGTAATATAGGGACCTAACATGCCTCCCCTTCAAATGTTACATCCTTAATGCTTGGAGGTAACTACAGGTGCTTTGTATAAATTTCATCACTCCATGTAGAATATTTAGTGGGTAAGGTTGTTTCACCAGTGAATACTGCTAAGTGTCGATTTAGTAGCTATCAGTTCTTGTTTCCATAAGCGCTTGAGTTTCCAATATGATTTTTCCTTGCTCCTTCAGTTAAGACAATATTGTTTGAGCTGAAGAATTTTCACCCTCGCTTATGCTAAGCATGAAACATGGAAAATTGGATACACTACGTGAAAATGACTCAATTGCAACAATATACGCCATTACCAATCTTTGCGCATATGTAAGTTCTAGTACTTTAGCGATAATTTATTATCGCTTGCAACGCTTAGAACGTATTTATGGTTGTGGTAGTAAAAATACAATCTCCTACATCAAAGCTTCTCGTTCTTGATGTTAATCTACTGTTTCGGTGGTTTTGTATTGCCAAATTAAAGTTATCCTTTAAAGTTGGAGAACTTCTTGTTGATACTTTCGATGTGGTCTTTACCTGACTTGAACCCAACCAATTTTCTCTTAAAAGTGTTGTGATGGAAGGTGGATGATATCCATCAAGTGCATAAATGGGGTCATTTTTGTTGATGTAGGTATTCTACATTAATGAAATTAACCACTTGACCTATTGTGTTTTATCCTTATACAAAATAACGAGATATCTTCCAAAAATTTATTTACGATCTCGGATTTGACCATTGGATTGAGGATGATAAGATGAGCTATGAGCTAATTAAGTACGAACAAATAGCTCCATTCAAAATTTCGATCCATCAGGATCTCTATAAGCTCTATGTATTTGGACTTTCCATTACACCAGCTTTAGCTGTTTCCATAGAAATAGTATGATGTACCTATCTTCCGATGAATGAAAGATAAGATATAGAAGAAGGATATACACCGGGCCAGCAAGAAGGAAGAAATTAGTTGACCATATGGTATGTGTCATTAGCAGTTACCACTCCTCAAACTCTCAAGATAAAGTTATATCAAGAAAAAAATTAATAGTGTTGATTGAATTAGGTAACCACTAATTTTATTCATTGTAAGGTAATATGAAATTGGGTACCTATACTGACATAGAATGTCAAGTGATGGTTGAAAATGAAGAACTATAAATTTCTGCAGAAAATGCCATATGTCAAGCTAACCATGGGGGAATATGTATTGGATAATTCAATACTTTGTTCCTATGGAAGTTGCTGATGTTACTAAGTACATAATGGTTATAATCTTTGGAATGGAAACTTTTAATTTTCAAGAACTTTCTTGAATTTTTTGAAGGAAAAGTCGGATACAGGTATTGTGATAGGGAAAGATAATAAACAAAACCTGACTCGAAAAATAGAAGAAAAGAAGATATCAACGCTTAAATAAATACTTTGAAGACAACCTCCAATCATTACATTAATAGACAATTCTTGGATGATTCAAATTAGAAAAAATCCTTTATATGTAAGTCGCGGGGCCACAATGTAATCTGATGGGCCTACAATGTAATCCTAATGAGCCTAACAATAATAATTTGAGGGCACAATAATAACAATATGGGGGTTACCAGGGTACAATAACAAAAATAAAGGGAGTTACACTAATAACTGAGACTATACTAGTAATATAGGGACCTAACACTCTTTGATTCCACATAAACAATAAGCATTTTGGACAAACATTTAATGAAATATAGAAAGTAGCTCATTTTAACTTAAAGGATTTCACCTTCAAGGTTAGAAAACATTCAAGATACACATATAACTTTAATCAAGAAAGAGGAATGCTAAACATCATTGATCATAGCTATGAATATCTCAAAATAATTATTCAAGCATGGACAAAGGGTATGATCTAAACATAGCCTCTTTTAGCTGAGACACAATTAATGGTACTTTGGAGAAGGAGACCTCCAGATAGTGACATCAAACAAGAAGGGCTAGCCATAAATAATCTTTGATACCTAATGTATTAAATGCATTCATGAAATAAACAATCTTAGAAATTCTGAAAGGCAATTCTAGAATTCCTAAAATGTTCATGAGATGAAAATTTATAGAGGCAATGAAGAACACCGCTGAGGCTAAAGTGCGTTTGAAGACATTTCTTAGTCTAAATCCTTTGTTCTATTATACAGAAAGATGGAAACTACAATGATACATGAGAAAAAAATAACTGAATGAAGAAATTCTACATTAACCAAACTCAGGGGATCCTGCAGCAAACCTCCTCCATCAACAAACCAAAACAAGCCATTCTAGAAACTCCACAACACCAGGTATACCAACCTCCAAAGATATGTATTGCTCCAAAGTCATCAAATGAAAACCTTTTACAATGCGGCTATTTTCTTTATTCCCCTGAAGAGGAAAGAAACCTAGATAGGGTTAGAGAAAATGTCAAATCACTCATAAATTTGACTGTCTGCATGTAGGGTCATACAAGTCCCAAGGCACAAAATATCCTGAAATAATTGCCAAAGCCTTTCTAGCACCTAATTTTAGAGTGATTTGCACTCAAAAAACACTTAAAATATCATTTTTCCAATAAATGAGTGTGTTTTTTGACTTTTAGTAAAACACCTTTATGTAAGTCTATAAGCGTAGCACATTCACTTAGGAAAAATAGGTCATACGTGGCCAAGTTTGGTGACTTCCCGGATGTCAAATTTTCTTTGTGATGGCCTATTGGAAGCTTCTTGAGTCTGAATTTTAAATATGCCTTTGGTTTCACAATTAAGCCCTGTAACCTATCAAGGCAAGTACCCCAAACTACTATAAGCGCGAAAACCAACGCCGAACAAAAAATGGGTCACTTGCATTGAGTTTTGGTAGGCGCTTCGTGCGAATTTGCTCGTGATGGCCTGGATTGAAATAATCCCAGGAGTCTAATTTCCAAATATACTGGTTTTTCTGGTAGACTCACGTAACCTGTCAAAATCCACGATTCCCCAAACTTCTCTAGCGCGGCCTCAAACTTTGAAAATAAGTGAGAAGGTGAAAAATAGGTGTTTTTTGGCCTTTTTGAAGAGTCAAAAATGCTCCAAATGCTCTAAAATTTAGTGAAATCACAACATAGGCATGAAGTTCCAAAAATACATAGTTATCCCTTTGAGGATATGCGAGGAAAAAAGCGTAGTGCCGAAGTCTGCTGCGCTCATGAACTAAATTTGCAAAAACCAAAAATTGTCAAAATTCTTCAAAATTGGTGGACACCTTCCTCATGGGGTTTGAAAACTGTGAAAATATTGAGGCAAGATTCCAAGGTTTAATTCATATTTTTCACGTTTGAGTGCCATAAGCCGTGAGGCTCTTGAGTTTAACCTTTACGGTACGGTTGCCGTCATAGTGTAGTCATCTTCTTTGGAGGTTAGGTCCCTCTTTCCTTTGTATTTTCTTTTACCACTTGCCTTTATCTTTGATTTTTTCGCTGGCATAATAGGTAGTAAACACTTCCTTTTAAAACAAACACATGTATTTCTCCTCTATATTGAGGAAAAGTTCAATTTAGCTCATTTTAGTGTCACTCCTTCATAAATTTGTCATAATTTTTCTTCATGTTTCCTCTTCATCACCTAACTCCGCTTACCTCTTTACCTTCATCATTAGTTTCAACGCTAGCCTCTTAGCTGATTTGTGCACCTTCACTTTGTTCCTCATTACTCGGCCCCGCTTGTTTCCGCATCTTCTTTAGCGTTCTTTGATCGCGACCTCTTGATTTTCTTTATTGTCATCATCCTCACCGTTTCCATGTTGCACCGCTTGTTGGCTCAACTCATAATCACCATAATATTAACTTTGGTTTGATTCATTGCTACTCTCCACCTTCATTTTCACTTGCTGTTCACTTCTTCACTGTATCGATATGACTAGTCTTTGCCTTTAGACAACCTAGGCACGCTTATAAAAATTTGGTGAGTGAAATGAAATGATAGTGAAACTCTTAAATAAGTAGGATGGAGGTGGGCTTGTGGATAGTTTTCTTTGGGGCGGAGGAGGTCTTAACTTGAACTATTTTTAATTACCCTAACTCATACTCCTTGATAATTGCTTGTTTGGAAGATAAAGCAGAGGGTTGTTTTCCATGAAGACCTAGGGTTTGTAGGCACTGGGGTTTGATCACTTTCCCCTTAATAATTAAATCACAAAAATTAGTTGGAAGATAAGGAAACATGCACCTACCAATGTTAACTTGTTTTCAGGTCATAGAGTGGCAGGGTGTCCTTGTGTTTTTGGAAATTTTATTGTAGGTGGGAGAGGCCTTCGCTCTAGTGGAGTGCTCTGCCGACTACTCAGATTATTCGGGTCCTCTGGCCCCACCTTGCCAGGTGTTAGACTAGTTGAAATCTCCTAGCTCATTCTAGGGCCGTTATGGCTTGATGGACTCTCTAAGCGCCTGCCGGCCTTGAAGAGGGTCTGAGCCCGATCAGACCTCTCTACCATAAAAACAACTTTGAATTCCCCTCGCGTAACACCTTTGGAGAATTTGGGTACGATGTCAAATTGGGCACATTGATAGCTCATTGGAAATATTATCTGTATAATTTCAAATATCTGGCACTGTCGATTGGGTTGTCTGACTGTCAAAGTTGATTCTCAATGCGGTCAAAAAGTGTTGAATGATTGTGCAAAATGTATACTTGGTGCGGACAAATTTGGATGCCTTAAGTCAACTACATTGAATCTGATAAATATCGAAATACTGAAGGTTAAGTTGTCATTTGACTTATTAATCAAATTGTTTAGACGATCAACTATGAAAGCACGATTTTCGGGTATGATCTGACAATTCTCACGTGACTTTTATTGTTTTGACATTGCTCCAAAACATAATACTGTGTAAAATGTTAAAGGAGGTTTTTCTTGGAGCATGCGATGGACAAAAAAATCTCTCACATTTTTCAAATTCATATCTATTTGGTGGAAACATAGTTTTTAAACGAAACCTGGCCCTAGGTGTAGCAAATGATTTTTCTTTGGAAAAAATTCTTGGAAAATGATGGAGCACTTAATGTTTATGAGTTGGTATGGTTATGATTGCTGATATGACCTTTAACACTTCTTCAAAGTGTCAATATTGTCCATTACCTCATGTCACGAGACCACACAATTGAATATGGCCATTCTTCTTGCAAATGATGACTGGAACACATGAAACCTAAATGACACAGTGGGGGTTCTTATTTTCTTTAGCTGAAAATTGGCAGGGTGTTGAAGTGAAAAATAAGTATTGATAAAGTGGTGTAATGAAGATTCCAAATATGTTATTAGGCTTGACTCCAAAGAAGAAAGAGATATCAGCATGATAAAGCCACTGAGGAACCCAGCCTCAATACATTACATGGATGAAAAATTCTTGGATATTCAAATTACAAAACCTGTTTGTATATATAGGAGTCAAGGAGTTACAATGTAATCCTAATAGGACCTGATGTAATCTATTGAGCCTATGATAATGAATTTAAAGACACCGATAATAACAATATGTGGGTTACAAGGGTACAATAATAACAATAAAGTTACACTAACAACAATAAAGACTATATTAATATAGGGACCTAAATACCTCTCGCTAAAAGTGTTGTCTGATACTTGAGTAATGCAGGTGATTCATACTTGCATTATAAATATCATACCAGAATCTTAAGTGGGTAAGTTGTATTCCACTTGATCTCTGAAAATTATTCGATTAAGTAGTATCTGAAGGTTCTTGTTTTAAAGTGACCACTTGAGGTTTACCAATATGATTTTTCCTTCTCCTTGATTCACGACAATATTGTTTGAGGCGGAATATTTCATATAACACTTCTTTAAGCAGCAAACATGGAAAATTGGATGCCTCATGAAGAAGTAGGAAGCTCAATTTGTATGCCATAGTACCAATAATGCCTTGTAAGGATATACTTGCTGGTGATAATTTATTATCTTCTTAACTTTTTCTTGAGGGACATTTATTTGTAGTTGTAGTAGTAAAAATACCAAGTCTCCTACATCAAAAACTTCTCTCAACGCGATGTTGATCTGCTTGTTGTTTCGACGTTTTGTGCCAAATTTAGGTTGTCCTTTAGAGTTGGAGAACTTCTTGTTGATGATCTGTCTTGATTTTCCACTTTGCTTGTTTCCAATTTTCTCTTAAAGATGATGTGGCTAGATGAGATAATATCAAGTGCCATACGTGGGTCATTTTTCTTGGGCTATGGAAAGTATTATACCACCATTCAACTAGGGTAACCACTTGAACCATTATTATTTTATTCATCAGATACAAAAAAATGAATATATCCTTCCAAAAAATTATTTACTATCTCAGGTTGACCCTTGGATTGAGGATATTAGACAAGCTATGAGCTAATTGGAGGTACCCAAACAATGCTAAGATCCAAAAATTTCCGGTAAAAATGGAGGATCTCTGACGCTCCCCAACCTTCGGTTTCCGTAGCTTTTGAATTATTGTACATAAATGTAGTAGCATTGTACTTTAGCTTTAAATGGATAGAATATAAATGCACAAAAGTGTGCAGCAGTAAGTCTATCACTTCCTGCATGACACTCTTTCCTTAGGACTTAGGTAAACGCATGATAAAATCCATTTAAAAATCTCTCCCAACGATTGACTTGGAATGGATAAAGGTTGTAAAAGAACCGGGGTCTTAATTGACTCTTTTGATACCAACGGCAAACCAAACGGTAGCCACCAAATTTTGAATGTCAGTTGACCATCCCATTCTTTCTTCACCTGGTAAAAGTTTTTAAAAAATCACAGTGTCACTCTAGAAGAAAGTATGTAATTCAAAATATTTAAATACTTAGATTTGAGAATTGTTATAAAAGTATAAGCATATTTTTACACCATAAGAATCATGTTTTACCAACTAAATGTCAGATATTACTGAGATCTTCTTGCAACACAGATAGGTGTCCACTTCTTTGTCCTTCTTCCATTCATCTCTTGCTTGAGTTATCCAATGAATTGGATAACATAAATAACACAAAGAAATACTTCCACCTCTTCATTCTTTCTTGAAGTGCATACATATACCCATTTAACTTCACTTTTTGTATATTATTTCAAAGTCACAACCCAAACATCTTGTGACCCATTTGCTACAAGAAGATAGTCTTTGTTTAAAAAAGAGTGACTTTGACTAACTATGATCATTTTTGCACCTTGGTCTCTTCCCCACTAGGTAAATTCTCCTTTCTTTAGTGCATCTGAAGTATTGCTAACATTTTCTTCTCATAAATAAGTTTGTAAACCATTCCTTTGATTAGATGACTTTCAAAAGTAATGGGTCTTCTTGCATTAAAACATTCCATTTCTGCAGGCATCACATTTCCTGATAAGGTTTTTATGAAGTACGGTGTGAATAAGGCTGGTCTTGAGCACATTACTTGCTCTTTAAAATGTTCTAAGGCCTTGGTGCTTGAGAGTCCATGAAAATGCATCTTTCTTCAATAATGTTGTTAAGTGCTTGCTATTCTCCCATAATTCTTAGCTAAACTTTAGATAATACCACATTATTAGAAATCCTCATAGCTTCTTTATGAATTTGTGGGGAATTTCCATTCCTTAATAGCTTTAATTTTGTTAGGGTCAATCTTAACACCATCATGAGATACAATATGACCTGAATATTCCCACATCTGTACTTCAAAGAAACATTTGAATGTTTTTGCATATAATTGTTTCTCCTACGATTATTTTGAGCACCACTATAAACATGTTGAACATGATCCTTCCAAGACTTCTTTGTAGATTAGTATCGCCAATGCTGGCACAAATTTTCTAAGGAAAGGATTTGAAAATGGAATTAATCAACCCATGAGATATAGAGTGCATTGAGTAGACTGGCATGACCAAGGTATAATGACCCTCATGCATTAGAAATGCTTTTTTGAATATCTTGAGTCCTCATTCTAATTTGATGATACCTAAATGAAGATCAATTTGAAGTCACGTATATTGCTCATATAATTCATCCAGTATTATAAATCACATGAATGAAATTTATCTTTAATGGTGAGCTTATTGAAACTATTTATAATGCGGACATACCGCCAAGTCCATCCTTCTTATTACCAATACTACGGGGGCTTGAGAGAAGAACTTTGACTAGGTTGAATTATACCACTATCTAACATTTACGCAATCATATGTTCAATTTCACTCTTTTGTGATTTTAAAGATATCTATAAAGGCGATGTTTGGAGGAACACTTCACGGAATCAAATGAATATGATCGCGTACGAATAGGTGGGAGTCCTTTTGGAGTTTCAAAAACCTTGGAATGATTGTCGAAAATTTTGGAGATACATGAAATAGATGATTTGATGTTGGAACTTCTAGTGGTATAGTGGCCGCAATTATGCACCGTTCTTTCTTTAGAAGCTTTGTCATGACATTGCGACTTATTATCTATCGTAGCTACCGTACCAGTAATTCGATTTCCTTTCCATACGAAAAATTTCAAGAAAAGTTCTTGAAAATTAAAAACTCTGATCCCCAAGATTGTAACCATTGTGCTCGGCGCTTCGAAGCACCTCCCCGCCGGGTGACATTGGACTATTCAACATATTCCCCCATGAATTTGAAAACGATATTATGGCATTTTCAAAAGAAATTTATAGTTTCTCCATTTGCAACCATCATGACATTAGGGTACGTATAGGAAACAATTCAATTCCTTGGATACCTTACAATGAATAAAATTGCTCGTTTCACAGATCCATATTGACACTATTACCTTTTTATTATTGATATGTCCTTCTATCTTGAGAGTTTGAGGAGTGGTAATTTCACCTTGATTCATTGCGATATGGTTGGACTCATTTCTTCCTCTTCTTGGGTTGGTTCCTGGTGTATATCCTCTTCTTGTTCATTTTCTTCTTTATCTTGCAATCTCTATGTAAAATAATTTCTTCTCTGACACCACTTATGACCTTTAATGTATTTCTATCTGTACAGAAAATCCTTTTTCCTATTTTTTCTTTCCAATTGTTGTGGTGTCAACCTTGTGGGTTGTGGAAATCTAGGGTAGAAACTGCTTCCTCTTTATAGAAGTGAGTTGTAGGCTTCCTTGTCTCATAATTTTACATTCAATTTTTCTTTACTTAGCACCGAATGCCTTCTCCAGGTAAATCCAGGTTCCCATCTGTTTTCATGTTGGATGTTATCCTTTAAGTACCATATGGAGAGATCAATCCTGTGTTGCTCAGAACCTCATTTACCCCTTTATGTTCAATTTTTGGAATTCTCAATGTGCTCTTATTAAACCTTTTGTTTGGGAATTTATCAATTGGCTAAGGAGTGTTGCTCTTTGCTTATCCTATATTATACTGTCATTTCTCATGAAATTGACCAAGTAGCCAATTTTTTTCTGAGAACAAAGCCATAAATACCATACAAATGTATTTTTTGTTCTAAATGTAAATTTGTCACGTGCCTTTGTGTGTTTGCACATTATGGAGATCAATATTGCTCCATCACCGTAGTATCCATGCTGCTGAGGATACTCCATCAAACTTTCTCATATCATTTTTGAATATGGTAGTTTCTTCCACCAACATTAGATTTGTAAATCACCAGTTAACATTTGCTTTTGTTCTCATTATGAGTTTCCTCTATATCTTTACCATTAGGAAACATTTATTGTATCAACTTTGTCAAACCTTCACGTATGCCTTTTTTAGATCATTCTTCATGTTTCCATTTTAACTTCCATGTCATCCATCTTAGATTCCATTATTGTTCCATGCCATCTATCTTAGATTCCATGCCATTCTGGTATCCATCTTAGATTCATACCTTTCTTCATCATCCATCTTAGTTTCCAGCCTTTCTTTAAAACTTCCTTGTCATTTTTGTTTCTCCTTTGAAATTTATTTACACTTGCTCTTGTAATTTTACTGATATGTCATGTTGCCATTCTGGATTTCATGAGTCTGTTAGAGATTTCTAAGGCTTAATGGGTGTTGAATTATTTTTGGGGCATTTAGAATCAATACTAATATTTATTCTACAATATGCCCTTGGGGGATGATTTAACGATTCTTGAGCAAGATTTATGCAGTTGAGAAAAAAATTCCACCTTTACTTCTTTTTAGGAGCTCGATATTGAAATTAAGTTATCTTCATAATTGCTTATCATAATATAAATTGACCTTGTAGTAGCCCTCAGAAGCTTCTTTCAAATTCCTGAGGTCTGATCTGATTTAGTTCTTTAAGACAAAGTTATGTCCAATATCCACAATGACCCCTTTTGGACTCGTTCGATGAAAGACTTGTATGACCGAGGTGTCATTGTTTCCCTCCCTTTGGATGCGAAGTGATAGAGCAGAAACTAAATTCAGGTAATTATGACCAATTTTTCCCCAACATTCCAATCCGATGCTCGAAGAGAGCTATGAATATTTTCCCATGATCAGCTCTTTGAAGATGAAATTCGAAGCCTCAAAAAAGCCCTAAATTCCACAGGATCAAATCTCCAGAAAAATATTGTGAACCAATATAAAATTTTGCGAATGTTCCTTAGAGGTGCTACTTCAACTCTAAAAATTTCAGCTTCGAGCCTTCGTAGAAATAAGTTATTACTGAAAATACCATGATGACTGTTGGGTTAAATTCGAGAATACATAGGAAAATGACCTAACTTGCCTGGTCATATCACTGAAAATATTTAGATAAACTCTGAAATTTTTTGACGATGTTCTCCAGTTTGGCCATTACTCTAAAAATTCCAGTTACGAACCTTCATAGATTGTGAAAAGAAAATTCCCATTTTTTGTTTTGGAGCGAACTGACCTAGAATCTCAAAGCTCTAATACCAAATGTTGTGGAAACCATCTCCAAAAAGAGAAGAAATCTCCTTGTAGAAATAAACACTTCAATGGAAAAACTATCAATACATTACATGAATGAACAATTCTTGGATGATTCAAATTAAAACCTCCTTTCTATATATGGGAGTCCACCAGAAGGATCGCAATCCATAATCTAGTGGGGTTACAATGCCAATCTATTACGACTTCTTTAATAATAAATTTAAAGACGTAACAATATAGAGTTACAAATTTTATTAATAACAATAAGAGTTTTAACAACTGTGGGACTATACTAGTAATATAGAGCCCTAACAAAATCAATGTGCGGTTATCTAAAGAACCTACAGAGAGATAGTTTAGAACTGTCAATGCTTTGAATTTTGGGGAATCATGAGATAGTTAGGCTTATAAAGTATATAGATGGAAAATGGAGTCATAGGCAAGGAAAAGAAAGCGATAATGAAATTCGCAGGAGTGGAAAAAATGATGGAAATGAGCAGTAGCTGATGCCGGAGTTCACATGGTGATCTGTGAAATGTCAAAGGGTAGGATAGTGAAAAATATTCTCTAAGGATAATGAAGCGTTGAGATTACAAACTCTGACATTGCCGAATTTTTTATTTAGAAATATAGGATAAGTATTTAGTCATCTACAAAATAGCAAAAAATTCTTGATGACTAGCAGGACCATACCACTGAAGGGTAGGTACATACTTTCCCTTTTCTTCGTCAGTGTCCATCTTAGTACCAATCCTCTTGTGAAAGAGAGCTTATTTTTGCTTTTGTCAAATATAGACTGTATTTCTGATAAGTAATCAGTTGTCTGACTTTGTTCCATTTTCATGATTCAATTATTTTGTTATTGACACCTTTAGGTGCATTAGTTCTTTAAAAAATTCTTGAGAGGAAAAGAAATCAACAGTTTGTGAATTGATGAAATAGTGCTCCAAGTTCCATAAACGATTCATATGGAGAGTTCCTAATACATCCTTGATAGTGATTGAGCACTAAAGGAAAAACTTCAACTTCATATCCCAATCATCGATTCACTGGTGGTGTTTCTTCAAAATTCTTACCAATGCCTTATTTGAAAGACTCTTCCAATCATTCCTTTGGGGATGATACAGCATGGAATGTGATAAATTACGTATATGTTTTGTGATAATAAATGAGCATATTTGAATACTGAAATTGTCGGTACAAATTGTATTTGGACATTTAGATCTAATGTTTTCCTCGGCTTGCATCACCATAGTCATTAGCCTTCTTGAGTGGGTATTGCATTATTAATTGTAAAATAATGGAGGTGGCCGGTCGGAGATCCACTTGAGCGTAAAAACTTGATGGCAGTTGATCTCTCCATCGTCAATCCCCATACATAAAAGGTTCTTAAATAAATCTTTTAGGATAGGTAATGGAGCAAGTTTCATTTTGACAAACAAATACTTGCCGACAATAACCGGCTAGTCTATAAAAATCATAAGCAGTTTAATGACAAACTTGACTTAAATTTTATGGCAGTGGCCTTCATCTATGTCCTCCACCCAGAATTTCTTGATATTTTTTGGTGACTTTAATAGATTCTCCTTGATCAAACATAACAACAAATTACCGGTAAATTGACTACGTATAGCTTAAACTACGATAACATATGGCTAGACTTGAGCAGAGAGCTGTATTTTTCTATTGATGAAGTTGAGCGGAAAAATAAACAGTGTCATAATAATAACATATATTGTAATCAAATCACAAAAATTGTATTGAATACTTGTTTTGAACTTGCTTTGACCTCTTCATTTACAACTCCATCGATTAGTAGCAACAAATTAATTCCAAAGGCTTGAAATTTTTTCTCATCAATAATAGCTAATACAATGTAAGTATCACGGATAAGTTTGATGTCAAATCTGCTCTTGGATTATTGGTATCCACCTTCCCCAGTTTCCTTCAACATCACTTTGGAACAACATGTCTTCTAGCGAATCTGTGGACCTTATAGCGGTTATTTAGTCTGCTTATAGAAGACTCAGTGCTTTGACCAAAGAATATACTTGTCTCTAGAAAATTGTATTTGGTATAACTTTATCTAAATTTGATAGAAAAAATGTTGGTTGTTCTTATTGTCTTCAATTTTTACCTTTAACAAAAACAATAGTATTGAGGATACCGTGAGAGAATACTGAAAGGATTTTTTGATAGTTTGGGCTAATCGCTAAAATTTCAGTGCTTCTTGTCTCTTCAATGCATCTCTTAACATGTCCATTTCACGCATTTTTCGTAACATACTACTATACTACAAAGATCTTAGCATAATTGGGCACAAACCTCCTCGAAGAAGTTTTTCCCGAGAATCTCGATATCCTTCTTGCCGGTAAAGGAATGATGCGAATGGCTTCCACCTTATTTGGTCAATCTTCACTCCTTGTTTGAAACTATATGAAACGATAATTTTACCTTCATCTAAGGAAAATAAAGATTTCTTGATTTAATAGCCATCGCAAACTTTTTTCACTTTGAAAGTTTTTGCAAATTCTCCAATTGTTCATCATTTATTTTTGAGAAGAAAAGTTACATCATCGGATATACAACTACAAACTGTCTACTTGAAGGTTATGTCCATGGACTTCTCACGAAATGTTGCACAGCACCATAAGGAAAAATGGCATCTTTAGTACATGAAGTGCCCCAAAAATTAGTAAGCGATCTTCTTGATCTTGTTTTTCTCGCTACGAATGTACCCGATAAGTAGAGCATAGGAAATGCAGCCAGGCTCACATCGCATACGTAAGACATAATCCTTTTTTGAAAAATGGTACATCTTTAGGGTACCGGTTCAATTCTGAAGTCTACCTACATTATCTCTCCTTTCTTCTGCAGGATACATTAGAAACCAATACGAATATATAGAGGGACTACATAATTTTACTGTAACCGTTTATTCTTCTTTCTAGTGGTGTAAATGGATTGATCTATACGAGCTTCTTTTTGTGGTTTGGTGCTACTTGTTGAATAATATCACGAATAATGCTTTTGTCATATGTTTTGTGGAAACTCTTCATAAGACCAGACAAACACATCCATACTCATTTCTTAAAGATAGTATCTTTCTTTATTTTTAAATTTTGAACAATTTCACTATTTGGGTTCTTTAGGTTAAATTAAATCTTCATCTCTTCTTCTTGATGTGTTTTATTTGAATAAAAACAACATCATTAGCATTGAATAATCTTTCAAGAGCGAAGCGCTTTGAGGCACATTATCTTTCAATTGGGCAATCTTCTATTTTATTGGTATGAAGTTTCTTATTTTTGCTTGCAGCTTTGTTTGTTCTTCCTCCTTGATCTATCCCAGCATCTTCAGTTTCTAATCATTAATTGAGGGCCCGACAACTCTGTTCATCATCGTCAAACACTGTAAAGATTTAGGTACAATTGATAAAAGAATCAACCAATATGACTATACACTCCCCTTAGAATATCAAATTCAAATTCTTCAAATAGTTTATACTAGATTCACACTTCATTCCTATGATCTCAATCTTGGATACTTGGTTTGACAATGATTTTTAATCGCATATTATCGAATTGATCATTAAAAATTGAAATAAATTGAATATTAATGACTTGAAAGGCTTGGTGAATATATATTATTTTGAATCAATTATAGTTTGAAAACTTGTAGGTTACCGCCATTGATATCATCAAGAATCAACACCTAGCCCTCATAGGTATTTATTAAGTACAACTTCGAATATTCCTTGAAGTCATGACTCATTATTTAAAATTGCTGAAAACTACTTCCCTTTGTGTCTTCAATAATTCTTCATCTTCATATGACATGAAACAAAGAAGGAGCTTTTCTTGACTATAAATGAAATTTCATACATCTTTCTTGGAGGTAGTCTTAAATCTTGTTTCCTCAACTCCTTCTTCCCCATTTAAGCTTGAATGATAGCATAATTGAAGTCTAATTTTTATACCTACACCAACTATTCTCCCACAAGATCTTGATAGGAGCATTCCAAACCTAATTTGGGACGTCAGCCTTTTCACATCCTTAGTATACTCTTTTAAGTTTGTACTTGGCGGCTTCTGCTACATCTTTAATTAACCCAACACATTTCTTATACCGAATCAAATGAATATGGAATCCTATAAGGTTTGGTAATACAGTTGATTCCTTCATATGACGATGGCATGAGATTATGGGGCGGTGAGTCGGTATGAAGTATGTAGAGTATAATCATGAAGTAACAAAGAAACATAGAAGAAATTTAGAATGAGAGGATCTATTCTTCTGCAGGAGCAAAGGTGACCCTTTGTATTTTCTTCATATGAAGTTCCTTTTGTGTCCTTATGTCTTCTGTGAGATTGTATTTTAGTACTTTCTTGTAAGGTGGTATTTTAGCTAATTCTTGAAGAAACTGCACGATTTTTACCTTCTCTAACTCTTTGTCAAATTGAAAGCATGAGTTTTTCTTGGGTATTTTCATTTTCTTCTTACTCTTTAAATTTGAAACATTGCTTTTTTGGGTACAGAACAAACTCTCTCGGAATGTTAGTGTCAATTTATTTGTTAGGAAGATTCACCTGCTTGCACATTTGTTCTATTAAGTGAATTTACCGAGGTTGTTTCTTATTACTGACCTTTTTCATAGGGTTCTTTTGTAGTGGGAGTGGCCATTGGAGGAGGAATGGAACCTTTGTTGGCAATATGATGCAGTAGTGATGCAGAAAGTGTTGTCCTCGATGGCAACCCACCGAATGAAGATGAAGACATGAGAATGTTGACATGTGTTGTCCTCGATGGCAATCCACCCGATGAAGTTAGTTCTGGACTCGATGGACTTGGTAAATGATGTAAATCTGATATGCAATGATGTTTGTTAGCAACATAATGTCGAGTGTTGTCCGTGAATGGCAACCCACTCGATGACAGATGGCAACTTACTGATGAAGCAGTCGATAGAATATGCCCGATGAACTAAATCATGTATCTACAAAAGGAGTACAAGTATGGAAATGAAGAAATGATTTTAGCATGTGCTAAATCTATGGTGAAAAGAGTATGTCTCAAGGCATACGCGGATATGTCTAGGAGAAGTCGCGTATGCACGCGGGAACAACGTGCCAAGTCGCGTATGGGAAAAAGCGCCTGCTAAAGTGAAAAAACTGTGGGTAAATCTCACTTACGGTATTGACCCATTGTATTGGGTAATGATTCGTCTAAATGACCATCCAGGAATACCATCGGAAGGAATGTGGTTTTGGCTCATGGTATCAAAAAGGGTAAACCTATATAAAGAGAAGAAATTCATTGTGCAAATCATGAGAGTGGGTGCAGATGTCTCAGGTTGAATGAATACTTCTCTCCGAAGTATATCCTAATGGAAAGGGTTATAGTTGAATGATAGGTTTGATTGCATGATGCACCAATGATGAAGAAGGGTATCTAGATCTGAAATGTACTTGTATTTGATAGATCCGTTTAGGGGATGATTGACCGAGAAGATACAAACATCTCATTAAGTAAAGGGTAAAACTGAAAGTAATTTATCTGTTCAAGAATTGCAATGACCTAAATGTTTGAAGAACCATACGCTTGTTCGCCGTTGTAAAAAGCGCGTATATACGCGGCTTTATTTAAGAGAAAGCACGTATGCGTTGTGCTGAAATCAGCTCAGAATTTGTACAAAAGTATACGCGGGTTGATGTGATTGGAAGCGTGTATGTACGCGGTATAAGTGAAAGGAAAGCGCGTATGCAAACTAGGTTTTACTTAAGCAAGGGGTATGAAATGTCCGGACTGCTCGGGGTCATAGGCATCGTTTATCCGTGAATGATGTATTCTACGCTCTCCGGGTTGTCTGAATTGATAAGTTTCAAGCTTGATGTATGATTGAGCTTAAATGTATGGATTTGGGTCCATTCGAAAATATAATGAAACGTGGTCTGCAAGTGGTGTCCTGTGCCAGAGCTTGATCCGGGGGCAGAAAAATTGATGAAACGTGGTCCATAGAGTGTGCCGAGGGCTGTAGCCTTCACTGTAAGTTGTAGCTCCCTTCCAGAGAGGCTGGTAAACGAGATCAAGGGGTCGTAGCTCCCTTCCTGTGAGAGGCCGGTAAACGAGTCGTGGGTTGAGCTCCCTTCCGTAAGAGGCCGGTAAACGCAGCGTGTGTGCCTCGCGTGCCGGTAGGAGTTCCGTACCCCAAGACATATGTTAAAAGATTTTTTCTCTATAATAAAATATTGAACGCCGAGTAACGCAGCGGTAGTTTTCCGACTTGGGTTTCCACCTAAAAAATCCCGGTGTTCATGTGTGATGATTTGTGTGATGGTTTATTCTATTCTTACTACACATGTTTTATCGTTTATTAAACATCCGAATGAATGATGGAATGATTTAAGTGAAGAATTAATGACATAATTAGATCTTTGTGTATACGAGTTTCATAAAGGGTATCCGCGTATATACGCGAGTCCGTATCGTGAAAGTAGCGTATGGGTGTTAGAAGCAAGAAAGTAAAAGTTTTGAATATGTAGTAAATACCGATTCACCCCCCTCTCAAATATTTTTCCCAACAATTGGTATCGTAGCCGGTTCATAGAAGTTTGATCGCTCAAGGAGATTCGTCGCAATGGGAAGTCAAGAAGGAGTGATGTCTATAAATCCACCTCTATTCAATGGAAGAAATCTCGATATTCTGGAAGGTACGAACAAAAGCATACCTACAAAGTCTTGGTGCAAACATGTATGGGCAATGGAAGAAGGTTATCAAAACCCCGACAAATATTCCTACCGGGCGTGTACAGAAAGGAAAAAGTATGAAATCAATGCCAAAGCAAGAAATGTCTTATTATGAAGCATGTCTCTGAACCAAAATTTACAAAGTGATGCAGCTAGCATTCAGCAAAAGAAATATGGGACAAAATCATTCTAAGCTATGAAGGAGACACAAAGGTAAATTGTGCAACTCAAACTCTTAGAATTGAATATGAAAATTTGAAGATGCATAGTGATGAGAGCATTGCCCATTTCTTCTTACGTCCGGATGATATTGTAAATCGAATGAGAAATTTGGGTGAAACCATAACCGATACTACTTTGGTGGAAAAAGTCTTAAAGATCCTTGACTTCAAATGACTTCTAAAGTTTCACTATTGAAGAAAGGCAAGATCTCAGAACTCTTACTATTGTTCACCACATGGTATTCGATCACAAATGAGACAAGGAGGTCCATCTCAAATCAAAGAAGCTTCTTTTAAGGTATCTCAGAAGAGGAAAAGAAGGAAGTTGTCAAAGAATCCACTTATATATCCGAAGAAGAAGAAGCAAATTTTGTGAGAAAGCTCCAACTAGGTACCGGAAGATTCAAAGGTAAGCTTCCCTTCAAATGTTTTGAGTGTGGAAAAGTTGGTCACTATGCCGTTTAAATGTCCTTATAGAGAAAAACGTGGTAAAGGAAACAATTTGAAAAGAGGAAGAGTTATTATGCAAATGAAGATGATGATGAAGTGTCTAGTGAAGATGAAGAAGATTTCCGACTCATGATATTAAACCGCCATGGCAAAAGATTCTAGAGAAGAAAAGGATACTTTTGTGGATGCTCTAGAAGACAATGATTTTCTTGAAGAAACAACTAACTCAAAGTAAGCCTAGAAGAAAAGAACATAATCATGTAGACTCTTGAAAACCACTCTGAAGCAAAGGAAAACGCATTGAGGAATTGGAGTGTGAAGTAGTAAGTCTAAGGAAAGATAATGAGAAAGGAAAAAACTCTCAATCTTAGATTTGCTAAAAAGTTCGTAAACCTTAGATGAAATTATCAATACTCAATGTTATCCTCTCATAAAATCGTGTCTTGGATATATTGGAGAATCCTCTCGTGCTTCAAGCACTAAAACTATCTAAAGGCAACAACTACTCGGTTTACAATATTCGCTCAACAAGGAAGCAGATTCCCATGTGTACAGATCATCGCACTTCAAGGAACACCGACAAGAATAACGTTCAAAGGAGCTCCAACTGTGCGGTAAATCCAAATAGAAGATTTCATGATTACAAAATGTCTATTTCAATGGACAATGTTTTACATGTCACAATTTTGGCCACAAAGCCGCTCAATGTGTTGCTTACAAAACCATCATGACAAGAGAAGCTAGAAAGAAAAGGTTGGATACCGAACCAAAGAAGAATACCTATAACAAATTTTCTCCTCTTCAAAATGAAGTTGAATGTGCCTATTGCAATAACTTGGCCATGAAGAATCCGAATGCGAAGCAAAGTCCAGCCCAAAACAACACTTTCCCTCAAGTTCCAAAGTTTGGAAAGAAGGAATTATTAAAAGGCTATAAATTGTGGGATCGCATTATTTGCATAGAAGAAAATCAATGGTACATTTATTGGGCGGATGCTCAAGACATATGATGTGACAAAAAGCAAACTCCTTACATATAATGCTCTAGAAAAGGAAAAGAAAGTAACTTTTGGAAATGATTCTCCGCCGTAATTAAAAGAAAAGGGTCTCGTGTTTCTAAAAGAAAAGGTGAAGGCTAAGGATGTGCTCAAGTGTATGTGGATGGATTAAGGCATAACTGCTGAGTGTAAGTCAAATGTGTGATTAAGGAACCGAAGTTGTCTTTAGTTCAAAAGAATGTGTGGTCAGATCTTGATACAGTAAAATTATTATAAAAGGGAAAAGAAATCCAAGCAACCTGTATGTTCTAAATCGAAAAGATCAATGTTACTTGAGCAAGTCTTCGTAAAATTGGCTATGGCATAGAAGGTCAGCATCCGAGCTTCTCTCAAATCAACAAAGCAAGCGTACTGTCGTTCGTGATTCTCCCAATATTAACTACCAGAAGTATCATATGCAAATCTTGTCAATTCGGTGCGTACCGTAGTACGATTTAATGCCAAAGAAGGATCTTCAAGTAAGCCTTGAACTCATTCATACCGACATCCGTGGACCTATGAGGAAAAAATTTTACCACGTGGGGAAAGAATACCAGATCTATTTATTTATGACTACTCTAGAATGTGTTGGATCGGGTTCATTAAACACAAAGATGCTACATTTGAAAAATTTCAGATCTTCAAAGCATTGGTAGAAAATGAATTAGATCTAAAATCAAGTGTCTTAGATCTGATCGAGGAGGAGAATATACATCTAATGAATTCTTTGAATTTTGTGAACAATATGGCATAAAAAGACAAGCCTTCCGTAGTGTGCACTCCACAACAAAATGGCATAGCAAAGAATGAATAGAACAATTGTTCAGATAATAGAGCTATGCTTGATGATTCCTGAACTCCCGACATGTTCTAGAGTGAAGAAGACATACAAATGTTTCCAACATTCTCAACAAGGCTCATGTTCTAGTAAATAGTGACAAAACTCCATACTGAATTCTAAGGGTAATTCTCCCGACCGTGAAGCATTTTAGAGTTTTTGGAAGTAAATGCTTTATCAAAAAATAATGATGAAAAGCTTGGCAAGTTTGAACCTAGATCAGATGAAGGGATATTTCTTGGTTACTCATCTTCAAGCAAGCATACACATGTTACAATAAAAGTTTCGAAAGATTGTTGAATGTGTTTTCGTTGTTGTTATTGATGAGTCTCCCGCAAACTCTCCTAAAGAAGAAAAACAACAAAGAAAGAAGATGATGGTGACTTATGGCCTTCTACATCAAATATAAATGATATAAACAAAAGGAACTAATGAAGAACTCCGAAAATGATCCCATTCAAAAAGCCCATCCGTATATGTTCAAAAGAATCATCCCGAATCTCAAATTTTGGGAGACAAGGAATCGGGTGTACGAATGAGGATAACTCGGTGGGATCTTATAGTCATCCGGCACTTCTATCCACAATTGAACCACACAATGTCAATCAAGCTAGCAAAGATGAATTTTGGAAGCCATGGATGAAGATTGACTAAATTGAAAAGAATGACACTTGGGAATTGGTACCAAGACCACATGATAAAAATGTCATTGGAATCCAATGGATTTTCAAGAACAAGTTAAATGAGAATGGGGATGTTGTAAGAAACAAAGCTAGACTAGTTTGCAAAGGGTATACTCAACATAGCAGAGGACTTCAAGAAACTTTTCTCCCGTAGCTAGACTTGAAGCCATAAGAATGTTTCTTGCTTTTTCAAGTTATCAAAAAATCAAAGTTTATCAAATGGATGTTAAATCGCATTTCTTAATGGTGATCTAGAAGAAGAAGTATATATAGAACAACCTGAAGGATTCATTTTGGGAAATGATGAAAAATCTTGTTTTGAGATCAAAAATGCCCTATATGGTCTCAAACAAGCTCCAAGGGCATGGTATTATCGCTCTCGATAAATATCTTCATCAACAAGGATTTTCAAAGGGGCCCCAGATAGCAACTTATACACAAAAGTTGAAAATGATAAACTATTGATTGTGGTTGCATATGTTGATGATATCATTTCCTAGGTAACGAAGAATCTATGAGTCAAAAATTTGCTTCTCACATGCATCAAGAATTTGAAATGTCTTTACTGGGGAACTAACATTCTTTCTGGCTTGCAAGTGCATCAAACTCAGATGGTATATTCTTATCACAAGCAAAATATCTTAAGCAAATTTCCGAAGAAGTATGGCATGGAAGAATGCAAACCCGTAAGTACACCAATGATAACCGAATGCAATCTCAAGCTCATGATGATTCTCCTACTGCAAAATCAAATCCGGTATCAGCTGCATCGATGATAAAGTCTACTTTATCTCAATCGGGACTAACGTACATTATGCATGCGCTGGGGATTGTTGGACGATTCCAAGCTAATCCAAAAGAGTCTCACTCTTCGAGCGTCGTTAAAAGAATATTCAAATATCTACAAGGAACTCAAGACTTTGGTCTATGGTATCCAAAGAATGCCGATCTTACTCTTCACGCTTACACTCCGATGCTGACGAAATGGAAGTGTTGATGATCGGAAAACACTAGTGGTGGTGCATTCTATATGGGACCTCGAAGTTAGTATCTTGGTTCGAAGAAGAAGCAAAATTTATTGCCTTGTCTACAACAGGCGTAATATGTGGTCGCCACTTCTTGCTGCACTAACCCTTTGATGATGTAACCTTACAAGATTTTCAAATCAAATGTACACTCTCGTCCCCATTAAGTGTGACAATACAAGTGCCATCAAAAGATTTCAAAGAATCCCGTTATGCATTCGAAGACCAAGCATATTCCCATCAAGTATCACTTACGTGAACAAGTGCTTGAGCAAAAAGTGAAGTTGGAGTATGTTCCCTCCAAAGAACAAGTTGCCGATATCTTTACCAAAACTCGCCTAGGGAAGCGTTCGAGTATCTAAGCATTTAAGCCGGGAGTGTTCTATGCCAATCAAAAGAACAAATCGCATAAATTTAGAAGATGGCATTAGATACGCGGATTTCGAAACACAGCCGCGTATATATGCGAGTTCAGATGCACAACCAAGGGGGAGCCTTAGTCATATGGAAAGGATGCTTGGATGCACAGATTCAATGGGGAGCATTAGTTGCATGAGTATAATGCATTGTTGGCATTATGATGGTTCTAAATATGTTCTCTTTCTTGAGGACTTTCCGTGTTGGTCATAAATGGTCATATTTGTAATTTGATGAAAAGATCTTCATGGAGACCCATGATGTAAAATTGTAATATTCACTACGAAAGAATTCTGACAGCAAATTTTGTAAACCCACTTGGTTGGGTAGCTAAGTCAAATTTGTAAACCCACTTGGTTGGGTAGTTAAGTCTCATATGTAAATCCACTTGGATGGATCTTGATGTAAGTATGAGTCATTGGTGATAGGAAATTCATAGAGTCATGTACTTCATTGGAAAATATGTTTGAAGATTTAGCATGAACTCGTGGGGAGCTTGGTCACTTCAAAGATATATCGAGACCGTGTAACTGCTCTTCCACATGCGGAGAAAAGCGGGAGAGCATGTTGTTTTGATCCACCTCCTTGCCCTTGATGTCAAAGGGGGAGAGTGACATGGTGTTTGAATGATCGAGAGAATGGAGTTTCAAAAATGGGGGAGAGTGGACATGGTGTCCGTTGTGGTAACCAAACACCATCGTGACAGCTTTCAAGTCCAAAGGGGAGATTGTTGGCAATATGATGCAGAAAGTGATGCAGAGTGTTGTCCTTGATGGCAACCCACCGAATGAAGATATGAAGACATGAGAATGCTGACATGTGTTGTCCTTTCGATGGAAATCCACCCGGGATAGTTAGTCTTGACCCGATGGACTTGCAATGATGTAAATCTCAGATATGCAAAGATGTTTGTTAGCAACATAATGCCGAGTGTTGTCCATGAATGGAAACCCACTTGATGAAGATGATGGCAACTTACTTGATGAAGTTGTGCTCGAGAATATGCCCCGCGATGACTCCAAATCTGATGTACTCATGTTAGGAGTACAGAAGGTACGAAGAAATGATTTCAGCATGTGCTAAATCTATGGTGAAAAGAGTATACAGTTCAAGGCATACGCGGATATGTCTGTCGCGTATGCACGCGGAAACAACGTGCCAAGTCGCGTATGGGCAAAAGCGCTCATAAAGTGCAAACCAGTGGGTAACCACCATGGCATTGACCCATTGCATTGCAATTATTCGTCTAAATGACCCCCATCCAGGAATACCATCGAAGGAAATGTGGTTTTGAAGCCATGGTATTGAAAAGGGTAAACTCTATATAAAGAGAAGAAATTCATTGTGCAAATCATGAGAGTGGGTGTAAGATGTCCGAGCTTGAATGAATACTTTCCGAAGTATATCCGAATGGAAAGGGTTATAGTTGAATGATAGATCCGATTGCATGATGCACCAATGATGAAGAAGGGTATCTAGATTCGAAATGTACTCGTATTTACAGATCCGTTTAGGGGATGATTAGATCTCGAGAAGAGGCGAACATCTCGTCTAAAGTAAAGGGTAAAAATCTCGAGTAATTTATCCGTTCAAGAATTGCAATGACCTAAATGTTCAAGAACCATACGCTAGTTCGCCGTTATAAAAGCACGTATATACGCTAGCTTTGTCAAGAGAAAGCGCTGTATGCTACAGTGAAATCACTTCCAGAATTGCACAAGTATACGCGGGTTGATGTGATTGAAGCGCGTATGTACGCGGTATAAGTGAAAGGAAGCGCGTATGCAAACTAGGGTTTGTCGAAGCAAGGGGTATGAAATGTCCGATCCATCATTGTTATCGCTATCTTTGAATGATGTATTCTGGCGTCTCCGGGTTGTCCGAATTGATAAGTTTCGGCTTGATGTATGACAGCTTAAATGTATGGATTGGGTCCACTTCTGAAAATATAATGAAACGGGTCCGCAAGTGGTGTCCTAAAGGAAGCTTTCTGATCCATAGAAATCTCGATGAAATGTGGTCCATAGAGGTGCCGAGGGTTGTAGCCTTCGCTAGGGGGTTGTAGCCCCTTCCAGGAGAGTGGGGCCGGTAAACGAGATCAAGGGGCCGAGGGCTCTTCCGTGAGGAGGCCGGTAACCAGTCAAGGGGTTGGAGCTCCCTTCCGTAAAAGGGCTGGGTAAACGAAGGCTTGTGCAAGGTGTCAGGCCGGTAGGAGTCTCGCACCAAGACATATGTTGTAAGATGTTTTCTCTATAATAAAATATTGAATGGAGTATCATAGCCGGTGGTTTTCCCCGACTTGGGTTTCCACCTAAAATCCCGGTGTTCATGTGTGATGCTTTGTGTGATGGTTTATTCTGCTCTTACTACACATGCTACATCGTTTATTAAACATCCATGAATGAATGATGGAATGATTTAAGTGAAGAATTAATGACATAATTATTCGTGTATACGCGAGTTTCATAAAGGGTATCCGCGTATATACCCGAGTCTCAGACAGAAAGTAGCGTATGGTGTTAGAAGCAAGAAAAAGTAAAATTTTGAATATGCAAATAATTTATCACCCCCCCCTCTCGCATTTTTCCCAACAACCTTGTTGTTCACCTTCATTATCCCGCACTCTAGATCTCTTTCGACCTCAAAATCATAATTTTTATGTGTGTAACTCAAAGCATGAGAAAAATCATAATGAATTGCCTATAGTATTCATCCATTTCATCTTGATGAAAAGAAACTTGACTTCAACATATTCTCCTTGAAAATATTCCTCTTCATCCTCTTCTATTGCATACATAAATACCTAAATCTCGACCTTCCTTTTGGTTATCTTAACATCTTTGGGTCTGCTTCTATATGTGGAACTTGAACTTAGTCTTGATCTCTTCTCCCTCGCAGATTTAACGAGTGTCGGAATTGAGGTTAAACCCCTTTCAGTTTTTGTTGTACTTGTGACTAGGAGTTTTTATTTTCCAATTCTCTTAGCCGTTGTTGTTAGTTTTTTATCACCTTTGTCATATCTTCAATTCTTGGATCTTGCGATGATTCTTCTTTTACCTTAGCTTCTCTTTGGACTAGCTATTTCCCTTTCACCTTTCAATTTCTGAGTCATATTGCTTAAATCTCTAAAGCATCATGTATACGCTCAAGTGTAGGGATCTTCTCTCTCGATGTAAACCTAAAATCGGCTTCAAAGCCCCAACAAAAACTAAATTTCCTCTATAGTGGGGGCCTTCATCTCTATGGGTAAACTGACACAATTTGTTGAAAATTTTTACAAACTCAAAAATATTTTCATTAAGTTTATTTAATTGCATTAAATAAATCAATGAGTAACCATGATCTCTCTTCTCTCCTCATTTTATGGAGTGATTGAGTTTGTAACTCTTCCTAGTCATTTGTAAGATGAACATTATTTTAGACATTTGACCTCTCCATATTTTCACAAATAGTCTCATCACAACATCAAGATGTTCTACATTTAAATTCTACGACGAAGTGAAAAAACAAGGGTAAATGTTGTTCCACTTGATTTACTTCATCTTCTCTAGTGAAAGCGAAGTAATTTGAGGTATTCTTGAGGCATGGCATTCGTTGCCAGTTGCAAAATATTTAGCGGTGCATATCTATCCATTAGAAGGCTGATGCTACCATATTAACTAACTTGATTGCTTGCTCATAGGTGGTTGAGGTTGATAGTTTCTTTGTGAAAGTGAATGAAAGTGGGAGGCAAATGATAGGTGAAATTTGATGGAAAATATCGAGAGGACCAAAAACTTTATTTGGTTGAGCAGGTAGGTAAAAGCGATTTCGAAAGGAATGTTCTTCTTAGAGGTTCTTGAAAATAAATGAGTGTGGAAAGCATTATCTTGTTCAAGAAGAGTTCCTTGGAAATATGTTAAAGAGGTTATGAAGATTGACACGAAAGGAGAAGGCAATCACGAGCCAATTATTGAATGAAGTTCGGGTTCTATTGCTGAAACCAATCTTTACAGATCTGAAGCGAGGACTATTTCTTGTGGTGTCAAGACCTGGTATGACATTTTAAAGCTTGAATTTGAAAATAACAAACACAACGAATACTGCCACTCGAACAACTTGAGGAAAAATAATGAAAAAAACGAGGAAGAAATAAACTTCATTTCTTCATCACGAACCATGGCACGAAATACTGTATCTCAAGAAAAAATCCTTAGCGTAGTGAAGATTAGTGCTTGAAATTTTGTAGATGTATGTCCATATTATAATATCAAATAGCATGCAGCAACACCTTTAGAACTAATTCTTATTACACTCAAATAAATCTCATATAATGAAAACCTTCTATTATAAAGCTAGCGATGTTGAATGAAATGAAAGAAGAGCGTAAGGAAACTTGAAGTGATATCTTTGAAAAGAGAAACATAATCTATCACTTTTAAGTTTTAGAGGAATTCATGGAGAAGGCTTCGAAATAATATCTGCAAACACACAATATATTACTTTAAAGTTTCATCAAGTTGTGAAAGAAGATAGAAGGCGCAAATTAAGGTTTTTAAATCTTACTCATAGATGTAATTAGAGACCTCTTGCTACATTACTTCACTTCATTCAGAGAATAAACAGTGAAATTGAAAGAACATATCATCATCAATGGTTGTAGGAAACTTGATCTTCTTTCAATTATTTCTCGAAAATTCAATACAAATTAACAATCCTCGGTCAAAACAAGACCTTTTCTTTATTTATATCTGTAAATACATCACGATTGAACGTAACTCTAAACTTCTTGAAACTAGTCAAATACAAAGCTGTTAATATTACTTGTAATCATATGAAGAAACAAATTAAAACTAGACATATTGTTTCTACGAGTAGATCTGATCTTTAATCATCTAGAAATCTTTAGTGTCCTTCAGTTATGATGTAGTGGTACCCCAACTCGTAACGACGCCTCAGTACGACAGATCCAACATGTTACTCCCAATAGGGCATACCTCTTATACGACTTTGCCTATTTTGTGCCTCAAATCTTGTCGATCATATCTTTCTTTACGACTCTTCCTCTTCTCCTTTAATGCATTAGGTCCTTACCAGTTTTCTAGCGTTGCCTATTTCTTCATAAAATGCGCATAACATATAATCTGGAACTTGAAATCGCTGAATTTCATCTTGAAATCCCCATGTGTCAGTGTAACATACGCACTTAGCATTTCTTTGTCTTTAACTTTTCCTTAAGTTTATCTTTTAAAACTTTCAGTGCTTGTCCAGGCCCACCGTATCGCGCCATATTCGGCGATTATAACACTTACCATTAGCGCGATTTTAAAACTGTAACAATGCAGTATCCCAGGCAGAGACCACGTCATCTGCCACGTCTTCGCACTTCATCTTGCCATTACGCACTTCACGACCACATTGATTTCTTTCATACGCCATCTTTTAAAACAACCGATGCTGCACGCTATCTGTCCAGATTACCAACCTCCAGACGTCTCGCGTGACTTCCTCCACCTCCGTGCTATCCTTTAAACTTGCACTTTCTGCGATTTTGATTTAATATCGTAGATCTATCTCCTCCAGTTACTGCTTTGATCGACCATCTGTTTTCCCTTTGCGCCTCGTCAAATATCTTAAGTGTTTATGGGAAATGTGCCTTTCTCTTCTTTGGAAATCAGTTTGTTTGCTCCATGGTGTAACCAACTAAGCTTATCGCGTGTTATTCGCGTTGGTCCCTCTTGAGCTTGCGAATGAGCGAACTTGTCTATTCGACATGCAATGATTTGAATGTGCCGTCGGTCTACGTGAATAGGCCTGACCTAGATACCTTCAAAATCATCATGGTAATGTTAATGTATATATATATATCTTATTTTGGTGTTTTGAAAAAATATTTCAAATGTAAATGCAAATGACACAACATCTAGCTCACTTGGGGATAGTGCTTTTTTCCATGAAAGTGCTAGTATGATTGTACTTATCCATTAGGCATGGAGAGTCAAATGTTGCTTTGTGACATATGAATAATAGAGAAATGTCGGTATTTACAATGGTGGAAGTCTTACGACTTTTAACTTAATGATAATGCTTGAATCTTGCTATTCACGAGGCTTCTCTGTCTCTCCATCTAGTCTTCAAAATAAATGTGTTATTTGACCTTGTAGAGATCTTGTATGGACCATACGAGAAGGTAAATCTACCATGCTTCCCCTTTTCTTCTCTCTGGTGTCCCATCTTAGTACCAAATCTCCTTGAAAGAGAACTTCTTTTCTTTTTTATTATAGACTTCATGTTACCTACGATAAGTAATCAAGATATCCGCAATTTTTTTGTTTTCGCGATTCAATTAATTCGTTCAATCTTCTTACCGAGAACATTAAGTTCTTCTGAAGCTTCTTGAAGGAAAAATCCTGGTTTAGCCCAAATTTGGTAGCAAATAGTGCTTGAGTTCCATAAACTTGATTCATGAGAACTTCCCGATTAGATATCTTAGTAGTGATTCCGAGCGCCTAGAAGGCTTCTTCATATCCCAATCCTTGATTCGGTGATTTTTTCTTGGTCGACCAATATATATTTGAAGACTCACTACCAATCCATTCCCTTAGGAAGTATTGCTATGGAATATGATAAAATTACATTATATGTTTGTGAAATTAATGAAAAACGGCGAGTTGAATACGAGCATTATCGGTCACAATTTTATTTGGACATAAAGCTAGTAAAAAATGTTTTCCTCGAAGCTTCATATGCCTCATTCACCTTCTTATTAGGTATTGCTTACCATTTTGTAAATTATCGATCAAAGTGGAATCATGACGTAAACGATGGTGAATTGATCTCTCCAATAAAATCGATCCTATTTCACGAAGGTTCTTGATAAATATTTTGGGATGAAGGTAATGGAACAAGTTATTTCGTTTAATGAACAACTAACACTTACGAAACTTAAAACAGATCTATAAACATGCGCAAACGGGGTTGGCTAATAGAAAGCTTGACTTGAAATTTTATGGCTTGATGCTTCCAGCTATAATGTCCTCCACAAACTTTCATGATATTTTTTGGTGACACAATAGATTCTCCTTTGATCGACTTATAACAACAAAATACCCATTAGAGGTCTTTCTAGTATGGCAAACTTCTATGATAACATATAGCTAAGACTTGAGCTTGAGAGCTCTGTATTTTGTTCTATTAAGTAAGTTGGGTTGGAAAAGAAACATAGGTAATACACTATCTTTATACTGTCGAACACAAATTTGTATTAGACTATATTTTGAACTTGCTTCCTCTTCGTTACGAGCTCATCTGGTGCCAGCAGTTAATTCCCAAGGCGAAAATTTTTCGATCAGCAACTTAGCGAACCCATGTCCCACTTGACCCCAAGCAGTAGGTTTGATGTCCAAATCATACTGGATTTTTTGCTATCCACTTTTCTCCTTCAGCATCACTGGAACAACACATCTTTCACCATGAGAATTAGGAACATAAGCAGTTATTTAGGTTAAGTACATAAGTCGAGAAAGGCTTTTGGTGCTGACTAAAGCATATAAACATTTCTCGAATATTGTATTTGAACTTAACATCTGGTACTGTCTGGTAGTTTGCTCCTTTTTAATCTTCATTTGTTTGCAACAACACAACATCAACGTAGTGGAGGATGCAATGAGAATACTGAAAGTTTTTGATAGTATGGGCTAATCAAAGCTGAGGCTTCTATAGTGCTTCCTTTATTCTAGCAAATGCATCTCACTTCTTATCATTTCATACACGTTTTCTTGAATATCTGTATACTTCTCACGATATTAGGATAATTGGGCATAAACCTCCTTAGAAAGTTTATTTTTTTCCGAATCTCTGGATATCCTTCTTGCTTCTAGGTAAAGGAATAGTCTGAATGGCTTCCACCCTTCTGGGTCAATATTTACTCCTTGTTGAAATTATGTGACCCAATAATTTACCTTTTCTAAGGCAAAAAAATATTTCTTGGGGTTAATGACAAACGTTGCTAAGTTTTTTGCAAATGCTCAAGTGTTCATCATCGACCACGAGAAAATAGTTACATCATCCGGACATATAACTACAAACACGTGACGAGAGGCTATGTCCATAGCCATCTAAAATGTTACCTAGTACCATAGAGCAAATGAAATCCTTGGGTATGAAGGTGCCTAAGTGTGGTGGCTTGATCTTCTTCTAATCTTCTTTTCTCTTTTGCTTCTTACCGAACCATAGTGTCTGGCAAACTCTGTCTACGTAAGACATAATCATTTTGAAAGGATAATTATCTTTTTAAGTATATAGAGTTAGTTCATAAGTCTACAGTCTTATCTGTGTTCTTATTTCTTACAGGGGACCCGACTTAAACCGGTCACGAATATGAGAATTTATAATTTTTTCTGTCATTTCTTCTTATTTTTCCGTTTGGAGCTAACAAAGTGGATTGATCTTGTTTTGAGCTTGTCTGTGTGGTTCGTCCTTCCCTTCAATGGAATTTTATCTTGAATAATGATTTTTTCATATGTTTGAGTTCTTCATCTGACCATACAAACAAATCCATATATTTCTTAAAAAGATCAATGTATATTTACTGTAGTTTGAAATTTGCAGACAATTCCAACAATTTTTGGGTTCTCGCTGAGTTTCCAAATTACAATCTTCATCTCTTCTTCTTGATGTGTTTCATTTGAATTGAAACATCATTAGCATCGATAATCTTTCAGGGAATAACTGTTGTACATTATCTTTCAATTGGATAATCTTGTTCACCTATTAATTTGTAGGTTCTTAAAATTTCTTTATACTAGAACACATTTCTTCCTCTTGGTCTATCTTAATTTCATTAGTATGAATCTTGATTAAATGCTGAAAAAATACACTTTAATTTGCATATAACAAACAACCCTAACAACGAAATGAATGCTAATATCTTTAAATTTAGGTTAGATGATCAAAGACAAATGTTGCAAAAATCTGGAATCTGTACATTAGAAGACATTGAAGCGATTATAAAAAACAATATTTACTCCATAGATCCAACGAGACAAGACAAAGAATATATACAATGAAATTTTTAATTAATGGCACGGGAGAGAAAACACAAGGGTATTTCCTTGTTCTCCTCAATGGGATGGGTTCTTGTAATACCTGTTGCGCCGGTTATAATTCCTCTCTCTTGATGGTGTAGAAAACCGAGACAAAAATGGAAAAATATGGCTATGATGGTGGATCAATAGCGGACCAAGAGTTGAGATGCGAGTGATCTGAAACCTTAATTGACAAATGAATGGGAAAAACCATTCTATTTATAACAAATATTGAGTTACTCTAGATATTGGTGCATAATTAAATAGTAAACAAATCAAGATCCAACTTTTACATGGGATATTTTTATTATATTTGTTGGAGGAAAAGGAATTTGACGAGTCAAATCCCTTTATTTGTAAATAATAAATAAATAAATGATTTATTTATCATTTAAAGGATGTGATTAAAGTAATAATAAATAAATAAATGATTTATTTATCATTTTAAAAGATGTGGTTAAAAATAATAAATAAATAAATGATTTATTTATCATTTTAGAGATATGGTTAATTAATAATAAATAAATAATGATTTATTTAATTATTTAATTTAGTCATATTTAACAAAGTGTCTTTAGTAATATTTAATATTATTCTTAGAAAAATAATAAGATAAATAATGATTTATATAATTAATTTCTTGTTTTAGGTTAAATATGCTAGGAATGTGGTCGCTATTGATACAGCTAATTATTCCTTGACTTTCCTCAAGCCACACCTGCGTCTAACAAGCTCTTCTGTAATATTCTTTGCCGTCTCTGCTGGTGCCTGTCTGTGGGACCCATACACGCCTCGGTCAACTTCCCAGCCTGCTCTCGACCTCCTTGTTGCTTAGTTGGGTCCTTCAGACCTCTCCTTTGTTCCACTGGTGCCTTGCCCCTGTGAGAACTGCTACTCTGATGGCTGTTGTTCTGCTCGCCTCTGCTTGTGTGGGTAAATGACTAAGTGGGTTTGAGCTAGCATAGATGCGGACGCGTTCTTGCTAGGGCCCGCCCATGGAGAAGTGGGCTCCCAGGGCCTCGTCCCCCTCCCCCATCCCTCTCGCTGCAGGGCTTTCGATCGTCTTTGTGAACTCCTAAGAAGAATGTAGGTAAGAAATTTATTAGAAAATGGATGAAATACTGAGATCTCTCAGTGAGACTCGGCGGGGTTACTTTTATCTCTGTCGAGCAGGCTCTCATAGGCAGTTCACAGGCACCTTCTCCCAATGCTGGTGGGTCAACGAAGCTGGGCGCTACGATCAAAGAAAGTCACTTGCTTGTGCACTGAGAAGGTACTTTCTCTTGAGTTCCTTCCAAAGAGGATAAGTTTGATCTTGGAAATGGCCCTACTTCATGGGCCCCCGAGGGTTTTTATACCTAAATAAGTGGACTCCATTGACCCTACGTGGATATTGCCAAAGCGATCCGGTGTAGATTAGCTCCCAAATCCTCCCAGTTCCTTTCTTTAGATTGATTCTCATTTTATATTGGAAATGCCCTTGGGAAGTTCATCGATCGAGCAAACAACAAGGACCCGTATGAGGCGGCTAACTGGGGTCTGCGTGTGAAGTAGATCTTGAGGTTGGGCTGCAGGCCATGAAAATCCAATTGCCAGACTGGACACACGTGCAGAAGCTGGACTATAGGCGGTACACCCTTCCAAATGTCGGAAATGCCATGTCTATGGCCATAGCGAGAGGTTGTCCATCCAAATGAGGATGTGCAAGGGAAGGAGAGACCGGATGGAATCAGTCAGCGCTGAAACCTCCCAAGCTCCAAAATCAGGGAGAATTTTGGTGGCAAAGGTCCCATCGAGGGCCTCTTCTCGATGAGATCAGTCTCGGCAGCCACGAAAACAAGTTTGAACTCTGCTTCGCACGAAAACACCCCGAGAGGTAAGAGGGATTCCAAAAACCAATCCACGTCGAAGACCCTCTCCCCATGTCTTCAAAGCCCCGCCAATCTTCTGAAAACTCAAAGGAACTACCTATTGCCCGGCAATCCCGAGAAGAAAGTCTAGAAACCGGAAAAATGGAGAGGAAGGAGAAATAGGCGACTCTGAGACCCTGCAGTAGGAGAATCCATGAAGGTAAAGCGGATGAGGAGAAAAGGAAGCGGCCATTACAAGGACAAGTTACAGGGCAGCCAGCCAACCTTTGGAGAAACTACTAGCAAAAAAGACAAGATGAGTGGCGGCCCCGGAGCTCGAGGAGCCAATGGGAGACAAAGGTAAATAATGAAAATAATCTCACAAGATTGTAGGTATAGAGCAAGATCAAGAAGAGACAACAGAAGCAATAAAGATAGAAGCCAGGACATATTCCTTATCGGAGACTAAGATGGAGGAAGACTGCATCAAACAGATAAAGACTTCTGGAAGTAAAAGCAGAAGCAAAAATTTGTCCTGAAGCTGAAGACCTCACAGGTTAGATAACTGGAATGAAAGCAAGTTCTGGTATCTGAAATTCCAAACACTCTGGCTACTCCTAAAATCGACATCTTGACTTCAAAATATTTTTGTCTCTTTAATGTTTATATTCCGGTCAATCTTTGGAGAAAAAGGCTGTTGGGACTCTATAGGAAACCCGGAAAGATTTGGGGAATCTTGACAACTTCAGCATCATTATTCTTGAGAAAGGCGACCTCAATCTCCCCTTTATTTGCACTCTCACGAAGAAGTACGTGTCGAATCAAACAAGGAATGGGCGAAGGATCTATGGTAGGATTTCTTGGACAGTAAACCCTCTTGGTGGAGGGGGAAAGTTCTGTCCAAACAAGTATTACGGTCCTGCTGACAAGCGGATAGATTTTTTGTTCAAAGTTCCTTTCTATTGCTTGGTTTAGATGCTAGTATAAATAACTGTGGCTATATCTGATCATGTATAGGCGGTCTCCAGACTCCTGTGGCCATTCGGTTCAATTCGCCCCCCTCTGGGTCGAAGCCAACTTCATGCAGTTGTCAAAGAAAAGTTGGTCGACGTTAATGGATCACCTTAGGTATTGAAGAAAAACTGGAAAAACGGTACTTTAAAGGCGGGCCAAAACTCTTCCTTGGCCGGTGAAGGACAAATCTCCAAGTGTTGAAGCACACCACTTCACTTTTCGGAAGAAGCACTATGCAACTAGAAATCCTCGATAAGGAATTCAACTCCATGACACTTGGCCTTTTTAGCTGATTTTGGAGGATTAAGTCTGGTGCCTTTGACAAGCGGAAGCAAGAAATTCCTCTTTCTTTCCTACCAAACAAACTCAACCAATGCTTCAACACCATATCTTGAACAGGATGAAAATTCCAATCATAAAGACTTTGCAAGCATTAAACGGCGGCTTTTCTATTTCACTTCCCAATTCTGATGGATATGAATCGATTCAAGTGATCTCTGGGTACGTTCACTTCTTTAATCTCTCTTCCGAGATGAACCATCTCTAAACCAAGTCACCAAGGTGAGGTCAAGAATATACTCTTTGCCATGGATCGACCATGCCGAGAATAGGATGGATTCAACGATTTCACACAATCCTGTTGGCATAGTGAAAAGATCTCACACTGCAAAATGGTTCATAATCCCAAGGCTATCGAGAGATGAGGCCCTGGTCGCGTTCCCATACCATATCCCCCGAGGAGAAAACCATGCTCAACTAGCGATTTCGCCCCATCTCTCTCTGCCAGCAATTGGTTATAAGTGATCTACTCAAAATAATGCTTTACCAGGCTGAAATATCTTCTCCTGATCATTCACGAAAATCAAGGGCTTTGTTCACAGTGGCCAATTTAGTGGACAATTTCATTTAGTTCAAAAGAGCAATGAATTCTCTCAAATCGGCAATGAGAAAATTATGGTTGTCGAAATTTGGACTTAGCTAATGCCTTTCGATCCCGTCCAGGCATTGCTTCCTTTTTGAATGTTAAAGAAAAATTTGGTTGGAGGCACTATATAAGCGGATTAGGCACGTATCTTGAGCTTTGGTTAGCACCCCTTGTTAATAGTGAAGCATTGAATTCTTCCAGCCTCAGAGGACCAAGACTGTAGCTGCCTCTTTTCTCTATCTCTGTTTGTCTGACCTCGTTATCGGTTTCTATCTAAACGAAAGCTGAAAAGCGAGGAGATCACATGGCTGGCTGCAGAGGTTAAAGCATCAGCACGCCTCTTCGCATTTTCTTAACAGAGGCTGCATCTCTACACTTTCATTACTTAGTTTTAAAGAAGCTATAAGATGATTATTGCTGTGATGTCGGAAGTAACATAAAATAGAAATGCCATATTCTGGTGAATACTCTTAAAACAGCTCATGCAAGATGTCTTGGCTGGGCCTCCCGGCTTGGACTTCCAAATACCTTGGGCCTATGTTCCTCAGAGGCCTACGATGGATTATTTAGTGGAAAAATTCAAAAATAAGCTCCGGGCAGGGGCTCACGGCTCAATATTGCGAACCGTCTGTCCTCCGGCCAAAGTTTGTCTTTATGATCTCCCTATTTCGATTCTACGTTCTGTCGCTCCAATTGACATCCTTGAAAAATCGACAGAGGAAACATTCGGCTTCTTTGGAAGAGAGGGGCAAACAAAATGAGGAAATTCCATACGGATTGGCCCAGACGATCTCCAAACCGGCCCCGGGGAGGGGCTAAACTGAAATCTCTCTCAGGAACATAGCCATGGGTACTGCTTCTCTGAAATCATTGCGCCCAACATGCTAGGCAATTAACACTAAAATATTTTTGAGAAAGACTCGAATGCCTAGATGGTCGCTCTCCCCAAACTCCTCTCCCTTTTCAGAACTCTTGCTCCAGAAACACACTCCACGATCGGCGCCAACGCCCTCTTGGTTGAGAAATGGTAAGAAAATCATATGCAGGCGGATAAGATGCAGATCGCGATCAGTATTGTTGTTCACTCTTTGAACAAGATTGAACATTGTTGGCTATTGCTTTTGGAAAAACCGGCGGGACATCTCTGCGTGGATGGGACGCGACGACGGATGGAATTTCTTGACGTGCCTCAGGAGCTCCTCTGGATGCAATTGTCTTGACTCCATGTTGAATGGTATTGCCCCCTCTTCTTGTGAGAAAAGTGCAATCGTGGGAGTGTCTTTGGTACCGAGGTACCGGTAGCCAAAACAAAATACAACGAGGCCTCCACGTCCCAGGACCGCATGGTACGTCTGGCGTCTTTTCTCACCGCTAAAATCGACGTATTGTTGGCTTCTTTTACTTCTGAAAGAAGAATTCTTAGAATGACAAAGCTGCCGGGCGGGGTTTCCATGGTGTTAGTCGAGGAATTGCTCTTTGATAGAAGAAAATGTAGGAATATGCACACACTTGATCTTGGTGTAAGTCCTCTGTGAGGATTCGATAGAAGGCAGTGGATTACTTGGAACCCCAAATTTGTCCTTCCCACCTACAACTTCTAATCTCTTTGCAAATTGTGAAACGATTTACACGGGCCTCCTCCCGAAACAAAGTGATAAAAAGGCATAGTGTCCTCCCAAAATCTCTTCTTCGTAGTCTGACAACGAAATATCATGAGAATCTTTAGAATGTTAAACCCAGATGTCAAGGTGGTAAGCGTAAGATAAAATTCCAATTAAAGAGCTTGGAATGATCAAAGATGCCTCAAACCTCATTTCAAAAAGATTGATCGAATTTCCTAAATCTGCAATTTCTTCCTTCCACCGGCAACACTTCCCGTGAAGATTGGCAGGATAAGGGGAAGAACAATCTTTGAGTTTCAAGAATGGATCTCCAAGCGTGATTGCATCTTTCTTCTTTGATGGGGCTGAAAGAACTGACGGAAAAGTAGATGAGGTGAAGATGACACAAAAAATGTTGAAGGTGTTTTGATTCACAACTTTGCATGAGATACAGGATCAACACCAAACTACATTCAAAATTTGACTCTGTTATCCTTCAAGACCTTCATCGGCTCTTGAATCTAGAAATCAAGGCTAATGTTTTAGGATTTAAGTGGTAAATCAAAATTATGGTGACAACTCTTCAGGGATCTTAAGATTGTAGTGATATCGAGAATCGAGGACTTTGGGGAATTTGTTTTAAAAAGTTAGACTCTTATCATGTTGAGAAGAGCATAACAAAGCGGACCTTGAAGCAAATAGCGTCACCTAAATATATTTTGGAGCAATAATTCGGGCCAAAGGAATGAAACATGGGATCAATTCCATAATCTTTGCAGTTTAAATGTTCTCTGCTTTCTATTGTAGATGATTTGTTTGTATTTTTCAAGTTAGGGAAAATCCTTTGAAATAGAAGTTTTAGATAGATGCATTGAAGAAATTTGTAAGCCGGCATTTTCAATGTGCCGATTGGAATGCTTAGGATTAGTTAATCCTCAATATGTCAATTCGCGTTGAGGCCAAGATGAATATTAATATCACATAACGTTCTGTCAAAAAAAACTAATTATTGCTTAATCAAACAAATATGGGTTATTTAAATGTTTCCACATGGGGTTTCTTGTTTAGACCATAAAAAACTTAATAAAGGTGGTTTACTAAGTTATTTTTCATAGTGAATGCGATTTTACTTGGGGTAAAATTGGTCTTACTTGGTGTACTTGGGTCCATCTAATAACAATGGATTAGATGACCAAAAAATGGTGTAACAGATTTCTCCCCAGTGTGCGAGAGTTAAGAGCTAATCGTATGACCAAAGTACATTGTCAGAACTCAATCACTAGACAACAACAGGGAAGTCAAAGAGAGAGGATTGTAAGGTAGACCAAAGTGCTGAAAGAACTAGACCTTGAGGAGGTGACTTGCAGGTGCGACAGGCCTTTTTGATAAGTGAGTACCTGCTATAGGTGGCAGGGGAGGCATACCTATGCCTGCCGAGGCAATAGTACAATTAATAAGGCGTCCAGAAAACCACGAGACGACATAATGCTGACATAAACATGAGCCAGATAAACAACACGATAATGAATCCCACATACATATTATGCATGGGATAACAACCAGGACATGTACAATGATATCTGAGTACATGAGATATAAATGCAACCCAGATGCCCCTGAAAATAGGAAAGGGCTCTGAAAATCTGACTAATACATGCAAACAAAAAGGCGCTGGAAGCAGCTAAGGCTGACATCATCAAATATATGGAGCTGCATCGAAGGCTGTAATGAAGAGGTCATCCGAGTGTGTGGGGGGCTACCTGTAGGGCCACCCACTCATGAGGGCTTAGACATCTCACACACCGGGGAATCACCGATGTTAGCTGCTGCATCACTAGACCATCGAGTATACGGATCTCTATCATGTTGAAAAGGAGTTGGAGCTGAGAAAAAATCAAGTCAAAGGGCCATGAGGAGTCCCTTTGCCTGATCTGAGGCATCGAACACGAGTGGAAGCTGGAACCAAGGTACACCGCCCTCTAGACCTGTCTTCTGGAATGAATGAGCTGATGTCGATAGAAGGAGGTCTACCATAGGTGAGGCAATAAGGGATCCTCAACTAAGGAACGAGAGAAAATAATAGAGTGACTGACAGACTGACACCAATGATGATGATGAAATGGGGGGAACTGAGTAGCGAACGAACGAATTCCATTATTAGAGCATAAATAGCACGGATGACCTAGCAGCGATTGACAAAATATCATGAGGGATAAGGGACAGTGGGACTGAAGGCCATAATGAGTGACACGAGAGAGGGACCAAGCAATGAAGGATGGAGGACTATAGCGGGGTGCGAAGGGAATTGGGATAGACTCCATGAAAACAATGATGACTCAACTCGGATGCTCTAAACAAGGGTGACTTGATGGTGCTGCCACACAGGAAAATGGTCCAATGGGGACCATAAAATCATGAGTATAAGATGGTAAATCACGATGAAAGTCGACACGAGCATGGAAAATTATGGAGGCAACATGGTGCCCCCGGTACGAGTGTTGCAAGTGAAGAAATTCGATTTTGAGGAAGGGTGAAGTGGCGCTTCTTGGACAAAATGTGTCCTGGTGAAGTATCAAATCACAAAAAGCTAATAGATACCCATTTGAGAGATCGGTGGGATCCTTCCAATGGTATAGACAGTTCATCAAACTGAGCTATGGTTTGGTCGCAGTAAATGAAAGAAAAATCAAGGGTTTTCTTTTAATAAGGCATTTTCCTTCCAGATTCACTTATTTGCCGGTGGAGCTGTGGTGAATATCGTGAGGAGAGGAGGCCTTAAATCTTACGACAGTTGTACTAGATAAACCTAACTATTGGAATTTAAGATCTGACAGTTGTAGGTAAGATGTCTCATCCTATTTTTCATTTTAGTGAGTTGAAAGTTCAACTTAGGTACCCAGAGCTCATGAACAGGCTAGGTCATACTTTTCTTGGGGTCTGTTCTGTGACCTGGTTAGGAGGTATTGGGTAGAAAACTGCTACCTGTCCCAGGGAAGACCTGGAAAGTGTGACCTTTCAGAGAAATGGGGTTCCAGTGCTATTATGGGCTAAGATCCGGGATTTTATGGTTAAGGGGCATGGGTGCCCCCGGGCATGTTATGGACATGCAAAAATGTATTTAGAAAAAGGGAGATCTAAACACATTTTAATGATGTGGTGTGCCATTTGTTTTCGATATGGTTATGTTGTTTGAGAGAGGAAATAGACGATTACCAATCTCTTTTGGTATTGCATATATGAAACAAATGGACTTTAAGTTTTCAGGTTGGCATTCATGGTGTTACTGTCCCAAAGAGAGGATTCTGAGATAATGAACTGATGTTCTCCCAGAAAACCAATAGGTTGGTTAACCACAATTTCTATGAGACTGGGTTGCTGTTTTAATATGAAGGAATGATGAGGGGTATCATCCATAGAGTGATATGAAGTGATATGGGACTCTAGAGATTCTTCTAAATGTGGAAGAATAATGGGACTAGAGTCGACACGACTAGATTCACTAGGAGAGTTGTGGAGAATTGCTTCTCTTGGTCTCTTAAATATGGGTGCCCCCTTACCTAAATATTGGGTGTAAATGTAATGGCCACAAGGTGCATGTGGTTCAAATGCATGAGTTCGAGGTAAGGCAGGATAGATAAAGTCAGGGGTGGTGACTGCTTCCACAGTGTCATCATCGTAATAGAGGATGGGGTGACTGGTGAAAGAAATACCATCTGACGTGGCAAAGCTACCTGACTCATCATCTTGAGAAGAGAGGTTCACATGTGCATCGTCACAAGTGGTGACAGACGAATAATCAGATAAATGATCTACCGATGTTGAGCCTAGGGTGATCGTTGAAGGGAGGTCAAGCGAAACATTAGGGGAAGTCTCCAAGGGGAATTCTACCGAGGGTATCATGGATGATGATAGGTAGAAAATGGTGGGCGAAGTTTCTGTCATCTCGACATCAGGAGGGGGAATGTCAATGGGAGCATTCGTGTCCTCTGGTTTTGCCGAAGCAAAACGCACAAATAAGAGAGCGGTGGACTTGTTGTGCTTGTCCTTGAATTGGCAAACCACTTCCAAAGAGGAGCGGTACTCTTCAAGGTGGGGATAAAGGTGAGTATAGTGTCCATGGACATCACACAAAGCGCAAGGGTGATTTGTGTGCAAAGGCTTGAGTTTCAGGACTGAATCTGGTATAGTGACATATACCTCTGGGATATCAGACTCTGGAAACATCTCATTGACCATGGACTTAAGGTGAGGCAACTCCGGACAATTATGGGTGGCGTGGCCAGCGAAATCACACAAAGCACACTAGATGGTATGCTTTGGAGGCCAAAAAGGGGCAGGGTTTTGTTTAGTCAATTTAGTGTTCCTAAATTGCTTCCATCAATTATCAACTAGGGCTTGTAACTTTGATGAAGTGTGGTGCACTATATGTGCCTAAGTGACCTTTTCCTTACTTCGTTGTATGTGTTTTTCTTATTATTTTTGGGGGTTTTTTCTTTTTAGTACTTAGTATGCTATCCTAGGCTACTTTAGAAAAGTGAGAATGAATCTATTTAAAATGAAGAAAAGGAAATGTTGTAAAACTAGTTAACTTCCTATAAATAAATTAGAGTTTTATGGACAAGTTCTAATTTAAAAAGATAAAACAAGTGTCTTAATTAGTGAATAAACCTAATCCATGGATATTGCAACTTAATTGAGAATTTAAGAAATGAAAACAACTAATAAATCAAACATTGACTGTGAAATAGGAAAGCAATCTGGAAAGCAAGAAGTAAAGAAAGATACTAAAACAGAAATTAAAATGACTTAGCTAGAAAACACATGAAACCTCCTTAGATAACAGGGGCCCTCTGCTACCAATTCGGTGAAATTCCTTAGCTCCTTGAAGATGTGATCAAAACAACATCAAATAACTGAACTTCTTTATTGATAAACTCACAAATCTACATCCCATTCCATCTTCAGCTTTGTTACAAGACACTCTATAATCCTTTCTCTTCTTCTCCTATTTTTCACCATTTTCACACATCATTTGATAGGAGAAAGCTTCCCCTATTTATACAAAAATATGAATTTATCTCATTAATGAGAGTCCATGAATCTCTCTCTCTATCTCTAGAGTTACAATCAAAATAGGAAATTATAAGACACATGTCTTTTTAGAGTTTCAATACAAATAGGAAATGAGACACATATCCTCATGATCCCATGATTTTCTCCACTCAAATTCGAATTTGGTTTTGGGAGGCCACATAAAGGTCTTTTAGAAGCTTCCTTTTGACCTACACATGTCACAAAACTCAAAACACATATATAGATATATGAAACTATGTTAATTTTCTAGTTTCTAATCATAAATTCACTTTAAACACATAAAATAAATAACTTTGGAATACAGGGATCCTAACCCATATATTTATGAAAATGGTTACTTGATATAGGGTTTTAGGTCAGATAGTTATGAAATGAGAGCTTAATGGTTATGACATAATGGAAATATGTATGAATATGGAAAACAATTTTGAGACTCGACATACCCCCCCAACTGAAGTTGTTGCATGTCCTCATGAAACTATTGCAATGATTCATTTGTCCATGAGTTGATCTTTTATGAGTTTTGACTCATATTGATTCATTACAAACTTTTCTTTATGATATTTTCTTTTGGAAAATTATAATACATTTGATTGCAACATTTTTTATTTTATTTTAATGGTTGGTTCTTGTGTGACAATCGATTTTTTTGAGCAATGGTTCTTGTGTAACAATGCTTTATTTTCTTTGTTGCATCAAAGTTCATGAAAACATTTAGAATCAAATACTTCATCAATGAATTGATCATTTGCAAGGCATATAATATTTTGGATCATGTTGCAACAATAGTTAGTTGGGAAGTATATGCGGGTGGAAATGAAATGAAAATGTGTGATAGTGTATGACATATGGATATGAAATGATGTCCCTTTCCTCCAACTAAAGATATGACAATGTGCAAAAGGGAGTGAGGAATTTTTCCAAAGTTACAATTTTAGCATTCTAATGAATTACATGACTAAAAATTAGAGAACCACATACCTTCACTTACCTTAAATGTGGATGAGTTGTGTTTACTGAAGAGTGTGGCTGTTGATGTTGTTGGATCATGAACTATGTAAACAAATGAATTTGATCTGCTTCTTTGTTCTCTTTGTGTTGATGAAAATATTGGGATCTTTATTACTGCTGATACAAATTGATTCCTATTGCAAACTACTAAAATGATGTAGTCTTCAATCGTTACAAAATCTGATGGTACAATTCTAGTCATGCGAATAAATGTGTTGATGTCGAGCATGAAGAGAATTTATTGGATTACCGACCATTGATGAATTTCGTTAACCAATGCGAGACAAACTCACCATTAATGTCAATGAGTGCCAAGGTACCTAAGTATATCTTGCAAAGTGCGAATAGTTGGGCTGATGTTGAGCCACTTGCAAGATCTGACGATCAAGGGACATTGATGTATTCCCATGATTTTCAGCAAGAGAACTTGTCATTAATGCATACAAGCCTCAAGGTACTATTAAGGACTCTAGTCTTGGACCTAGATAATGTGCTGATGTCGATAGGCCAAGACTTGTTAGAAGGGAGACCTTAAGGAATCCTCCATCAACTAACGCGAGAATGAAAGAATAATTTTTGAAGGACTATGGATGAAATTTTTTGTGGTGGATCAAGGTTTATTTGACAGAACGAAAATGGAAATGAAATGAATCAGATTTGTAGATGAGCTTAATGGTTTTATTGCTAGGTTTGTGAAAGCATGGAAGGAAAATATAATCACTGGGGAAAAAAATGAGCAGTGAGGGAAAATGAGACGAGGATTTTATTGAATGACTAAGTAGAAATGCAATAGCGAATGTAAAGGAGATGAGGTGAACTTTTTATTGACTGAGGAAGCATGGATGCAATGGAGATACTGGCATCTGAAAGGCTTTCAAGTGTTGGATGTGATTTGCATTAGCATGTGCTCATGCATTGATGTCTCTTTCTTTGTTGCTGATCATATTCTTGTAAAAGAAATTTAGTCTCTGAGAGAGACACTATTCGCTTGTAGTAATCTATCTTTCCTCTTGGAACCTACAAAATAAAACTAGTACTTCTTCTGCAATGGAATGTAAGATTATCAAAAGAGAGAGGTGATCAATCTCTTTGGTTATGACATTTATACAAAAAACTAAGAATTGACACTAATAAAATAAGTTCATGAAGGAAAACCAAAAGAATTTATACCTGTTTCGAAATTAGTGTCTCAAGTTACATGTTCTGTATTTTTAGCAATTTCTTTAGTCTTTACTATTTCAAACTTTGATGATAGTTTTCTAATTATGTAGATCTTGTCGATATATTTCCAACGACGCTTGAATCGTCAAAATCCGTTGTCGTATGAAAAAGTTAGGCTAGTTTAAAATTTGGGTGAAAGAGTGAAGTTTTTCAGCTGCAGAATTGATGCTTTAGCTGCAGAATGTGCACAGTTTCGTAACTAAAATCCTGAAAAGAAAGTTAAGTAGACACGCCTATGCAAATAATCAGTCTTGACATTTAAATCAATCAATACCTCCTCAAGGAAAACGAACAATACCTTATTTATTTTATTAATGCATATATATATATATATATATATATATTATTTTATTTATTTATTTATTTTTTTAAACAAACCCTATTGCCATTTATTTATTTTGCAATGTAGAAACATTATATTGTTTATTCCAGAAGAAACAAAATTTTACACTCGATGTTCAACATTTCACTATGTAGATGGAAATCCAAATATTTCTTTATTAAAAGAATCATTGTGTGGGCAACAATACTGCGATTCTTGCGAAGATTATCAATTTTCTCATGAGTTCTAGCTTTGAAATTTAATAGATAAGAATTATTTGAAAACTATGGATTTGGAAAAATTCTAAGTGAAATTGAGCATGGATGGAATGTGCATAAAAAAAAAGCTAATTTTTCCACCTGAAACGTGCTGTGTTCAAACAATTTACTATGCAAAAAACCGTTTTTTCCTCACGCGGACAACAATATAGAGCTCTGAAGAACCGAAAATTATCTCTAATGGTTGCAAAATCCAGAAAACCATTTCAGGATTATCTAATTGCCCCCGTTCCCGAAAAAACCCATGTGGATTTTTCAAATTCATCTTCAGTCAACCAAAAAACGTGTTTCAAAATCATGTGTCCAAAACAGTTGCATTTTTTTTTGAAAATTTATTTGTTGCGGCAATAAAATTATTTGCTGGTAAAACATGTTTGATTATCAAATTCGTATGTGTCATTTGATAAATGCCACCGAGACAACTAATCCAAATAAAATTCATTTACCTCCCTCGAAAAATGGATCTAACAATCATTTTATTCTGTGGAATATATTTGTAGCATTTGATCGCTTTAGCAAACTTGAAGACTCAGATTTGGAAATTCTTGCAGCTCGGATCTGAACAAAACTCAAACTGTGGACATATATCTCAGGTCAGTCTAATGTGAATTATTGTGGAGACGCCATGGTTGAGTGGCTGGGTTGGTCAATGCTTTGCGAGCTCGCACTTCAATTGTTTTTAAGAGTTCTGTTGAGAAATTCTTGATTTTGAAGCCTGCCCTGTTCATGCTCTCGCTAATTGAGAAACCGTGCAATAACATCCTCTATCTTTCTGGTTTTACTGTCAAGACAAGCAAGGCGAGAGTTGGCTTTTGGCTTAGGGCTGTTGATACCCATAATTTGCAAAGGGTTTTCAAACATTCGCTTAATGGCAACCATAGAGATGTGAAATCCCCATGGATTTTCATCTTTTCCTCCATACAAATGTGGGCAATAGTTGTGAATTCATTTATTCAACCTTGTTTTTTTTTTTTTTTAATTTTCTTTATTAAAATAAAACTATTAATAAAGAAAATGAAATTTATTTTATTTTATTTGTTAATAAAATTACACATGTTATATTTTCAAACATATCTATATATATATATATATATATATATATATATATATATATATATATATATATATATATATATATATATATATTTCACTAAACAAAATAATTAATTATTATTATTTTTTTTTTAATTTTTTTATTAAAATTTATTAATAACTAAAAACATGACAAGTTTTATTTTTATTTTTTATTTTTATTTTTAATTGATTTGTTAATAAAATTATATATATTATATTTCAAAGATTTAAAGCCATATTTCTATTTTATTAGACAAAACAATTTCTTGAAATAAAAATCTTCATTTTTTTTTTTTGTAATTTTAAAATTTATTGTAAAATTAATTCAAATGAAAAGATGAAAATAACAATTTTTATTTTTATTTATTTATTTATTTTTTTATGTCCTACTCTACTTGACAAAGAAATTTTATTCAAGTATATGAATACTTCCAATGGAACCATGTATGTAATAGGATAATAGATAAACTCATATGCAAATTTGAAATATACTCTTTGATATGTACCTGTATATGAGAGACCAATTGCCTTGATTGAGATGATATCAGAAGATACTAAAGAATTGAGCATTGGCCGATGACTCTCCTGAACCAAGATTCAATGTAATCTTGTATTCCTTGGCTTCCTGCTATCATGTCATGCAAGTCTTCAGATATGTGATCTTCATTTATAGAATCAGGTGATAGACAGGCATGAAACGTTTCAATATCTGGTTCTAATAACTTCTCTTTATCAACAGACATCCATGATTCTTGGACCTTATCTAAGTCTTCTTCTTCTGGTTGTTGTTCTTCAATGATAGCTGGTGAATCATTTTGTAATACCTCATAATTGTAAGTTGATTGAGGTGTTTTATTGTTGGGGATATGAAATGGTTGTGCATGTAGTGGAGTGGGAATGGATCTTTGGGGTCCTTGTGTGGATGATGATGGGAGAGGTAGAATTGAGGTCAAATGAGGGTGATATTGATATTGTGGTGGAGGTAAATGGTATGGATAACATTGATGATGGTATTGAGGATAGAGAGGGAAAGATTGAGGATATGGTGGATTTCCTGTGTAGGGCCTTTGCCAAATTTGTTGCCAAGATTGATTTTGAGGTTGGAATTGAGATGGCCAAGGTTTCCAAGGTTGGTTTTGAAGTTTTGATTGAGATGCCCAAGGTTGCCAAGGCAAGGGTGTTTTCCAATTACCTTGAAACTGTTGTGCATAACCTTGAAACTTTGCATAAGAATATTGCATCATATTGGGTTGATGAGGCTTCCATATGTTAGGGTCCCGTGATTTGGCCGATTGGCGAGCCAAATGATGATGTAACATCAAACCAAGATTTGGAGCCCAAGGACCTAGCCTTCCTGGACTCAGAGAGGGCTCTCTCTATTAGATGTAAAAGATATCGGTGTGTTCGCTTATGATGTTCTGATATTAGGCTAGTTATGAAGTGAGTTTTTTTATTTTTGGTTTTTAAGTTTGTGAGGGATAAAACTGATCAAAGATGTAAAAATGGATAACAAGAAGTCAGATCAATTGGGCTATGGGGTCAAACAGGTCAAGGAAGCTATGAGATGATGATGCAAGGTTGCTGTAGGGCCGATTTGATTCACGGTAGAAGGGATCTTTGGGCAGAATGGAGTAAATGGACATCAAGCTTGTGAAAGACGAGGGATTTCAAGTGTAACTAGTTGATAGCAGACATAAACATGTTATAGAAAGCCATTAATCATGCTAAATGTAACTATAAGCTAATTAATACATAGAAATCAAACATTCCAGCCATACATAGAAGTATAAGACCCTCTAACTTTGGGAAATGGCTATCAGACTTTGGGAAAAACACATAAGAAGGACTAACAACTCATAAAACTATGCCGGAACGCCTAAACACAGTCTCTAAGTCATTGGGCACTTTGACAAACAAGCTTTCATAGTTTTAGGCAAAGGGCTAGATCGGGACTAGGCCTCCTTGGTTCAATAAGATGATCAACTAATCAGTCAAAGAGAAAGTTTTATGGACAGAACTATGGACAACTTTATAGGTAGGCAGGGCACACCATACATCCTACTCAACATGCATAGAATTTGTAAATAAAACTAGCAAACAGTACCTTAAGTTACTAAAGAGCAGCTAAGAATTCTTTAGCATAACTAAGGGAGAAGAAAACATCAAGCTATGAAGATTCAGGGATTTTGAGGTGCCTCCATGGGCATATCTCAAAATCAATCTCTACTGATCTATAGCAGCAAGAAATATGTATTATGAATGAAAACTAGAAGACAAAAACATATAAAGAAACACTATACCATTCTACCATGTCAAGGAATCCATCAACAATCCTTCATCATTCCTTAAAAGCATCCAAGAGGCAGTCCAAAAATCATAACTCAAGTGTATTCTTCAAAGCTCATATGACCAATGTATTAATTCTTCTCTCAAGTTCAGCCTCCGATTTACAATGAAACCCATGGAATAAATAGGCTTGAGGGAGGAAAACCTCATGGAGCAACTAGCTATCCCATTGGCCAAGTCAAAATATATAAACTTGTCCTTGAGGCTTTGCAAAGCCCAAGGCACAAAATATCCCATAAAATATCTAAAAACTGCTAAAAACGGAAATTATATTGACTTTACATCATTTCCCAAGTATAAAAATAGCTTAACGCACATTTGGGAAAAGCAGATTTTTGAGTTGCAAAAATTACAAAAATACTTCATATTTATGCCTGAAAAAGGTCCTCTAACTTGCTGGATGCAATAGGCAGCCTTCCCGATGTTGAAATGAGGATCATGATGGCGCGTTGGAAAGCTCTCTGTGTCTACTTTCCGGCGCAACTGAAACCATCTCAATCCGAGGCATGGAAGTCATCCAAAACTGTACCTGTGTGTAAAAAACCAGAAAATAGCAGACTGCTGATATGGCGGGCAGAATGTGCAAAAAGAGGGCATTTTTCGCCAATTTGAGGGGGCGAATGATCTCCAAATGCCCTGAAAATCGCTGGAGACCTGCTCATGGAATTATGGCATCCATCGGTATCATCCTCCTCCCTTGACAACTCATCAAACTGAAATGGTGAATTTATGAGTTTTTGGCCAAAAACCCAAAAAATGCCAAAAAACAAAAAGTTGCCAAAAAAGGCCCAAAATTGGCATGCATGACCCTCAAGGGTCCATAGCAACATGCTCCGAAGCTGAGGCCAAAATATCAAGGGCTGATATGCTTTTCCCTTCCTTCCAGGTACTGAGCGCTTCCCTTTTACCTTTGAAAGCCAATCTGCGCTTTTCACTTGCTGGCATGCTAGAAGGTGTCTTTTTGGGCAATTTCCTCTTGCTAGGAACAATCTTTGTCAACCCCATTTTAAAGATGCTGGTGCTATTCCTGATGTAAGGTAACCCACTTTAACACTATCAAGATAATGCTTAAAAACTGTTTTGTTTCTGAAGGACAGGGCTTGCCTTGTCAATTTGCTTTGACAGCCTCGGTGTTTGCATTGCTCCTTCAAACCTTTTTCCTACTGTAGATTTCAAACTTGCTGGTCTTCTTGGTTTTGATCATGGTCCTCCGTTTTGAAAAAGGCGCCTCCTTTCAACATACTTCTTTGCTTGTATCATTTATGAGATTTCTGTCCCTTTTTGAATAATGAGAAAACTGCACTTGTTTTAAAACTCCCAAAACACTGACACTCCATCAAAACCACTTCTTTGTCTATTCATAACTGGTATATTTATTTATAATGTTGAAACACAGTTACCATTTGCTTTGACTAGTGCATTGGTCTTTTTGTAAGAGAGAGACATTCCAAAGCTCAACTCTGTCCCCTGCTTTGACACTTTAGGTGAGATTTTAACAAAGAAAAATCATCCAAAATCTGTCAAAAGGAATTTGAAAGCTGTTTTATTACTTAACAGGAGATCGCTTGTGCTCTTCCAACTTGTATGATAATTTTTGCTTTCAGGAGATTTATGAGCTCCTTCTGGATTGTAAGTGCCATAATCTTGCTCGCATCCCTTCATACCATATTTTCTCTGTTTACTCAAAAGGAGTTCCCTTTAAACTTCTTGGCATGTGACAGAGGTGACTATGTGGCCTCTTTCCCTAAGAAAACTGCTCTTTTTGGTATCAATGCATACATATTCATATTGTTTCCTGTCCATCATGATGTATTTCTTGAAAGACATTTCCCTATGTGTAATGCATTTTAAAATATAAACACCATCTTTCACCTGTGTACAGTCTTCTATTTACTTCCTTTGTATCCTTCCACTACACCTTTTGACCAAATCAGTTTTCAATAATATGCAATGCTTTGGCCATCTGCTCATAAATGGAGGAGGCCCTTCATCAGGCAGAGTATCTGAAGGTTGTTTGACAAATCTGTTTGACACAGATTTTCCCTGGATGTGATGGTAAGCAAACCACTTGAAAAACATCAATACTAGCACCTCTGCTTGCAATCATCACTGTGCTTCAGAAAAACCCTAGCTAAAGTGTCACTGTCTTCCTGCACTGCTCTGAGGGTGACTGAAATGTCATTATTTTCTTTGGTCATCTCATAACAAACTATTTGAAAGACAGTCTCTGTGATTATGGAGGTCAGCGCCTTTTGAAAAACAAAGAACTTTCTTTCTGCCTGTGTAATGGCATGTTTTGTCAGCACCTCTTCAATTTGATCTTGTGGACAAGCAGGCTGCTTATGATTGGATTTTTTACTAATGACATGCCTTTCTAAAGTTCAACAATTCACATGATTTGAAAGCTTCAAATGACCTCCTTTATCAGACCAGACTCTTTTTTCCTTTGAGCTAGCATATTTCAAACTCTATCCCTGTTATGATCATCACTCACATTCATAAAACTTGGAGATATTGTTTCACTGTTCAGTAAAAGGCAAACCTGGACTTTTGCAATCTTCAAAGTCAATACTGGCCAGCGCCCTCTGCTTGTGGATGAAGGAGGCGCCCTAACCCTCTGCTTGTAAATGAAGGAGGTTCTGGGCCATGACAATTTACCAGTTTGCTGTGACAGTGGTGTCTTTCTCTTACTGTGATTTTCATTCTGGAAAGAACTGTAAGGTCTTGATGGGTGACTCTTTGTTTTGCAGCTTCATCTCAGGCTCATGCTACATTTAGAAGCAGCTGTTCGTCTAACTGTAGATTCAAGCATTTAATCCTAAGATGAAGTTATATTTCCTGTCTTTGTAGAATCCATACAACACTGTGAAACACCTACTAATCAGCTTGAGACTGTGGTTTATGCAGTGCTGAGACCTAGGGGTATAAGTGGCGCGACTTAGAGCTATTTGACAATTTCATTTGCAGAGTGAAAGGTCAGTCATGGTGGGTTTTGTAGCAGATGGAGGCTTTTTTGGCTTTTTGATGATTGCCAAAGGTAAAATGTCTTAAAGTGCCACTTCCTAACATAGGGGAGACTCTTGAAACAGACTTGGACTTTTCCTTTTGGAGCTGATGGGCAGACCAATAGGGCTGAAGCTAGATAGGATAGTGATAATGAGGTTTTGATTTTGACATGGGTGGACTGAAAAGTAGAAGGGCGAAAAAAGTTTTTAGGAGGGTTTTCTAGATGAAAAATTGACATAAGGAAATCAGCTTCTAGAAAACTCAGCTATAGATATAGTCATCACTAACATGTAAAAAATACTGATGGCTAACAGTGGCTCCATTTGGGGAGGGCAGCTCCTCGTCAGGAGGTGTCCAGAATTCAGATTTTTGGCTTATGAAGACCGGTGCCTTATCCATTGGCGCAAAATTTACCCTTCTCTTGATGTTATTTCTGAAAAGTGACAGCATGGTTAACATCAATGATACTTCTACCTACCCCACTATCTTTCCTAACATTTTTTCTTCTCTTTGGCGCATTTGAACTAGCAGCCTTTTGACAAAGTATATTTTTCTTTTTGCAAAATGAACCTATCTATTTCTACTCTTATATCTGCTGGGAGTTCAGATTAGACTGATGAACTCCTTCATTACTCTACCTATGCTAGATCAACTGTCAAGATTAAGCAGTTTGACAGGATTTTGTTCTCTAATCTAAAACATGAAATTTAAAATGATCAAATCAGGATTAGGCAGTCTGATTTGTCATGCATTTGCGGCATAAAAGACAAGCTGCACACAAATGTTATTTTGCAACAAAGGGAAACTAGACAAGCGGGGCTAAGATGTACAATATATTTTTCATCCCTCGCTTTTCTCTTTGGTTCTGTTTTAGGCATGTGGAACCAGAATCTCTCCCTAATCTAAGCTCTGTGATAAGTCAATCTTACACAATGTTGACTATCTTTGCACTCACTAACTTATCGGCAAATAAATTTAAACATGCTCAGCTATGATTAGGCTAGATAGCTGAACAAGACATTGAAGTACTAGTAGCGGCATTTAGACTTGCGCGCTTTCCGAAGGACTGTTTTTTTTTTTTTTGGAACATGGGGCTTTACCACTACTTTTTAGAAATTGCCCTCTTTTTCTACTTTTCATTGTTTTTTGTATTTTCTGCTTTTTCACTTTTTCTTCAAACAAACTACAAATGAAAAGGTGCTCACAGGCTAAGCTTATTTTCTATTGTTGTCTTTCTATCCTAATCTAATCTGTACACAATAGACATTTGTTTGGTGAACTTTATTTTCCAATGTAACCAGTCAAGTAGATGCTCACATGGGTGATTCTGGTTTAGTTCTTTCATGATGCAGAAATAATGAAAAGGCCACTCCCATTTGGTTTGTTTCTGGACAGTAGAGCTTAAGTTTTTTCTCATTCTTGGTAGAAACTTGTTTATGATAGAACCCACTACCCCTACAGATTTCTCAAGGAAAACAACAAATAGATCTTGGAATAATACCTGATCTAGAGGATTTGATACATAGGATTTATTCAAGACTACTCTTTCAGACTTCTAAAGGAAAACAACAAATGGATCTTGGAATAATACCTGATCTAGAGGTTTTGAGATATAGGCTTCATTCAGGACTACTCTTTCTTCCACTTGGCTATATTTGGGACCCCCTTGGTAAAACAACTCTTCCTCATGATCACTCGAACTGTCAGACTCATCATGTATTGCAGTGTATTTTTCAATCCAAGCTGATGTGTTTTGATAGGGCGGGCTGGAAACTGTGTGAAGGTCATCAGGTTGATGGGCAGGGATACACTTTGACGGTAAATTATCTTGAAAGGATAGTGTGACAACTCCCATGTGTTTATCAACCTCTACTTCTTCATCTGCAATTTGTAACTCAATGGAACTGGGTAACTGCAAATCTGGAGTTAAGGAAGATTCTATGTCCAAAATGATTTCCTCAACCATTTCAGGAAAAGGCTTCTCATTTACAACATGCTCAAGAATTTCACCATCTTCCTCAACCTCATCATCAAAGTTGAAAAACTGTTGATTTCCAATTATGTGAATGTTATCTCTGATGGACTGAAGTGAAGTAGAGCAAAGAGTCCGAGACTCTTCACTTACTTCTGAACTCTCAAGGCTCTCCTTATCAGTGTTATAGATGACCTGTAATGGCTGCTCACTTTTCTCAGGTTTATGAAACTGAGCTTCCTCCCGAAAATCAAAAACTGAATCTTCTGCAAAGTTAGTTTCTATTTGGAAGTCATAATCATCAACATATTGATCAAACATTGGAGAATCATTAACATAAGTAATGTCACCAGCCATGTATATTGGACAATCAGATTGCTTTTCTTCAACTTGATTTACAAATATTTTTTCTGATTTATGATATGCAGGGTTTAAAGGAGAAAAAACAGCGAATTTTTGGTTACATGAAGTTTCAGAGGCTGTCTGCATGTTTATTATTTGATCTATTTCCTGTTTAGTTAAGGGAGAAGGTATTTTCTGTTTTCTTTGGATGGGGCAACAATTTCTTTCCATCTTTTGTGGAAGTTGATCTTGTGGCTGAATGTCCTCTTGTGTTTTATATGAAAGGGCAGATGGATTGTTATCTGTTTCAACCTTTTCAAAGAGTTCTTGTGGATATTTTCTTATTTCTTGATGGATTTCATCTAGGATCAACTTTTCTTGGTCATCTTGATTGTTAGCTTGGGTAAGAAAATTATGGACCTCCTCTAAAAACTCCTCAGGATGCCAATTTCCGTATTCTTCTTCAATGCTTACAAGGTGTTGTATAAGGTTTTCAGAGTGATCACAACAATTTTCAGCCAATGATAGAGATGGACAATGCCCTATATAGTGTTTACAAAATACTTTGTGGAAATCCTTTAAAGAAAACAAGGTGCGAGGTTCTAGATTTTCATACCATTCTCTTGCCTCTTCTTCTAATGTACCCATGAACATTTTCATAAGGTAGTCCTCATGCCATTCAACCTTTAAGCTACATACATGCATATGAAATTTGATGAGGTGCAAAAATGGGTTGTCAATATTTTCATTTCGAAAGATAGGTAGGTCTTCGAACCAATTTACATCTGTGGGCATTTTGTGTGGGAAACCAGGGATATGTTCTCTGCTCATTGGAGCATATCTCCTTTGTGTCCTCAGGTGTTGAACCATGTCTTCTTCCATTAGGATGATTGGGTTTACTTACTGCATTCCTAGGAGTTTTTATAAGGACTAGTGGGGAAAAAGGCCTACTGGAGGCTAGTGGAGTCGCCAGGTGGAACTTGTTTGTTTTTGAAAAGATTTAGCTATCGTCCACCACCGGTAACTAATCTGAGAATGTTTTGGATTTTCTGAGTTTTAAGTGCAGCCTATGGTTTGTTAAAGTATCCTAGACTTGTTTCAACACTTTGCTAGGGTGATGAGAACAAAAAGAGTTTACTCTAAAAAATGGGTCTATGGACTGCTTGCTTGTTTATGGTACCTAAAGGACCAAAGAGTCTATAAGATCTTGCTGGACTATTATGTACTCAGTGCCTTACCATCTCCCGCTATGTTAGTGAGCGATGGGATAGGTCTATCGGATAGTAGCCTATAGTTTGATAAAATAGTAAGGCCTACTAGAAGTTAGTGGAGTCGCCAGGTGGATTATCAGTTGTCTTGAGGTATATTTGTATAGTCCACCACCAATACTGTCAAAAACCAATCTAAGGGAGTGTTTTTGGGTTTTTTGAGTTTTTATGTAATCCTAAGGTTTGGAAGAGTGTCCTACAGCTGAGTCATCATTTTGCTAGGATGGTGAGACAACCAGATTCTACTCTTCTAAGTTTGACTGAGATCTAAGAGTTCCTAAGGGATACCTAGGATGTTTTGACTCAAAGTCCCACCGTGATCGCCATTATGTTAGGGTGGCGATGAGGTGGCTAAATCGGATGGTATTCTCAAATTTAGCAAAGTAGTAAGGCCTACTGGAGGCTAGTGGAGTCGCCAGGTGGATTTTTAGTTGTTTTGAGGTATATGTGTATGGTCCACCACCAATACTATCAAAAACCAATCTAAGGGAGTTTTTTGTGGTTTTTTCTGAGTTTTATGTGCAGCCTAGGATGTAAGAGTGTTATAAACCTGATTCATCACTTCGCTAAGATGGTGAAACAGAGAGTTTACACTAAATGATTCTAAAGGCTGATGGTCTGAGTTTAGGATTGAAGGACTAAAGAGTCTATAAGAGTTCGCTAGACTATCATGTACTCAACATGTCCCACCGTGATCGCCATTATGTTAGGGTCCCGTGATTTGGCCGATTGGCTAGCCAAATGACGATGTAACATCAAACCAAGCTTTGGAGCCCAAGGACCTAGCCTTCCTGGACTCAGAGAGGGCTCTCTCTATATGTGTAAAAGATGTCGGTGTGTTTGCTTATGGTGTTCTGATATTAGGCTAGTTATGAAGTGAGTTTTTTGGTTTTTTGGTTTTTTAAGTTTGTGAGGGATAAAACTGATCAAAGATATAAAAATGGATAACAAGAAGTCAGATCAATTGGGCTATGGGGTCAAACAGGTCAAGGAAGCTATGAGATGATGATGTAAGGCTGCTGTAGGGCCGATTTGATTCACGGTAGAAGGGATCTTTGGGCAAAATGGAGTAAATGGACATCAAGCTTGTGAAAGACAAGGGATTTCAAGTGTAATTAGTTGATAGCAGACATAAACATGTTATAGCAAGCCATTAATCATGCTAAATGTAACTATAAGCTAATTAATACATAGAAATCAAACATTTCAGCCATGCATAGAAGTATAAGACCTTCTAACTTCGGGAAATGGCTATCATACTTTGGGGAAAACACATAAGAAGGACTAAAAACTCAAAATACTATGCCGGAACGCCTAAACATAGTCTCTAAGTCATTGGGCACTTTGAAAAACAAGCTTTCATAGTTTTAGGCAAAGGGCTAGATCGGGACTAGGCCTCCTTGGTTCAACAAGATGATCAACTAATCAGTCAAAGAGAAAGTTTTATGGACATAACTATGGACAACTTTATAGGTAGGTAGGGCACACCATACATCCTACTCAACATGCATAGAATTTGTAAATAAAACTAGCAAACAGTACCTTAAGTTACTAAAGAGCAGTTAAGAATTCTTTAGTATAACTAAGGAAGAAGAAAACATCAAGCTATGAAGATTCATGAATTTTGAGGTGCCTCCATGGGCATATCTCAAAATCAATCTCTACTGATCTATAGCAGCAAGAAGCATGATTTATGAATGAAAACTAGAAGACAAAAACATATCAAGAAACACTATACCATTCTACCATGTCATGGAATCCATCACCAATCCTTCATCATTCATCAAAAGCATCCAAGAGGCAGTCCAAAAATCATAACACAAATATGTTCTTCAAAGCTCATATGACCAATATATTGATTCTTCTCTCAAGTTCAGCCTCTGATTTACAATGAAACCCATGGAATAAATAGGCTTGAGGGAGAAAAACCTCATGGAGCAACTAGCTATCCCATTGGCCAAGTCAAAATATCTAAACTTGTCCTTGAGGCTTTGCAAAGCCCAAGGCACAAAATATCCCATAAAATATCTAAAAAATTGCTAAAAACGGAAATTATATTGACTTTACATCATTTCCCAAGGATAAAAATAGCTTAACGCACATTTGGGAAAAGCAGATTTTTGAGGTTCAAAAATTACAAAAATACTTCATATTTATGCCTGAAAAAGGTCCCCTGACTTGCTGGATGCAATAGGCGGCCTTCCCGATGTCGAAATGAGGCTCATGATGGCTCGTTGGAAATCTCTTTGTGTCTACTTTCTGGTGCAACTGAAACCATCTCAATCTGAGGCCTGGAAGTCATCCAAAACTGTACCTGTGTGTAAAAAACCAGGAAATAGCAGACTGCTGATATGGCGGGCAGAATGTGCAAAAAGAGGGCGTTTTTCGCCAATTTGAGGGGGCGAATGATCTCCAAATGCTCTGAAAATCGCTGGAGACCTGCTCATAGAATTATGGCATCCATCGGTATCATCCTCCTCCCTTGAAAACTCATCAAACTGAAATGGCGAAATTATGAGTTTTTGACCAAAAACCCAAAAAATGCCAAAAAACAAAAAGTTGCCGAAAAAGGCCCAAAATTGGCATGCATGACCCTCAAGGGTCCATAGCAACATGCTCCGAAGCTGAGGCCAAAATATCAAGGGCTGATATGCTTTTCCCTTCCTTCCGTGCTAGGCGCTTCCCTTTTACCTTTGAAAGCCAATCTGGTGCTTTTCCTCCTTGGCATGCTAGAAGGTGTCTTTTTGGGCAATTTCCTCTTGCTAGGAACAATCTTTGTCCTTCATTTTAAAGATGTTGGTGCTATTCCTGATGTAAGGTAACCCACTTTAACACTGTCAAGATAATGCTTAAAAACTGTTTTGTTTCTGAAGGACAGGGCTTGCCTTGTCAATTTGCTTTGACAGCCTCGGTGTTTGCATTGCTCCTTCAAACCTTTTTCCTACTGTAGATGTCAAACTTGCTGGTCTTCTCAGTTTTGATCATGGTCCTCTGTTTTGAAAAAGGCGCCTCCTTTCAACATACTTCTTTGCTTGTATCATTTGTGAGATTTCTGTCCCTTTTTGAATAATGAGAAAACTGCACTTGTTTTAAATCTCCCAAAACACTGACACTCCATCAAAACCACTTCTTTGTCTATTCATATTTGGTTGTTTCGGATTTAACACCACAGAGGTTGGTTGGGATTCAACCTCCTGGAAACGGGCGTACTATTTAACAGAGACTCACACGATCATGCACCCATCCCATAGCTTTGAAATACGCAATCAAGGTTGGCTATCAAGTGGCTAAGGATTGGAGCAAGGGATTTGCTAGATCTAGCTTGATAGTGTGTAGCATGGGAGGTAGTGCATGAGAGCTTGTAAAGAGTTTTTGTACTATGATTGTTACATGATTTCTCCATTATAATATACACAATAGCTGGGGGGTTTTCAGCTATAGGCTTTCCCCATACATTCTGAGTTAATGTGTGATTGATTTGATGTGCGATTGCTTCTATATTATTTCCGCATGTGACAATTAATTGTAGAAGAAGGTTATGTGTTATGCATGCAATTCGAAATTGATGTATGATCGGGTTAATCTTCATTGAATAAGTGATTTATTCGGCTAATTTCTACATGGTATCGGAGCGAAGTTAATTGTCGAAGTCTATTACGGTGATTGCAAACTTATTTCCTCGGACAGAGTCTGCATGCGGGCCAGGTAGCCTCCGGAATATTCATCCTTCTTTGTAAGGTGAAAGATCTGGTGAATGCCCTTTGCGGTCAATCTCTGATTTGGAAATAATTTGTTTTCAAGTATAGATCGGAAGCGATAGAGCTTTGAGTTTGGAATTCGAATTTTGCAGAAGGTTGTTCTTCTTGGTGCCCGTGTTGAAAGATGTCTTCTTTCAATGGTTTGCGACTCGAATATGCTCTTGAAGGCAGTTCGAACTATGTTGCATGGAAGGATCGAATGGAAGCAGTGTTAGAAGATAATGGTCTGAAGGAGTTCGTGGATGCGGATGTCCCAAAGCCCACTGATGCAGCTTTGGTCGATGCATGGCAAAAGAAGATCGTGAAATGTCGAAGGATCCTGTTGGAGGGCGTCAAGGATCATATTGTATCCAGCCTGCATGGAAAGGCTACTCCATATTTAATGTGGAAAGCTTTGACGGATCTATTCCAGAGTAAGAGCGACCAAAGGAAGCTGGCGCTCAAAGATAAGCTCGGGAACATCAAAATGGAGAAGGGCGACAGTATCGCTAAATACCTCACGAAGTTCACTCAATGCAGAGATGAGCTGGGAAGTGTGGGGGTGGTTGTCAAAGTTTCACTGATTGCATGCTTAGTTTCAAGTATGCTGGGATCGGTGTGGTTCTTGGACAGCGGTGCGTCATTTCATATGACGGGAGATCGGGAGTTGTTCTCAGATCTGGAGGACAAGGAGTTGGGTATGCACATCGAGATGGGCGATGACGGTAGATACAGTGCGACTGGTATCGGTACCGTATCCTTTCAGAGGGAGTCTGGTAAACCCTTTGTCTTAAAGGATGTCATGCATGTACCTGGATTGAAGAAGAACCTGATTTCAGTAGCGATGTTGGAGGATAAGGGTTATGATGTGGTCTTCGGCGAAGGAAAAGCTTTCCTGCGCAGTAAGACTACTGGAGAGACCCGGAAGATAGGGGTTCGAACTCAAAACCTTTATCAGTTGCAGGTAGATGACTGCGCAACTATGGCATGCAAGGCTGGAGATGTGGTGAGCCGGGATGATGAGGGCGAACTATGGCACAGGAGATTGGGCCATCTTCACCATGGAGCTTTGAAGATTCTGCAGCAGATTTCTACTGGACTTCCTAAAGGCACTCTTGCGCAGTCAGATCAGTGCAAGGGGTGTACTTTGGGGAAGTATGTGAAAGCCACCTTTCACGAGAAGGATAGTCGCGCCACGACGATCCTTGAGAGAGTTCACAGAGACGTGTGTGGTCCTTTCTCAGTTGCTTCGACAGAAAAGCACAAGTATTATGTGATCTTTGTTGATGATTTCTCTCGAAAGTGCTGGATCTTCTTCATGCAGAAGAAGAGCGATACATTCGTGAAGTTTTGTGAGTTTAAAGCACCATTCGAGAAGGAGTCGGGGAAGAAGGTGATTGCTCTAAGGAGTGATAACGGTGGTGAATTCATCTCGGCTGAATTCAAGGAGTTCTGCAGCGCAGAAGGGATTCGGAGAGAGCTCATCGCACCCCATAACCCCCAGCAGAACGGGGTGGCTGAGCGGAAGAACAGAACGATCGTGGGTGCTGCACGGGCGATGTTGCATGATCAGGGCCTACCCCTTCACTTGTGGGCTGGGGCATGCAATACAGCAGTGTATGTGCAGAACCGTTGTCCTCACAAGGTTCTTGGCATGAGTACACCAGAGGAGGCTTATTCTGGCAAGAGGCCTGATATTTCCCATTTGCGGATTTTCGGATCTTCTGTCTACATGCATGTGACGAAGGATGCAAGAAGGAAGCTGGATCCAACTGCTGAAGTTGGAATATTTGTGGGGTACACTGATACACCTCACAACTATCGGGTGTATGTGCCAGACAGTCGCAAGACTGTTGTGCGACGGGATATAAAATTTCGGGAGGAGAAAGCCATGCAGTGTTCGCTTGAGAGGGAGCTACACTTGCATGCAGATGAGGAGCTGTTAGTTCCTAAGGAGGAGCTTCCGGATGTGGATCAGCCACAAGAGGAGGTTCGGGAGGTGGAAGAAACCACCCAGGCAGCGCCAACCATCAGAGGGCGCATGCGCACTACAGAAGCTGAGCGACTGGCTCGGGATGCAAAGAAGGTTGTAGGACCACCTACAGCACAGCGCAGACAGAGACAGTCACCGGATCGGTACACTGGATACATGGCTCTTATGAGTCAATGTGTTGTGACAGAACCATCCTCTTTTGAGGAAGCTGTGGAGGAACCCGCATGGGTTGATGCCATGATCGAAGAATATGATTCGATCATCAGGAACAGTGCATGGGAGATTGTCCCAAGACCGGTTGGGAAATCAGTTGTAGGTTCGCGATGGATCTACGAGGTGAAGCAGGCGGCTGACGGGAGTGTGGAGAAGTACAAGGCGAGATTTGTCGCCCGTGGCTTCTCACAGATCGAGGGGATTGACTATGAGGAGACTTTTGCACCTGTCGCGAGGTACTCTTCCATACGGACGATCCTTGCTCTCTCAGCGCAGATGGGGTGGCACATTCATCAGATGGATGTGAAGACTGCGTTCCTCAATGGAGTTATTGGGGAAGAAGTGTACATAGAGCAGCCTGAAGGTTTTGAGATCTTCAGCAGTGAGTCGCATGTGTGCCGACTCAAGAGAGCACTGTATGGGCTGAAGCAAGCACCTCGTGCTTGGTACACTCGGATAGACAGCTACTTCACAGGGCTTGGATTCTCCAAGAGTGAGGCGGATCCAAACCTGTACCAGATTGTGGTGGAGGGGAAGCTGTTGATCATCGTACTGTATGTAGATGATCTGATTTTGACTGGCGACGAGCGGTTGATACTTTCATGCAAGGATGATCTTGCACGAGAGTTTGAGATGAAGGACCTGGGCATCCTTCATTATTTCCTGGGATTGGAGATTTGGCAGCGCAGTGGAGGACTGTTTGTTTCTCGGGGCAAGTATGCCCGGGAGATTCTGGAGAGGTTCAACATGCAAGGCTGCAAGCCTGTTGATACCCCTCTTCCTGGTGGATGGAGGAAGGGAGATGCTACTTCGGAGGAGGTAGTGGATGCCACTGTCTATCGACGGTTGGTGGGGTCGTTGATGTATCTGGTCAATACTCGACCCGATATATGCTATGCAGTTAACCAGCTTTCGCAAGCTATGGTTAAGCCTACCAAGCTCTTTTGGAAGGCGGGCAAGCATGTATTGCGCTATATCGGAGGCACATCGGGATATGGTCTATGGTACAGACAGGAGGATGGAGTGAAGCTTTCTGGTTTCACTGATGCAGATTGGGCAGGGAGCCCAACAGACCGGAAGAGCACTTCTGGAGGAGTTTTCAGCATTGGGTCGACAGCAGTTTCCTGGTACAGCAGGAAGCGGAGATCCGTGGCACTCAGTTCAGCAGAGGCCGAGTACATGGCAGCAAGCTTGGCTGCATGTGAGGCTATTTGGATGAGGAAGATCCTCGCAGGTTTGTTCAGGTTGCATTTGGAGCCTACGGTGATCTACTGTGATAACCAGAGCTGCATCAAGCTCTCGGCTAATCCAGTATTTCATGATAGGTCCAAACATATCGACATCAGGTACCATCACATCAGAGATTGTGTTCGGCGGAGGATCATGATGCTTTCATATGTTCCCACGGAGGATCAGGATGCCGACATCCTGACGAAGGCGCTCACCAGGAGCAAGTTCGAATTCCACAGAGGCAGGATAGGGATTGCAGATAATCCATATCTTGCTGAGAGGGAGTGTTGAGAATGCAGCGAGATGATGGAGCTTAGTGAAATGAAGTCGCCTTCACTAAGTGGGCCCGCAGGCAAATTCTGGCGCAAAGTCTATTTTTAGACTATGTCTATTTTTAGACATACGGAGCATAATTTGAGAATTCTACTTGGAGATTCTTGATGGATGCGACATGTTGGTAAAAATAGATGAGACCCTAATTTTTAGGACCTAGGCTATTTTTAGACTGATCTCCTAAAAATATGGAAGTCAAATATTATTTACCCTTAATAATATTTTGACTATAAACAGCAGTTTACTCTCTTGGCGCACTTCAGTTTGAGTCATGGAGGTGGCTCATGCAACTGACACAAGGAATCACATGGTTCCTAGGGTTTGATGGCATCTTGCATGGTTGGCTTTAGTTAGACTTCAGTGGCAGGAGTTTTGGAGGAGTTAACGGGACAGATAGTGGAGTTGTGTTCTGTTTGTTTTAGTTGAACTAGTTGGGATTAGTTAACTAACTAATCAGCTAGATATGAGTGGAGTAAATTAAATAATATTTAATTTACTAAATATTAACTCATTAGTCAACTCAAGAACACTTCAGTTCACTACAGTGCATGATCAGTTCAGTGGAGACCAGGGAAAGAGATAGATGAAAGGGTAGAGTTAGCTATCAGTTGTAACTATACTGTTGCTATTTGCAACACATAGATAGGTGGAGTAAGCTATGAGTATTGCAAAGTTTAGGCTGGTGGTTTATCTATATAAAGAGGCCATCCCATAGCTTGGAAACACGCAATCAAGGTTGGCTATCAAGTGGCTAAGGATTGGAGCAAGTGATTTGCTAGATCTAGCTTGATAGTGTGTAGCATGGGAGGTAGTGCATGAGAGCTTGTGAAGAGTTTTTGTACTATGATTGTTACATGATTTATCCATTATAATATACACAATAGGCTGAGGGGGTTTTCAGCTATGACTTTATACATTACGAGTTAATGTGTGATTGATTTGATGCGATTGCTTCTATATTATTTCCGCATGTGACAATTAATTGTAGAAGAGGGTTATGTGTTATGTATGCAATTCGAAATTGATGTATGATCGGGTTAATCTTCAGTGAATAAGTGATTTATTCAGCTAATTTCTACAGACAATTCCTCAAACTGAAATGGCGAAATTATGAGTTTTCGACCAAAAACCCAAAAAATGCCAAAAAACAAAAAGTTGTCGAAAAAGGCCCTAATTTGGCATGCATGACCCTCAAGGGTCCATAGCAACATGCTCCGAAGCTGAGGCCAAAATATCAAGGGCTGATATGCTTTTCCCTTCCTTCCGTGCTAGGCGCTTCCCCTTCACCTTCTTCAATTTCTCTTGTGCTGCATTTAGTTTGCGCCGGGCAAACTGATTCAGCTTTTGGAAGTGGTGTGTCCTCTTCCTCTACAGCTCTAAATCTCTATTGGCCCTCTCAAGCTTCATTTCCAAATGTTTGTTAGCTCTTTCAAGCCAAGCCTCTTTGTTTTCCTCAATTTCCTGCTCAAGGAGTGCAGTGAGAGGAAAGGCTTGGAGCTGGGCTTGCTCTTCTGCTCTCTGCTTCTCCAAGGCTCTTTTAAGCCCGATGGTCCTAGGCCTCTTCCACCTAGGTTGGTCTTCCTCCTCTTCATCATCAAACTCACCAATGAGCTCTTCAATTCTTGCTTGCGCCTTTTCTGCCTCTTTCTTATACTTAATCGCCCGTGCCTCATGAACAGCTGTGTGCACATTCATTTGTTTGTTTTCAATCTCCAAGAAATGATTGAAATTCCTTGCCCTTTGAAGATCTTGCTCTAATGCATCAATTTTCCCTTCCTTATGAAATAAGAGATTTTCAAGAAGGCGGACCTCATTGTCACTATCATCGCTTTGAATAGGGATAATAGCTAAATCACCTCCATGCTCTGTACTTTCCCCAACTTTGCTTTTGCCTTTGAAAGCCAATCTGGTGCTTTTCCTCCTTGGCATGCTAGAAGGTGTCTTTTTGGGCAATTTCCTCTTCCTAGGAACAATCTTTGTCACTGTTAAGGTGGCAGCCTTAGCTTGCTGTTCTTCATCAATGTCTTGTCCAATTTGTGGCTCAAGAGGTGTTTCAATTTCCTGCCCAACTCGTTGTTCTTCATCTTCTAACTGTTGTTCATCAATGTGTACCTGTTGCTGTTCATCTTGGACCTGCTGTCCTTCACTTTCTATTTGCTACTGTCGCTCAATTTGTATCTGCTGCCCTTCACTTTCTGTTTGCTGTTGTCCCTCATCATGGACCTGCTGTCCTTCATCATCTACCTGCTGCTGCTGTTCACTGCCCTCTCCTTCCTCCTGTTGACTTGGCTGTCCCTCAACATCCAACAGCTGTTGTCCCTCATCCTCTATCTGCTGCTGCTGTTCACTGCCCTCTCCTTCCTTCTGCTGACTTGGCTGTCCAGTAGTCATTCTGAGTCTTCTAGGTGTAGGCCTACTAGACAGAGGCACTGGGCGATGGACAGGATGAGTAGGAGAAATATGGGCAGGAGGAACAGTGGCAAAATCTGGATGGCTGATGAATAAATCCCATGAAACCTCTTTCTTCTCCAGCTGGTATAGGAAGATAATCTTGATCAAAGAATGATGAAAAAGAGAAGGGATTTGCTGAGGTGGGGCCTTCTTTTGGACAGTGGATGCCATTTTCTCTATGCTTTTGAACAAAAAGTGAGGGAGGTTTAGTTGCCTGCTCCTAGTAAAGTGCATCAATAAACGGACATGATAGGCATAAATTCGATCAAACCTCCCTTCACAAGTGAAATATTTCATTATGGATTTCATAAGCGGAGCATAAATGTCAAGGAGATATGAAAAAGGGAAAATAGCAGTGACAGCCTCTCTATGTTCAGGCTTGATGAAAGGTTTGTAATCCTCTAAATCAAGATGAGCTTGTTTAAACCATTTTTCGCCATGATACGGGATCTTGGTGGCCTTGGACACATACCTTGGAGAAATTTTGAAATCAAGATCCACCACTTGGAAGTGTTTTTCTTTGAATCTCAGGGCACACAAGTGTGTTAATGGCGAAAAACTCTTGACTTCTTCTATCTTCTGGCAAAAATCAAGGCAGCCTACTTCATGGAAGTTGAAAAGTACAGATGGATGAGCATTAATCTCTTCTGCAGAGATGGGATCATATCTCTTATGTGGACCGCTCCTGTGGTCTTGCCTTGGAGGCATTTTGACCTGAATATGCTTTGGAAAAGACAAACTTCCCCCACTGTGTGTAAAAAGTCCTGTTGGAATCAAACTGTGTCACTATACTGCTTGGACAGAATGGACAATGAGATTTGGATGTATTGCAACAAGCTTTTGTAACACACAACTTCTTCTCTCCTTAAAACAGCCTTCTACCTTTGAGTGTACCTCAGCCAGGCAAAAATTCTCAATAGGACACCATATAGTAAAGATGAGAAAGACTGCTGTGTAGATTTCCTGTATACAGTGTTAAGAAATCACTCCTCTTGTGAATTTGTTAGAGGCCAGTCAACACTTGTATTTGTGTTTCCAAGACAAAACTCAATCATTAAAACCTTGCTCTTCAGACGGTAACCTGTTCACCCTTAGAATATCTCAGTCAACAATTTCTTAGTAGGAAATAATACAGTGAAAAAGAAAAGTAAACTGCTGAGAGGAGCTTGCTGTGAGAAATGCTTTGATCACCCTGTTCTTGTGAGTTTTAAGATGTCACTCAACACCTCTTACTCTTTGCTCAAAGGGACTTTCAGTCATCAACAGCTCTGCCCTGTATAAGTGTGCCAACCTTCCACTGATCTTGCATCTATTGCAAACCACCATAAATATGTCTAGACAGTCAATACACAGGACTGGAGCAAAAATGACAGAGTTTTTAGAAGACTATAAAGCTTTTTAGGCAGAAACAGTGTAAGACTTCTTTTCAAAACAATCAAAGGTTCCTTATGAATGTGGCCTTCTGGTTATGTTAGAAAAACCTCTGCTTGGATGGATAACAACTTGTCAAATAGGCTTTGAACAACACAAGGCAGTCAACCAACAACACAGTGAATATTGTCCCTTTGTGAAGGGCGCGAGCAGCCTTCCCCTGCAGCCTCCACCTGTGGACTTCTGCTTGACCAAGAACCCCTTCTTCCACTAAATTTCACTGCTCTCTATGCATGTCACTTCGTTTCAACAAAAACATGCTCATTAAGCTTCAATCCTGGTGTGAGCATATAAGCAAATTCATATTTAAAACAGAGGTAGCAGATTTTAGGACAACTTCAAAAGCTTTGAGCAAAGGCTGTAAGAGTTTGCTCTTTTCCGCAATAATCAAGGGCCTTTTCAATGTGGAATGTCAGTTATCCTCGGAAGAAAGCTTTTATGATTTCTGGAAATCTACTTGGCAGTGAGGTTTTGATGGATAAAAACAGTCATAGAGTTTTCAGAGAATAATGTTTTTTGGTAGTTGAGTAGGGTAATCAATGCCCTGTTCCCTTCAACAGCAAAGACTTCTTTTAAACTAGCCTACTAGTCTGCTTTGGGAAAATTCCTCCATACTTTGGAAAACCAGCTTTTAAATGCCTATGAAAAGCCAACAAACACAGTCCAGGTTTGGCAATTTCGGAAATTTGGATGAAATCTCAAAATACCTCTTGAAATCACCGAAGAAAACCTTGGAGGAAAGCTTGGAGCAGCTCTGGAGATCTTCAAACCTGCGCGACACTCTATAAAGATAGAACGTCGCGCAAAAAACGCCACCTGGGTGGCCTGTCGGGTCGGGCTGTCGGGTGGTCGGGCGCCCGGTACAGGCACGTCGCGCCACTGTACAGGCGCGTCGCGCATGATCTGACAAGCAGTGTAAACACTCTCCCAGGCACGTCGCGCGGGTTTCCAGGCGTGTCGCTCGGCCTTTTAACAATGCAAAAATATGCAAATCGACCCGATTCACTAGTTTTGATGTTAAGGGAAGGTATGGAACTTTGTTTGCAGTTTTGAAAATGATAAAATCGCCCTCGACCTTCACCCTTGTGTCATTTCAAAACAAATCTTCAACGGTCTTAAACTTTGAAAAGTGACGTTGGTTTTCAACTCTGTTTGGTTTTTAAACTGTGGCCTTGTCATTTTGAATATGTATATAAACTTGAACAATGACTTTCTGTTTAGGGCCGATCCTTTCGTGTCCCTTTAAAAATGTGACATTTTCTTACTAATATATCAAAGAGTTTATGGAATGCCTCTGCCACTTGGTGAGAAGATATATTTAACCTCTTTGATTTTTGAATTTCAAAGTGTCCTTTCTAGCTGCTTCAAAGTGACAAGGACTCTCCTTGAAACTGACTTAAATGCCAAGTGTCCTTTAAATCTATTTTCTGACTGTGGGTATAAAATGCAGTTGTATTTGCTTATGCTCAAGATGCACTGATATGGTACCCTTTCCCTTTTATGATGAACAGGCCTATACTTGTTTTAAAATCTTTCTCCAGAAACTGAAAATAGGCCAAATCACTCTTGTACTTGATAAACCTGTAGACTGACTTGTAGGATCCCTGGTTGCAGAAGAATTTGAAATGCTGCCTCAATAACTTTTATACTTTCTTATTCATGAACAGCATAGTTGTCTCTGACCTTTGAGAGGAGATGGCTTACCCTTTTAAACTTGGTTTTGACAAATTTTTCCTCTAAGTGCTTTATCAACTCTTTTCCCTAATATTTGCTTTGATTAGTGCATCGGTATTTTTCTAAGAGAAATGTTCCAAAGCTCAACTCTGTCCCCTGCTTTGACACTTTAGGTGATGTTTAAAGAAAATCACTCAGAATGTGTCAAAGAGCATTTTGAAAAATATTGACAACTGTTTTGTCCTTTTAACAGGAGATGGCCTGTGTTCTTCCAATTTGTTTGATAATTGCTGCTTCCAGGTGATTTATAGGCTTCTCCCTGGACTGTAAGCGCCATCTTTTGGTTGCATGCTTTCACACTATATTTCTCTGTTTACTCAAAAGGAGCTCTCTCAGACTTCTGGGCAGGTGACAGTGGGGTGCTGTTTAGCCCTTTCCTTTAAAGAAACTGTTCCTTTTTGGTATTAATGCATGCATACTCATATTGTTTCCTGTCTATCATAATGTATTTCTTGAAAGACATTTTCATTTGAATATGAAAACCAATACTTTTAAATCATAAACCCTAACTTTTACCTGTGCAATGACTTCTATTTACTTTCTTTGTATCCTTCCACTGCACTTTAGATCAATCAGTTTTCAACAACCTGCAATGCTTTGGCCATCTGCTCATAAATGGAGGAGGCTCTTCACTGAGCAAAGTATCTAAAGATTATTTGAAAATGCTGCATGAGAAGGATTTGCTTGGATTATGATGATAGGCAGTCAACTTAAAAAACATCAACACTGGTACCTTCTGTTTGCAATCACCACTATGCTTCAGAACAACCCTAGTCAAAGTATCCTTGTCTCACTGTACTGCTCTGAGGGAAACTGAGATGTCATCATTTTCTTTGGTCATCTCATGACAAATTATTTGAAAGATAGTCTCTGTGACTATGGAGGTTAGTGCCTTTTGAATAACAAAGCACTTTCTTTCTGCCTAGGTGATGACATGATCTGTCAGCATCCCTTCAATTTGATCTTGTGGACAAGCAGGCTGTTTATGATTGGAATTTTTACTAATGACATGCCTTTCTAAAGTTTAACAATTGATATGATTTGAAAGCTTCAAATGACCTCCTTTATCAGACCAAACTCTGTTTTCCTTTGAACTTGCATACTGCAGACTTTATTCTCTGTTATGATCATCATTCACACTCAGAAAAACCTGGAGTCTCTGTTTCATTTGTTTAGTAAAAGGCAAACCTGGACTTCTGCAACCTTTAAAGTCAATACTGGCCAGCGCCCTCTGCTTGTAGATGAAGGAGGCGCCCTAACCCTCTGCTTGTAAATGAAGGAGGTTCTAGGCCATGCAAATTTACCAGTTTGCTGAAACAGTGGTGTCCTTTTCTTACTGTGATTTTCATGCTGGAAAGAGCTGTAAGGTCTGGATGAGTAGCTTTATGTTTTGCAGACATATCTCAGGCTCAAGTTACATTTAGAAGCAGTTGTTCTTCTAACTGTAGATTCAAGCATTTCCTCCTGAGATGAAGTTATATTTCCTGCCTTTTTAGAAACCATAAAACACTGTGAAAAACCTAATAGTCAGCTTGAGATTGGGGTTTATGCAGTGCTAAAATCTAGGGGATGTGAGTGGCGCGACTTAGAGCTGTTTGTCAATTTCATTTGCAAAGTGGGAGGTCAGTCATGGTAGGTCTGTTACAGATGGAGGATTTTTGGCCTTTTGATGATTGCCAAGGGTAAAATGCCTTAAAGCGCCACTTCCTAACATAGGGGAGACTTTTGAAACAGATTTGGATTTTCTTTTTAAAGCTGATGGGTAGATCAGGGGGCTAAAGCCAGGTAGGAAAGGGATAATGAGGTTTTGATTTTGACATGGGTGTGCTGAAAAGTAGAAAGGCGAAAAACGTTTTAGGAGGGTTTTCTAGATGACATATTGACATAAGGAAATTAGTTTCTAGAAAACTCAGCTGTAGATATAGTCATCACTAACATGTAAAAAATACTGATGGCTAACAGTGGCTCCATTTGGGGAGGGCAGCTCCTCGTCAGGAGGTGTCCAGAATTCAGATTCTTGGCTTATGAAGACCAGTGCCTTATCCATTGGTGCAAAATTTACCCTTTTCTTGATGTTATTTCTGAAAAATGACAGCATGGTTAACATCAATGATATTTCTACCTACCCCACTATCTTTCCTAACATTTTTCTTCTCTTTGGCACATTTGAACTAGCAGCCTTTTGACAATGTATATTTTTCTTTTTGCAAAATGAACCTATCTATTTCTACTCTTATATCTGCCGGGAGTTCAGATTAAACTGATGAACTCCTTCATTACTCTACCTATGCTAGATCAACTGTCAGGATTAAGCAGTTTGACAGGATTTCATTCTCTAATCTACAACATGAAATTCAAAAAATGATCAAATCAGGATTAGGCAGTATGATTTGTCATGCATTTGCGGCATAAAAGACAAGCTGCACACAAATGTTATTTTGCAACAAAAGGAAACTAGACAAGCGGGGCTAAGATGTACAATGTGTTTTTCATCCCTCACTTCTCTCTTTGGTTCTGTTTTAGGCATGTGGAACCAGAATCTCTCCCTAATCTAAGCTCTGTGATAAGTCAATCTTACACAATGTTGACTATCTTTGCACTCACTAACTTATCAGCAAATAAATTTAAACATGCTCAGCTATGATTAGGCTAGATAGCTTATCAAGACATTGAAGTACTAGTAGAAGCATTTAGGCTTGCTCGCTTTCCGAAGGACTATTTTTTTGAACATGGGCCCTTTGTTCTATCTTCACTTGCCCTCTTTTCCCTTTTTACTGTTTTTGACTTTCCTATCTTTTACTGTTTTTGATTTTTCTATCTTTTCAATATTTCAAACAATGGTATGTACAATGAATGCAAGTGTCCCAAACTCAAAAATCTTGGAAATGACGAAATTTAAGCATCTTATCCTCGTAAGGATCTCCTCTCACCCTTGGCCCACTCAACTCCTGAAAAGAAAAATTTGGGAAATTTTCTCTCTCTAACATGACATCGGGATTCATGCAAGAATCTCTAAACAGCCCAGTATCTTCCCTTTGTACCTCTCTGAATATCTGATTTCCACTCCTTTCCTTACTGTATGCTTTCCTCAAGTAATGCATGTATTCTTGGTCATTCTTAAAATAGATAATGACATCATCAAGGTATGCACAGATGCAGAAATTTAAAACTGGGAACATGGCTTTCATGAACAGATTTCTGACATTGGGTGGTTTTGCAATTTTGAACTTGAAATCGGATCTACTTCCCGCGAACTTGAAAAAATCTTTAAGCTGTCTACTTTGCAAAGGAATCTTATGACCATGACCTGAAACATCATCTTGCAAACATACACGATTAAAAGCACCTTTAATTGGTAAATCATGGTCTTGAGTAGAAAAAACATAATCTCTGTTATAGGGATATGCAGTTTTATTCCTAAAATCAAAGCAGACTCTATGACCAGCTGTTTTATCCCTGATTATTTCATTTTGTTTCAGATTGTTGTGTTTCCTCTTGTAAAAACTGTTCTTTGAGGGGAAGGTAGTGACACAGTAATTTCTCTTGCTTTTTCTGTAGAAATTGGTATTCTGCATGAGATTTCTGATTTTGGCTTTTCTAAGTTCTTCATGAAAAGATAGAATATGAGCTAATTTCAGTAGTTCAGATATGCTAGGATTGCAACTATCATTCTTGCTCATGAGAAATTTATCTGGTCTTTTCTCAAGATTTTGAGCTGCTGAGGTTATAGTTAAAGCTTCATTTGCAGTAGGAGGGTCACTTGATGGTAAATCTTTGAGGTATGGCAGAAACATTGAACTCCCTTGCTCCCGGGTTCCAAGCAGGTTTATAATGTGTAGGTCTTCTAAAGCCTTCACCCGGAAGAAGTTTCCACAAGTCACTGCTGGTGTTTGACTAAAACTAGAGCAATTTGCTTGATAGTACATCAGAGTTTGTGCTTCTTGTTCTAATCCTACTTCAGAAAGGGAAAACTTACTTTCCTCAAGACACAATTGTTCATGATCATGGTAGTTTTGAGTATCTAGTTCATCATAGGGCACCAGGGACAGCTGATGTGGTGGACCTAAGTCTACATCAGTTTCCTCTGACTCTTCCTCCGTGTTTTCATCAATATGCATAATGAAAGAGTTCAGGTCGGAACGCAAGGAACACATTGGAATGTTGTCTGGCCTATCTTGACTACTAATCATGTATTTCATGTGTGATTCTCGGTAGAGTATTCTGGTCTGGCCAAACACAGGAATGGTGGCATATGACATGTCCAGTTGAATATTCCCTTGGATTTTGGCTCCCCAAGATCTGGATAGAAGCATCCCGTACTTGGGAGGAATGTCTGCCACCACTATATCCATGATTAGATGTTTCGCAGGTATTTGGGCCAGACTAAAACAAAGGTATTTGATCAAACCCAGGCATTGGACTCTACTTGAATCAAATGAATACAAGTCTTTGTATGGTCTTGTGATTTCTAAGCCTAATCTTTCCATTACTACCTTCGGCATAAGATTATGCGAGGCGCCGGAGTCTAGCATGGCATTGTGGAGGATTTGGTCATGGATGTTTAGGCTAATGTAAAATGGAAGAGTATTTCCTTCTTGGAATTTTCCCTCTATCTTTGGACCAAACAAAACTTCAAGAGTGTCATCAGCTAGATTAACAGTGTTTGCATCATTCTCTAGATTTAAGACTTTTAGTACTTGGGATTTATAAGAGTTTTGGGCAATGAGTTTAGTAAGAGGCATGGTGATCTTGATCTTGGCGATTTCGCCTTCAAAACTAAAAGGTAACTGAAGTTTAGATGTGTTTGTTTCAGCTTTTTCAGCCATGACCCTGTCTATGCTCTGAGTTTGTTGACCTTGTTTAGGGATTTTGTTTGCCATAGTTGTTTCGGTGACTTTTGCAGAAGTACCAGGAGTATCTGAAAGAGGACTAGTTTGGGTAGCTTTGGCTTTGTTTTGGTCAGTTTTCTCAACCTTAATTTTGTCACTGCTTGATGTTTTCTTGAGGATGGTATCTGGAGCTTTAGCAGTATCTGAGTTACCTTTCTTGGAACTATCTTGGTTTCTTTTGCTTCTAAGGTCATACTTCCTGTGGGCTTCTATAATGGCATTCTGAAAATCTATGGCAGGGTCATCGAGATCTTCATAGTTGGTCTCATCCTGATTAGGAGAAAAGAACGCTTGTTCTTCTTCTGTGAGGTATACCTCACTCTCATTATCAGATCCTATGAGGTTTAAATGATGTTCATCAAGAGGTTCTGAATCCCTGTCATCCTCTTCCACATAGTTTTCATTGAATGGTGGCCTAATCTGTTGGTCATTTTCCCTTGGTCTGTTTTGGGGTTGTTCCCTCCTAAAGTTTTGGTTTCGGTTTCTGATTGGAGGGTTTGGCTGGTTGTCCCTAACAGGAGCTTTTTCATTTATCTTTTCCCACATTTTAGCCATGGATTTGACTAAGTCATCTATTCTGGGATCTAGGGAAGGTGACGAAGTGGAGACCTCATCTCTATATGTGACCTTTCTTTCTGATCTAGTTCTAGCCCTTTTTTCAGCTAAGTTGGCATCTGCTTTTATGGCTATTTGTTGCATTTCCTCCAAGGTAGGGGGATCCTTATCTCTCAGGTGATATGTCATGTCCGGATCAAAACCTTCAGGAAATTTTGCCAAGGCTAAACCAAGTGGAGGTTTGAAATGAGGTGGAAGGGAGTTATATACACTGTTGAACCTAGTACAGTAGGCTTGGACACTTTCCCCATTTTCCCGTTTTAGGCTGTTATATTCTGACAGGATTTGAATGGGGTTTCTTCGGATTTCCCACCTGTTTCTGAAAACTTGATGTAGTTCTGGGATATCATGGATACTGTTTGGAGCTAAGCTTTTGAACCATGCTTTGGGTTCACCACCAAGACTTTGGGCGAATATTCTCATTCTGACAGTCTCGTCTTGTACCTCTAGGTATTCATAAGCATCAGTCATCCTACTTATATGTTGTTGAGGTGTGGTGGTGTCTTCTCCAGTAAAGTGTGGGATTTTTTCTTGATATTTGTTTGGGAGAGGAGCTAAAGGTGGTGGCAACACCAAAGGTGCGTACCAGGCTGCCATGACTGGAGCTAATGGATGATGTACAAGATGAGGAGTAGTGGGCTGAGATGGAGTGGTTTGAATAGTGGTGGTTTGACCAGGTGTGGCGGATGAACTTGGACTAGTGATCTGGTTTTGAGCAGATCTAGGATGATAAAAGCTAAACTGATAGAGAAGCTGAAGGTCAGGAGGAGTGGTAGGTGAAGCTTCTCTACTAGGACTCTGTGATGGGTTTAGTGGTTCAAGATCGTCAAAGTTTATCTTACTATGTGATTTTCTTCTGGGAAGAGTTTGTGATGACTCTAATTCAAAAGGTGAATCTAGTAAGATAGTGCGATGTTTAGGTACAGATCTTGTTCTATAGATGGATCTACCAGTAGCTAGATGATCAGTTTCGGAAGCTTGCCACAGAATCTTCTCTGGGTCATCTACTATGATAGGGGGATTTGGGTCTGGATGAGCTCTGGTATTGATTCTTCGTGAAGCCAGATTTTAGATCCAGAGTTTAGAGAGAATGGTATTGGTGAATGTTTTGGATGAGTGATTTCTCTAAAGTTCTACTAAGGTGAAGGATGGTCAAAAATAAAAGGGATGGATTAGTGGAGTTTCCAGGTGGAAATGGGTTGTTTTTGTGAAGATAGCTATGGTCCACCACCAGTAACTAATCTGGGAATGTTTTTGGATTTTCTGAGTTTTATGTGCAGCCTATGGTTTAAAGTATCCTAGACTTGCTTCAACACTTTGCTAGGGTGATGAGAACAAAAAGAGTTTACTCTAAAAAATGGGTCTATGGGCTGCTTGCTTGTTTAAGTATCTAAAGGACCAAAGAGTCTATAAGAGTTTGCTAGACTACTATGTACTCAGTGTCCCACCATCTCCCGCTATGCTAGTGAGTGATGGGGTAGATCTATAGGATAGTAGCCTAGAGTTTTGAGAAATAGTAAGGCTTACTAGAAGGTAGTGGAGTCGCCAGGTGGATTGTCAGTTGTTTTGAGGTATACTTGTATGGTCCACCACCAATATTGACAAAAACGAATCTAAGGGAGTGTTTTGGGGTTTTTTGAGTTTTATGTGCCTACAAGGTTTGGAAGAGTTTTCTATAACTGACTCATCATTTTTCTAAGATGGTGAAAGAGCTATTTTCTACCCTTCAGACAATATCTAAATTTACTAAGCTTGATTGAGACTTCAAGAGTTACTAAGGTGTACTTAGATTGTCACTAACTCAGAAGGTCCTACTGTGAGTGTCACAATGTTAGTGAGCAGTGGGATAAGTCAATCAGATAGTATTCTTAAGGCTGCTGGAAATATTAGGGAATCTAAGTTATTTTAACACTCAGGGTCCCACCGTGATCGCCATTATGTTAGAGAGCGGTGGGATAAGTCAGCCAGCTAATATTCTCAAAAGTCTCTAAAGATTAGGGAAACTAAGTTTGTTTAATACTCAGTGTCCCACCGTGATCGCCATTATGTTAGGGAGCGGTGGGATAAGTCAGCCACCTAATATTCTCAAAAGTCTCTAAATATTAGGGAAACTAAGTTTGTTTAATACTCAGAGTCCCACCGTGATCGCCATTATGTTAGGGTCCCGTGATTTGGCCGATTGGCGAGCCAAATGATGATGTAACATCAAACCAAGCTTTGGAGCCCAAGGACCTAGCCTTCCTGGACCTCGAGAGGGCTCCTCTCTATTGTATGCAAAGGATATCGTGATTGTGTTTGCTTATGGTGTTCGATGTTAGGCTAGTTATGGTGAGTTTTGATTTTGGGGTTTTTTAAGTTCGTGAGGGATAAAACTGATCAAAGACATAAACTGGATAACAAGATGTAGATAAATTGGGCTATGGGGTCAAACAGGTCAAGGAAGCTATGAGGTGATGATGTAAGGCTGTTGTAGGGCCGATTTGATTCACGGTAGGAGGTATCTTTGGGCAAAATGGATTAAATGGACAACAAGTTTGTGAAAGAAAAGGGATTTCAAGTGTAACTAGTTGATAGCAGACATAAACATGTTATAGCAAGCCATTAATCATGCTAAATTTAACTATGAGCTAATTAAAACATTGAAATCAAACATTCCAGCCATACATAGAGGTATAAGACCCTCTAACTTTGGGAAATGGCTATCAGACTTTGGGGAAAACACATAAGACAAACTAACAACTCATAAACTACGCCGGAACGCCTAAAAATAGTCTCTAAGTCATTGGGCACTTGGACAAACAAGTTTTCATAGTTTTAGGCAAAGGGCTAGATCGGGACTAGGCCTCCTTGGTTCAACAAGATGATCAACAAATCAGTCAAAGAGAAAGTTTTATGGACAGAACTATGGACAGCTTATAGGTAGGCATGGCACACCATACATCCTACTCAACATGCATAAAACTGGTAAATAAAACTAGCAAACATTATCCTTGGGTTACTAAAGAGCAGTTAAGAATTCTTTAGCATAACAAAGGAAGAAGAAAACATCAAGCTATGAAGATTCAGGAATTTTGAGGTGCCTCCATGGGCATATCTCAAAACTAATCTCTACTAATCTATAGCAGCAAGAAGCATGTATTATGGATGAAAATTAGAAGACAACAACAAAGCAAGAAAAACTATACCATTCTACCATGTCATGGAATCCATCAACAATCCTTCATCATTCCTCAAAAGCATCCAAGAGGCAGTCCAAAAATCATAACACAAGTGTATTCTTCAAAGCTCATATGACCAATGTATTAATTCTTCTCTCAAGTTCAGCCTCTTCTTTACAATGAAACCCATGGAATAAATAGGCTTGAGGGAGGAAAACCTCATGGAGCAACTAGCTATCCCATTGGCCAAGTCAAAATATCTAAACATGTCCTTGAGGCTTTGCAAAGCCAAGGCACAAAATATCCCATAAAATATCTAAAAAACTGCTAAAAACGGAAATTATATTGACTTTACATCATTTCCCAAGGATAAAAATAGCTTAACGCACATTTGGGAAAAGCAGATTTTTGAGGTTCAAAAATTACAAAAATACTTCATATTTATGCCTGAAAAAGGTCCCCTAACTTGCTGGATGCAATTGGCAGCCTTCTTGATGTCGAAATGGGGCTCATGAGGGCTTGATGGAAATCTCTCTGTGTCTACTTTCCGGCGCAACTGAAACCATCTCAATCCGAGGCCTGGAAGTCATCCAAAACTGTACCTGTATGTAAAAAGCCAGGAAATAGCAGAGTGCTGATATGGCGGGCAGAATGTGCAAAAAGAGGGTGTTTTTCGCCAATTTGAGGGGGTGAATGATCTCCAAATGCCCTGAAAATTGCTGGAGACCTGCTCATAGAATTATGGCATCTATCGGTTTCATCTTCCTCCCTTGACAATTCCTCAAACTGAAATGGCGAAATTATGAGTTTTCGACCAAAAACCCAAAAAATGCCAAAAAACAAAAAGTTGTCGAAAAAGGCCCTAATTTGGCATGCATGACCCTCAAGGGTCCATAGCAACATGCTCCGAAGCTGAGGCCAAAATATCAAGGGCTGATATGCTTTTCCCTTCCTTCCGTGCTAAGCGCTTCCCCTTCACCTTCTTCAATTTCTCTTGTGCTGCCTTTAGTTTGCGTCGGGCAAACTGATTCAGCTTTTGGAAGTGGTGTGTCCTCTTCCTCTGCAGCTCTAAATCTCTATTGGCCCTCTCAAGCTTCATTTCCAAATGTTTGTTAGCTCTTTCAAGCCAAGCCTCTTCGTTTTCCTCAATTTCCTGCTCAAGGAGTGCAGTGAGAGGAAAGGCTTGGAGCTGGGCTTGCTCTTCTGCTCTCTGCTTCTCCAAGGCTCTTTTAAGCCCGATGGTCCTAGGCCTCTTCCGCCTAGGTTGGTCTTCCTCTTCTTCATCATCAAACTCACCAATGAGCTCTTCAATTCTTGCTTGCGCCTTTTTACCTCTTTCTTATACTTAATCGCCCGTACTGTGGCTTGTTGTGTGCACATTCATTTGTTTGTTTTCAGAAATCCCCGAGAAATGATTGAAATTCCTTGCCCTTTTGAGATCTTGCTCTAATGCATCAATTTGCCTTCCTTATGAATTAAGAGATTTTCCAAGAAGGCGAGCCTCATTGTCACTATCATCGCTTTGGATGGGGATAATAGCTAAATCACCTCCATGCCTCTTCATGCTTTCCCCAACTTTGCTTTTGCCTTTGAAAGCCAATACGGCGCCTTTCCTCCTTGGCATGCTAGAAGGTGTCTTTTTGGGCAATTTCCTCTTGCTAGGAACAATCTTTGTCAGCACAGTAAGGTAAAATGCCAACTTCTTGTTCTTCATCAATGTCTTGTCCAATTTGTGGCTCAAGGAGTGTTTCAATTTCTTGTGACAACATTTCTTCATCTTCTTGTTGTTCATCAATGTGTACCTGGTATAACTGTTCATCTTGGACACACTGTCCTTCACTTTCTGTTCTTGTTGTCCCTCAATTTGTATACTTCCCTTCACTTTTACGTTTGTTGTTGTCCCTCATGATGGACTCGCATTACTGTGTCTACTGCTTCTTTATGTCCTTGCCCTCTCTCCTTCCTCCTGATGACTTAGTTTGTCCCTCAACATCCAACGGTGTTGTCCCTCATCCTCTATGCGAGTGTGCTGCACATTCCGCGCACTCTCTCCTTCCTTCTCGCCCCGAATTGGTACATCCGATGGTCATTACGAGTCTTCTAGGTGTAGGCCTACTGAAAGAGACGCGGGCGATCGGACGGTGAGTGGGAAGTATGGGCGGGGAGGAACGATGTGGCAAAATGCGAATGGGCAGTTGTTACACGGTAATTTGTCACGGAAGTCACAATCCCGTCTCGCCCATTGGAGGTTCGTTTACGTGACCAATAAGCGGTGTCTGCCTTGCAAATACCATCATTGCATCCCTTTCCATGAGGACAACATTCGCCACATTGATCATTTCACGAGCGAGACCCCTAAAAAACACACATTTTGCATTGGCAGTAGCCCATTATGTACCGCGCCAATGGGGAAAATTAACAACGAGCCCGCGCCAATTGGCACTCTCTCCCGGTGTTGAACCCGCGCCCTCATTTGTGGAAAGTTTTTTAAAGGAGAGGCGAAGTTTCGATTACAACAACTTCGTGGATGAGTCATCGAGAGTGGTTTTTGCTTTGAATAACCATGACCTTCCTCCTTTGGCCTCTTGTTTCCACCATATGGGGAACCTCCCAAGGATAAGGCCTCCTTCCACTATTGTAAGGACCCCAACCTCCTCCTCTCCTCTATAAATATAGCCTTCATCCATTGATGAAGAGGCGAGAAGAGCTGATAGTGGCAGGGTGCTAGCTGCTACCGAATCTCCATATTCCCGAGAGCCTTTGTGTTGTAAAGCACCCTCTCTTTCCCTTAAGGTGACTCAAGTAAGGAGATCATTGTCACAAGACTGCGGAGAGGTTTTCCCTTTCCTTGGCAAGCTTTGCGAGGCATTGGACGGCGGGAAACCCGTCCAGAGGAAATCGCGACGTCGAACTTGGTTGTAATCTTTCTTGTTGGTTATTTAATAGATGATTATGATTATGGTTCCACTGCGTTTCCATCATGTCAATGCGAGTAATGTCACTTTCGGCGCGTTTAGTTACGTATCTTTGGTTTCTATGCTTGTATACGTCGTTTCTTACGTGTGCGGTGTTCATCCGCCCGGAGATCGTGGAAGGATTGTGATCGCAGAAGTAGAGAGGCTGGGGTAACTTCTTCTTTGAGATCTGCCCAGCATTGGAATCCGGAGGTAGGCTTCTATCTCCGGCCTTTTCATTCGTAATTAGGAACTGCGTCCTTGACGTTGTTTGTTTGTTGCTAGACCCCTGGCAGGCTAGTAGGGATCGCCTTTGTCCCGCGAGGGGGATTTACCTCCTCAGCAACGATGAATAAATCCCATGGAAACCTCTTTCTTCTCCGGTTGGTATAGGAAGATAATCTTGATCAAATAATGATGAAAAAGAGAAGGGATTCTTGAGGTGGGGCCTTCTTTTGGACGGTGGATGCCATTTTCTCTGCTTTTAGTAATTGAGGAGAGTTTAGTTACTGCTCTATTAAGTGCATCAATAAACGGACATGATAGGCATAAATTCGATCAAACCTCCCTTCACAAGTGAAATATTTCATTATGGCTTTCATAAGCGGAGCATAACTTTCAGAGATATGAAAAAGGAAAATACTTAGAGTATTGACCTCTCTATGTTCGGAGCTTGATGAAAGGGTTTGTAATCCTCTAAATCAAGATGAGCTTGTTTAAACCATTTTCGCCATGATACGGGATCTTGGTGGCCTTGGACACATACACCGTGGAGAATTTTGAAATCAAGATCCGCCACTTGAAGTGTTTTTCTTTGAATCTTAGGGCGCACAAGTGTGTTAATGGCGAAAAACTCTTGACTTCTTCTATCCTTCGGCAAAAATCAAGGCAGCCTACTTCATGGAAGTTGAGAAAAGTACGGAGATGGATGAGCATTAATCTCATACTGAGAGGATACAGGCTCATATCTCTTATGTGGGCCAGCTCTGTGGTCTTGCCTTGGAGGCATTTTGACTGAATACATGCTTTAGAAAAGACAAGCTACTACTTGTGTGTAAAAGTCTGTTGGAATCAGCTTGTGTCACTATGCGCGAATGAGAATGGACAATGAGATTTGGATGTATTGCAACAGCTTTTGTAACACACACAACTCCTAACTACTTCAGAGTAGCCTTCTACCTTTGAGTGTACCTCGACGAGTAAACTTCTCAATAGGACACCATATAGTAAAGATGAGACGGACTGTAGCGTATGAATTTCCTATATACGGAGTGTTGAAAATCACTCCTCTTGTGAATTTGTTAGAAGACGATCGACACTTGTATTTGTGTTTCCAAAGGCAAAACTCAATCATTAAAACCACACTCTTCGAATGATGACTTTGTTCACCTTAGAATATCTCGGTCAACAATTTTCTTGGTAGGAAATAATGCGGTGAAAGAAAAATGAAAACTGTGAGAGGATCTTCTTTGTGAGAAATGCTTTGATCACCTTGTTCTTGTGAGTTTTAGATGTCACTCAACTCTTCCTCTTTGCTCAAAGGGACTTTCGGTCATCTGACATTTCACTTACTGTATAAGTGTGCCAACCTTCCAGCAGTCTTGCATCTATTGCAAGCCACCATAAATATGTCTGAACGGAGTCAATACATGGGGCCGGAGCAAAAATGACGAGTTTTTAGAAGACTATAAATATTTTTGAGCGAGAAACGGTGTAAGACTTCTTTTCTGAAACAATCGAAAGGGTTCATATGAATGTGGCCTTAGGATTTATGTTGAAAAACCTCTTGCTTGGATGGATAGCAACTTGTCGAATAGGCTTTGAACAACACGAGGCGATCAACCAACAACACGGTGAATCTTGTCCCTTTGTGAAAGGGCACGAAGCCTTCCACGGCCTCCTGGTGGACACGCGACGAAACCCCTTCTTCACTAGAATTTCTTTGCTCTCTATGCATGTCACTTTGTTTCAACAAAAACATGCTCATTAAGCTTCAATCCTGGTGTGAGCATATAAGCAAGAATTCATATTTAAAACGAGGTAGCGATTTTAGGACAACTTCAAAGCTTTGAGCGAAAGGTTGTAAGAGTTTGCTCTTTTCCATAATAATCGGGGGCCTTTTCAATGTGGAATGTCGGTTATCCTCGGAAGAAATCTTTTGCAGTTTTACCGGGAAATCTACTTAGCGATGAGATTTTGATGGATAAAAACGATCGTAGGATTTTCGAGTGTGTTTTTCGGTAGTTGAGTGAGTCAATGAGTACCTGTTCCTTGACAACAAAGACTTCTTTTAAACTAGCCTACTAGTACGCACAGGAAAATTCCTCCATACTTTGGAAAACCGACTTTTAAATGCTGCGCAGCCAACAAGCACGGTCCGAGGTTTGGAAATTTCGGAAATTTGGATGAAATCTCAAATACCTCTTGAAATCGCCGAAAAACCTTGGAGGAAAGCTTGGAGCGACTGCGGGAGATCTTCAAACACACGCGGCACTCTTTAAAGATAGAACGTCGCGCAACGCCACCACTGGCGCTTTGTCGAGTCGAGCATCCGGGTGGTCGGGCGCCGTACGAGCACGTCGCGCATGAGCGTGGCGGTGTCGCTTACTCTCCGAGGCACGTCGCGGCGGGTTTCCGGGCGCGTCGCTCGGCCTTTAACAACGCAAAAATATGCAAATGGGCAGGTTCTTGGTTTTGATGTTAAGGGAAGGTATGGAGCATTTTGCGGTTTTGAAAATGATAAAATCGCCCTCGACCTTCACCCTGTGTCATTTCAAAACAAATCTTCAGCGGTCTTAAACTTTGAAAAGTGACGTTGGTTTTCAACTGTTTGGTTTTAAGCGTGGCCTTGTCATTTTAGATATGTATATAAACTTGAACAATGACTTTCTCTTTAGGGCCGGTCTTCGTGTCCCTTTAAAATGTGACATTTTCTTACTAATATATCAAAGAGTTTATGGGTGCCTCTGCCACTTGGTGAGAAGATATATTTAACCTCTTTGATTTTTGAATTTCAAAGTGTCCTTTCATTGCTTCAAAGTGGCAGAGGCCTCTCCTTAGGGCCCGGCTTAAATGCCAAGTGTCCTTTAAATCTATTTTATTTGTGGGTATAAAATGCAGTTGTGTTGCTTATGCTCAAGATGCACGATATGGTACCCTTTCCCTTTTATGATGAACAGAGCCTATACTTGTTTTAAAATCTTTCTCCGAGCGAAAATAGGCAAATCACTCTTGTACTTTTATAAGCACATGGTGACTTGTAGGATCCTGGTTGCGGAAAATTTGAAATCTTTAACCTCAATAACTTTTATACTTTCTTATTCATGAGTAACCTCCTTTGTTTGTCTCTGTGCTTGGAAGGAGATGGCTTACCCTTTTAAACTTGGTTTTGACAAAATTTTCCTCTAAGTGCTTTATCAACTCTTTTCCCTAATATTTGCTTTGATTAGTGCATCGGTCTTTTTGTAAGAGAAACGTTCCAAAGCTCAACTATATCTAACTTTGACACACTTTGGGTGATGTTTAAAAGAAAATCACTCGAGAATGTGTCAAAAAGTGACCTGAAAAATCTTGAAAACATTTTGTCCTTTTAACGGGGAGATGCTTTGTGTTCTTCCAATTTGTTTGATAATTGCTGCTTCCCGGGTGATTTATAGGCTTCTCCCTGGTTTGTAAGCGCATCACTTTTGGTTGCATGCTTTCACTATATTTCTGTTTACTCAAAAGACTCTCTCGGACTTTTTTTTGGCGAGGTGTGAGTGGGGTCTTCATGCTTTCCTTTAAAGAAACTATTCCTTTTGGTGACAATGCATGCATACTCATATTGTTTTCACGTATCATAATGCTTATTTCTTGAAAGACATTTTAACAATACTTTTAAATCATAAACCCTAACTTTTACCTGTCATTTAGCTTCTTCAATTTCTTTTTGTGTTCTTCCACCCGCACTTTAGATCAATCGGTTTTCAACAACTTTTTCACCAATGCTTTGGCCATCTTAACCATAAATGGAGAGGCTCTTCAGCGAGCAAAAGTATCGAAGATTATTTGAAAATCTTTGCATGTGAGGATTTGCTTGGATTATGATGATAGGCGGTCAACAAAAACATCAACCTTAACTGGTACCCAACGCCTGTTTGCAATCACCACTATGCTTGAACAACCCTAGGCAAAGTATCCTTGTCTCATTATGCTGTCACGAGAAGCGGAGATGTCATCATTTGGCACAGTGTCCTTAAATTATTTGAAAGATAGTCTGCGGCAGAGCTATGGAGGTTAGTGCCTTTTTGAAGAGCAAAGCACTTTCTTCACACTGGAGAGTGATGACATGATCTGTCTGACATCCCTTCAATTTGATCTTGTGGACAAGCGAAATTTGAACATAGTTGGAATTTTTACTAATGACATGCCTTTCTAAAGTTTAACAATTGATAAGATTTGAAAGCACAGGCAACCTCCTTTATCGGAACCAAACTACCATTTTCCTTTGGACTTGCCTCTTTAACGAACTTTATTCTACGGTATGATCATCATTCACACTCGGAAAAACACAGAGTCTGTTCATTGTTTAGTAAAGAGAAAACACGGACTTCTGCACAATAACTAAGTCAGCCTACGCTGTTCTCTGCTTGTAGATGAAGGAGGCACCCCTAACCCTCTGCTTGTAAATGAAGGAGGTTAGGTACATAGTGCAGTTTCTTGGAAAACGGTGGTGTCACACTGCTTGCTGTGATTTTAATACTGAGAAAACATGGTCTGGATGATGCTTCCTGTATTTTGGGACATATCTGGCTCAAATTGTTAGAAGCAAGCTACCATGCTACTTGTAGATTCAAGCATTCCTCTTACGAGATGAAGTTATATTTCTCTTTGTAGAAAACTATAAAAAACACTGGCTAATAGTCGACAGTTGGGGTTTGTGGTCTGTGGAAATCTAGGGGATGTGAGTGGTAACGACTTAAAGGCTTCATTGTCAATTTGTTTAAAAGTGGGAGGTCAGTCATGGTAGGTGCGGCTCTGAGATGGAAGCTTTTTGACGCTGAAGTGATTGCGAAGGCAAAATGCCAAAAACGCCACTTCCTAACATAGGGGAGACTTTGAAACGATTTGGATTTGCTTTTAAAGGCACGTTGGTAGAATCATGGTGACCCGAGGTAGGGAAAGGGATAATGAGGTTTTGATTTTGACATGGGTGTGTGTGAAAAGTAGAAAGGCGAAAAAGTTTTAGGAGGTTTTAGATGACATATTGACATAAGGAAATTGGTTTCTAGAAAAACTCGGTTGTAGATATAGTCTTGCTAACATGTAAAAAATATTGATGGCTAACAAATTTATCTCTGATGACATATAGGGATTATCCGGATTTTCAAAATCTTAAGACTAGAAGAACTCTTTGATCATTTTAAACTTTGATTGGTTTCTTCCATTAGCGAGTATCCATAATTTTCGGTGTGCCGGGGAGGGAGGGTAGGGCATTTTTGATAGGCCATCTACTTACTAAATTTAATTCCCCGAATACATGTTTGAAAGAGAAGGTTGTGCTTGAGATAAACGTCGAATGTTTTGGAGGATAGCAGAAAGATGAGGAGGCGAATGTGAGATATTTGAGTAGCCAGAGTCAATTCTGAAGACTGGAGTCTGAAAATTGCGGAAGAAAAAATATTTTTGGACTTTGCTGTGAGAACAACCCAAAGAGTAGCTACCTCACCACTTGCTATTAGATCCGCAGGCACGGAGCAAAAAGAATGTGATATTTGATGGTACACAGTGAAGGATGTGGAGAAAACCCCTGCTCTGTCGGAGGAGAAATTTGCCTTGACGAACGCCATCCAGCCCAATCATAATTACGATTGATTTTTGAGCTGGATAGATTTTGGGAGATTTAGGAAAACATTTTGTTATCGATACCACGCACAATAAAACTACGGTTAATATTGAGAATAAATTTGTGGAAAATAGCCAAATTTTGAGCCCATAAATGCCGTAAGCCAACAAAGCAAGAAAGAAAGTGAAAGTACGAATTTACCCGAGGGCTCCTTCTTTCATTATTTTATTCTTACTTTCAAAGAAGGTCAACCGACGACACAGAGCGGCGAATGATGATGATGAGATTTTCCAAAGACGAATGCATAAGAGCAAGAGAAGAATATGTGAGATGCTAGTTCGATTCATTATTCTACAAAGAAACACCAACTTGGTGCTTCCAGGCCATCGTTATGCATTCTCCCAAGATAGAAGTAGATTTTAAACACGAGCCACAAAGTGGATTTGGATTTTTGGGCCTGAGGTTACTAGGGATTTATACCAAAACATCGTTTCTTCATTAAATGAGTCTTCCGTCATTTCATATGTATCGGCTTAGCGGTGTGTGCCATTCGAGGCATTTTTGAAAGCCGAGGCTAGCGAATCTTCAACATCTGCCAACCTAAGTGAATGAAAGGTATTTACAGTAGGGAAATGAAAGAGGTCCATTCATGCGAGAGGTTGTGGAGAGACCCCGAGGAATTAGCGTTTTCCTTTGGGTACCCCATGCTTGAGGCATGGCCCAACGCGTACGGAATTGTGCTTAAAATGCTTTGAAAGAGTGCAGCCCTTATTGCTCTTGATGAATTTGTAATTTATGTGATCAACCACGGATCAATCCCAATGTGAACCGAATTCACATTCCAAATGTATTAGCCACTATCGATGAAGAAGAATTTGAAACCATTGCCTTTAACCAATTGATGCATTTTTATGTGATGCGGGTTGGATTTAGCTCACGAGGTAATAGATTGGCACAGAAGAAATACTTTGCGCTTATAAATCTATATCAAAAGTGTTAGTACCAGAGAAGCTCCGAGGATTTTAGGCAAGAGACATACAAAAAATAGGAGGTTCTTGGTGCCCCCTATATCTTTAGGCCTAGCTTAAAAGAACCATTTTACGGAGGATCCCCTTGACTCTTTTCCTATGGGTCCGGAAAGAAAACATTTCTTCCCTTATTTTTGAAGGATTCCTGCAGGACAGAAAATGACATGGAGTACTGCAAGGGGATGCTTTGGAGCACGGTTGAGAGAACAAAGACCTCCCGAGAGAGAGAGAAAGTGGTTAGTCCAATGAGAAGTCCAGAAGCTCTCAACCTTAAATCATGTATGGATGCTCAGCTCCTTCGGTTTGTTTTGGAAGCTAAATCTGATTTACAAGCACGCACTCCCAAGAACAAGTTGGGAAGGAGAGAGCTATGTGGATAGAATATTGTTTTCATGGTATTATGAACCAAAACTAACTTATTAGCATTAATCTGCACTCCCAGAAGCTATGAAATAACTGACGATATCTTGAAACGCCTTAGCATTTTTTCTTTGGTTGTGCTACAAAGAGAAATCATCCACGAAAAGGATGTGGGAGAGAGACTCCGGAGCCTGCAGTATGAATTCCTTTAAGACTTAGTGCATAATCGACTTGATGCCTCGACAGTTAGCAAGAAAAGGGAGATGGAGGGCACCCCCATCTCAGCCCACTAAAGGATCAAAAAAGCGGAAGGGGAGCCATTTATCATTCACATGATGAAGCATTTTGGATACATCCCATTATCCATTCTACTACTTCCAAATTCATGCGATATTTATAAACATGCTTTGAAAAGTCTAATTCACTCTATCGTATGCTTTTGACAAGTCTAGTTTAAGAGTGAAGGAAGTTTTTTTGTTTAGATGGACGGAATGTGAAACTACTGAAGCCAAAGATACGACATCGTGGATTTGTATTTTACAGCATAGAAACAAAATATTATTCAAATGATGCTACTTAGGATTGGTTTTAGCCACTAAGCAATGATTTTGGCTAGTATCTTGTAGATCATTTGTAGTAAATTCAAACTCATGAAATCACTTTGGGCGAAATTTTTGGAATAAGAGTAATGAGGTAGAGTTGAAAGAGCCCATCACTTTGCATAATCCACAGGACTCCTTAATTACTAATAATATTATTATTTCGTAGCTCATAGAACCCGGAAGAATTCAATCATTGAACCATCTAGAGCTGAATTTTCCTTTACGGAAGCTTTGAGAATGATTTCAAGCTCGATTCGTTTACTTCTTTGGTAGAAGACGATTATTTAGTGGTGATCAGCAGAACATTTGTAACACGAAGGATTTCATGGATGAGGCATCCCTCGGTGCGGTGAATACTTTTTTAAAATCTTTGGACCCCGGCCTTGGCTTTTTCTTCGGAACGAACGAACGATTGACCACTCTGCTCAGTTTTATTTCAAAAATGGTATTTTGGTTCCTTGTAAGGTTATAATGGTGAAATTTTTTTGTGTTATTATCCCCTTCTTTAATCCAATTTCTTCCTACTCTTTAGGCACAGGCTGTTCTTCCTTTTTTAGAAGTTCATGATGTTTTAGCTCTAGATTTTTTCGGGGTCTCCATCGATTTCATCATAATTCAAATTTTCTGATTATAAAGCAAGTTGACCTCGGTTGATTTTAGAAGTTCATGTTGTTTTGCTGAAAAGCCCTACTTAAACCTTAGTTACCTTTTAATTTTTTTCATATTGTCGACCCCACATCTTCATAAAGGAATGGGGTAAGGAAAGACTAGATGGACCCAAGAGGATATCCTGATACTTTATAATCATCCTCCAATATACATGTTGGATTGAACTTTAAAGAGCGCGGGGGGTTTGATTCGGGATAAAACGGAGGATATTACTGAGCCTATGATCGGAAGTACCTGTTCCAACAAGAGCACAGATACGAATATGAAAATTTGACAATGTTTGAAAACTATGAAGCGGTCCAATATTTTGTAGTGGCATCCTGAAATTTCCTATTATTGTGCAATTTGGTTCAATTTTAGCAGGTTGAACATAAACAAATCCAAATCTTTCATAACATGAATTTAAAAAAAGGAGTGAGAGGATTGGGTGCGGCATACGTCCCCAGAAAGAAATTCATCCAAGGGCAGAGTAAAATTGAGGTCTCTCCCAATATCTTGATGTTAAGAGATTAACAGTTCCTAAATTAGAAAATTCCCCCAAAAAGAGTGTTTTTCATTACATGGCCCATAAATATTGTAGAGGGAAAAGGACCCTCTAGATAAAGGATCCGTAATGGAAGTCTTAATAAACAGAAGGCTATGGAGATGGAAAGTAATAGTGGGCGAAGGGTTGATTGTAGTGATTAGTCTCTGTTGGCCCCCAAAGCATTCTGGAGAAAAATAACCAATTTCGATCATTTAGAAAGGATTTCTTGAGCTCATAGACTAGACACCTTGTCTCAGAAATAATACCAGAGCGAGGCAGTTGACAACATTTTGAAGACTGGGCTAGGAAGGGCATGGTATAATATTCCCAAAATTTACCTCAGTAAATGGAATATTATAGTGTTTATCTTTAGATAAATGAATAATGGGTAGGCCGATTATGAGGAAGAATAAAATTGCTCATGTGAAAAGAGAAGAATAGCGGCTAAAAGGAGCACATTTAGGTGTGAATGAGGAGGATATCATGTTGATTCGGTCATCTTTGACCAAATCAACATGTCTTGTCCTAGATACATTATCTCATGATGAATGTCTGAGATTTGGTGGAGGACAACTTTGCATGAGCTGGAGGCAAATGTGGATGGGGGACCCGATGAGGAGAGGTTCACTTACTATACTCTGGAGAGGGTGGAAGCCTTTGTTATTCATGTTGTATTCTGTTATTATTTAGTCATTGAACTTGCTTTATCTTTTTCTATTTAAACGGTTGCATTTTTGTTTAAGACGGTGCTACAGCGGGAATCCCACCTCTTCCCTTGAGAGGCCTCCTGGAAGTATTTTGCGGATGTTCACATCAGGGCAGGCAAGCGAAGTATTTATTCACGGTGTTATTTCTATGAGTTTAATGTTGTGTTGCGGTGGAAGATTAGTCATTCCCTCCGGTGTTCTCGATGAAGGTGCCTTTCTTCTCTTGAGAGATCGATGAAATTCTGACTCATTTCATCATGAAAGTAGGTAAAGGCACCTTTGCTCCTACAAACGCAGTCCATTGTGGAATTCGTCATTTTCAGTTGCTGCAGGGTTTTACCCTTGTTTTGAATAGTTTCTATGGAGAAAAGGCCAACCCTTCTCTTGAAGCTAGAGGAAGGGATCTTTTATCTGTTGTAGTAATTATTTTTTAATTCATATCATGTTGTGGTGAACCTACGTTATTTAAGTGAATAAATCTGGTCTGCTCTTTTTGTACATGTGTCTCAAAAAAACCCTTGTCGCGTTATCTCTATAATGCAATAGGAAACTGAATCTTTGTTTTATTATCATATTGTGCCATTAATCTCGAGATATATTTTTACATCGTAATTTTGTAGAAACCCTCATGGATTAACAGCATTACATACTTATTATTTTCTTCATAATCCAAGGTCATGGGATTTGGGTGTTTCTAAGACATTGTGAGCCGAGGGCACTGTTTAACATGTCAAAGGTTTGCTACAGTCCCCTTTTGTATATGGAATCCTTAATCTATATCTTCAAGGATAAAACCATTATTTCCCCCAGATTTTAACACAATTACACAGGAATAACGTTTTGAGAGTCTAATTTGTTGCTTTTCCCCACTAGGAGATGGTGTATAAAGGCATACTTTTGCTGATATGTTCATAATATGATAAAAGGGTGTTTTAAGACACAATTTGTAAATAATTTGTTCTTGATACTTTATTGGTGCTCATGTGTTGTGGCTCCACATTTTTGGAATATCTTGAGATGTTCTAAATGATCAATAATTTTCCTATTTTGGGATATTACGGTGGTATCAAAGCTTCTTTCTTGGCACAAATGTGGATTCAGCCATTATTCCATCAAAGAGGGGGTATGTATGCCTCAAATAAATGACTCCATTATGTGGAGGAAATAAGGAAGATAGGCTTACAAAAGTACTTCCAATATCTATCTGAGAAATTTTCAAGAGATGCGAAAAGAATAGGGTAGATGAGATCTCCGGAAAAGAGTTCGATCTAGAACTGAATCTGGGTCTTCCTGTGGTGAGTGTGAGCATGAAGTTGCACTCTGTGATACACAACGCGGTCAAATTCCGAGATATATCATGAGATGGATGAAGAGGAAGAATGCCTAGAGGAAAAGTGCAGTGATTTGTTGCAGAAACCTCTATCTCATATGCCTAAACAAGAGGACATGGGGATCTCTTTCCACAAGAGGATCCAATTATTGGAAGATTGTCCATGCACATTGATGAAGATGAAGACAACAACAACATCATATCTAGAGCACATCCGGTACCTCGCTGCGGAGGAAGGGGGAGCACATGCTCCAGCAGAGGGAGATTCTTGTATCCTTGCAAGAAGTTCCCCGGGATCTCACATATGGGAGGAAAAGTAAAAGCAATGAGCAACATGATTGTGATAATGTTGATGAAAGGAGAAGGTAGGGAGGAAGGACATCATCATTTGATGAGGAGCACACACCCTATCTATTTCAGAAGGCAGTGCAAGGAGGATGATACCGTTTGTGCGCGAGGGGGCAAAAGACAAGGTTGCCCAACCATATGAGCAGGTCTTATCTTACCATTGATGTCTCACTATGTGGAGGCATTCCCGCGGGGAGGCCACCGAGATCGGGAGATGGTAAAGATAAATTTTCCATTTGGTTCACCACTCTTGGATTTTGGAGAGGTGAAGAATTTGGAAAGAGACTTTGGCATGAGGGATGTCGAAGTAGCGAGGTAACGGCTTGCTGAGAGAGCTTCACATACCCGGATCACCGGCGTTGTCTCTTGGGTAGATTGAGTCCGCCAACCCAGAGTCTCCAACTCTTGGTAGAGTACTCCAAGGATCTTGGTGCTTGCATGATTCTTGATGACCACGAGGAGATGCAGGATATATGGTGAATGATATGGTCATATATTCTTATGGCATAGTCTTCTTGACTAGAACTTCTAAGCTCAGGAAGCTACTACATGTAGCAAATGAGACTTCTTTCCATGCATTTTGTTGCATATATTTCTTTGTCAAAGGAGTTCATTTGGGAGGGCATCTAACGACATATTTCAGCATATGGAGAGATGCATAGCCCGGATGATGATAGAGAGAGGTCACAACCACTTTCCTATTTCTTTGGAGGTGAGAGAAAACACGGTTGAGCCATTTTAGCTCAAGATCTCAAGTACATGATGGAGGATGTACAATATCACTTTATGTTTTTGTACTTATTTTCTTTTATATGTGACACTCTTTGGCACCAAGGAGGATTATCCCTTCTTTCATATTGTATAATGATGTATTTGACCATTTGTAACGTGATATTGGCTATCCTGAGTGGTTTGTGGGGGGGCGATTTTGGTGTGCACCATTGACACCACTTTGTACATTCATGTTGCTATCTTGTAAAATGATTGTGGCGACAAACAAGTGGTTGGAAAAGCACTTGTTCTTGTTTGATTTGATGTGGGCAAAGATTCAACATGGTTCCATAGGGAGGAACTATAGCAATCCACTTTCCGGTTGTCATGTAATGACTTGTTTTCAATTGTTTTGCTTCCATGTATTGTTGATATTTCTATGTTCATGAGAAGCTTTGTTTGGAGAGTGGGATATCAGATGGAGATGCCCATTGGGAGCATGATTCTCCCTACTATTCATGTTGTATGTTTTAGGAGGAGCAATGGGCACACCATGATTGCCACATCACAACTCTTTTCTTCATATGGAGAGAGCCATTTGAAGAACTTGAGTATGAGCACTTCATGGGCACGGAATATTTGATGGGGTATCTTGGGCCATTCTTGGAGGCCATATTGTTTCAACCCAAAGACATATGACCCCACACTTATCATAAATGGAGAGTGAAACAAATGAAGGGGGGGGGTGAACTAATCTCTCCATACTGACACTACATTGCACAAACAAGGGGTTGATCATTGTTTTGATGAGCTACCTAGGATGGCTCATTTCATTTGGATGATAGCATGGGCGATGGAATCACTCATTGGGAATAAGATTCCCCATGTTGGTCATCACTCCTACCTTGGGAGGCCGTTTGAACAATAAGGATATTTACACTTGCACTTTCCACTTTCTCATGTTTTTACACACTTGGGAGGATTTCTTGCTAGCTATGGTGGGATGTATTGATGAGCGATACAAGGAGAGAGGGAGAAATTTTTCTCTACCTTTGCGGTTCTTGAGGACAAAAACATTTTGGAAGAAGGGAGAACGCATAATATTCCCAAAATTTAGACCTCATATAAATGGAATATTATAGTTAATTTTATCTTTAGATAAATGGAATAAATGGGTAGGGAGGCCCATTGACGAGAAGAATAACATTCCTCATGTGAAAAGAGGAAGAATAAGCGACTAAAAGGAGCACATTTAGGTGTGAATAGGGAGGATATCATCTTGATTCGATCATCTTTGACCAAATCGACATATGTTGTCTAGATACATTGCATCTCCTTGATGAACAACGCAGTTGGTGGAGGACAACTTGCATGAGCTTGGAGGAAAATGTGGATGGGACCCAATGAGGAGAGGTTCACTTGCTATATGGAGAGGTGGAAGCCTTTGTTATTCATGTTGTGATATATTATTATTCGATGTTGTTTAGACTTTTGGCTTCCTCTTGTTGTTTAGCGGGGTTGCAATGTTTGTTTAGCACGAGGTGTTCCGGCGGGGAATCCCACCTCTTCTCTTGAGAGGCCTCTTGGGAGAGTATTGTACTAAATTTTTCCACATCAGGGCTTGAGGCCAAGAAAAATCTTGATCACGGCGTTATTTCTGTAGTAGTCATAATGTTGTGTTGCGGTGGAAGATTGATCATTCTACTCGCGGGTTCATTTCTCAGTGAAGGTGCCTTCCTTCTCTTGAGATATCAACAAAGGGGATTTCTAAGCTCATTTCACATCTTGGCAGCGAGGCCAAAGCACCCTCTGCCTCCTACGACGCATAGTCCCTTTTAGACTCGTCATTTTCTAGAGAGTTGTTGCAACGGGGATTTTACCCTTCTTTTTCAGAGCCTAGTTTCTAGGGAAAGGGCCAACCCTTCTCGGAAAGCTAGAGGAAGGGATATTTATCCCTCTTTGTATTATTCAACCACATTCATATCATGTTGTAGTGAGACTACGTTATTTATGAAATTTGAATAAATCTTATCTGCTCTTTTTGTACATGTGTCTCAAGAAACCCTTGCGGGTTATCTCTATAATGCAATAAGAGAGCCGGATCTCTCTATTTTCTTAGCATATTGTGCCATTAATCTCCATATATATGTTTTTATATGTGAGTACAAAACCCTCATGGATTAACGTTGTACATACTTCGGTATTTTACATAATCCATGTCATGGGATGGGTGTTTAAGACATTGTAAGGCAGAGACCTACTAACATATCAAAGGGATTTCTTTAAGTCCTTTCGTATGTAAGTTCCTTAATTGATATGATAAGGATCAAACACGTTATTTCCCTTGGTTATAACGCGGTTACACAGGGAATAATGTTTTGGGGGTCTAATTTGCTTTGATTTTCCCCACTAGAAGATAGTGTGTAAAGGCCATGCTACTGGCGATATGTTCATAATATGATAAAAGGGTGTTTAAAAGTTTAATTTATGAAATCATTTTCTGCATGTTTGTTGTGCTCATGTATTGTTGTAGCTCCACATTTGGAATATCTTAGGATATTCCCAATAGTGTAGATTTTCACTATTTTGGGATATTACAAAGATCCACGATATAAAGGATAGGATGTATTTGTAGGCCCTTATTAAGGGCAATATACGTCTAAGAGCTTGAGGGATCGTCTTTTTTTGCTAAGTTAATATCCAAGGCTACTTGATTTTGAGCTTTTGATAGAGAAAATTTCCTCACGAGAGTGATCTTGGGAGGCTAAATCCATAGCTAAACCCCTTTAATTGAATGTTCGGGGATTATTATGGGCAAACTTCTATGGGAGCGGAGTTTAGCGATTGTGGGGGCTAGGGGCAATATGTGAGCCACTCGAAGAAAAGTCATGAGGAAGATTTAAGGGAAGGATGATGCCACGGGGGCATCGGATAAGAACACGAGAGAAGGGAAACAGGAGGTCATGAGCCGGGACAACATCTCATTCCAAATTTTCAATTACGGAAGTGAATAGAGGGAAAAAGGGAAGAAAGAACCTCCGAGGGTTTACCTTTAGCATTAGAGGAAAGCGTCTTCCTCACCCAACCTCTGCTCTATTCGAATATGGTCGTACCAAAGGATTACGCTAGAGTAAATCAGCCACGGTATCATCAAGCGGAGGTAAAGAATTGGCCGGTTATTGAGCTCTTTTTTCCTCCATGCCTTTTTGAATTGAAATTGCGAACGATTCAGGCGAGCACGGTCTAAGCTAAGTGCCCAACATCGACATGAAACACACGAATGGAAACTTCCAATAGTATAATTTGTGTGTCCGAGAGTTGTAGTTCATTTCCAATATGATTCCTTCACTTATTACGAAATCCATCGCGCACATCTAACTGCGACTTGGATTTTGGCACATCGTCTTGTCGAATTTTGTATCCGAGTTTTACAGAAGCGCAACGAATGACCCCGACATTGCCTATAGCCCGGTATGTGTTCTTGCAGGAAAAATTGAGGTATTCGGGCAAGATTACCCGAACTTTTTTTTTGTAGATCTTTGTGGTGAGCGATCCCAACGTTAGAGAAAATTTGATATCCTAATTTTGCAATATTATTAAGTCGAATTCGGTCCCAGGTTCCATGATTACTGTTAATTTGATTCATCGAACTAGATATGACTAAAAACGATGGCCATCCATGTGATAGTTGATGAAAAACAAGTACGTAACCTAGCACGATCTTCCAATTTTCTTCCATCCAAGAATGAATTGAATATTTGGTGGCCATTCTTAAGTAAACATCCAACTAGGCCTTTTCCGGATAGGATGGGAATTTAGGAAATTGATATATCAACCGTCTGACTTTCTTGTATCGATATTTTTCCAAATCCCTTTTCGTTTGTGCGTAGTTGAAATTGGAGAAGTTTGAGTCTTGGCGTCAGGGGGGGGGGGAAGTGATTATCGAGGAGAGGAGATGGGCTGGCCATCATTCGCGCAATTGGTGAACGGGGCCATCGTCAAAGATTTACGAACCTAGAAATGAAGGGATAATGTTCTACGATGTCCGTTTCATAAAATAATATTGTACGGGCAAGATGCGTCACTGTCTCTCACATACGCAAGCAAAGTCTAAGCCGTCATCATTCATGGTGATACGAAAACGAAATGAAAGGAGGCACACAAGTGAGAAGACAATGAACTATAATGATTGAGAGATGCGGGTAAAAAGAAGATTACGACACGAGAGTAAACCATGAACTATGAGAAAAAAGACTACCCTCCACCTTGCGCCAGAGTAGCCGAGAATTACATGGGAGGTACGCAAGGAACCTCAACAGAGCGAGCACGGGCGAGAAACCGAAGAACGATGGACTTATTTTCTTTTATTATATATATATATATATACATATATATATTTATTTATTTATTTATTTATTTATTTATTTTTATTTAATTAAATAAATAAAAAATAATTATATATATATAAAATTAATTAATTAAATAAAATAAAATAAGAATATCTATATATATAATCACTATTATTAAATAATTAAATGATTAAATAAAATTGGTAGCCATTTCTATATCTATTTAAACTCGAGCGTACGATCGATCTCTCACTTAGTCACGATGATGGACCAATGTTCAATTGAATGTGATTATTATAGAAATAATTCTATAATTTTTAAGATGGATCACAAAAGCCAAAATTCTAAAACAAAAAATTAAATTTTTTTTGGTGATTTTATTAGTGCCTTTTATTTTCTCATTTTTTTTTCTCCATCTTCATCGACATGTCTAGATACATCTATCTGGATCGAAGGGAATTAGACTTTGTGATCTGCCTCATCACCATTTAACCAAGACATCGGCTACGTTTGTGGAGTGGTATAAAATAATGTCAATACATACATACTCAAAATTGATTATCGTTCATATTCAAATTTTATTGATTGTATGTTTAAAATTATGTTGAAAATAGAAAATAATATTGTTCTCCCCATTTTTTTAATAATATTTATTTTTTATGATTTTTTTTTAATAATATATATATATCTATATATATATATAGATATATATATAGATATATATATTTTTAATGAAAATATAAAATGATAAAGTAAAGTTTTCAAATATTGTATAATATATCAATATAGTGTGATACATACATATTCAAATTCATTGTCATACATACTCAAAGTTCATTGATTGTATTTTTAATATTTATTATATCCATATAAATATAAATTTAGTTAAAACTAAGAAATAATATAGTTCTAAACACATGATCTCTTTAATAATATTTATTTTTATTTTTTAATGAAAATTTAAAATGATAAAGTAAAGTTTTTCTAATATTGTATAATTTATGAGCATAGTGTACGTAAATGCATACTCAAAATTCATTGTCATGCATAGTGATTATAATTATTATTAATTATTTTTAGTATTCATAATATCTATATAAATATAAATGCACTTAAATAATCTTGTTTTCTTAAACTTTCTCTCTCTCTTTTTTTAGTAATATTTTTTTCTAATTTTTAATAAAAATTTAAAATGAAAAAAGTAATTTTTTTCTCATATTGTATAGTTTTATCAACATAGTGTCATTTTTTTGTAAATTTAGTAGTACCTTTCTATTTTTAGATGTCTTTTTTAAAGAGTAAGTTGCTATATAGATTGTATTATTTATGGTAACCTCAACTTTGCCTGAAGAGAAACAGTCTTTTAAACCCTGCATGACGAGTTAAAGATTGACAAAACATAAATTTTCTTTTTCTTCTGCCCACAACTTTGATTACTTTAGTATGTCCATAATATTTGCAACTAAAACAGAAACTATTACTAATATACGCCAAAAACATAAGAAAAAACATGCATTTAAGTGAAAATATCATCGGAAGAATCTACGGATTGCGGGTATTTATGGGTGGTGCCCAACAAGCTGTTACCTCGTTGCATACTTTGAATATGTCGCTCTATATTTTCAGTCTTGTCATTTGTGCGAATTTTAACTTTAAACATCTCGCATGTATGTCTTGTTTCATTTATTTGAAGTTCAGCAGAATAGAATAATTATCTTTCTTTGCTTCCTTGCTAGCCATTGCCTTTGCGAAGGCATTTCATTTTCCGGTATGTCTTAAGCAGTTATTTGGAAGAGGATACATGACCCTACGGTGCTTCTGAGTCGTTATGAAGTCCATTTTGAAATCGTTCTTTCATGTCTTCATCATCATTATCGAGTTTGTCTTTCCCAACCATGAATTTTATTTCAGATTTAAGCCAAGTTCCCATATTCATACACTTGGGCTATATTCGTACTTTGCTCATTTGTCTTATTCCCCTTTGACTTCATCCAGCAGATTGATTACTTTGTCTAGGGCGGTGCTAGAAGCCATTTCGACCTTTAACCATGATGAACAAACGAGAATCTACGCTTCGAAATAGAAAAAAACCACAATAAAGAAAGGAATCGATGTCCTTGAACCAACAAACTATGTTGACCACCTTAGAAAATCTGGAAATCCCTAGAACCTTTACGTTTGCACATAGGATTATAGAAGCTGTCAAAATTGTCGAATTAACACAAGCCTTATTGAACACCATTTAACATTTGAGTTTTGCGGAGAGAGGAAGATTTGTACAAAAGAAAAAAGCAGGTTCATACATAGAGTTAAGTGTAAATGCCCTTGACAAGACTAAATCGAGCGAGGAAGACCATTAACCCACCTATAAAGGTCAATATACCAATATATTTTCCCCATTAAATCTTCATACCCAACGAAGACGTGAAAGGAATAGAGTTTGTGAACATTACCCAACTTCAACCAAGCATCAACGCGAGGCCGATGATGAACATAATTCAACAAACGAGGATATGGTTGTTTCAAAATACAAACCCCCGGGGAATTTGGTACCGGCACTATCTCTGAAAATGAAAGTAATTTGACAGAGACGAGACGAGAATTTTCCAAAATACAAACCTAGAAGAAGTCTACAAAAATCAAGGTTAGTCCCCAAGACTCCATGCAATAACTCCTATCCCAACCGTCTTATTGCTGGAAACAAGAGATTAAAGGCACGAGCAATCCTTGCTAGGTTTTCAATGAAGGCCAAAGGAAAAGCATCAATATATTTGACAAAGTAAGCATTGAAATAAGGAGGACTACGAAAGTGCGGTTCCAATTTTCGGAAGACCACCCTCCTATTCTCTATACCACCCCGAGAGAAATAAATAGACACAAGGTGACCCAATTCAAATCCGGAAAAACCGAGGAGAATGAGAACGAGAGACACGGGGGTGAATATCATTCATGATTTGTAGAGACGAAAGAGAGAGTGGAGATGTAAGATGAAAGGCAATAATGCCATGACATACCAATTGTTGTTCGCGATACCGCTTGTTACTACACTCAACGTTACTTGCTTGCTCTTAGTCTCAATGAACTTTGAATGAATATTATATCTCGACTGCCATTGTCAAATAGAGGAAGCTCACACGTAACCCTCTACCCACCTTGTCGTCCCACCTTCATTAAACCTCACGATGAATTTCGGTGAAATGGCAACTCCTTGCATGTGCATTGATTTTCAAGAGTGGGAAGGACCGCCTCCATACTGCCACCTAAACTTCAAATTAAGGAGTGTAGAGGTCATCCACCACATGAGTCCTCACACCTTGTCCTTTACATGCGGCACCACCGATCGAGGGAATCAACATAGTGTCATTACAACCATGCTCAAAATTCATTATCATGCATACCCAAAGTTCATTGGTTGTTACTTTTATTACTTATTTTAACATTCATATATCTATATGCATAGTTCACTATAAGATGATTGTTCTTTTTGTTATAATGTATAGTTCACTTTAAGATGGTTGTACTTAGTTATTTTTCCATTTCATAAAATAAAAGTTAAAAATAATAATAATATATAAAAGATATTATAATTATATATATTTGAAAAAAAAAATTATTATTAAAAAAGAGATGTTATATCTGAAGTGATAGATTAAATTTTGAGATTGGGGATTGAAATTACGGTTGACAAAGTTATTTAGACAGCGGGTACAACCTTTAGTGGGCGAGAGAAAATGAGAAAAAACTATTTGCTAGCTATATCACGGAATGGGCCACAAAATCTTTGAGAAAATGGCACCGGACCCTTGTTTTGAGGTTCTCGGCCTCACAAATGGGTGGTTCATGAGTGAAGTTTAAAAGGCTGTGGAAATGGTGAATTGGGTCCTGAGCGAGAAGCTGGTGTTTCGATCACACCTCGATCATCTTCAAACCTTGGACACCTCTTTTTGACACTCGGAGGGAGAAGGTGACGGACCTCCCCATTTGGGTCGGACTTCTGGTCTACCCCATCGGCTATGGATGCGAACATCTTGAGAGACATTGGGAATGAGATGGGGGTATTTCTGAAGCTGAGACATGTCCTTTAAGTGGATAGGGGAGTATGGTGTGGTTATAGTGCAGTTTCGGCTCAACCCACGTGAAGGACTGCCCAGAGCCATTCATCTTCATTACGGGAACTAGTCTTTCATCCAAGCCTTGGATTATGAAAAAATTCCTTTTCGGTGCCACAAATGCCATATTTTTGGGCATGTGGCAAAGGAATACCCCCTCCACATCCATAAAATTCCAAATAAAAATAAGAATAAGGGAATTTGACCCACGGAGAAGGAGAGAGACGCAGAAGGAGAGCATGGCTCAAGCTTCGGAGGGATGGACCAAAGGAGAAGGCCCCTACTCATCTTCAAGGATTTATCTATAGCCATCATGGCAAGAGTCAAGGGTATGGAGGTAGATATGGAGGTAGATCCGGAGTTGACTCAGCCCCGACTTGCCCCGAAGCGGTGCCTGCGAAGGGACTCGGGGAAAGGAATGTTGTTGCGAGAACTCCTTTCCAAGGAGGGTTTATAGCAAGCTTTAGGCAGGTGGAGGACATGAGATATAGGGCCGGAAGGCTCTATGGTTACGACCATCCTCCTTTGCTTAATACATCTCTTTATGTATTGTTTTCTATGTTGTTCAACATCTTTGGATTCTTGTTCTTTCCTTTATACGGAAAACTTTCATACTCATGTATTATAAAAAACTCATATGAGGACAAAATTCAATGTTTTTAACTTTTATTAACTCTACACACAACGTTTTTATTCTGTTTGATTTCTTTCCTCTTCAGAGGCTAGGTATATTTTTTTGTGCATTTGATACGAGGGTCGACGATCGGTTAGTTGTTTTCCTATAATAAGGGAAGATTTTGAACAAACTCATCCTATGTCTGGATGGGGTTTTTGAATATGGGCTGATACTTTCGGCCGCAAATTGGGAGAGCACGGACTCATTCCAAAGTTATAAATGTGTGTACACGGTTAACATTTTATGAATATAAAGAGTTCGATTTTCCTTGGAAAAAAAAAGATAGTTAATTTAATATTTTTTTGAAAAATTATAGTTTTAAATTCTATTGTCTAAAAAAATAAAAATAAAAACTAAATATTTATAATATTAATTGAATTAAAAATAAATTATTTTACATATTTTTATTTTTTTGAATATGAAATAGGGAATTTGTTAAAAAAATATTTAAATAATGATTATCTTAAATACCATTGTATAATAAAATACAATTTTTATGATATTTTATATATATTTTTAAATATTTTAATCAATTTTGGAACATGTGAGAGTATATGTTTTTAACAATATAATTCTTTTATTTTTAAATAATTTTTATTGAAGTTAATGATTAAAATTAATCTACTTATGAAATACCATTTTTTTTCGCTTTTATTCTCAAATTAAGATAATATTATGTGATTCTCAACAACATGATGGAACATTGAATCATTGTAGTTGCTAATAATGCTCATACAAGGCTTGGCCAACCACATCGTAGAAACATTGATTATAAACTCACACAAGATTTTTGAGTTTCACTATCACCACTAACATGTCTTCATGTATCAGGCAACTTGATGTTAGAAAACATTAATAGTAAACTCGCACATTATTTAAAGGTTAATTCTCTAGGTGCCTTCCATTACTCCACAATATGGGAAGCTATCATTTATCATTTGACTTAGCTACTTTGAATCACTCACTATTCTCTAGGCTTTGATACTCTATTCACTCTTCTCTTTACCGACTGTCTTTTCCCCTTCTGTGATGGATTTTATTAGCAACCAACCTATTTTTTTGGCCCTTCCAGTCCCTAATTTTTTGTTCCTTCTTTTTTTTTTCTCTCCCTTGTTTCGAACGCAGGTACATGGCCTACTAATGAGGATAAAATCTCATTGGTTGGCACGGTAGGTTTTCAAAGTCTTTCCTTCTGCTACATTATCAACCCTCAGCCTAGTCTCTCAATCCTTCACTTTCATTCCTTCCTACCATGCTTAACGACATGATAGTAAGATGTTGTCATGGTGGTGGGGTGTAAGGCTCTTCAAATAGCACATAACCTCATTTATTACCAAATTTTATATACATCTTGATAATTTGTTTTAAATGTGATGAGAGCTTATAGACCTGGGGGACATTTGAAGTGAAATTTAATGCCATTCAAATATAGATCCTTGGAAGAGCTCATTGATTAGGTACTAGATACTAGTCACATGCATAGTAGATAAAATTAATATTATTTCCATAAAAGGACTCCCCACTAGAAACTTAATGCACTCCTTATGGGTCTTTTAAAACTACCTCTGAGGAATAAAGTTATGGTGTTGTTAGAATAAGTTCAGTAGAAGTTGGCTAACATAGAGGGAAGAGCTCACTTCCCAGTGGAAAACCCTACACCTAAGTTTGGATCTTGAGTAGCAATTTGATGGGAGTGGGTGTAGAAAGGGAAATTAGCTAAATCAGGGAACACAATTATGCTTTCTTGATTTTCAAAATGGAAATTACAATTTAAGATTCTGGCATAGAAATCCGTAGCCAAAAACAAAAATATGACGTTTTGGGGAATCGACTCGAGAAAAACCCCTTGAAAACATGTGCATTAATCAGTTGAATAAAGAAACTATTACAATTTCCTACTCCCAACTTAAAGCTAAACCTACAAAAGAATAATTGTTCTCTTTTCTCAATGAACAACCCTGCAGCCAACCCTTAGCGAAATATCAACGGCCTAGCCTCTTGTTTCCTTGTAAATCTATGAAATTAGCCCCTATTATTGGAGATTTCTCCAGTCAGTTATGTAATTCCCAAGGATTGAAATAATCTTATCTCATGCAACACTTGTACACTCAAACTAGTTTACAATTGTTGTTCTTCATGTCATACTTGACCCTAGGAACTGCGTATTCCTTGCATGCATTAGCTATTTTGGGCTGATTTATTAGTTATTAATATATATTTAAGGTTATGCTATTGGCCCACTGCACCATTGACCTATAACTAACTGCGAAAATAGTTAGAGGTGATTTAATGAATATAGGTGAAAATAAGCCGAACTACTTTAAATTAGAAATCGCATGTGCAACTAAACTCCAAACCATAATAGTTCTTGAGCTAACTGGTGACAATATCCATGTCACACTGAATATCCTCACGTTGTCCCGCTAATGTGATGAGAGTGTCACTCAATTTAACCAAGGCTAAAGTCAAATTGAGTCTTTCTTTCTACATTTTTTCAACACTCCCTCTTAACGAAATAAATTCTTCACCAACCCCTATCCTTCTATCATGGAATTAAATTTACCTCTTAAGAATGCATTTTCAAGATGTCGACATCACATTTATAAGGTTGGAATATGCTATAGAAAATAATTCTCTCCGCACATTCCACGAACTGGCGATACCATATATCAATGCGCTTAATCATATCACGAAATATCGAATTCTCAAAGAGCTTAATGAAAATTTGATTATCACAATATATCATTGTCGGATCCATCCTCTAAATGAAAAGACCCATAGTGTTCCTCATCCATGTGGCTTCACATGTTACTTGAATTACTGACCCATGTATTCAACTTTTGTGTTGAGTTGAAATTACCACAAACCTCCACTTTATATTGTAATAGGAAATAGTTGCGGAGCAACAGAAGATATCACAGAGAGTACTCTTCTGATCGGATATCACTTACCCAATGCATTGGTGAAGCCTTGCCTTCACTCCCTCTCCTCCTATAACATAGTACATACTCTATAGTGCCTCTGAGGTACTGAAACACATGCTTTGTGTCTTCCAATACAAATTGGTAGGATTTTTTCACCATAGCTTTAATAATATGGGTTGTTGCATAACACATGTTGGATCTTTGATTACGGATACATCAAATACCCCACATGTTGCATAGTACTACTTATCAGCCTCTTCCACAGAGATTGCATTCTCCTTCCTCTAGTTTGTAGCTAGAGGGGTTCCCATGGGCTTACAACTCTCCATGTGAAATTCTAAAGTTTTTTAGAGCATACTTCTCCTGAGATACAAACAATTCCAAACATATTAACTACTTATCACCAATAAATCATCAATATACAATGAAATAATATGTAACTTACCATCTAGCTCAATGTGATAGAGGTTATCATCTACTTCACTTGTGGTGAAGCCCAATCTACTGATATAACTTTCAATACGAGTGTACCATGTCGGTGCTCGTTTGAGACCATAAAAATGCTCTCATGTGATGCATACACATGAGACTCCGTCCTTATGTACGAAATACTTCTAGATTATCTATGTAAATTTCCTCCTCAACAACACGAGTTAAGAAAGGCGAGTCTTCACATCTGTGATGGATTTTCCATCCCATCTGTGCCACCAGTCTCGATAGATCTAATAGAGGGATGTCTTTTAATTGGTGCAAAATTTTCCTCATAGTATACTCCCTCTACTTGACATACTTTAGCCAAAATTTTGCGTTGTGCTTCTTGATGCTCCCATCTGCAACATTCTTCATACTGATCCATCTAGAACCAACCAGCGATTTACCTTTTGTCTCGAAAACACCTCCCATACACTATTCTCCATGATGGAATTATATTCTTCCTCCATGGCATCAACCCAAATAGGTTGTGCAATTTTTTTCCTCAAATATTGAAGACTTTGTCTCAGAGCTCTCATGAGCCATGTAACTTGATGTACATCTCAAGTGAGCTATCTACCTGCAATGTGATGTAGGATCTCCCACATGCTCCTGTGCATCTGCAACAATCTATAGACTTATCTAGTGTAACAACCTCTTCATTTCTACCCAAGTAATGAACGGCCCGTGGTAAACATTTGACGATATGGTACTAATATGAGATTAAACCTCCTAGATGACCTTAAGGAAGTGGAGGCAGAGTAGAAACACATTTGGAAAACACACCTTACATTGCATCATTGACATCCCCAAGAGGTGACCCAACAGCAACAAGGGCCATGTTCCACACAGAAGGGGAGCTGGTACAGCCTACGAGGCTTAGTGAGCTTGTGAAGGTAGCGACTATAGACCTATATCTATAAGCTGGCCTTGTCAAGGTAGCGACAAAAGGACCAAACAATAATTTTTTTTTCTACTCGTCTCAAAGGGATTTGTGCCACCTTTCGGCCACCGAGCCCACGAAGGTCACTAGAAACTACGTAACTCCGGAGAGGGTAAATAACATTAAAAAAATATGTATGGAAGCAATCATATCATAAGGAAATCATGCGATCTTGCCCATCCATGACGAGAATTTCATCAAAGCATCCTGGTATTCCATCTGAGGTGTAAACAACATAAATTAACCTAGGGTCTAATGTATACGAGGAATCGCTGGAAACATTGCTCCCTTACACACATTAATTTTAACGATACAATATGTTTGACCATAAATACATATTATATTAATTTACAAGAAAAAACATAGATAGATCTATACATCATCACTAATAAAATACAAGCTTATAACCATCCTTAATAGCAACAACAATACCATGGATATAACATCAATGAAATACAAATAATAACCAATGTTTTTCATACCAAATACAAAGGAATAAGGTCTTCATTCTTGAATGCAAAGAAACCGGAGAGATGGGACTTCCACATTCCGCCCCAACCATAGATTGGTTGAGAAAATCTACTTGACCAATCACCCTCGGTGTATTCCAAGCATGAATTTGGGACTTAAACCGAAAGAATCAACCGAGGAAATTTCAAGGCTAAAACACCTCAACCTCATCGATAAACATGTCAATATTGTCTTTACGCGCGTGATCTACCTTGATCACTAGGAAAACACAAGCATGGATATCATGATTCTCTCTATCTAAACCCTTAGAATTTTCCTCTCTCCTATTCTCTCGGGGCTTTATTGCAACCCACAGTACAAATTAGGGGTCACTAGGCCCTAAACGGAGAAAATACTCTCCGGGCTTTATAGCAATCCCAAACCCCGAGATGCCTAGGCTTAAGAATTGAGAGTAACCACCTCTCGAGGGCTTTACGAAACTCATAGTCCGAATCAAGGGTCACTAGGCCCCTAAGCGGCTCAAAAAAAAAATGAACCGGTTCTATATCATTTGGAGATCACCTCACTTTCGAATCCATCCCAGAATTGATCCGGCTAAGCAAAACATGAGAACACCACAACACAATGGCTATTCGAGAAATGGAAAGGCTGAAAGTGAAAACACTATCACACATGGAAAGAACCCATGCTAAGACAAAAAATAATCACATACAATAGCATGCATGGAAAATCTGGCAGGAAAAATACATGAAAATCGATACACAAGAATCATATAATATTCCCAATTATCTTTAAGCAGGTTGAAATATTAAATTTTGTTTTGCTTCTTATTTAGAAGAATAGAGAGAGGTATGGAACCCATAATCTCCTTAGAAGTAATAAAATCCTCCCTAGTATGAATGGAGATAATCTTAACTTGATTAACCACCCTTGTGTGTGAAAAGGGCTAGAACGTATGGCTTGGGTCAACTTTGACCAAATCAACAATGTTGGTATGGAAGGAGTGACATTTATTGAGGGACGACGAATTTTGGAGGGAGACTCCATGCATGGAAGTAGAGGCTTTAATGAGTGCGGACCAATGTGGGAAGCTCACAGCATATAATTAAGGGGATGGCGGCCAGAGGCATTTTTTTATTATTATTTTTTCTATGGTTAGTATGACTTGTTGCTCTCTTCGGTTGTTTAGTTAATATTGTGTAAGTGATGTTTAGCAAAAGGGTGTTCCCTAGCGGGAGCCACCTTCATCCTTGGGGGACTTCAAGTGCCCACTCGGGAGAAGTATTTACAGGCTATATTTCCACATTCGACATTAGGCCAAGCTCCATATTTCTTCTGTGATTTCTATTGGGGTTGTGCTATGTTGCGGGGTGCGAGCGGTGGAGAGTTGATTTGGGTCATTTTGAGCTTGTTTTCGGTGGAGGAATGTTTCCTTCCATTAGAATGCCAAAATAAGACCCTTGAGATTTATTGCTACATTTGGCATCAAGCCAAGGTGTTATTATCCCCTATAGTGAAGTTTCGGTCTATATACGTATTTTAGGAGGGGGTTGTAGGGGTGGTTGTTGCCTTGATTTGGGAAGTGAATTTCTTGATGTGAAGGGGTCATACTTTCGTGGAGGATCTATTGGAGAAGAGCTACTTATTTCTGTCAGCTTAAATACATATCTTCTCATTTCTTTTGTTGCGGCAAACCTTGACCCTAGGTACATACAGCTCATATTATATTTTAGTTGTATTTTAAAACCCTCTTGGGTTGTCTTGGGAAGGTGATATAGTGCCTAGATCTTTATGTATAGTACCTTTTGAAATATCTTAGTATTTTTATATCATTGTATGATCTCTTGCCGTAGTTATGTCCATTATGAGCATTTAACGACTCTCTGGCTGTGTAGTAAACATCTCACATTTTGTAGTGATTTTTTATGGGAGAGCTTGTTTACTCACTGTCATATGATTTGTGCCTCACTATTTTGTATTGGTTTTCTATTCATATTCACTTAGTGTAATGACTCCATATTGGTCTCCCTTTTTGATGTGATTTTCTTCACTATTTCCATTTTTATGTTCAAATATTGATGCTTCCCTATTTGGGAATATTACATTAGTATAGAAACAATCTTGGCTCGGCTTTGTGCATCTAAACCAATATGTCATCAGAAGAAGGAAATCCTCTCATAGATGAGAGGTATCTTAGAAGAAACCAAAAATATGATTATACATATCATAGAGAATACAAGGAGTAAATCCCTTTATAAGGAGGATATGAGGAGAAAGGAGTTCCCAGACTTATTCTTCAAACTGAAAGACATTCTGAGAGAAATCAAGGAGATGAGGATGGATAGACACAAAGGATCCCCTAAAGGGTTTCTACATGGAGAAGGCTCACCATTTCTCATCATTGGAATGATCACCCGGTGAAGCAACGGGTTTCACACGTAGAAATTATATGCAATAAGCATACATATGTACCTGAATCCACGATCTCCTGTATTTAACTTTATCTGAGATATTGAATCATACTGCTTGTTAATATTTTGCGAGAAAATTAATTACACACACATGTAAAGCATAAATAAGAATAATCGCACATAACACGGTTATTTTTCTTTGGGAAATCACCGAAGCTCAGAAACCACAACAATATATTGTATTGTCATGGAATCATGTGAAATCCTCATACAAAGCTTATCAAGCTCTCGGTACGGTCACAATCGTCATACACTAATCGAACAATCTTGCAAATCCGTGCCTTAAATGTTGCCCTCTTTTAACTTTGCCTCCAATGTGTAATCCCCTCTTGAAGAATAGCTCTAAATGAATTCGAATTACCCTTGCCTTGGTACACAATCCTCATTGGAAACTCCAATGTGTGTGTGATGCAATCAATGCATCACTATAGTGCGAGATATTCCATCTTGCCCTTTCACCTATCTCTCCATGGTCTCCACTGAAACTACCATGCACTATAGTTAGCTGTTGTATTGTTCAATTTATTAATGAGTTACTATTTGTAAATTAATTCACTCCACTCTCACTAGTGTATCAATCGGTTAGACTAGATACAACTAGCTAAATTGAGTCTAAGCCCAGTTAAGCGGAATACAACTCTAACTACTTCTTGTTGTGTCTTAACTGCCTTACATGAGTTCCTAGCAGGTCCTCAATATTATCCCAGGTAAACCCTTATGAATTTCATAATTCCTGAATTGGCTAAGTGTGCTTGTCCCCGTACCTTTGAAACAAAGTGCTCAAGAGAATAAGTTGTTGTTTAGTGTAGGATTATTGTAAGAGGTAATAATAATCGACATGCATCTATTTTTAGATCAACGATCATAAATGTTCTGCTTAATATTATAAAAATAGAATTTCATCTATTTTTCCAACGATCAACGATGCAAATAGCATCCTACAACTTTTGAAATATGACCATCATGTCTAAAAATAGACATAATCTGAAATAGACTTGCACTTAAAATAACTGTGAGCCCACTTGAAGTGAAGCTCTTTTCACTAGCTCATAATCTTGTTGAATCTCAACACTCCCTCTCAACAAGATAGGGATTATCCTTCACCCCGATCACTGCCTCTATGGTATTGAGATTTTCTCCTGGTGAGCGCCCAGCACGTCGAGGTATACGCATCTGGAAGTCCTCGTAGGAATGTCTTGAAACAACATGATCTTCCACTGCACACGATGGAAATATTGATATCTTTGGATATCAATATGTTTAGATCTATCATGAAACACGGATTAACCAGATTTAATGCGTACGATTATCCAAAATGTATCCTTGTGGGATCTAAATGTGAACTAATAATCCAATCGAAGTCTTCCTCGTATACGAGATAGCCTCACATGCGACTTGACTTAACATATGTATTATCTTCCGGCTTGAGAAATGAGTGCACGGATCTTTGTTTCCTGTTGTACAAGAAAAATTGTGTAGATACGTCACGAAAATCCCTCCTGATGTGCTCTTTGTACGTTGAGCTTCACCCAATACTGCATCAAGTGAAGCCATGCAATTTTCACCTCATCCGTCTATACGTACCATAAACCATACTCGAAATGTCGCGAGATATCAAAACATGCTTGCCTACCTTCCAAAGAGCTTGGTAGGCTTACTTATCACTTGTGAAAAGTCGGTTCACCGCATAGCATATGTCGAGTCTTGTATTGACTAAATACATGAGCAAACCCACCAATTGTTGATAACGGTGGCATCCACTACCTCTACCAATGTAGCATCCTCTTTCTTCCAATTTCCTAGAAGAGGAGTGTTGATAGGCACCCAAGCCCAACACGCCATAAACTTATCCGGTATCTCCCGGGCATACTTGCCTTGAGACACAAACGAGTTCACCTTCCTGGCACCCATATTTCCAATCCAAGGAAATAATGAAGGAGGCCCAAATCCTTCATCTCAAACTCCTTTGCAAGATCTTCCTTGCATGAGTGTATCAACTACTCATCACTGTTAGTCTTCGTCATCAAAATAAAGTAAATGATTAAAAAGCTTACCCTCCACCACAATATGGTACGAGTTTGCATACGCACTCACTCTTGGTGAAGCCAAGTCCCGGTGAAATAGTTGTCGATCCAAGTGTACCAAGCACGGGGTGCTTGTTTCATGCCTCTGAGAGCTCTTTTGAGCACCTTTTACATGTGACTCAGCACTTTAAAGATGCCAGAAATCCTTCGAGATGCTCAATGTACACCTCTTCCTCAATGATCGCATTAAGGAATGCAATTTTCACCATCCATACGATGAATGTGCCAACCCATACGTATTTGAGAGAGCAAGGATGGTCCGTATCGGAAAAATGCGGGTACGACGGGCGCAAAGGGTTTCTTCATATTCAATCCCGATCGGCAGAAGCCATTTGAGCAAAAAATATTTCATATACTTCTCGACACTCCCATCGGTAACCAGTTTACCTTGTAGATCCATATTGATCCTACAGCTGATTTTCCCGGCATGGAACAATCTCCCAAGCATTGTTCCCAGTAGAGTCATCCTCCACTCCACCATGGCATCTGCCCCATGTGGGATCTTGCCTTGCTTCCTCAAGAATATGGCTCTATCATGATACACTTGCTCATAAGAGCCATGTGTCCGATAAATTGGTCGGTGATTGTCTCTGTCTTATTTGTGATGTAGGGACTCCTCGCATTCTATGCCACATCAAGCAGGTCTCTTGCGCCATGTGGTACACTTTGCCTTGTCTAATTTTTAGTTACGCATGAGCTTGGACTCCCCTCCCTCCCATGAATCTCCTCTTGTGGGCACAGTCCACATCGGAGGCTCATCTTTCGGAACAACGGTTCCTTCACGCATCGTCCCTCTCCCTCTCATGCACCAACACGCAACACCCACAATCGTTCTATTCTTCCTCTAGTGACCCCATTCGCCTTGAGTTATGAGGCGCGCGTTCTCTTCAGAATTCCTTCTTTGCTACGAAGAATTATTTGAATTCGCTTGAGATGTATTCACCACCATTATCACTCAGTAGATTTTTCCACTTGCTTCCCAGAATCCTTCTCCATAGGCATGAAATCACATAAATTTGAACGTTTCACTCTTCTTTTGCATGAATAAGATCCGACATCTATGAGAATAGTCATCAAAAAATATAACATAATACACATAATATTTTGTTGTTGAAGCAACGAGAAAGGTCCACACACGTTTGTGTGAATTCTCTCCGGGATCCTTTGAAGCACGGTTCTCCTTCTCATGAAGGTGGTCTTACAAACTTACTTGTATTACATCCCACCTTTGATATGACTGTCTTAGAAGTACCTTTGGGAATTCCATTATAAATCTTCTACAAATCTTCAAAGCACCATGGTGAAGATGGCCCAATCTCTTTGTGCCATAATACGCCCCATCATCACGGCTCACACTTCTTAACTACCATTGCGGTACAGCAATCTACACATAGCTTGTAAGTTGGTGGACCCCTAACTTCTTGGTTTGACTCTTTGTTTTATGTCGAAGGAAGGCTTTTCCCTCATTGAAAACAACATCATAACCCTTGTCTTCCGGCATTGCGGCCAAGAGACCAAGTTATTCTTCAAACACCTGGAACATACATAAGCATTCTTCAACAAGAATGGATTGCAGACTCCCTCTCAATGGTAATGGTCCCAATTCCAGTTGCACTGTACTGAGCATCGTCGCCCATCTCTATATGCATCTGGTGGTCCTTCTCCTCTAAGTCACTAAACAAATCTTTGTCTCCCGTCATATGGAAAGACGCACCATTATCAAGATACCACACCAATCCCATATAGATTGAAACCATGCATTCGATCAAGGAGAAATAAAGTTAAAATTTTGAGGCTAAGGCCTCTCCAACTGTAGATCCAACAACCTTCTTGTTCTTCTTCTTCTGTGGATAGTTAGTGGCGAAATGTCCATGTTCGAGACAGTGAAAACACTTCACTTTGGAAAAATCCTGCTTCTTGCCTTTAGCATTGGATTTTGAAGAATGTTTCTTCCCCTTCCCTTTCCTTGATTTGGCATCCAAAGCACAATTCTCTTCATCTTCATTCTTCGATGAAGATCCATCCCTGGTACCCTGCCTTATCTCCTCCTGCACAAGATCCGACCAAAGTCGCTCCCATCCTGGCAGTTTCTCTCGTCCATTAGCAGAGTCTTCGTAGCTATGCCAACTCTTCGGAAGCAAAAGGATATCCAAGCACACCAAGTATTATTCATCAACAGTAACCCCCACACTTCCCAGTTCATCCTTGCAGTGGACAAACTTCGTGAGGTATTTTGGAATAATGTCGCCTTTCTCCATTTTTATTTTTCTGAGCTTGTCTTTAAGTGCCAACTTCCTCTGGTCACTTCTGCTTTGGAAAAAGTCTATCAAATACTTCCACATTAAGAATGGAGTGGATTTCTAGTGAAGGCTGGAAACAATATGGTCCTTCACACCTTCCAACATAATCCTTCTCATCTTTTCTTTCTTTTTCCATGCGTCAAGTAATGCAGCATTGATAGATCATGGCTTAGGAACATCGCTATTGATGAACTCCTTTAGTGCATTATCCTCCAGCACTGCCTCCATTCATGTCCTTCCAGGCTATGTAATTCGAGCTCCCATCAAGGGCATACTCCAATCACAACCCGTTGAAAGACATTTCAATATATACTCGACTTCTGCACCAAGAATCTTCTATAGAAAATTCGAATTTTCCACCAGCACAAACTCACTTTACAATTGCAATATTCAATCAAAAATGCTCTGATACCATGTAGAAATTATATGAACTAAGCATGCATATGTCCTAGATCCACCTAATCTCACACTATTTAACTTTATGCAAGATACTGAATCATTCCACTTGTTAATCTTTTGTGGAAAATTAATTGCACACCCATGTAAAGCATAAATAAGAATAATCGTACATAACACAGTTATTTTTAACCGGGAAAGCCTGAAGCTGAAAGCCCCAACTATATATTATGCATCATGAAATCATATGAAAATCCTCATACAAAGCTTATCAAGCTCTCAGTACAGTACAATCATCATACACTAATCAGGAAAAATATTGCAAATCCATGCACTGATCTTTTCCCTCCTGCTAGCCTACCTCCACTGCGTAATCCCTGCTGAAGAATAGCTTTGAATGAATTCAGATTACCCTTGACTTGAATACACAATCCTCATTGGCAACTCCAATGTGTGTGTGATGCAATCAATGCATCACTATAGTCACAATAGATAGTCCATCTTGCCCTTTCACCTATCTCTCCACTGGGTCTCCACTGAAACTGCCATGCACTGTAGTTAACTGCTGTATTTTTCATTTGATTAATGAGTTACTATTTTTAAATTAATTAAATAATTAATTCACTCCACTCTCACTAGTGTATCAATCAGTTAGACTAGATACAACTAGCTCAACTGAGTCTAACTGAGTTAAACTGAATACAACTCCATAACTACTTCTTCCAACTATGTCATAACTCTGCCACTTGAGTTCTAACTGAGTCCTCCATGGATTAGCTCCAGTAAACCCTTGGGAGTTGTGTAATTCCCTCAGTCCACTAATGTGCCACATCTGTGCACTGAAAAAAAGTGCTCCAAGAGAATAAGTTGTTGTTTAGTGTCTGATTATTATTAAGAGCTAATAATAATCAACATGCATCTATTTTTAGATCAACGATCTATAAATAGACTTTGCCCAATATTCTAAAAATAGAATTTCATCTATTTTTCCAACTTGATCAACCATCCACAAATAGAATCCTGCAACTTCTAAAATATGATCACCATGTCTAAAAATAGACTTGTGCCAAAAATAGCCTGCCCACTTAGTGAAGGCGACTCTTTTCACTAAGCTCATCATCTTGTTGAATCTCAACATTTCCCAACGCTCTACAATGCCTACATTTTTAGCAGTGGGAAATGGAGTTTTTCAAGAACAAGAAACTCTTGAAGACTGTTTTCTTGAGTATGAGTCTCAATCTCAAATATTCAAGGACCATTTATGCTTTCAAGAGTTTTTTCTGATCAAGGACAATAGGAGACCTTGGCATCACAATCGAGGTTGAGGATTCATACAGAATCATGATCTTCACCAGAATATGGGCAGATTTTTCTTAACCACTTTTGATGGGTCATAAAAATGCACTGCCAAATCATGGGTAGAGAAGCTAGACATCTACTTCCAGCTGAACCAGGTACCGGAGATGGAGGCCATCAAAATAGCAGTGCTGCACCTTGGTGGTTTCATGGAATTTCTACATTGGGTCATGCCAAGGTGACTACATATTCAGAGTTCACAAGGAGGTTGGTGGAGAGGTTTGATCGAAGAGACCCAGAGGCACCTTTCATTGAGCTAGCTAAGCTCAAACAATCAGGTAATCCAGAAACTTATATTTCTGAATTTCTAAACTTTTTGTTATTTTTCCTTGTTTATCTGCAGCAAGGAGGGTCTATATGTTTATTGATGGGCTAGTAGAACCTCTACATGGGTTGGTTAAATCTACGAAACCCACTACCCTTCAAGATTCCATTGATAGGGCTAGAGATCTACAAGATTCCTTGCCAAGAGCAAAGGAAACATTTCAACAAAAGCCCACTTTCCCATCAAAGGGAAAATATGAGAAGGCTCATCCTTCAAAGGAGAGCCAAAACAAAGTACCTCTTAGTGATGATTTCCGAAGAGACTTGAGGAGAAGGAAGCATTGCTTCACATGCCAAGAATGATGGGCACCCGGACATAAATGTGCAGCAGGGAAGGCACACTATATAGAGGTATTTTCTGATGATGAGGAGGAAGAAGAAGAGGAACCAAAAGGATTTCATAGCATTGGGATAGGAGGAGAGGATCCACCACCATCAGGAGGTGGAAATGGAACATTTTCTCCAATTGGAGGGGCCCTTGCATCATTGAGAGGAGTACCCAAGTACTCGACCTTGAGGGTTTGAGGTTCCTTTCAGGATCAGAGGGTTTTAGTTTTGGTTGACAGTTGGGCTACCCACAAATTTATTGATGCCCATGTTAGGATGAATCCTTAGTGTAAGTGTACAAAAAAAGACCCTTTTAGCTGTGCATAACAAACAGGCCTAACAGCAAAAGATGGCTGCTAATATCTTTAGAGCTGCAGTTAGTTGATCAAGACAAATGCTGCAAAAATCTAGATCTATGCATAAAAAGACATTAAGCAGTAAAAATAAGGTTTTTCTCCATGCATCCAATAGACAAGAAAATAACAATATTTTTGAATAATTTTGTCTTAATGGCACCTGGGAGGAAAACAAGAAAGGTGTTTCCAATTCTCTTCAATGGGATGTGTTCTGGAAGTCCTCAGCACTTCAGATCTAGAATTTCTCTCTCTTGTTGGTGTGGAAAACCTAGACAAACATAGCACTCAAAGGGAGTGCACAAAGCAAATAATAGAAAATATGACAATGATAATGGCTCAAAGTCAGACCAAGAGTATAGATCCAGAGTGATCTAAGAGGCAACAAAAGGTGATGAATGGTAGGAAAAACCCTTCTATTTATAACAAAATATTAGGTCTTTCTAGATCTTGGTGCATGATTAAAATAATATTAACCAAATCTAGATCCACCTTTTATAGAATATTTTATTATATTTGTTGGAGGGGAAAGGAATTTGACTTGGGTCAAATCCCTTTATTTGTAAATAATAAATAAATAAATTATTTATTTATCATTTTAAGGAAGTGATTAAATGATAATTAAATAAATAATGATTTATTCAATTATTTATAAATGATTTAGTCAAATTTAACAAGGAATATTATTTAAATAAGGTTTAAATAATTATTCCTAGAAAATAATAAGATAAATAAGGATTTATCTAATTAATTTCCTTGTTTTGGGTTAAATATGACCAGGAATAATAATTAAATTAATGTTTAATTAATTATTCCATGAGGAAAACCAAACAAATATAGGTTTGTTTAATATTTCCCCTTGGGGTTTCCTATTTAGACCATAAACAACCTAATAAATGTGTTTTATTAAGTTATTTTACATAGTGAAAGCAATTTTACTTAGGGTAAAATTGGTCTTACATGGTGTACTTGGGTCCATCTAATGATAATAGGTTAGATGACCAAAAATTGGTGTAACAGATTGCCCCCCATCATGCAAGTGTTAGGAGCAAATCGTATGACCGAAGTACGTTGTAAGAACTCAATCACTAGACATCAAAAGGGAAGTCAGAGAGAGGAATGTAAGGTAGACTAATGTGCTAAAGAATAGACCATGAGGAGACGAGTGACAAGTATCTTTTTATGAGTGGGTACCTGTGCTAAAGGTGGTGGGGGAGGCATACCTATGCCCGCCGAGACAAAGTACAAAAGAATAGTGCGTCTAGTAAACAAGGGACCAAACCATAAAGTACAGGCTGGCATAAACATGAGCCAGATAAAAAATATAATGATGAATCCCACATACACGTTGTGCTTGGGATAACAGCCAGGACTTATACAATAATATCTAAGTACATGAGATACAAATACAACCCAAATGCCCCTATGAATAGGGAAGGGCTCGCAAAATCTGACTAATACATGAAAATCATAAAGACGTTGCAAGCGTCTAAGGCCAATAGCGTCAAATATATGGAGCTGCATCTAAGGCTGCAATGAAGAGGTCATCTGGGCATGTGGGGGGCTACCTATAGGGCCACCCCCTCATGAGGGTTGAAACATCTCACACACACCAGGGAGTCATCGGTCTCATCTACTGCATCACTGAATCATGAAGCATATGGATCTCGATCGTGCTGGAAGGAGTTGGAATTGAGAAACAATCAAGTCAAGGGACTGTAAGGAGTCTCTTTTCCTGATCTGAGGGGCCGAACAAGAATGGAAGCTGGAACCAAGATACACCACCTTCTAGACCTGTCCTCTGGAATGGATAAGCTGATGTTGACAGAAAGAGATCCGCCGTAGGTGAGGCGATAAGAGGTCCTCAACTAAGGCACGAAGGAAAATAATAGAGTGATGGATAGACCGACACCAATTATTATGATGGAATGGGGGGTACTGAGTAACGGATGGATGAATTCCCTTGCTAGAGCATGAAGGGCATGTATAACCTGGCAACGACTAACATGAGATCAAAGGGATAAGGGGCAGAAGGACTGTAGGCTATAATGGGTGACACGAGAGAGAGAGAAAAGGCAATGAAGGATGGAAGACTATAGTGGGATACAAAGGGATGCAGGATAGACTCCATGAATGCGATGATGACTCAACTCGGATGCTCTAAACAAGGGTGACTCAATGACGAAAATCCACACGAACAACTGGACAAGTATGGAGGAAAAGTGGTGCCCCAAGAAGAAGTGTTGTAAGTGAGGAAATCCGATTTTGAGGAGAGGTGAAGTGACCCTTATTGGAAAAAATGTGTCCTAGTGAAGTATCAAATCATGAAAAAATAATAGATACCCATTTGAGGGCTTAGTGAGAACTTTCCAACGGTGCAGACGGTTAGTCAAACTGAGCTATGGTTTGGCCGCAGCAGGCGAAAGAAAAATCGAGGGTTTCTCTTCTAGTAAGGCATTTTCCCTCCAAATTCACTCATTTTCTTGTGTAGCTGTGGTGAATGTAGAGAGGAGAGAAGGCCCTAAATCTTGTGGTGATCGTAGTGGAAAAACTGACCATTGGAATCGAGATCCCTTAGTTGTAGGTAAGAGGCCTAACCCTACTCTTTCTTTTTGGTGGATTGAAAGTTCAGATTAGGGTCCTAAATCTCAAGAATAACCCCTCCTTCATCTTCATGGCCGGGTCGCACTTTTTGGGCCAAAAACTGTGACCTGGGACACATGTTTTGAACAGAAAAGTGCGACCTGTCCCAACATTTGGCCAAAAAGTGCGACCTGTCAGTTGGAGGTGGTTTCAATGCTTTTTTGGGGCTGAGATTTGGGTTTTTGTGGTTGGATACAGTTTTTCCTATCTGTATGCTGAAAAAGATGATTTTTTTGTGTAGATATGGTAGATATACAGATCAACTAGAGAGAGAGAGACATAGGTACATTACGGTCAGAGATCCAAGTGGATCAGGGTGTCCGTCGTGCATTGGCCAGGTTTGGGGTTCTGAAGTTTGTGGAGAACCCTCTGATGAGAGCTGGGGAGCCCTTGTTGGCCTGGATTGTCATTTATTGGGATCCAGATCATGAGTTCTTTATAGTGCAGGGACACAGGATCGAGTTGACAGTCCAGGATCTATATTTCCTGACTGGTCTCCCACCACTAGGGATGGTGGGAAATACATAGCCAGTGTTACTGCGGGGGCGTAACATCATGGAGTTTGTAGAGCGACATTGTCGACCAGGCCTCCAAGTCAAAGGGACTCGGATATCGATCGGGGACCTAGAGAGACTAGAGACCTGTGCTCAACCAGGTGCTCCATCACATCACTGGAGGGTAGATGATGATTGTGGAGAAAATGTTGAGTGGGACCTACTATGGGTGGGCCCAGATGATGTTGGTGTCATTGAAACAACAGCTATCACTTTGCAAGCGGAAAGTGAACCATGATTGTGCGTATGGGACCGTATTGTGCTCGTTCTTTTTTGAGAAGATCCCGACCTTACGACCTCATATACAGCTCCCAGATGAGGGTCCGAGAGAGCCCAGGATGCGCCAGTGGGGGAAAATACTGTGCAGAGGAGGAGGAGGGGTGGTCGGACAGGTGTTTCGACCTGAGTTCTTTGCCAATTGGGATTAGATGCTGTTGTACATAGATGACTATCCTTATCGTGGGATGAGTGATTGTAGGGATCCGGACTTGCCACTTTCGCCTGGTCGAGTATGGGGGCTTGATGGTAAGCGACAAGTGAGTAATATTTTATGTGCATGTTAAAGTTTTTTAATATTATATATGGTACTGATTCGTGTACTTTTGGTATGCAGATATAGCTCCGGTAAAACCGGCCGGATATATGGGACGACCTGCAGTATCAGGAGCTGCACAGAATGAGGATGCGGCCGGGCTCCTAGAGGACATCCGTCGTAGATGTGAGAGGCTGATGACCAGTGTTTCAGAGCATGGTTGGCAAGACTTAGACGACCAGTACATAGAGCCATGTATTGGTCTACCCTCGGAATGGCGAGGTGTCATGCGGCGCATGGCGATGGCCAGTCAGGGGATGCGCGATCTACAAGCTATGGAGGCAGAGCCACTGTCTCAAGATCCTCCAGATAGTGATTAGGTGTGGGGTCAGTGGTGCCCCCTAGTGTGTATGTAGGGGCGAGTGGTGCCCCCTATTTTTTGAGTTTTTTGTAACATGCTATGGGCATGTCATATGTATCAGAGTAGATGGAATCTAAAAACATGTTATCCGACACATATTATGGATATGAATCGTTTTGATGATTTTGAATGTTATTTTCTTGTATGAAATGTGTGTGATAAATGCCAATATAGAACATGGTTTGCAATGCTATCTACATAGTGATTTTGTTCTCGAGGCACATGACTGAAAGTAATGATTTCAAATTCACGTATCAAAATTTTCACTTGTAAATATCGTCTAAAAAAGATAGGGTTATGCACATGATAGACACCATTTAGTTACATGACAAGAAGTAGGGAATCTAAATGAACATGCAGATGGAGGAAGCGATGAGAGAGGGCATCGGCTAAGAGACCACACACTGCATCATATTTGGCCTGATTATTGGTGGTAGTACCAATGCAGACCCCGTTCGAGAGAACAAGTGCATGCAAGGGCGTAAATATGACCCAACCTACCGAGGCTAGATTCCAGGAATAGTGACTTGCACCATCAACGTAATCGATATAGGGTGTGGACGAGAGGTCCTGCGGAATAGTGTCACAAGACAAGAAATGGGAGGGGGAAGAACAATGATGGCAGCATGAGTGCAAAGTAGACATCAAACGACAACTGCGGGAGGGAATGGTCTGGGTAGGATGGCTATGACTCATATACTAACTAGAGGGTGGGGTATGAGGGCTACGAGAGGTATAGCTTGTGCTCACACTGTAGAGGACATTGGAGACATGGATGGGTGCATCCTGTTTATGGGCAAGAAAGATACGGTCAGGGGTGGAGAAGACTTCCAGGAGGTCATCATGACGGGAAAACATGGGATGACAAGGTGAAGGGAAACCACATGACACCGCAAAGCTACCTAAATCATCATCATGGGAGGAAAGGCTCTCATACGGATCGTCACGGGGGATGACAAAAGAACAAGTAAATAGATGGTCAAATGATGTTGAGCCCAGGGTGGTCGCTGAAGGGGGGTCGAGCGAAACAACATGGGAGGATTTAGAGGGAATGTTCCCTGAGAGTCTCACAGATGATGATAGGTAGAGGATGGTGGCGATAGGCTCCGTCATCTCAACATTAGGAGGGGGAATGTCAATGGGAGTGGGTAAATCCTCAAGCTGACCTAAAGCATACTGCGTAAGGATGGGAGAGGCGGATTGGTTTTGTTCAACCTCATACTCTTTAACTACCTCTAAGGAGGCACGGTAATGCGTCAGGTGGGGACAATGGTGGGAATAATGGCCATGGACACCACACAGAGCACAGGGTTTGTTGGTGCGAATAGTCTTGGGGTTCTTGGCTGTAGTTGAGGAAGAAACAGAGGCTTCAGGGACCGTAGACTCAGGGAACGTGACTCTAATCATGGGTTTAATACGTGACAATTCGAGACAAGTATGGGTGGCATGATCGACGACATCACACAAGGCGCAAGGCTTTGCGGGCGGAGGAGGTGTAGGGTCAGTCAGGGTGGCCTTGTCTTTGGATGCCCCCTTGCGAGCTTTGCCTTTCCTTCCCTGAGCTGGCCCAACAGGAGAAGGGTCTTGTTGAGGTGCTGATGGCGCAACGGAAGAAGCTAGGGGAACCGGTTGAACCGGTGTCAAAGCAAGGTAGGGTTTGGGGTGACCAGGTGGGGTAGTGGCTGGAGGGTCAAGGTACCAGACAGGTATACCCAGGGTCAAGTTGGGGAGAGAAAGGGTGGCCATGATGGGGACTGAATAGACTCCAGGAGGGGGAGCAAAGAAAGGTATCTGACCAGCGAGGTAATGACCAGGTGGGATGGTGCCAAGATGGTTAAGGCCTGGTGGAACCGACCCGGGTGGATAAAGGGGTTCGTGGGTACCAGCTGTAGGAGAAGGGCCAGAAGGAGTAGGTCCGACTGGCTGAGATGAAGGGCTAGGAGCAAGTTGCGGCGAGCAAGGTTGAAGTTGCTGACTAGCCGAAGCGGGCCGCTTAAGGATAGCCTGAGACGATTGCATCATGCAAACATTCGATAAGCTAGGATCAGAGACAGGAGGAGGAGGAAGACCAGGGAAGGTTCCAAGCAAAGAGGAGTCTTTGTAGACACCGGGAGAGACACTGGTCAAAGAATTGATGGCTTGCTTATTGGCCACAGAAGAGATGGTCAACTCAGGGGGGGTCTAAGATTTTGGCTCATGATACGTCAACTGGTCAATGGTGACTATCTTTCCATTATGAGGGAAAGACATCTTGTGGTATACCACGGATGGGAAAAAAGACATGGAATAGGTGTAGCTATGCCCCAAAATAATGTTATAATCAAGAGTGGCATCGATGACTTCAATGTCAACGTAAACAGTCTTGCCCGCAAGAGTGATAGGACAATTACGGAATAGGCCAATGGGCTGGGAGGCGTGGCCATCCCACGCTCAAAGGGTGATTGTGGAAGGGGCCAACTTAGGAGATCCAATTTTTTTCCAAACCGAAGTAGACATCACACAGGTGGATGCCCCCTCATCAATGATACACCGAGAAACTTTAGCGTTCCAGATTTTGATTGGTATTGGGAAGGCTACAGAGGCAGGAAGAGGAGGATGTTCTGATTGATGGGCGTCGAAAAAAATCAATTGGTCATCAGCAAGATCTACAGTGCCCATGGTAGATAGTAGAGACTTCTTTTGAGAATGGCATGACTGGAGGAGTTCCAGTGTTGAAATGGTAGCAGGAAATTGTGCCAAATCATCTACTATGCTATACGAATGAGAAGCTCGATCAGAAGTAGCATTTCAGCGTAATGGTCCCTTAGGAATCTTGGTATGAGCCTCAACTTTGGGCTGAGGGATATGCAAGGCACCATTGGATGTCGAAAGAGGCTCTGTAGAACCTGAATAAGGGGACTCGGGGACATACGGAGCGAGAGGCTTGGGGTACTGACGGGACCGAGTTTGAAGGTTAAGGTCAAAGGTTAGAGGTTGATCAGATTTCATCATGAAGATATAGTAATTGGAGGAACTAGAAGGGGAAGGTTGAGTGGCCACCTGTCCATCAGGTGGTTGGATAGCCATGAATCTTTGCTGGGGGAAAGGATTGGTAAACACAGTTAGTTGAGTAGTGGCCACATTGGGGGGAGTAGTAGGGGAGGCATGCTATCCTCGCAATGTGGCTTGATACTCCCACATCTAAAGCATCTGTGGTAAAAAGGGACAATCGTGAGTGTAATGAACATAAACATCGCAACACGAACAAGGATTATTTGTACGAATAGGCCTGTCCGGCTTGGGCCGAGTGCTCTATTGCTGGTTAGCAGCATTAGAGTCAATACCTTGAGTATTAGGTCCACAAGTACTAGGGGAAAATTGGTTTTGATTTCCTTTCCCCTTCCTTTGAGAGGAAGGAGGATTAGTCGCACCCTGTTGTGCAAATACTTGCCCCGGAGGGGGTGGTAGTTGTTGTTGCTGGGGTTGAGAAGGCAAGGGAGGTGGAGGTGCAAATGCTGGAGGAGCTAGAGCACCGGGCTATGGATAAGGATAATGGTTAGGTTGGGCAACATTGAGGTAAGTAGGAGGTTGGATGAGGCATGCCGTATCCTGGATACATGCTACCTAGAGGGGGGAAACTGCTGGAGGTGTTGGCCCTTCCTGGAGGGAGACCATAGCCCATAGGAGGTTGAGCGTAAGGATGAGAAAGAGCTCCAATGATACCGTCGGCAGAATGAGATGTCCCCGGGGCATTAGCGCCACCGGGTCTGGGGAGGTCAGGAAGGACGGTATAAACATAAGCAGACTAAGCATAGATCAAGTCATATTTCAAGGCTATTTGGAGGGCGACTTCTTCGGTTTGAGGGAAATGTGATGCGACATCTTTGCCGATGGCGGGTAAGAGAGATCTAAGGAACTAGTCCATATAGACATGGTCTTCAAAGATAGGAGCCCGACATAAGCTCTTTCTTCTCTGCCATTCCTGAACATGATTGGATAGGCGGGTTGCAGATGATTGACGAAAAGAAGTCAAGAGTTCAGTACCAGTGTCGTATCGGAGAGGGAGCTGGAAATAAGATAAGAAGGCTCAAGCAATGGTCGCAAAGGTGGTATGGGAAGAGGAAGCTTGATCAACATACCACTTAGAAGCTTCACCTGTAAGCGTGCGTTGGAACAACTGAAGACAGATGGAATCATCGGTAATGGAATTGGATGAACACCACATGTGGAAAGATCAGATATGGTTGGTTGGATCTTCTCCAGCAAGGCCTTCGAACTTGGGAATGCCGAAGGGGAGCTTGGTTGGCATCGCAGGCCAACCAACATCGTGGCAGATAGGGTCATTGATCAACTGATTGAAATCAAGGAGACTGAGGCCTGCCATGTAAGGGAGAAAGGGGACAGCCAAGGTAGTTCCTGTGGTGGTTCTGCCAGTAGCATTCCCAGCAGTAGGGCCGGGATTACTGCTAGCATTAGGCCCTAGACCATACATAGTGAAGGTGACAGGGGGAGAACCAGAAGTAAAAAGAGAACCCAATGAATCAGAAGAGGAGTCGGAGTGTGGAATCGGAGGAGGACTAACTCGACGACAACAAGAAGGAGTAGGTCGACCAACCGAAAACTGAGGGTGAAGGCCAAGAAGTCTCCGCAATATACGCCTTGGGGGCGAAATGATGACAACACAAACATGACACAAAGGGAAGAAGAATGACCAACAAGGGCAGGGAGGTGCAGAATCAAGTGATTACAATGTCGAAACAAGGGTAGAGAGGTGCAATGTCAATTGATTTTACAATGTTTTAAAGTCTTTTCCTGGCGGTGTTAACCAGGATCTGCTTCGCTTAGGGTGAGTGTGTGGTGTGCGTTAATTTTAATTATTAAACCCAGATGTTTTGAGAGAAAAATAAAAAGTGTGTTGCATAACTAAAAATAAACTTGCAGAGAACAGTATATAATACTGAAATAACAGAAAATTAACAGCTAACAATGCATCAATCGAACCCAAGGAGGCGGGTCTCTCAAAAACTAATCTAATAGAGGGAAAAAATCTAGTCAAAACACACTAAAAATAAGCCAATAGATCTAAGGTCGGGAGGGACAGGGATCTAAAGGATAAATCTACTGGAAAGAGGTGCAGAAAACAACAAAGAGACAGAGGCAAGGTTGTTGTAAAAGAGGAGGAAAAAAGCTAAAGGCAGTAGGGGAAAGGAGGTGACCCTAAAGGAAAACCCAAACAAAACTATATGAGGTGATTTGTATGGAAAAATAGCTGATCTAAAAGGGATCTGAAGCAGGGGAAATTTTAAGAATGGAAAATTATTTTGAAGTTTAAAAAATTGGCGAACCTCACTAGTACCTAATATGCAAACTATAAAATTTTTATTCATATATTTGTAAAATTATTGAAATTTATAAATATTTTATATATACTCTCTATATAATATTGGTGATTTTTAACATAAAATAATTTTATATTGTAAAATTTGGGCGAATAAGTTTTATAAAAAATGGAGATTTGCGAATCTTTTTTTTGGAAAAATCATGGAAAATTAGCCCACCTGCGAATATTAGCCCCTAAAATTTTCCTTGATCTGAAGATGAGGTATCAGATCTGCAAAAGAAATGGCTGAAACTCTAAAAATTTAGACACCTGCAACAGCTAAAACTCTTCCACAAAAAGTGGAGGGTAATGAGGCCCTAGGGGGATAGATTCCCACTTAGTTGAGTAAAACAGAATAGAAACAGGTTTAAATGGGCGAAGACGGAGGCTGGACAACCCTGACAGAATCTTCTGACAAACCCAAAAAACTTTCAGAAAATCTGCAGAAAAAAGTTCAGGTCGCAGGTTTTGACCTGTTTTCTGTCCCGGTCGCAGTTTTGAGGCTGAAAGGTGTGTCCTGTGGTCTAGGTCGCAGGTTTTGGGCCGAAAAGTGTGACCTGAACTTCCGGGTCTCTCGGCTGCATATTTCAGAAAAAGTTGTTGTCTCAGTTGCGGCTGAGGTCTGTTACCTGTACAATAGGGCCAGAAACACACGGAAGTTAGAAATTTTAATGTTTTAGGGTTTTATGGGTGAAAAACAACATAAAAATAGGAAAAACAAAAAGTTGAATAGAAACCTTAGGGTTTGAATCAACTGGATATGCAGGAATATGAAAAACGACAGCGGTCGTAATTGAAAACCCGTGTGGAGTTGCCAGTTGCTAGGATGAATCCTTAGTGTAAGTGTACGAAAAAAGACCCTTTTAGCTGTGCATAACAGACAGCCCTAATAGCAAAAGATGGCTGCTAATATCTTTAGATCTACAATTAATTGATCAACATAAATGCTGCAAAAATCCAGATCTATGCATAAAAAGACATTAAGCAATAAAAATAAGGTTTTGCTCCATGCATCCAATAGACAAGAGAAGAACAATATTTTTTGAAGAATTTTATATTAATGGCACCTAGGAGGAAAACAAGAAAGGTGTTTCCAATTCTCCTCAATGGGATGGGTTCTTGGAAGTCCTCAGCACTTTAGATCTATAATTTCTCTCTCTTGTTGGTGTATAAAACCCAGAAAAACATAGAACTCAAAGGGAGCTCACAAAGAAAATAATAGAAAATATGACAATGATAATGGCTCAAAGTCATACCAAGAGTATAGATCCAGAGTGATCTAAGAGGCAACAAAAGGTGATGAATGGTAGGAAAAACCCTTCTATTTATAACAAAATATTAGGTCATTCTAGATCTCGGTGCATGATTAAAATAATATTAACCAAATCTAGATCCACCTTTTATGGAATATTTTATTATATTTGTTGGAGGCGAAAGGAATTTGACTTGGGTCAAATCCCTTTATTTGTAAATAATAAATAAATAAATGATTTATTTATCATTTTAAGGAAGTGATTGGATGATAGTTAAATAAATAATGATTTATTCAGTTATTTATAAATGATTTAGTCAAATTTAACAAGGAATATTATTTAAATAAGGTTTAAATAATTATTCCTAGAAAATAATAAGATAAATAAAGATTTATCTAATTAATTAATTCTTGTTTTGGGTTAAATATGACTAGGAATAATAATTAAATTACTGTTTAATTAATTATTCCATGAGGAAAACCCAACAAATGTAGATTTGTTTAATATTTCCACTTGGGGTTTCCTGTTTAGACCATAAACAACCTAATAAATGTGTTTTATTAAGCTATTTTACATAGTGAAATAAATTTTACTTGGGGTAAAATTGGTCTTACATGGTGTACTTGGGTCCATCTAATGATAATAGGTTAGATGACCAAAAAATGGTGTAACATTGAATACCTCCCTAGTTAAGAGGGAGTGTTGGAAAAATATAACGAATTATGGTCTTCATAATTTTGACAGTATTGATGTCAAAATGTATATCTTATGTTACAAGAAAAAAAAAATATTTTAAGCATGGGTTTCATGCTTCTTGTTATTGGTCATATAGTTCAAGCGTGCATCTCATGCTCCTATAGTTTTTCATGTTAAAATTTTATTTTTCTTGAGTCAAGAGAGTCCTTGTCAATTGTATAAGACCATATTGGGAAATATGTAACATGTAAAAGATATTATTTTGAGTCTAGAAAGTCCTTATGAGCCTCTAAGCACAAGTACACCCTACCCATGAAAATTTTTCCTAAAAGAAGTTATTTTACCTCCTCATATTAGTATATATACAAGTAGCTTCATCCTCATTTGGGACCTAACGAATCACACAAGAAAAGAGTTCGATTTGAAGCAAGGAATACCAAGGAAGCAAGAGAAAAGATCAAGGAAGCAAGAAGAAACCAGGAAGACAAACGAAAAATATGTTTTGAAACTGTATTATCTCACATGTGTGAAGGTTAGGGTTTTTTCAGCTTTTGGGAGGCCAATAATTGTAGGTCGGAATTGCAGGAGGACGATTTCCCTCAAACCGAAGAAGTCACCCTCCAAGTAGCCTTGAAATATGACCTGATCTACGCTCAGTCTGGTTATGTTTATACCGTCCTTCTTGACCTCCCCAGGCTCGGTGGCGCTAACACCCCGGGGGAATCTCATTCCACCGACGGTATCGTTGGAGCCCTTTCTCATCCATATGCTCAACCTCCTATGGGCTATGGTCTCCCTACGAGAGGGGCCAGCACCTCTAGCACTTTTCCTCCTCCAGGTAACATGTATCCAGGATACGGCATGCCTCATCCTTTTGCCCAACCTCCTGCTTAACTCAATGTTGCCCAACCTAACCATTATCCTTATCCACAGCCTGGTGCGCCAGCTCCTCCAGCATATGCGCTTCCACCTCCCTTGCCTCCTCCACCCCCGCAACAGCACCTACAGCCCCCTCCAGGGCAAGTATTTGCACAGCAGGGCACGACTAATCCTCCTTCCTCTCAAAGAAAGCGGAGAGGCAACCAAAATAAATCTGCCCCTAGTACTCGTGGACCCAATCCTCAAGGTACTGACCTTAACACTGCTAACCAGCAACAGGGCACTCAGCCAAAGCCGGACAGGCTATTCGCACAAATAAGCCTTGTTCGTGTTGCGGTGTTTACGGTCATTACACTCATGATTGTCCCCTTCTACCACAGATGTGGCAGATGTGGGAGTCTCAAGCCACATTGCGAGGACAACATGCCTCCCCTCATGCTCCCCCTAATGTGGCCACTACTCAACCAGTTGTGTTTACCGATCCTTTCCCCCAGCAAGGATTCATGGCTACCCAACCACCTGACGGACAGGTCGCCACTCAACCTTCCCCTTCTGGTTCCTCCGATTACCAGATCCTTATGATGAACTCTAATCCATCCCCAACCGTCGACCTTAATCTCCAAACTCGGTCTCGCCAGTACCCCAAGCCTCCTGCTCAATCTGCCTCTGAGTCCCCTTCTTCAGGTTCTACCGAGCCTCTTTCAACATCCAATGGTCCCTTACATATCCCTCAACCCAAAGTTGAGGTTCATACCAAGATTCCTAAAGGACCATTATGTCGAAATGCTGCTCCTGGTTGAGCTGCTCATTCGTATAGCATAGTAGACGATTTGGCACAGTCTCCTACTGCCATTTCCACATTGGAACTCCTCCAATTATGCCCTTCCCAAAAGAAGGCTCTGCTATCTGCCGTGGGCGCTGTAGATCCTGCCGATGACCAAATGATTGTTTTCGACACCCATCAATCAGAACATCCTCCTCTTCCTGCTTCCGTAGCCTTCCAAATCCCAGTAAAATCCGGAACGCTAACATTTCTTGGTGTATAATTGATGAGGGGGCATCCACCTGTGTGATGTCCGCTTCGGTTTGGAAGCAACTCGGATCTTCTGAATTAGCCCCTTCCACGATCACCCTTCGAGCGTGGGATGGCCATGCCTCCCAGCCCATTGGCCTCTTCCGTAATTGTCCTATCACTCTTGCGGGCAAGACTGTTTGCGTTGACGTCGAAGTCATCGACGCCCCTCTAGACTACAACATTCTATTGGGGCGAAGCTACACCTATGCCATGTCTGTTGTCCCATCCGTGGTTTTTCGTAAGATGTCTTTTCCCCATAATGGAAAGATAGTCACCATTGACCAGTTGTCTTATCATGAGCCAAAGTCTCAGACCTCCCCTGAGACGACCATCTCTTCTGTAGCCAATAAGCAAACCATCGATTCCTTGACCACTGTCCCTCCCGGCGTCTACAAAGACTCCTCTTTGCTTGGAAATTTCCCTGGTCTCCCTCCTCCTCCTATCTCTGATCCCAGCTTATCAAATGTTTGCATGATGCAATCGTCTCGGGTTGCCCTTAAGCGACCCGCTTCGGCTAGTCAGCAACCTCCGACTCAACCTCGCCCACCGCAACCCGCTCCTAGCCCTTCATCTCAGCCAGTCGGACCTCATCCTTCTGGCCCTTCTCCTACAGCTGGCATCCCTGAACCCCTCTATCCTCCTGGGTCGGTTCCCCCAGGACTCAACCACCTCGGATCCGTCCCTCCTGGTCATTATCCCGCTAGTCAGATACCCTTCCTGGCTCCCCCTCCAGGAGTCTATTCAGTCCCCGTCATGGCCACCCTCTCTCTCCCCAACCTGACCCTGGGCATACCCGTCTGGTACCTTGACCCTCCAGCCGCTACCCCGCCTGGTCACCCCAAACCCTACCTTGCTTTGACACCAGTTCAACCGGTCCCCCTCGCTTCCTCCATTGCCACTGTGCCCCCAGCACCTCCACAGGACCCTTCTCCTGTCGTGACAGCTCCCGAGAAGAAAGGCAAAGCTCACAATGGGGCACCCAAAGATAAGGCCACCCCGACTGTCCCGGCCCCTCCTCTGCCCGCAAAGCCTTGCGCCTTGTGTGATGTTGTCGGTCACACCACCCATGCTTGTCCTGAATTGCCCCGTATTCAACCCATGGTTAAAGTCGTGTTCCCCGAGTCTACGGTCCCTGAAGCCTCCATTCCTTCTTCGACCATAACCAAGAACCCCAAGACTATCCGCACCAACAAACCATGTGCTTTGTGTAGTGTCCATGGCCATTATTCCCACCATTGTCCTCACCTCACGCATTACCGTGCCTCTTTAGAGGTAGTTCGAGAGTATGAGGTTGAACAAAATCAATCCGACTCTCCGTTCAGTCTGAGGATCCACCCGCTCCCATCGACATCCCCCCCCCCCTGATGTCCAGATGTCCGAGCCTACCACCACCATTTGCTACCTATCATCATCCATGAGACCCTCAGAGAACATTCCCTCGGATTCCTCCCCTGATGGTTCGCTCGACCCCCCTTCAGCGACCACCCTGGGCTTAACATCCTTTGACCATCTATTTATCTGTTCCTCTATCATCCCCCGTGACGATCTGTATGTTAGCCTTTCTTCCCATACTGATGATCTAGGTAGCTTTGCCGTGTTATGTGGTTTCCATTCCTCTCGTCATCCCCTCTGTTCCCGTCAATATGTCCTCTTGGAAGCCCTCTCCCCCCATGACCTCATCCTTCCCACCTATAACCGGGATAACACCACCCCTATCCACGTTGACCTCCGCAGCCCGAGTCCCCGCCATTCCTCCTATAGCCCTCATATACCGCCATCTAGTTCGTCTATGAGTCATAGCCATCACACTCCCTCCAGCAGTTGCCACTCGATGTCTCCTATACACTCACGCTGCCCTCATTGTTCCTCTTCCTCCCATTTTTTGTCTTGTACCACCATTCCGCAGGACCTCCTGTCCACACCCTATATCGGTTATGCTGATGGTGCAAGTCGTTATTCTTGGAATCTCGCCTCGGCAGGTTGGGCCATCTTCACCCCCTTGCATGCCCTTGTTCTCTCAAACGGACTCTGCATTGGTCCTGCCACCAACAATCAGGCCCAATACGATGCAGTGCGGGGTCTTTTAGCTAATGTCCTCTCTCATCGCATCCTCCATCTCCATGTTCGTATAGATTCCCTACTTCTTGTCATGCAACTAAATGGTGTCTATCGTGTGCATAATCCTGTGTTGTTTAGACAATATTTACGAGTGAAACTCTTGATACGTGAATTTGAAACCATAACTTTCAACCATGTACCTCGAGAACCAAATCACTATGTAGATAGCATTGCAAACCATGTTCTAGATTGGCATTTATCACACACATTTTATACAAGACAATAACAATCATACTCATTAACAAGATGCATATCCATAATATGTGTCGCAAAACATGTGTTTAGAGTCCATCTACTCTGATACATATGACATGCCCATAGCATGTTACAAAAAAATCAAAACTGGGGGCACCACTAGCCCCTACATACATACTAGGGGGCACCACACGCCCCACACCTAATCACTATCTGGCAGATCCCGAGCCAATGGCTCTGCTCCTGCAGCTCATAGATCATGTATTCCCTGCCCGGCCATTGCCATGCGCCGCATGACCCCTCACCATTCCGAGGGTAGACCAATACATGGCTCTATGTATTGGTCGTCTAAATCTTACCACCCACGCTCTAAAACACCGGTCAGCAACCTCTCACATCTACGGCGGATGTCCTCCAGGAGGGCGACTGCATCCTCATTATGCGCTGCTCTCGCTCCACTCGGACCTGCAGTTCCTGATGCTGCAGGTCGTCCCATATATCTGGCCGGTTTTACCAGAGCTATATCTGCATACCAAAAGTACATGAATTAGTACCCTATCTACTGTTCAATAACTTTAACGTGCCCAAACAAGAATAGTCACTTGTCACTTACCATCGGGCCCCCATACTCGACCAGGCGGAAGTGGCAGGTCCGCATCCCCACAATAACTCATCCCACTATAGGGATAGTCGTCTATGTATAACGGCATCTGATCCCAATGGGCAAAGAACTCCGGTCGAAACACCCATCCGACCGACCCTCCTCCTCCTCTACACAGTAGTCGCCCCCACCGGCGCATCCTGGGCTCTCTCGGGCCCCCATCTGGGACCTGTATACGAGGTCATAAGGTCGGGATCTTCTCAAAAACGAAGGCGCACAATAAAGTCCCATACGAGAAATCGTGGTTCACTTGCCGCTTGCAAAGCGACAACTATCGTTTTAACGACACCAGCATCATTTGGGCCCACCCATAATAAGTCCCACTCAACACACTCTCCACAATCATCATCTGCCCCCCAGTGATGTGATGGAATGCCTAGTTGCCCAGGATCCGCAGCACCGTTGCGACCACTGCCCGGGTCTCCAATCTCTCCAGGTCCCCGATCGGTATCCGCATCCCTTTGACTTGAAGACCTGGTCAACAATGCCGCTCCACAAACTCCATGATGTTCCGCCCCCGCGGTAACACTGGCTACGTATTTCCCACCATCCCAAGTGGCGGGAGATCAGTTAGGAAATACACATCCTGGACTGTCAGTTCGATCCTGTGCCCCTGCACTACAAAGACCTCATGCTCTGGATCCCAATAACTGATAATCCGGGCCAACAAGGGCTCTCCAGCTCTCATCAAAGGGTTCTCCAAAAACTTTAGAACCCCAAACCTGGCCAACACACAACGGACACCCTGATCTGCCTAGATCTTTGCCCGTAATGTACCCAGGTCTCTCTCTCTGCAGTTAACCCGTATATCTGCCATATCTGCACAAAAACATCATCTTTGTCAGCATACAGATAGGGAATTTTTTAACCAAACACAAAAACCCAACTCTCAGCCATAAAACAGCACTAAAATCCCCTCATCTTCCAGGTCGCACTTTTCTGCCAAATCTTGGGATAGGTCGCACCTTTTTGCTCAAAACCTGCGTCCTAGGTCACAGATTTTGGCCCAAAAAGTGTGACCCGGCCGAAAAGATGTAAGAGGGTCTGTTCCTGAGATTCTGGGCCCTAATTTGAACTTTTAAACCATCAAAATGAAAGAGTAAGGTTAGGCCTCTTACCTACAACTAACAGATCTCGATTCCAACGGTCGGTTTGTCCGCTATGATCGCCGCAAGATTTAGGGTCTTCTCTCCTCTCTACCTTCACCATAGCAACACTAGCAAATGAGTGAATTTGGAGGGAAAATTTCCTTATTAAAAGAGAACCCCGGTTTTTCTCTAGCCTGCTGCGACCACACCGTAACTCAGTTTGACAAACCGTCCACACCGTTGGAAAGCTCTCACCGAGCCCTTTAATGGGTATCTGTTAGTTTTTGTGATTTGATACTTCACCAGGACACATTTTGTTCAAGAAGGGTCACTTCACCTCCCCCCAAAATCGGATTTCCTCACTTACAACACTTGTCCTTGGGGCACCACTTTGCCTCCATACTTGTCTTTGTTCGTGTCGATTTTCATCATGAGATACCATCTTATACTCATGTTTTCATGGTCCCCCATTGGACCTTTACTGTGTGGCAGCACCATCGAGTCGCCCTTGTTTAGAGCATCCAAGCTAAGTCATCATCGCATTCATGGAGTCTATCCCGAGTCCCTTTGTACCCCGCTATAGTCCTCCATCCTTCATTGCTTGGTCTCTCTCTTGTGTTGCACATTATGGCCTTCAGTCCCAGTGTCCCCTATCCCTTATGATATTGTGTCAGTCGCTGCCATGTCATTCATGCCCTTTATTCTCTAACAAGGGAAGTCGTCCATTTGCTACTCAGTCCCCTCCATTCCATCATCATTATTGGTATTAGTCTGTCTGTCGCTCTACTATTTTCTCTCATGCCTTAGTTGAGGATCTCTCATTGCCTCACCTATGGCGGACCTCCTTCTGTCGACATCAGTTCCTCCATTCCAGAAGCCAGGTCTAGAGGGCGTTGTACCTTGGTTCCAGCTTCCACTCTTGTTCGGTGCCTCGGATCAGGCAAAGGGATCTCTCATTATCCTTTGACTTGATTGTTTCTCCACTTCAGCTCCTTTCAGCATGATCGAGATCCGTATGCTTGATGGTCCAGTGATGCAGCAGTAGCTCTTGGTGATGCCCGGGTGTGTGTGAGATGTCTCAGCCCTCATGAGGGGGTGGCCCTGCAGGTAGCCCCCCACATGCCCGGATGACCTCTTCATTGCAGCCTTCGATGCAGCTCCATATATTTGATGATGTCGGCCTTAGCCGCTTGCAGCGCCTCTTTGATTTGCATGTATCAGTCAGATTTTGTGAGCCCTTCCCCGCTTGTAGGGGGCATTTGGGTTGTATTGGTGTCTCATGTACTCAGATATTATTGTATAAGTCCTGGATATTATCCCAGGCACAGCATGTATATGGGATCCCTCATTATATTTCTATCTGGCTCATGTTTATGTCGGCTGTACTTTATGGTTCGGTCCCTTGTTTACTAGACACACTATTCTTTTGTACTTTGTCTCGGCGGGCATAGGTATGCCTCCCCCGCCGCCTTTAGCACAGGTACCCTCTCATAAAAAGAGACTTGTTGCACCTGTAAGTCTCGTCTCCTCAGGGTCTAGTTCTTTAGCACATTATTCTACCTCACATTTCTCTCTCTGACTTCCCTTTTGATGTCTGGTGATTGAGTTCTTACAATGTACTTTGGTCATACGATTTGCTCCTAACACTCGCACGATGGGGGGCAATCTGTTACACCATTTTTTGGTCATCTAGCCTACTATCATTAGATGGACCCAAGTACACCACGTAAGACCAATTTTACCCGAAGTAAAATTGCTTTCACTATGTAAAATAACATAATAAAACACATTTATTAGGTTGTTTATGGTCTAAACCTAAAACCCCAAAAGGAAATATTAAACAAACCTATATTTGTTTGATTTTCCTGGTCATGTTTAACCCAAAACAAAGAAATTAATTAGATAAATATTTATTTATCTTATTATTTTCTAGGAATAATTATTTAAATCTTATTTAAATAATATTCCTTGTTAAATATGACTAAATCACCCATAAATAATTAAATAAATCATTATTTATTTGATTATCCTCCAACCACTTCCTTAAAATGATAAATAAATCATTTATTTATTTATTATTCACAAATAAAGGGATTTGACCCCAGTCAAATACCTTTTCCCTCCAACAAATATAATAAAATATTCCATAAAAGGTGGATCTAGATTTGGTTAATGTTATTTTAATCATGCACCAAGATCTAAAATGACCCAATATTTTGTTATAAATAGGAGGGTTTTTCCTACCATTCTTCACCTTTTGTTGCCTATTAGATCACTCTGGATCTATACACTTGGTCACATTCTACATTATTTGATGTGTGAGCTCCCTTTGAGTTCTATCTTTGTCTGGGTTTTCTACACCAACAAGAGAGAGAGATTCTAGATCTGAAGTGCTGAGGACTTCCAAGAACCCATCCCATTGAGGAGAATTGGATACACCTTCTTGTTTTCCTCCCGGGTGCCCTTAATACAAAAATTCTTTCAAAAAACATTGTTCTTGTATTGTCTATTGGATGTATGGAGCAAACTCTTGATTTTACTGCTTAATGTCTTTCTATGCATAGATCTGGTTTTTTGCAGCACTTGTCTTGATCAACTACATGCAGATCTGAAGATGTTGGTAGCCATATTTGATGTTAGGGCTATAAGTTATGCGTAGCTAAAGTGGTCTTTTTTCGTACGCTTCGACAAAAGATTCATACTAACACCTTGACCTGGTCTTTCAGTCTTCTGTTGGTGGCTTTCAGATGAGTGTTCACCTTTCTAACATGCTTGGCTTCTATCCTTGCTGGAATTGTCCACTTGATAAGCTATTGTGTATTGTCTAAAGTTTTAGAAACAATGTCAACCTATTCTTTCCAAACTGCCTTCATCTTTTCAAATTGAATTTTCTCAACCCTGTGTTTCCTAGCTTCTTTTTTCATGACAACAATTTCTTGATTTTCCAATTTCAATTTCTCCTCAAGGAGCTGCAACTCTATTTTTTCTATCACCTTCTCTTTTCCCTTTTTTGATTTGCTGACTGTATCATTTACTGTGGGTGATGAGAGGTCAATAATATCTTGAGGTAGTTGACTTGTCTTAGTAGGTGTTTGAACTTCTTTGCTGCTTTCTATTAATTTCCTAGCATGCCTTCTCATAGGCTTTCTTGCTTGGAACATGAAACTTGCATCTTCTCCCTCAAACTCTAATTTCCTTGTAGATTTGGCCTTCTTTAACTTCTGCCCACCTTCTTCTATCAATTCAGCTTGGAAAATAGGTGTTTTTTCTATGTCAATGGCATGTAAAATATCCTCTAGATTCCCCTTAGCTTCTTCTCTATCTTCTACAGCCACTGTCTTCTCTTCCAAAACCACTGTTTGGCTTCTAGTCATCCTTTTGGTCCCTTGTTTGCTAACAAATTTTTTTTTTTATGCAGGTTTGACCACCTTTGATTTCTGTTTTTTTGGTGGGACATTTGGTGTGTCAAGACTCTACATTTTCTATGGCTCCTTCATAGTTTGATTACTGGTTTTTCTCTTGCAGGTTCATCTAGTTTTGCAACCAATGGTTGGTTCTATTCTGCTGCTAATGGTGATGGAATTTTCTTTGGTTTAGGATTTTTTGAAGGAGTTAGATAATCCAACTCAAAACCACTGACAAACAAGAATGAGGACCAATCTCTGCTGAACCTTTGAAGTTCATCTAAAACTAGTAATTTAATTAAGCCATGATGAAATAATGATGTCTCACTCCCCTTAGACTTTGCTTGGAGCTTATCAACCATCTTTAAGAGGCTTCTATGAAGATAGAAAGGTAAGTCAAGGGAAATATTAGCAGTGAAGTGCAGAAGTAATTTGAAATGGTATGAGTAGACTTTGTGATATCTACCTTCACAGGTAAAGTACTTTTGGATGATGAGGAAAAATTTTGAATAGTTTTCTTTAATGCACCTTCTTGGAACAACATTGGTGAGATTCATCTTAGTGTGTTTAGGCTTCATGAACTCTTTACACTACTCCATGTTAAACTTGAAACCTTTGAACCAGGTTTCCTGACCTCTTGGAATCTCTGTAGCAGTAGCAATAACCTCTGGTGTGATGCACAAATTTAGCATTCCCACTTTAGTGGATGTTCCAGTGAAATTCAAAGCAAACTCCTTGGATACCTGTGTATGACAGCCCTGCAATTTCTCGGAAAACTATAGGCAACCTACACTTCTGAAGGCTTCCATTACTGTTGGATCTTCATTGATCACTTTCATGTCATCAGGTTCATATCTCAGACATTGTCCACCCTTGTGTATTTTTCTTTTCTCTGCCATAGTTTCTCAAATAATTGCTTAGCCTCGCTTGATGATGTTCAGCCTTGCTTGATGAATTTGCAGGCTCACTTGATAATGTTCAAAGTAAACCTTTGAAGAAACCAGTCACAAGTTTGGCTTAGTACAATAACTCTCTAGATCTCAAATATTACGCAAGGAGGAATGAGAAATGAGAATGACTAAATTAGGAAAATACTTGAATTTTAAATGTCTTCTCATGACTCATTGATGACTTATACATTACCTAAATTGACCATGATGATTGCAGAGCTGGGACTGTACCTTGATTTCATTACTCCATGACTCGAAAAGAATATAACTTACCCTTTCCCAACGTTTTCTGACACCTAACATCTCGACTGACAAGACAGACAGGAAACCATGCTTTCATAGCACCTTTAGTGTTAATTTGATTGCTTTTCACTAGACTTTTTACAGTGCATTGCGCTATGAAACTATGGTTTCTTCACTAATTTGGAACTTTCGGTACAAAAACTTTGGAAAATGAAATGAATCAGAAAATGATGAATGATGTGACATGAAGGAGTTTGAACATGAGTGGGTTTAGACCTTAGGGTAAAATTAAACGATAAAAATTTAACATTTCCCTTGACCAAACTTAAAAATGAATCCTACAACCCTATTTTCACCCATGAACCTATTTAACCTTGTCAAAATGATGTTTGAATTTTTTGAGTGATAACAAACTTCATCAAAAAATTATTTGGCAGGCAGGCCTTTCACCATTCCCTATTGTGTTAGTGTGTGTTTGGTCCAAGTATGTAAGAAATCACACCAACTTAAGGGTTGTGGTTTTCCCTCTTAAGTTATTGGTCACAGGCAAAAAATAGACGGAGTCAAGCAAATTAGTGGAACATGCTCAAACATAAACATACTAGATAGAGAAATAACATGCATATTCAAACATAAAAATTAAACTAAAACTAAAACAAATAACACAAAAGCTCTAAATAGAGTCAAACAACTTCAATAATCCAAATGGTGGCTCTTACGTCCCCTCTTATTGAGTGCTGGTAGGAATGAGGATGAAACTTTAACCCACTTGCCAAGGGGACCTTAGAACTAGGGGTTCTAAGTCCCAATGCAAGGATGTCTTTACTTCCTAGCTGCCTTGGCACAAAGTCTCCCTCTCTCTACTATGGTGGACTGGAGTTGTTGGATGGCCAAAAACTGAGTCCCCTCTATCTCTGCTCTGGATCACACACTGCTGGTATTTCTTGGGGAAATTCTGGTTAGCATAACAATGTGCTCTCCTATTTTTCATCTCTTGGTGGCCTTTTATAAGAGAATTCAAATCCTCCTTCCCTCTCTTGGTACATTGTGGATAGTGACCCAAGAGAGGAGGGTGATTCCATTGTGTGCCACATTTATTCCATTATGTGCTCCCTTGATGTCCTAAGGACGCTTGGGTGGTTGTCCTTAGGTAGCTTCAAGTGTGAAATCAATGTCGTGGAGTGTGCCTTGTGGTCCCAAAAAGTGAATTTTGCCACTCCCAGGATTGTGTGCTTTCTGGATAAAAAAGCACGCAAAGGCACATTTATCGAAGACTTTTGCGCAAAAAGGCACATTTGACTAGTTCTTCTTGTACATAATTTTATTTTTCCTCAAACCTTAGAGATTTTTAAATAATTTTAGATTCTCTAATGTCTCTTAACCCTATAAATCCTTCTGCTTGACATTAAATAATGTCACCTTTGCTTGTACGATTTTCCAGTGATAATAGTTGTCCCCTAATGTGTGAGGTCTAGGAAGAACTATATTTTTGAAATACAATATAGTTTCTTTTCTTTATACTATGTGTAGAGAGAGAGAGACTTGCGTGTAGCTTAGAATTGGAGATATGCTACACTAGGTCGAAGAACGACCATGTCCTGTGGGACCCCTGTAAGCAATGATATAATACAATATATACAAATTTTCTACGAGGCGGGCATGTCCCATGCGCGTAATGCTTTGGCTAGTTAAACAAATCTATTTTGACAGATAGAGATTATGTTTGTGTCACTAATATGGTAGTGATCTGTTGGTTGATGATGACGACTGTTGACACCCTCAGGGGAATTTTTTCTTTGAAAATAGGTGGAAAGTGGTACCCACATGCGTAGACTTGGTATGGAATATACATGCGCATTGTACGCATAGGCACTGGTTGGGACCTTCCCGTGTAAGCATTGCTGAAAGAGATTCTTATAAAGACATGGGTCTTCGACGAATTTGATCAAAGTGAAATGGTTGTAAGGCACGATACCATCCAGACATGAAGGCTTGTGTTGTAGTTGAATGTCAAGAGGATCGATGACATCTGTGCGCAATGATGTCTCCCACATGCCACCCAAGGATGTCCCTTTTATGGAGAGGGGCGATCCAAGGTACCACTTCCATTTTGGAAAAGAGGTGTTGAAGTCGAAAAAAAGGAAGACTCAGCCGAATGAGGGGGTCACTGATACAAAGGATCAGGATCCTGGATTTGATGGTTTTAACATAGGCATGATGGTGAGTGGTGACTGAAAACTGATGACGGGGATTTACTGGCCCGAGGTCGGAGCAGAAAAAGCATCTTGGCGGTATTCATAATTATTTCTAATGGGGAAATCCCTAGATTCGATAGGACTTCCAGGGTGGGTATAAATTGGTTATGAATGTCATAGTCGCTTTCGGGTGTGGGTGTGATACTCTGACCAAGGGTGACTAGGGACTACTGCCATGGGATAAAAAATGAATGGATGGGTGTGGGACATAGTGCACCATTTGCGGTCTTTGTACACCTACCAAAAGAATAAAATAATGGGGTTTGGTTTATACAAAACATAGAGACAGGTGTCCCAAAACATTAAAGTGTTCACTCACTGATGATGTGAGGAAGGTGTTTTGTTGAGGGTGGGGGCCCCATTGGTTGGTCTGATGTGTGAGGTTGATGAAGCGGATAAAAAAGTATCGCAGATGGGTTATGCTGACGGAGGTATGGTGGGAGAAATGCGAGGAGTGGTTGTGTGCTTTTGATCTACTTGTACAACCTGGTTGTTTGGGAAAGGAGTTTTATTTCATATGGTAAAACTTGACCTTATTCATGATGACTGAATGGGAATGAGGTACTTCCCAGACTAAGGTGGTATAGCCATGGTGTCACTATTTTTTGTGATATATGGTATAATTTGGGTGACGAGAGCCATGGAGGGGAGGCTCTACTGACCAACGAGGATTCTTATCATGTGCAAGGTGAGGTGATGATAAACATGGTCAGGTGTTTGGAACCTATGGTTAATTTTTTATGGAGAAATGATGTCAGGATATGCAGAGTTTTTTTGGGACTCTATCATGCTAGGGGTAGAATGATACTTGCTCTGGAATTTTTAGTGGATGGAGTTGTGGATGATTTGCGTACTACCTGCAAAAACAACTACCCCAAGTGAAAGCATATTCTTTATCAAATATTATTGAAATACATGTTCTTTAAAAAAGAAGATGAGAGAGGGCATACCTGTCGGCGTTGAAAATTTATTTTTTCAGGGGTGCGAATGTGTGGCATCACCTTTGGGCATTATGGAGTGTTAATCACAGTGTTTCTTTCGGTCCGGTGATTGGGCTTTCTGAGCTCTCATTATGGTCCTCCAAAGTTCTTGAAAATGGAAATATATAGGTGAATATGGCCCTAATTCAATTCAATTGAGTATTCATAGGACAGAGGCTTCTGCAGAGTAGTTCTCGTCATTACAGTTAGCCTGAGCACCAGGGATTAGCGATTTTATGGCCAAGTAAACTCCATGACGTTCAACATTTTTATTTTTCCAGTCTGAGGGTACCGGGGTCCATACAATATTGATGTGTATGGATTCTGAACCACTTTTACCCTAGATTGCGCGGGTGATCAGGGTATGAGCGCGCCTTTTGCATGCAAAATTAGGGTTTTGCGTACCTTGTGCGCGCTTTTCTCAGCCTTGGGTGCGCCTTCTGCATGCCTGTGAGAAATACAGGCGCGCGTGGAGGGCCCAGGAAAATTTTGTCCAAATTTTGAAAATTTTGTTTGTTTTTTAATTTTTTTATGTTGCTAATGTGCTCCTATTTTGATGAAAAGATGTTGTGGAGGGAGCGGGATTGGCCCGAGCTCCATACTGATTTAGCTGCTGATGGTCATGTGCACCAACAGTTGGCGCAATGGGGTCTCCTAAAATTTGTGGAGAGCGACCATCTTTGATCACATGACTGACTTCTGCGTTACCTGATCCAGCATTGGAATAGGCGTCACAAGGTGTTTGTGCTACGTGGGTGTGACCTTGCTATCTGTCATGAGATGGATATTTACTTTGTGACCGGGCTGTTTCCTCAGGGTGAGGCGTTGCAGCTTCCACTCCCTTCTGGGAGGGTGGATTTTGAACGGTTTCGGATACGTCACTGTGGCGGGGCGCCCCTTACTAAGGGGTGCATATCCATTTCCTCGGTGACATATTTGGCTGAGCGGTGTTCTTTGGCAGCTATTGTGCAACTAGCAGGGTCATCAGCTCCGCATTGGGCATCGGGCCCATAGGTTGGAGTCTTGCGCCGGCTGAGGGCCAGGATTTTTTTTGAGTTTGCTCGTTTCTGCTATGACGGGATGCTGGCACAACTTTACAAGATCTGGGATGGATTGAAGCTATTTTCCTATGCCAGTAACATCATGTATGAGCAGGTGGTGTTGTTGAGACCGGTGGTGGCGGTGCCTGCTGGGGGGCCACGGGAGCCTCGCATGAGGCGGTGGGCTGCTATGATGCCTCGATGAGGTGGTGGTAGGGTGGGGCGTTACTGGAATGCCACTACTGAGGCTAGGTTTGAGGCCAACCGTCAGATGTTTCCGCCCTTCCCATATGCAGGGATGGACTTTCGGGGGGGATCCAGAGATGGGTTTCCCTCCTGGCTACACTTGGGGGCCAACAGGTATGTCTTTATGTTTTATGCATTTATTTAAATATTTATGTTTATATGTGTATTTATGATGACACTGACATAGTTTTGGTTACTCTTGTAGATGTTGGTGAGGTTGGTCGCCTTGTGGCTCGATTGGTTGGGCATGGTCCTATTCAGAGGCCTCGGGGAGCTCTTAGGGGGCTTGGAGGAGTTCCTGCACAACCTCGGGGTGAGGCACTCAGTGTTGAGGCTGGCCCTTTGAGCCGATGCAGCAGAGGCTCATGCTGATGAGGAAGAGGCTTGTGCCGCTGAGCTGACCATGCAGGTGTCAGTTCTAGAGGATGTCTGGGATGGAGTGGACCACTTGACCCAGGCGATGTCGTCTCGATGCTTTTTAGATGACCTTGAGGAGGTATGTTTGGAGACCTTGATGGCCCGGGAGATGGACTATTGACCAGTTTTACATTGGGTGGCGGTATCAGTATTGACGGTGGTTCCAGTGGTGGTATGAGGAGCAGCAGTGGGTCTAGGTGCCCCGCCTGGGGGAGCACAGCCCTAGAGTCATTTTGTACATAGGGAAAGCACCCATTATGAGGATGTTTCCCCTATTTTTTGATGACTTATATGTGTATCTTCTTGGGTTGACCGATGGGTCAGAGACATTATTTTTTGTACTTAGACACATACATTTTGATATATATATGAGAGATATTTTTTTGCGGCTCTACATGGTGTGCCCCTTGTTTCTTTTTATGGATTATGTTATGCTGATGGGTATCTATGTTTTCTATGCTTTTTTTTTTTATGTATGATGGTTTATTCAAGATGAATTCCATCTTAGAATATTGTTATCTATGCGATCATCTGTTTGGTTTTGACTCCTTGGTACATGTGTGAATGTAATGTAGTCAAATTGTCTGCTTAATCTTTTTGCACACAAATATCTTCTAAATAGATGTGAATCTTGTATCTCAAATGTTTGTTTTAACTGCGACACTACTAACTGGGAATCTAGGTAGATATGCATATGGCGTATGCCCTAATGGAGGGCGTCATACATAAGTCTGATAACAATGTCATATTCTGCCTGATTTTTTGCTTCTAAATCGATGCATAGACTGTTGGTGCAAAGTGGTGGTCAGTCAGGGTGATGGATGACCTAGGCAGTTGCTGCTAAACTTTGAGACCATCGTGATGCTCCATTGGCAAATATGAAGTAAGGTTCAGGTTGGTCAACCATTGTGACACTCGAGCGTGTTTTGTAACAAGTGTTTTGGTCAAAAATTTTAAAGTGGTTGGGTTTGTGTATGTTGACTCTAGGGTAGGGCCTTCTTGGTGCTCATGGGTAGAATTTCTTGAGGTAAAGGCTGTTGACGGGGTTAGTGAGGCACGTCCCATCCAATTCAGTCAAGATGTATGCCCCCTTGAGGAGGCAACGTTTTACAATGTAGGGTCCTTTCCACAAGGTTTCGAACTTTCCTGGCCCTAGGGCTTCATTTGTGACATCATAGCGGAGGACTAGTTCTCCCTCAGTGAATGAGCGAGGGTTGATGTGGCAGTTGAATGATGCTTTTACCCATTTTTTGTGGGCCTCGTTTTGTTGCAGTGACTGTCGTCGACTTTTTTCGATGAGCTCTAGTTGTACTAGACGTTGTTCTAGAGGTTAGGTATCATCGAGGAGTTCGACTGTGGCATGTAAATTTGGGATCCGCATTCTATGGGAATCACGGCTTCAACCCTGTATACCAAGTGGAAGGGAGTGAAACCAGTGGATGTCTTCAGAGCCGTGCGGTATGTCCACAGGGTGGAGAAGAGCATATGGTGCTAGTTGGTTTTATGGTTATTCACGATGCGTTGTAACATAGTTTTTAGGACTTTGTTTACAACTTCTACCTTTCCGTTGGATTGGGGGTAGTATGGTGAAGCAAATTCATGGGTGAATCTGAGGTGGTGAGATAGCTCTTCAAAAAATTCATTCTCAAAGTGTTTCCCATGGTCGGAGACTAACTCCTTGGGAACCCCGAACCGAGAAATGACGTGGTTAAACTGAAATCGAGCAGCTATTTTTGCAGTTTTTTCATATGTGGTCATGGCTTCTGCCCACTTAGGTGAAATAATCGACAACCACCATGATGTATTTATTATTTCCGGACGATGCGGGGTTTCAAATCATGAAGTCAATTCCCCATTTACAAAATGGGTTGGTGACGATGACAGGGTGTAGAGGAGTGGGAGGGGCTCTTTCTTTATGGGTGAAGCGCTAGCATCGCTCACATCTCTTGACTGTTGTAATGCAATCATGAAACAGGGAGGGCCAGAAATATCCTGCCCGTAGGAATTTTTGGGCGGTGGCCATCTCGGAGAGGTGGTCGCTTCAAGATCCTCCATGGTAGTCATTAAGGGCTTGTTCCGCTTGGTCGTGAGTGAGGCATCAACATAAAATGGTGGCAATTCCCCGTCAGTACAAGACATTTCCCATGAGGAGATATATGGCGATCTGTTGGCATATGCACTGACGGTCATCTCAAGTGATATGAGGTCTGAAATTTTGAGTTTGTAGGAAAAGGAGAATGTCTCTGTACCAAGGGTCGTCGGTTTCTACAAAGAAGAGATGCTCGTCTGGTAGCAAATCGTTCACTGGTGATCCCTTAGTATCTCTTGGGAGGTCTATAATGAACTCTGCTAAGATAAGCACCTTTTTTCTTTTAGGCGAGAAAAATTGTAAGTCATATTCTTGAAGAATGACTACCCAGCGGACGTACTTATGGTTCATTAGGCAGCGTGTGAGAAGATATTTGATGGGATTAATATCCGCGATGACCGTAGTGGTTTTTAAGATGATGTAGTGGCCAAGATTCTGGACTGCATGTATTAATCCTAGAAAAATTTTCTCTTCAGGCTCATATCTTAATGTTGGGCTCGGTAAGGTTTTACTGACATAATAAATTACATGCTCCTTCCCATCCGGGCCTTCCTGGATCAAAACTCTGGCCAAGGTGGACTCAAAAGCTGATAGATACAGGATGTAATCTTTGTCATAGTTTGGGGGACTGAGAAGTGGTGCTGAAGATAATGTTTCTTTCAATGCGTCAAACGCTTGTTGGGCGTGATCATCCCATTTGAATGGGATGTCCTGAAGAAGGAGGTGCAGGAACCCTTGAGCACAAGTGGCATAATCTAGGGTGAAGCCTCTTAGGAAATTGGCCTTCCCCTGTAGGCTTTGCAGTCGCCTGAGGGTTTGAGGAGGAGGCACCTCTTTGATAGCTTGGAATATTAGGGGGTCCATGCGAATCCCTTGCTAGGACATGATAAAATATAAGAGACTAACTGTTGTGATGCAGAAGACACACTTGAGGGGGTTCAAGCGTAGGCTGTATTGACGGAATCGTTGGAATACCAATTGTAGATCCTCAATATTGTCTGAGCACTTCTTGGAGAGGACCGTCAGGTCATCCAAGTAGCCGAGGATAAGGTGTGCCAAGTAATGAAATATATATTTCATGGCCTTCTGGAAAGTGGCTCCAGCGTTCTTTAGGCCAAATGGAATTACCTTGTATGCGAATGTGCCCCAAGGGTGGTGAACGCAGTTTTTTACTGATCTGTATGGCAGATTTGAATTTGGTTGTATCCAAAGAATCCATCCATAAAGGAGAGAGCCTCGTGACCCACACAAGCATCAATGACCTGGTCAATGAATGGGGTAGGATAATTGTCCTTAGGACAAGATTTGTTGAAATCCTGAAAATCGACGCAAAGGCATATGGTGCCCTGTTTTTTCATGACGGGAACAAGGTTGGAAACCCAAGATGTGTAAGCAATAGGGTAGATAAACCTGACTTTGTGAAGCTTGTTTATTTCTCATTTTATTGCTTCTGCATTTGATGGGTGCAGTTCACACTGTTTCTGGTGCACTGGAGGTACGTCATGCCAAGTGTCAATATGGTGCTCTACGATAGTGGGACTAAGCCCAAGCATTTCCGAGTAGTCCCATGCGAAGATATATCGATAATCTTCTAGCAATTGGGTATACGAGGCTATTTATTCTAGAGATCATGTTGCCCCTAGTGATATTTCTTCGACCTTACCAGGGTTTTGGGATATGTTCAGCTTGACGGTAGGTGAGATGTTTGACATATTTCCTTCCTCGAACGCATCGGGCGCCGGGATAGGATTCTTTAACCAATAAAATTTCCCTAATGGAAGGAAATATTTTGATTCGATCACATAGATCTCTTGTTCTTCTATCTTGTCAGGACTGGACATTTTCTTCGGGAGAAAAAGTGAACAGTGATGCATTGAATCCCATGGATAATTCGGCTCCATCATGGCTTCTAAGATTTCCTCATCTAAATGAAATAGGGATCCTAATGGGGATTGATCCTGTGCAAGGTTATGCTGAAGAGGTTCAATCCACATGGAGCTAGCTGAGAGACACGAAAAGGATTCCATCGTCAATGTGGTGGAACCAGACGCGGTCGACAGAGTGTAGATAGATTGGGTCTACATTGTCGTAGGTACATCTACTCTCATAGTTGCATCTAACTCGACACCTATGGCATATGAGCAGACAGCTCAAGTCATAGTTCTGATACATGATGATATGAATCGTATATGGTGTATCATCTCATCAACGTTTATTGGGGAAGAATCTCTGTGATGGGAGAAAGCGCAAGCTTGGGTCCCCCGTTAGGATGATCAATTTCCTATTGGTGGAAATTGTGCCTAGTGCAGAGGTGCCTGAATTTTTCCATTAACGAGCATGCCTCTGGTTCATGGTTCTGGCCGGTGTAAATGGTGCATGGTACCACTGTGCCAACTGAGTAGATTGTGTGAGAATCAACACTACTCTTCATCCTAGATGTGGAAACTTGGAAAGGATCTGTTGTAGAAGATGAGGTCTTCTACTTCCATTTCCGTGTTGTTGGCTTGGGTGTGCCTTGCTCCTATGGGGAATGTAGACTTAACGTTTCTATTTCCGCTCTTAGCTTGGGGAGATGCTCACATTTAATTTTATGATGAAAGTGTAAGCAAATTCGACAATAAGTACTTGTGATATTCTCTTGGTTAGAGAGAATTTTTTGTGGAAGAGAAGAGACTATGTGAAAATTGTTTACGAGGTGCTTCAGTTCTTTGCACTGATTGACCCAGTGGTCAATCAGGTCACATAGTCTGCATGTTATCCTAGGTTGGGCCTGGGTCATTCTTTGTATGTGCACCATCCCAGTTTTCCCATCACACCGATGTGGGTGTGGTGTTGCTGGTTTGGGGGTGATATACTTTCTATACCGTTTGAGGAGATCGCGTTCTTTCTTCTCTAATGCATGAATCATATCAATGAGAGGATGAACTTGCGGAATAGAGGTACAGTGCTGCCCACAATGATTTCCTTGACATATTGGGAAAAATAGCCTAGATATGGGGGTCTCGTTGTGTTCAGTTTGTGGTCTGGTGGGGTACCAGCGTCATAATGCTGCTAAATATGGGCAAGTGGCGACCACATGATTGGGTGTTTTATATAACGCACATGTTAATGGTCTTCTCTGTAGAGAGTGGTTAAGGGAAACTAAGGGTTCCCTGATTGGTCGCTTTTCAGCTGATAGAAAGAGGATGGATCTACTCGTCATATCTTCTTGGGTTGTCGAGCTATTCACAGATTCTGAGCCTGTGTTGTCTTCTTGAGATAGGCGGACTATGGTTGATCGCATACAAGCTAGTGCTGCGTAGAATCTAGGTATGTAGTGACAATGGCACACCGGGTGATTGTCACCACATATCTGACATGAATACTGGATTTCCATGTTATTGCAATATACTATATGAACTGGATACCATCGCTGGAACATTTCCAAAGCTGTGAAATCAATGATGAAATGATCGATCTCATCACAGAGTACACAACGCTCGATGGGAGGAGGGGGCCTGGCTGGGAGTCTTTCAGGTGACTGTCGTTCCTCCTACAACTGCAGGATCGTGTGAGGTTCATCTCTAGATGACTCAGTGGAGGGATCCTCTTGATAGGATTGCTCGATGGCGTGTAAGGGGTCCCTATGTCTCAGGATTTTTAGGCAATGATGGGTATAGTGCCCATCATTGTTGTATATAGCACATGCGTGATTTCTACGCAATGCTTTGCCTTTACTTTTGGTGGTGGGTTCCTTTTTACAGGAACATGGTGTCACGATGTATGCCTTAGAGCTAAGGAGAAGTTTTAATTCATCCAGCTTGGGGAAGATGTGGGTAGGGTGACCTACTACGTCACATATGGCGCATCCTAGTGATTCCCATTGTGTGGCGGGAGTCTCGGCCCTTTTTCCTCTCTTGGTTTTCTTAGCCATAATCATTGGTTTTGCAATGGGAATTTCATTTGTAGGGATGTTTTCAACAGTTTCCTGAATGGGTGGGGCCTCCTCGGGATTGAGGGGCTTTAACTCTATGGCGATGATGTGTGTGGCTCCCGTCCCAGTAGGGGGGATGAGGTACCAAACTGGTATCACAAAAGACATGTTTGGTAACACCACTGTTACCAATACCTGTTGGGATACGAAACCGGCTGGGGGGTAGAGGAAGGAGGTCTGGGAAGCGGCGTAGGCTAGAGAGGTTGTCATGGCCAAGGACTCAGTGTCATTACTACTCGTGTATGTTTCCTGACTAGCTTCAGCGTTTGATTTTTACATCATGCACACTGGAGCCCCTGTGACATCAAGTGATTACTCAGGTATGCCAGGTGGATCTCCTATGAATGACCCTTATATGGAAGATGGTTTGAACTAGCTGGGGCCATATTATTGGTACCATGAAAGCATGTCCATAGATGTATCTACGTAGGGTAGAATGAAATCTATATTTGTTAGGGGCTACTTTTAGCTATGCGTCAGTTGGTCGAGAGTGACGATGCGGTCCTCATTGGGGAACATCATAGTCTCGAATATAGAGGAGGAAATGGCTGACAAGGCGTACATTTAACTCTAGCCAAGGAGTATATTGTAGTCCAATTGGGCGTCCAAGACTTCAATGTTTATAAGGAATGTCTTTTCGGCTAAGCGGACCGGGACGTTTTGGTAGAGGCCAATGGAGGCCAAAGGGTGACCATTGTATGCTCTATGCATGATGTCTAATGGATTTATTTCAGGTGATCCTAACTTCTACCAAATGTTATTTTGCATGATGCATGTGGATGCACATTCGTCAATGATACATCAGTGAATAGTAATGTTTTGGATAGACACTAGTATCTGGAAGGTGACCATTGAAGGAAGCCTAGGGGTGGCTCTATCTAAATCAAAATCCATTTGACATGAATCGATAGGGTAGATGGCGCCTTATGTGGAAATTAGGGCTTTCTGATGCTTTGGGCATGACTGTAATACCTCCAAAGTTGACATAGCGGCGGGAGATTGAGCTAGATCAACCACAATGCTATAGTTATGGGCTGCTTTGGAATGGTTTCCTGCTCGCCTAGTTGGTCCCTTAGCCATCTTTGGAAAAGGTTCAATAGGTATCTTTTATATGGCCAAAGGTGCAATTGGGGCATTGGTACTAGCCCCTGATGTATTGGTGTCTGGTGGGGTATCGTAATTTTGGCTCCGTGTTTGAGAAAAACATTTCCTCGCCAGTCATGTAAATTTTGTGGCTGTTTTTTCCAGATTTGTTGGGAGTTTTTTGCTGCATGCTAACTGTCCCTTGATGGGGGAAAGGTTCATGCATGACTGTTTTCTTCTGGGAGGATCCCACTTGTCCACAGTTACTCTGCAGCTTCTTCAGCTCAGTGAGGTCAGGACAGTGATGAGTGTAGTGGCCATACTCACCACAGATCAAACAAGAGTGGTTTGTTCGAAGAGGTGGCCTTTTGTTCTACCTTTGGGAGTTGCTTGGTTCCTAGTTTTTATTTCGGTTGGAGTTGCCTCCAGCCTAAGATCGCGAATGGGGTTGCTGATTTTTCCCCCCTGTCCACGATTTCCTTTAGGCTTTCTTTTTCCTTTTTTCTTAACCACGTTAGGAGGGTAGTTCTTCTAGTTATATTTTTGGCGCAGTTGGTTTTGGGAGGGTTGCACAAAGTTCACCTATGCATTATTCTGCATGGGTGGTTCTTATGCTAGGGACTGAGCATAATGAGGTCCCTAGTTTGTAAATGGTTTTTGGGGGGGAAATCTTCCGTAAACATGTCTATCTATGTACTGGGTCCCTTGAGCTGGAGGATAGGGTCCTCCATGTTGATGGTGATATGACAACGCCCTACTAGTCAAATTTTGCAAAGGCATGTGATGACTTTGGTAGCTGGGTGGTGATATGTTCTGGGTAGAGATATGTGTAACCGGGGTATTGAACGCAGCTACTTGGGTGAATTTGGGTCAATGAACCAATTAAACCATCTGCAAAGTTCAATGTGCCTGGAAATTCTTTGTAAGTTTGCAGGTGCGAGGTATTTGACATGATATTGTAAATATACCCTTACTGCATATAAATCATCTCGAGTTGATGGGCCTTACTGATGGTGTCCTCTTTGGATATGGGCTTTTGTTATGCCACATCCTTCAAAATATCTATGGTGAGAGTTTTCAAGAATAGTTCTAACAGAACTCGATCACCGAGTTTGGCATTGCACAAACTACGACGCCACCGCCATTTGTGGAGATGGTCCGAGATATGGCCGGCAAGGGTTTGCCTAAAGTGGGTCAGTAACTCCATTCCAGAATTGTGGTGGATGGGTAACTGAAAATAGGTTAGGAATGCAGTGGTGAGGGCACTAAAGGTTCCATGTTTATTAGAGGCTTGCTCTGCATACCATTTCGCTACTACTCCAGTTAAAGTACGTTGAAACAGTCTCAGTCGAATAGTATCATCAACGATGTTGTTTGACGAAAACCACAAGTGGAAAGTCATAACATGATTTTTGGGGTCTTCTGCTTACTTTCCTTTGAAATTTAGAATTTCCGAAGGGAGCTTCGTGGGCATGGGAGGCCATATGGGGTTGTGTGCAATGGGGTTGTTTGTCAACTTGGTTAAATCTTGTAGATTTAACGAAGCTAGAAAAGGTGACCGCGAGGTTGTAGCCATTGGGACTTATGTTAACACAATGTTATGGTAAGGAATAGGGTTTGTATACGACGTACCACGCTATGCGTTCAACTGGCTTCCAGAATGGTTGGCACTCCTCTACCCTCTAGGGGTTGTGGGAGGAGTGGTGTGTGTTGACCCTATGGGGGTGTTCACCGGTGTGGCATTGGGAGACTGACTAGGGTTCCCAATGAAAGATGCCCAAATAAAGGATGAAATGATAATGGTGATCGTGTTCCATCTTGGACGCCTAAATGATGAAATACCTGGAACCCCTCCTGGTAATGGGGGGAGGTCCAAAAGATGTCTAGATTAGTGAGGTCCTATTGGGTCCATTCTGGCATCGACTAGGTATGGCTTTGGAAATATTTGAGAGGATAGAGATTATAATCAAAGAAAAATTCTGATCGCATCCACAAAACAAAGAAAAAATAAAATAAATTTCCCTTTAGATTAATCTTATGTGATCAGTCAACCAAAGAATATGGTTTTTTTTTGTTTATGTATGATACTCAAATCCTAGAAGACCTAATCGTCCTCACACACTCAAATGCAACTGGGCCTTGAGAAGATATCTTGTGAGTTTTGGCACAATGTCTGGTAAGAGCTGGCCACACCCCCAGTCAGCCAAAGAAAATCCACCAAGGTAAGGGTACAGGATCTAGTGCTTGCCTGCATAGTCACCTATAGGGAAATGATGCCCTAATTTTGGCCACTAAGTACCACCATCCCACGTAAGCGTTCGAGTCTTGGGTTTCTTGGTATTTCAACTAACAGTACCGAGTATTAGTCGGGTCAGGTAGCCCCAACTGATACCACGCGCACTGCGCCTAAGCCTAACCCCCTCTAAATCGGGTCTCTACCACGCTCGAGTTTTATTTTCCATGGGCTGATAGGTGGATTTGAAAGTTCCCTAAATAATCAACTTCTATTTTTCAAGATGAATAATGATCAAGGCGGCTTATGGGATGCCTACACCCTTGATCCTAACTTAGACTATAAATTCTTTTGTGCCCCCTATGGGGAGAATTTAGTGAGTTTTGTTAAGTTAGTTTTAGGTGTCTTTGCTTTTCTTAGTGTGTGGATGTGTGTCAAAAAATAGTGAACAAGCACATAATTTTAACATGTGGATATGTGGTGATCCTTTTCAAAATCCCCTATTTTAACTGTGTTGTATTGTTCCTTGCTCAAAAGTAAAACATGTGCGGATATGGGCCGCTTTCTATTTTTCCTAGTTAATCTATGTGATCAACTATAGGGAGATGGTGAGTTGTGAATAAAGAGTGTTCATATCCTTGCCTAGGATCACCAGAGGGTGCAAAGGCAGCAAAGATTACTTGCTCTTCTATCGAAAATTTGATCTTGGTCCCGAAATCCTAGTGCAAAAATTGAACTAAACTAATGACTTTCACACTAGAAAAAAGGGACTAGCTAAGAATGCGTGGACTTGGGCCACTTACTTTGGCTAATTATATATGTTTTTTGGTACCTAAATTTGAAAAGCATAAATTATTTCAGAATGCAAGTTAATTTTCCTCCTGCTTAAACTATGTGTTAACTTTGCAAAAATCAACTTGAAATAAAACCAACACCTACCCTACTAAAAGCAGCTAAGAGTGAGCTTTAGAAAGCTATAGGGCACCTCAAACAGTTCTGGAAAATGTATTATGGTCTACTAGGCACTTTTACAAGCAGGAAAGGATGGAATTGTTGGAGAAAATTCTCATTCTGTTTTTTGTGCACAAAAGGCTGAAACATGCGTGATTTCTGTGCGTGGGTCAGCTTTGAATGCGCGCCTTGGTGTGCACACATCTGTGAGAAATGTGCACAAATTTCCTGCAGTGTAATGTTTTCGAGCTCTTCTGCTTCAGTCTGTCACTTGGGATGAACCAGACAATGAAGAAGAGGAAGGGGGAAATTCCAGTCGAACTCCACACCAAAGACAAAGGTCTCTGCAAAACGGCACTACCACATAAATGTGGAAATAAAAGTTAGTGGAGTAACCAATCCTTTGTTAGTGTGTTTGGTGCACGTATGTACGAAATCACACCAACTTAAGGGGTTTGTTTTTCCTTCTTAAGTTATTGGTCACAGGCAGAAAATAGATGGAGTGAAGCAAGTTAGTGGAACATGCACAAACATAAGCATACTAGATAGAGAAATAGCATGCATATTCAAACATAAACTAAAACTAAACCAAATAACACATAAGCTATAAATAGAGTAAAACAACTTCAATAATCCAAACAATGCTCTTACGTCCCCTCTTATTGAGTGCTGGTAGGAATGAGGATGAAACTTTAACCCACTTGCTAAGGGGCCCTTATAACTATGGGTTCTAAGTCTCGATGCAAGGATGTCTTTACTTCCAAGATGGCTTGGCGCAAAGTCTCCCTCTCTCTACTATGCTGGACTGGAGTTGTTGGATGGCCAACAACTTAGTCCCCTCTATCTCTGCTTCGGATCACACACTGCTGGTATTTCTTGGGGAAATTCTGGCCAACATAACAATGTGCTCTCCTGTTGTTCATCTCTTGGTGGCCTTTTATATGAGAATTTGAATCCTCCTTCCCTCTCTTGGTACATTGTGGATAGTGACCCAAGAGAGGAGGGTGATTCCATTGTGTGCCACATTTATTCCATTGTGTGCTCCCTTGATGTCCTAAGGAGGATTGGGTGGTTGTCCTTAGGTGGCTTCAAGTGTGAAATCAATGTCCTGGAGTGTGCCTTTTGGTCCTGGAAAGTGACTCCGGCCACTCCCAGGATTATGCGATTTTTGGAGCAAAAGGCGTGCAAAGGCGTGTTTATCGAAGAATTTTGCGTGCAAAGGCACATTTGACTAGTTCTCCTTGTACGCAATTTGATTTTTCCTTAGACCTTAGAGATTTTTAAATACTTTCATATTCTCTAATGTCTCTCAGCCCTGTAAATCCTTCTGCTTGACATTAAATAATGTCACCTTTGCTTGTATTATTTTCCAGTGATAACACCTATTTTCTAATTTGTTGCATGTATATGAAATTTAAGTATCCAAAAATTTCATGCAAAATTCTACTTTCATAATTTACATGCATTATTCATAAACTAGATGAGGCTAATGGTTTACCTTAACAAATGCAATTTTGGAGTTATATTTCATGTTGTAGATGCTCACCGAATCTGGTGTGAATTCAACACTCGTTATGGTGCTAGTATGCATCATTTGCTACATTGATATAAGATTCAATGAAAGTTTTGAGATATGCAGGACATTCTTTAAACTTCCATCTCTAAGGTCTCTCCTCCCTTGTATAATTATCTCCATTGGAGAATCATCTACTATGAGAATAAGAGGACCAACATATGAATTTAAAGATGAGAGATAATATTTTTTGGTTTTTATGTGATATGAAACTTTGGAATCTATAATCCATGCATCATGAGAAGAATGAATAGAAATTATTTCATGTGCGTTCCCTTTGTTTTAGGGGCTCTTTCTCCTTGCTTCTTTCTAGCTCTTTATAGAATATAGTCTCCAAGATTTTTCTATTGAAGAATCTACACCATGAGATCAATTTTCTTCTTCATGAATGATGCTTTTGGATGGTAATTATAGTTGCAATAGCTACATTTTTATTTCCCTTTAATGCAATTTATTTTCTTTCGAGCTCATATATTCATTTAGAGGTTTTTGATTTCCTCCCTTTCATGCATCTGGTTCTTTTTCCTTTCCTTTGCCTTTGGATTATTGATTTGATTTCGAGTTGGTCCTGCCCTTTTCATGCTCAACAAATGTATTGAATTTGGAACTTTTAAATGTGCCCATATTTATGAGCTTATCTTTCTCATGTATCAATGAGTCAATAAAAACATTGAGTGTGGGCATATTTAAGGTTGCTCTTGTCGCAAGCCTGACTAGTGAAAATGGAGACAAATATAACATACTTTGGACCCAATTTTGACAATATGGAATGAATTAGTTGTCTTTCTTTCTTGGATTTGTCGATTCACCTTATTTGAACTCGAGCAATAAGGATTTAAACCATGTCAAGAAATATTGTGTGTTTTCGAAACTGCTTGGATCTAATGAGTTGAACTAATTTTCAACGATGTGACCCCACATCTCAATCTAATTCCTAAAGAGTGTCACCAAAGTGATTCAAACTTGATTTTTCTTCAGCATGAAACAATAAATTTTGGAGAAATTGATAAGCATAGCAGTCCAAAGGCCATGTTCATGTGGTTGAATTATTTTTATTTTTCAACTATGAAATTTGGTTCAATCTCAGTTGCCATGGATATTTGATACATGATTCTACTTGTGAGCCAAAGTAAAATATTTGGCTTCCTTTTGAAACAATTATATGGTGTGAGAATTTCCAATAGCTCCAATCTTCAATGTCTCCTAATATATTATTTATCCTCTTTTTTCTTAGTGTTGCGCGGGATCTGATACCATGTGAAAATGTAGTTGAAACTGCACGGAATGGATCTTAGCTAGAAAAAAATAATTGCAAGTAGGAAAGAAGAAAGAAAATGATAAAGAAAAAATAAATGATAATATTCATGCACATAAAAGAAAAATATGAAATAATACAATTCAATGCAATATAATTTGCATGGATAATTTTTTTGTTTTAAAAGAAGAATGAGTACTGCTTATATTAAGTCTCTTACTAGTTGCGGAAAGATCCCGGGTGAATTGCATTGCAGAGTGATTCTGTGGCATCACAGTGGCCATGGGAGAGCTTTTAAAGCCATTCCAAACAAAGTAAAAAAGTATACTATATGACAACAATCTTATTCCTCTAGTACTATATAGATGACAAAAGTGATGAAGAAGATAAATACATTGAAAGCCAAACATATAAATTGGTTAATCTGTGGGTGAATCCATCTGATTCGAGTCTGTCCCTACAAAGTTCAATTAGCGGACTGCCAACCTTGGCAACCTGCAATTGGAGATTTTCTAGAATGTTCCAGAGGGGCTGAGAAATATTTTTAGCTGGTTCTCTATGGTGTCCAAGGTGGAATTGTCAGCAAGGCTCTACTGATGAAGCCAAACTTGAAGGTCATAAAAATCAGCTCTCAATTTTGCAAGTTCTTTGCAACATTGTTCACAAGTATGAGCCATGGCTTCGGGGTTGGAGAGATTACTTACAGAGGCACTACGCTTTCCAAGCTTTCGAACCACTCTCTTCGAGTGTTGGTGGTGACAACCTGAGAATAAAAACTCCATAATTGATCCAACAAACCAACTACAGGTGGACGAGAAAGACGATGGATATTTGGCGGGGTCACAAGCATCCTGACTCTCAAATTATTCCTCAGAGAAGGAGGTGAGAAAACAACGACTGAAGATGGCATCTATTAAATCATTGAACTCAGGACATGGAGAGTAATAGCGAGGCTTACCCTTGCCTAGACAAAATTTCCTCCTTCGAAATTCCATGGACCCTTGAATGGAGACTGCTAGGAGGAGCCAAGCAATCCGACTCTAGATGAAAGAAGGCTTGAGTCCAAAAGTGAATTGAGGAACCAGTCCATTGTGCATTTCCGTGAACACTAATTTATGCTCATTTAATTCCACGATGCTCGTGCAAAGTTCTAGAAATGAAACCACTGCATGCCTAAAGTAATATAGTAGTGAATCTAGAGAAATGTGGACATGCACTCAAATAGTCCTAGTTAATACTCCCATAAGTCTCCTGTAATCATTAGTTAACTCTCGCTCTCATTCAAGTGGAGATACTCATAATTGCACTTGTGTAATGCCCTCTTGGTGATAAGAACAAAATTTCCATACAAACTCCACTCATGCAAATAGAAATTAGTAAAACTCATACATGCACTTCTCGAGTGTCCTCCTAATAATAATAACAAAATTGACATATATAACCCCACTCAATATTTTAACTAAAATATAATAATTCTATATATTATTTCCAATACTTGAAAAAAATACCACTAACATAAGAAATATCTCATAATTAAATTACCTTTGAGCAATGTCTAATAATAATCTAATAATAAAATTGCATTGAAATATGCACCGTGATTTTAATTTCTTTAAGCATATTTATTAATAAAAATTACAAATCTGTTTTGACCCTTTCAAAAATAACAATGTCTCGTAATAACATTACATTGAAATATGGACTATTTTTAAATTTTTCTGACAATACTTATTAATGAAAATTTAAAATACCTTTTGACCCTTCAAAAAAAACACCTCAACTCGTACAAAAGAATAGAACCAAGCATATAAAACAAAACAAAGCGTCCTTATAAGGAAGATTGTAAAGTTGGCTACCGCCATGGAAGTACTTCTTAAAGATAGGCCTGGCCTATCTACAGGTATCATCTTCTGTAGATATTGCGGTCGGCTTTCCATTGACAAATGGGGCATTATAGTTGTGGACAGTGCACTACATGAAAGACAATTGAATCAGGTGGCCCGGGTTTCCAACGTCAAATCTTTCACAGAAATTTTTTATTTTTAGTCCCTGCCGCCTGCGGCATGGCAGGGACTATAGTAATCGTTTTTGGGTCCCGGCATTAGTTCAAGCACGAAAACCAAATCGAAAATCAAATCGAACCATTCAATTTATTATAAAGTTTTTTTATTTATATTTAAAAATCATTTTTTTATCTGCCAGTGATGTTCATCTAAAATCCATGTAATTATTGTTTTAAATTGTTTTAGCCAATGAGCAATTTGGAGGTCTTATTTGGCCTCATATCGAGGCCGGACCTATAAAAACATAGAGTAAGTTGAATTGGTACGAAGTTTTTTAGTTTTCTTCAAAAGCGATAGACTAATGCTAGCATTAATCTCGAGTATAAAATCTGCTGCCAGGAAAGGAAAGGATATGCAATAGTGTAAACGGTATGCGATAGTGAATAGCGTTTACAGATGGCTCTTTGCATGGCATTATTGCAGGTTTACACATGGCTATTTGCATGTCTGTTTGAACGCATTTGTTGGTAGGCTATTTTCAGAGTCGGTTCCTGGCTCCTTCAGGCTTCTTAGTATGCTTTGCAGGGATGAAAGTTGTGTCACTAGTTCGATCGGCAACAGCCCATTTCCATGCGCTGCCTCCACAAGCAATTCAAATTCTGCAACAACCCATTTCCATGCTCTGCCTCCATGAGCAATTCTGATCGAGTTGGCCAGAGTCTTCCAGGGCCCTAATCTCATTCATCCCTTCTAACCTGTAGGTAAGGCAATTAAAATCTTAAAAAAATCCCTCACATTTCTTTATGGTCGGTATCAGTACTGGTAATTTCTATAGTTCCTACTATGCAGACTTTTTGACTTTTTGTTGTTTTCTTGATCATAACAGATTTTTTTATTCATTCAATGGATGTGTGTTCAGGGTTGTGTTATAAACTCTGAGCGGATTTTGAAATATTCTTCAAATATTAGGAATATAATGAACATACACAGATAACAAATTTTAGATTCCAAAATTTATAATCAAAATAAGAAAACTAATTATACAAAATCATTCTTAATTTTATTGCGGATTATGGATTTTTTTTTTTTTTAACTAACAAAATCAGACAGTGGCGTACTATGCTCCTTCACTTATCTGTATTACTATCTGAATTCATTTTCCAGCACTATAGCAGAGCTTAAATGTTAATACTTACTTGTTAGGTCTGTAAATCAGCGTTTAGTCTTGAATATTTCTGCAACGAGCACTCATGAAGCTACAAAACATAAGAAAGTGAGAAATGATATCAGTTTGCACCAGATATCTGAAAACCCTTACAACAGAGATGAAACGATGATAAGAACCCACAGCTAAGATACATAAGAAGCTAGAAGAAATATTAAAATTCTGATGAATTCATTCATTTGAAGGAAATTTAATTGTAGTTTCAAGAGGTTTACAGTCTTAGTAATTTACTAAATAATTGTAGCTTTAGAAGCCTTTCACACCACAGGCAGTCTAGATGCTTATATCAAGACAGAAATAAGCAGTCTTGATGCCTATATCAAGACAGAAATAAGACAACAAATAAGACCTCCTCTACTCTATCAAAGTAGAAACATGAAATTTCTAAAAAAAATTCAGCCAAATTTAAATCTTTACAAAATGAAGTAGAATCTATGGCAAAAGAACAGAAAGTTTAATTGAAAAATTATAGCAAAAACAAGTCCCAAGTCCATGCGGCCTAGCAATGGCCTAACAATAAAAATGTAACTGCAAGGCCTACGACTCTTTAGAGGAATAAACAGACCAAAAAAAATTTAAGCGAAAACTTTGGCATCAAACCCCTTGCAAAAATATGTTAGGCCTACAAAAGATCAGATTAGTCTGCCGCTGGAGTAAGGAGTGCAAGAAAATCTTGCAGCTAGGCCCCATAACCTGGCAAAGTGGATCTCTGAGCTAAATTAAAATTTTGAGGAAAAATTAATTGTAACTTCAAGGGGTTTATAGTCTTCGTAATTTACCAAATACTTGTTGCCTTAGAAGCCTTTCACACCAGATGACAGAAGCAGTGAGGCAGTCTTGATGCTTACATCGAGACAACAATAAGACAGAAAATAATACTTCCTCGGCTCTGTCAAAGTAGAAACATGAAATTTCAAAAAAAATCAGCCAAAATTAAACCTTTACAAAATGATGTAGAATCTATGGAAATAACACAGAAAGGTTAATTGAAAAATTATAACAAAAACAAGCCCTAAATCCATGAGGCCTAGCAATAAAAAAAACAGAACTTCCAAGCGTGCAGCTCATTCAATAGACCAAAAAGATTTAAGCCAAAACTTTGGCACCAAAGCCCCTGCAAAAAATTGTCAGGCTTGTAAATTAAATAAAATAAGGTGAAACCCTCCAAAGTGACTTGCGGTCAGATAAAATAGGCCACAGAAGTCTGCGACTGGTGTAAGGAGTGCCAGAAAAGCTTGCAGCGAGGTCCCATAACCTGCAATGTGGATCGGGACTGGATAGGGAGGCATGACGCAATATTCTCGCAAGGAATGGCATTGGCCATGATGGGTGGATCAGAGCATATGGACGCCTAAACATTGAGATTCTTGTGTTTTGTTACATCAATAGTTTGCAGCGAGTGAAATTGAGTGAATCGCATAAACTAGCATGAGATTTGGTCTCGGTCATAGGTATGAGAACCTGGTTAACACCCTTAAAACCGTTGATCTAAATCCTAAAGGCAAGTGTCACTTAGAGGTTTCGTCCAATGCCACATGGAAGCGGTATGGGTCACATGTGTTTTTGCAATGATAACTGTGAAGTTTACCAACTGTTTATTCTCTGCGCCAACTATTTCAACATAAAAAGATTTGATCTGAATTATACGCCTTACCTTTCTGTATCATGAGTTTTATATTTCAGTTTAATTATTTTTTGAATTACTAAAAACCTCCTCCCAGAAATTTTTTTATAATTATCTAAAAGTGTGGGGATTTCAACTCTTTCGTAGTATTTATAAATGTTATTACACTATTGGTGGGGTGGAATATTTCACGTAACACTTCCCTTAGCTATCTGGCGTTATTACTTCATATTCTCATTATATATTTCATTACGCTCATCAGTTCCGTCATTTCATATATAATAGTAATGACATCTTATTTTCCAGGTCCTGTGAATAAGTGAGTGAGGACGAGAGCGCAAGTCGATGGATGCTACCCATATGTGGATGGGACATGACCATACCGCTAGGAAGATGGATCATAACAGCTACTGATCTGAAGGAAGGGAAGGCCATTGCATTGTGCCTCGATCTAAGCGGGGTTTCAAAGTCTCCATCTTATGCGCAGTTAATAATATCTAAATGCCTCGATCTAAATTCCAAAAATGCTTCATTCGTGTGGGGGGAGGTTCTTGATTCCCACTGCCTTACTCGTTGAATATCTCGTGGGTCAAGGGTCAGCGTTGCCGGTCAGCTACTTGTCCACTCAAGGTAGGGACTTGCTGCCCCGCAGCCCCTCTTGTTATTTTTTTGGAATCAAAATTGTAAGTGTTAATAATTTAGTGTTAACCAAAACCTTTCACAACTATGAAGGAATATTGTCCACAGCTACGAAGGAATATTCTTGTAGATAAGGGTTGGCAGATCGTTTTATAACCTCGAATCAGGGTCACAACATGACCTACTATGCATTTTTTACCATTCCAAACATAAAGACCCACACTTCCACTTCCATTTATGCTTCAATTTGCGATGGAGTGCGTTTTTCTCTTTCTTTTTCAGATGGATTTATTGCACACTAGCATTTTTTTAAGTATGCATATTCAGATGAGTGTTGTCACATCAAATTTAAAACAATAAGTGTGATGTGAAATAAATGATGGTGTTTTAGATTTGATATTGGCTAACTTATTGTAATAATGTTTATTTATAAATTAAAAATATTTATAATAAAGTGGAGTGAATCTCCATAATTAAGAATCTTGTTACATGTTTTTTTCTAAAATGTATATATATATATATATATATATTGAACTTATATATTAATCTTTTCTAACTTTAAATTATGATGAGAATGCCTTATCAAAAGTTTCACAATATCTAAAACAATTATTATTAGGGCAATCATATAAATTAAATTGTTGATAAATGTGAATTTACATCAATTCATAATAAACCTCAAAACACTTACTTCATCATATATCTTAAATAGTTAAAATTTAAAAAAAATCATAATAATTAACTAAATTAATTTATTTGAAATAATAATTATTTTTCTATTTCTCATTCCTAATAAAAATAAAATTCAAATACATATATAAAAGATTAATTACATATGAAAGTGTTGATAGCAAGAATAAACATGTAATGAAATTACAACCATTATAAATCCATTTTAATCCAGATCTAGCAAGCACCTAAAGGGATCAAATATCTTGAGATGCAAGTTGTGTTTAAAATGCAAAACTTGAAAATTATCTGCACCTTCAGATATTTGATCTCTTTAGTAACTTGATAAATTCATACCTAAGATGGATATATATATATATATATATATATATATATATATAGAGAGAGAGAGAGAGAGAGAGAGAGAGAGAGAGAGAGAGATATTGCATTTTTGAATATATAAATGGATTCAATTAGTTGAAAGTTTCATTGGCACTTAATTGTGTAGACAATACAATTTAAACTTGGAGTTTCAACAAATCTTTATTGGATTTAGACAAAATTGTCTAAAATAAATAAACTTGAAAAGAAACAACTCTTATAATAATGACCATTTGAAATGTTTTAATAATAAGAATTTCTTTTTCTCATTTTTTTTTTTTTTGGTATAATATACACATAGTGTCTTTTGAAATATATATATATATATATATATATATATATATATATATATATATACACACAACTCTATTTTATTACTTAGCAAGGTGTTTCGAGATCAAACCTCAGGAGGAGGTGGTTGTGCCCTGTGATAGGGGGAGGAGTCATGCTAAAAATCTAGTCACCTTAGGGTTGGTGTGGCCCATTAGATGCCCCTGAGTCATGAATCCTTAAACTTCTCTCTATAAACTTACTATTTAAACAAATACATTAATATGGATATTTAAATTAGTTTATTTAAGTCACAAGTTCAAATAATTTTAAAATGTATACCTTAAGTGTAATATTTTTACTGCATGTCCTTCATACTAGATTGTAATGATTAACAAAAGAGGAAGCTAATAAGACTATTTATGTTTTATGATATTGTTAATTAAAACTAACTAAACATGAATATTTATTTTTTCTTTTATTTTAATCTATATTGTTTTTTCTTTTTCTTTTAAAATAGGCACATGTCAACTTGAGGTTTAACACAAAAGTGATTAACATATCCCTGAGCTATAAAATGACTCTCTCTGTCCAATAATATGTGTACCAATGCTATGCCATTATAGAATGTTTAATAGTGACTACCCTAAATTGTGTGATCAATATCCAAAAAGGTGAAGGTTTATTTAGGTGTTAACAAGGTGTAGAGTGCAATAAAAAATGGAATGAAATTACAATAATTATGTGATTAACATTTAGAAAGTGTAAAGAACGAAGAAAATGTTAGGATGAATGTTGAAGTTGAATATTTCGAGCATGAATATTTTTTAAAAGTTCGGTTACCTTGAGCATGAATTTTTTTCAAGAAATTTAAAACAAAGATGGTACACTTAACATTTGATGAAAAATATCAAAAATTATGAAAAACTTTCCATGCTTACCTATTTTAAATAAGGAAATTTTAATTTAATTAACTGTAATTAAAAGACTAATTTTAAAGATTTAACCTTCCCAAAATGTTTTATTGTATTTATAGCAATAGTCATGGATCAAAGATTGAAATTTATTTCAAAATAGTTACACCTTTTATCTCTTTTATTTTAATTAATTAATTAAAAAAATATTGCATCAATATATATCACATAAACATAATACATTTTTCTCTTTTAATTTAATTAGATAATTAAAAAAAATATCATAAAGATATGACAAGATAAAAATCTACAAAGCCCTAATTAAAAGAAAAAGTAGGCAATATATTCGTAAAAGACAAGAGAATCTCTTACACCTCTCTAAGGTGGCTCCTAAGAAATTATGGAGGCAGATTCTAACTAGGAAAACTAAAGATAATAACAAAATTTATTTAGACCGCTGGAATTCCTATCTTAAAAAGCTTTATGACTCTCCAAATGCTAGGGATTTTGAAACCCTGCTCACAACGAAAGAAGTTTTCTCATTAGAAGACATTGATTTTGGGGTTAAACGCCTCGCAAATGGGAAAGCTAAATACATTGAAGGTTACAAGGCAGAAATCTTAAAGTTAGAGGTCTTGTCCTCATCCCCCACATCCACAAACTTTTCAACCAAGCAGTCAAGCAAGGGTTCCCTAAAACTTGGACTCAGAGCCTCATTATCCCTATTTTTAAAAGTGGGGATACAAATAACCCATCTAATTATCAGAGAATTATGATCAGCCCTCTCTTAGCCAAGTTATATGGTATTATTTTGGAAAAGATGTTGAGCATTTGGCTTGAAAATGAAGGTAAGCGGGCTAAAGGCCAAGCGGGTTTTAGAAGGCAACACTCACCAACGGACCACCTCGTTATGCTTCGGATCATTGTGGAGGAATGCTGCAATGATTAATCCAATCCCTTCTATTGCTTTGTGGACTTTAGAAAGGCTTTCGATACGGTTTCTAGAAACAACCTATGGAATAGATTAAAAGAGCTAAATGTTCCTTTTGAGCTAAGAGCGACCACTATAAGGTTATACAAGAATGTAATTGCCAATTTAAAGAGCAATGAGGGGTGGTCAAAAGATATTAAGTGTAATATCGGAGTTAAACAAAGTTTCCCCCTCTCCCCTACCCTATTTGGCATTTACATCGACAAGCTAAAAGGTTGTTTAGAGGAAGCAGGATGTGCTGGCATGATCTTAGCTGGGATAGCCATCATCCTTCTTCTCTATGCTGACGATATTTTTCTTCTCGCAAGGTGCCCATTTGATCTTGATAAGCAACTTAGACTTCTTAAGGATTTCTGCTCTACCATGGGTATGTCTGTTAACACTGACAAAACAAAAGTTATGATTATCAAATCCAAGAAGGACACTTACGCTAATTTTATGCATGACAATAGTAACTTGGAGGAAGTGTCTTATTACAAGTACCTAGGAATTGATATTCATCACAAGCTCAACTGGAACTATAGCATTCAGAAAAGGATAAATGGGGGGTGGAAAGCTTATTTTGGTCTTGAAAATAATTGTAAAACGAAAAACCTCGTAATGTGGGATAGAAAGAAGTTCCTCTTTGAAACTTTAGTCACTCCTGTTATCTTATATGGATGTGAGGTTTGGGGTTGCAGCATCTCTAGAGAATCCTGGAGAAAGATTGAGCTAATCCAGAAGCGTTTTATAACTTATAACCTTAAAATTAAAATCAATACACCCTATCCTATTCTCCTTATAGAAGTGGGTCTTTCCCCTATCGAGAGCCTAGCTATGACTAGGCTTCTGTTGTACAAGCACAAGCTCAACAGCATAGGAGACCATAGACTTCCTAAGATAGCTTTAAATTCCAGCCAAAACCACCTAAGGCTTAAACGAGGTTGGCATAAAGACACTAGGGCCTGGTTAAACCATTGGGATATCGACGAGAATGTTGCATTGCAAAACATTAATAACATTAAAAAAATTGTTACTTCTAAGTTCAAAGAAAAAATGTGGTGTGAGAAAGATCTAGCAGCTAAAAGAAAATTAAGATATTATAAGGAGGTCATCAACCCCACCCTATAAGATCAAAATTATCTCTCTGTTTTAACTAGCTCAAAGAAGAAAATTAATATAGCCAAGATTAGAACGAACTCTCATGAGCTCCATAGTGAAATAGGTCGTTGGGCAGTTCCTAAAACACCATGGATGGAAAGGATTTGCCATCTCTGTGAGAATATGAACATCGAGGATGAAAATTACTTCCTCTTAGAGTGCCCTGAGTACAACCACATTAGAGCTCGATTTCATAATCTTTGTTACAATACTGACCTTCCTAGCCTTTTAAGATGTCAAAATTATAGTGAGCTCGGGAGGCTTCTCTCCAAGCTTTTTGAGCATAGGAATAAAATCTTAAATCAAACTAAACAACTCTTTTCTTTAGGTCCGATAAACCAAAGATTGGTCTGAGTAGACATTAACCATCATCATCATAAATATAAAAAAAATTAAAATATATAACATTATAATACTTAAAAAAAAAATTTAAAAAAATTGTTTAACATTGTGAAGTTCAAAAAATAACCCACAAAAAAGTGACTCACATTATAATGTTAAAAAAGAAACCACAAAAGTGTTGTCACATCCCAAAATTAAAAAAACAAAAAATTTTCATTAGGCTTGGTTTTTTATTACTATATTAAAAATGTAATTAAAGATTGTTAATTAATTTTTATTTTCAATTGAATATGCTTGTTATTTGTGATTTACAGTAATGTATAAAAAAAACATTTGACATTTTAAAAAAAAAATTATTTATATTTTAACATTAAAATAAATAAATAATAGTTTAAATATATTAAAATATTTTTTTATTAAATATATAAAAGAGACATATTTATATCATATCTAATCTCCATGTTAAAAAAATTTATTGTAACAATGGAAAAGTATCTACTTATCATATTATTAAAAACTCAAAAAAGAGAAAGCTAAACGTAATGGATAAATGTTTCATAATAAAATTACATTGAACTCTGCACAGTGAAGCTAAACGAAATGGATAAATGTTTCGTAATAAAATTACATTGGACTATGCAAAGTGATGTTTTCGTAATAAAATTACATTGAACTATGCAAAGTGATGTTTTTAAATTTGCTAGCATATTATTCATTGAGGTTTCAACTATTTTATGATAAAAAAAAACACTGTTGTTATAAAATCGATAAAATTAAGCATGTTATAAAGTTATTGACACATGTCAATTTAAAGTTGAGCATTAAAGGAATTAACATATCCTTAAGCTTAAGCTGTAAAATTTCTCTTCGAGTGTAATAATAAGTATACCAATATTATGCTATTATAGAACTTTTGCATATGCTAAATTGTGTCATCAATATTAAAAAATGTCTAAGGTTCATTAGGTATTAACAAGGAGTCTAATAATAACCAATATTATGCGTACTATAGAACTTTTACGTATGCTAAATTGTGTCATCAATATTAAAAAATGTCACAGGCTTATTTAGGTATTAACAAGGATTAGGTTGCATAACAAAATTGGAATGCAATTATAATAATTATGAATGTAATTATAATAATTATGTAATAAAAAATTTAGAAACTTAAAAGATGTATGTTTTACTTGAACATTAATTTTTTTCAAAGAATTTAAAACAATCATAATACACTCATTAGCATTTTATTCGAAAGTATTTAAAATATTGAAAATTCCATAATGTTTTTTTATTTTGCATAAGCTTTTTTTGGATTTTAATTTAATTATTTATAATCAGAAGGTGAATAATAAGAATTTAACTTCTACAATGTTTTAGAATATTTATAATAATATTTATAAAAACAATTGAGATTTATTTTAGTAATTTTTTTTTTAATTTAACTAATTAATTAAAAAAATTATCCATATAAATATATTTTTCTTTTTAATTTAATTGATTAATTAAAAAATATATAAACATGAATATATTTTAGCAATATATACCATACACAATTATATCACATTGTGAAAAATCAACTAAATAAAATATTTTTCATTAAAAAAAAGTTTATTAACATTAAAAATACATTGTGATGTTAAAAAGAAATTAAAAATGGTTTACTCGCATTATAATGTTCAAAAAGCGACAAGAGAGTGTTCAAGATGTCTCATCCTTGAATTTCCAAAAAAATATTTTCAATAATTTGTTTGTTTTTTATTTTTCTTTCAAATTACTCTATAGAAAAAGTAATGAATGAGGGATAATTAACATATTTTTTTGGGTTAAATAATGAAAGAGGGATTATTAACCCTTTTTTGGGGTTGAATTTGATTATTATGAGTTGTTTTCAAAAAGAAAATGATTAATATTTAGAAAAATAATAATAAAAGTTATCATATTTTAAGATTAAAAATAAATTAATTATAATTAAAATATATTTTAATTTTTTTAAATTAATAATTTATTTATTTTTCATATATAATTATATAATTTCCAAAAAAATCTCTACCTAAAATATTATTTATATTAAAAAGAAAAAGAAAAAATCAAGCGTATAAAACAAACCAGTGTCCTCACACTGAAAGTTGAGGTTGGCCACCGCCATGGAAGCACATTTTAAAGATATTGCGTCCTCTATAAATAGACGTGGGCCTGCCCTATCTAAAGATATCGTCGTCTGTAGATATTGCCATTATAGTCGTGGACAGTGCACTACTTTGAAAGGTTGAAAGGTAACTGCCTCGGGTTTCCAACGTCAAATTTTTCAAAGGAGGTCAGTTTCTTTTTAATTGTCCATAATTTCTTTAACATATTTTTGGGTTCGAATGGGAACTAGTAATGCTAATTTTTAGATTTCGTAATTGTCTAAATCGAAGGATTGGGATATTGGAAACTGTGCCAATATATTAATAAAATTATAATTCTAGAAATATTGATAGATAAAATTATAATTCCAGAAATATTATTGATAGTAGTTCAAATGGGTTTTAAGTCCAATCGAAACTTTTCTACAAGTACAAGGTATGGGATACTGCCTAATACGTTAATAAAACTACAACTCTAAAAATATAGAATCTAATACATTAATAAAACTATAACTTTAAAAATAAAGCAATTCAAATGGGTTTTAACTCCAATCCAAATTTTGGATAAAGACAAGTACAAAGTTTCCACAAATACAAAATATAAGACACTCCCCAATACATTAATAAAACTATAATTCTAACTTCAAAATAATTGATAATCCACTCCAAACCTTGGACAAGTATAAGTACAAGTTATTACTGTGTGTTATACTAGACCTGCACACATGCCAATACTAGACATTTAGATAAGGGTTTTTACTCCAATCCAAACTTTAGACAAAGACAAATACAAGGTTTCCACCAAATACAAGCACAAAATATAAAATACTGCCCCAATACATTAATAAAATTATAACTAGAAGTCTAGAAATATTGATAACAATTGGAATGGTTTTAAGTCCAGTCCAAATTTTCTACCAGTACAAACATTCTACCTGTACAAGTACAAGTTGTTACTGTGTTATACTAGACTTACACACATACCAATCCTAGAATTTTAGATACAGATTTTAACTCCAATCCAAATATTAGACAAAGACAAGTACAAGGTTTCCACAAATACAAGATGGGTTTTAAGTACGAGTACAAGTTATTACTGTGCTATACTAGACCTGCACACCTGCCAATACTAGACTTTAGATAAGGTTAGCAGACCATTTTATAATATGCTCTCCGCATCGTGACGTACTATGCACTAGAGCCGCACTTTCATCTCCACTTTCTTCCGATCAAATTTGAAATTTGTAGGATAGAATATAAAGATCTTCACTTTTATAACTAGGATTTTGACACGTATCAGGAATCCCATTTGTTTAATTTCAACATCATATTCCGTGCCAAAATATACCATCAAGTCCAGCAACACCAAAGGCTATTTCTGATCGGCTGTATAGCACCAGGTAACAGCTGTGCACCAATTACATGACCATAAATATGAAGGCAGTGCAAACAAAAATTTCGACCACAGGTCGGCCATTTCAATTCTTTCTTAATGCTGGCAAGAATTTTGCATCATGGCCACCGGAACACCAAAATTTTTCCAGTTTTGCAGATTGTGTCTCATGCTCATCATGACAGTCCCAAGTGCAGTGTTGAGTTGCAGCAGCTGCGTCCATCAATCTAAACTCGCCTATTACGCTTACTCTGGGGCCGTCAATGGTATTGCACAATCACTGGGAAGACTATTTGATCAATGGTAATAAATTTATCATTTCCATGGCTTAAATACTTTAATTGGTATTATTATTGCAGTTGGGGCTTGTGGATACGGATCATTTGCAACAAAACTCTATGGTGGCAACGTGGGAGCTGCTAGTTCCGATCTCTACAAGAATGGGGTTGGGTGTAGCGCTTGTTATCAGGCAAGCCCTACAAATATGGCATAGTGCTTATTGGCAAATTGCATATTTAAAAGCTGTTACCATGTTTCAATAATTCCAGATTTCTTGATAAAGTAAAAAGGAAATGATATTTGTATGATGATCTATTGAATTTGCATTTACAGATAAGATGCACAGACCCCAAATTATGCAACAAGTCAGGGACAACGATAGTGGTTGTGGACTTCACACAGAATAATCAAACAGATTTTGTAGTATCTCGGAGCACATTCTCAAGCCTGGCAATCGCAGATAAGGGCCCTGAGCTTCTCAAGGGTGGGATTATAGATATCGAATATAAGAGGTATACATAACATTTATTACAGAAATTTCTGGGAAACATGGTTATTTGTTCATATATAGATAGAGTTTGAATTATGATAAATTTCTATGTAAACTGATTGGGTAATGTTAAGCACAGGGTCCCTTGCGAGTACAAGGACCAGAATATGTTGGTGAAGGTGAAAGAAAGTAGCCAGTATCCTAACTATCTTGCTGTGCAATTTCTATACCAAGGAGGCCAAACAGAGATAGTTATCGTGGATGTTGCTCAGGTAAATTGTTGGACATTGGTTTCAATGCTTTCTCTGTGTTTTGTGACATGGATTAATAGTCTCTCGTGGATCTTAACTTTGACGATTGTAGTGGAGACTAATTCCTGCGGGTTTTGGTCTAATGGCAATAGTGATTCCAACAATTGGGATCAAAGCAACAGGTTTCGAGTTCGAAACTCACCCGACTCGCATTGGGGACAGATTGTTGGACATTGGTTTCAACGCTCTCTCTGTGTGTTTCGCAACATGGACTTTCGCAACATGGACTAACTGCTTCTCTTAGATCCTTTGGTCTAACAGCAATCTTGATTCCAAGATAAATTAGTGAATGATATTAATTTGTGAAATTGCATTTAGAAAAGTGATATGCTAATTAGTTTGTCACTTGTGATGTGTATGTAGGTGGGTACTTCTGGGTGGCATTATATGACACGCAACCATGGCGCATTGTGGGAGATGCAGAAGCCACCAGGTGGTGCTCTCCAGTTCCGATTCGTGGTCACCAGCGGGTACGATGGGAAATGGTTGTGGGCCAAAAACGCTGTTCTGCCCTCCGATTGGAAATCAGGGGGTGTTTACGATACAGGAATTCAGATCAGTGACGTTTCTTTGCAAGACTGTGATCCATGTAATGATAATAAAAGTGGATGGCCATGAATATATATATATATATATATATATATATATATATATATATCCAACACTAAGAGACACTGGATTCAGATAAACTTTGCACAGAAGTCCGTCGTGATCACCACTTGATGTATATAATAAAAAATATTGAATATGTATCAGCGGCATAAATATATAAATGTGAAAACCTTGTATAATTGATCTATTCCTTCCATTTCCAATGGTGGTGCGTTTCTGTTTATTTATGTTTTTCAGAGTGCAGATTCAGATCAGTGCTTCAACATCAAATTTAAAACAGGAATAGCTTGAAAAAGCAGATTCAGATCAGTGCTTCAACATCAAATCTAAAACAGGAATAGCTGAAAAAGCAAAGGTAGTTTTCAAGCTACATTTGTCTATTGATTAAAGCAATATGAATAGGAATTAAAGAAAATAATTCCTTTCGGGATGAAGTCTACTGTTACAAGTGCCTTGAATTTATTTAAAATATGGTGTTGCTTTTTTTCTTTTCTAAGTTTATTAGGATATGCCAGGCTGGCAAGCACACATTTTTTTTAATAGCAATAAATAATATTTTTAATATGATGATTCTTTTAATTTATATTTTAAGTTCATTTGGATATGTTAGGCATATTTAAGTGGATAGGTATATAACATATTTAAGTGGATAGGTATATTTATTGGAATTTGTCATTTTAATGATTTTACTAATTAATTATTTTGGTTTATTGGTCTAAATTAATTGGTCTAAATTGAAAAATACTAATATATTCTAATCGTGATTACTATATTAATCAATGAATCAAATTCACTCTAATAACTTCTTTACATATCTAAATTATACAATTAAATTATATTTAAATTAAAAATTTACAAAATTTGATTCAAAGTTTAATATTCTAAATGATATCATTTTTAATTAATTTCTTTGCATATCTAAATTATATAATTAAATTATAATTAACTATAATTAAATTAAAAATTTACAAAATTTATTAAAAATTTACTATTCCAAATTATACAACTAAAATTTACAAAGCTTGATCAATAATTTACTATGCCGTAGTTAATAGCCCACGTCAAAATTAATGAAAAGTGGAGAAATACAACACAAACAATTCTTGTAGTGGAAGGATAACTGGAACGATTTATTCTAACACGTAGATCAAATAATTCTTTGATCTGATGAAACGTTTGAGCAAACTGTAAGCTGAACGTTTTGCTCCAACTTGCAGTGCTCAAGTTTGATAACTCATGTGAATTTAGAATGCCTGCAAGTTTGATAACTCATGTGAATTTAGAATGCAACATGTCATGGCTGCATTCAATATTTAATATTTATAAAGATATCAATTTTAGAAGAATATCACATTAAGTGTCAAATTTAAAATAATATTAATTTTTACATAGGAACTTAGGTCGGTTTACATAGGTTATTTGCTGGTAGGTTTTGGAAGCTAGCTTGGTATACATCATCACCACCGTCTAAGTAGTGAAGGAGGGAGCTTGGGTTAGGACATACTTTGATAAATTTATTCTTCTGCAGGAATACGATGACCAGTGGTGGTTGAGTTTTTTCATTCAAGATTATATTTATTTTTATATTTAATTATAATAATAAATATTTATAGTTACTAAATTTAGGTGGCTTGTAAGTTGAAATTTAATAATTGTGCAAGTAGTATTAATTGAAATTAAAAATATAATTGTATTAAAGTGAATGCAAATTAAAATGTAATTTAATACACATTAAAATATAACAAATTATGTAAATTGAATATAAGTTTAAATGTAGTTATATTAAATTTTAAAAATCAAAATTGATATGCCAAAAAAATAAGTAAAAATAAAATGTAGTGTGTAAAATTGTACCAAACTTTATTAGTAAAATGTAATAAGCACTCTTGGATGCGGGTGCAGATGACAGAGCATGAGGTGATGGGATGGGGGTGCGGCATGGCGGGGAGACACCTGCCCACCTGCAAGGAGGTTGACACTCAGCATTTAACACTGGTTGCTCTGTGTTTAATGGCATTAACTCTTGGTGCTAGTTACAATCCCAGCTCCGCTCCTCGAAACGATCTCGCGTGTGGTGATGTGGCTTGGCCTTCAGCTCAAATTTATGGCGGTTTATTGCAGAGGGTCTATCGATGCATGGTCAACTGGATAGACATTATGGAGCACTGCTCTGGTTCGGATAGCATTCCCTTGCCAGAGAATCAATGGTGCACCCCGGATGCTGGGCTCTCAAATGTGCGCACGACTACTGGAAAGCGGAGCAAGCTGAATTGCTGCTTGGATTTTGGAGATAATCTCCACTTCTCTCATGTTGGCTTCTATATGCTTGCTTCTGTCTCCCTGCAATCTCTTTCGCTTCAGTTCTCTGTTAGTCCTGTGCTTCCTCTGTTTCTTGGTCCCTCTGCCTCGAATAAGAATATGCCCCGCCTTCGGCAAAGGATGAGGTGCCGAAGAGGCACCACCAGACGCCAGCTTCGGCGTTCTCCCTCCACCTCCAGCACCTCCTCTGCGTCTTCCTCTCATTCGGATAGCCTAACTAAAGTTCAGAGAGGTCGCTTGCTCCGCTCGGGTCGTCGCCTTGGCTCCCCCACTCCTCCAATTCTCCCTGCACAAACCCATAATGCGCACTTTTCCTTCAATTTTTCACTCAATCGACCCCGGGTTACTGCCTCCATCATTGTTGTCTTCCACGAAGAGCCTCAGGCAGCTGCTCCGAGTTCGAGGCCGGCAGGACTATGCAACTCGGAGGCTTAGACGTCGGGTCCCACTGTTGGGTTGTTGCGCCCAGAGAGTAAGGATTTGCAGGGTCAGGGGAGCAAGGATTTGCAGGGTCCGGCGAGCAAGGATTTGCTGGGTCAGCCAAGCGGGATTCAACATGTGGACATGGTGCAAGGCGACACTGGGCAAGCGAGCGAGGTGCAGGTGGCTCCACCACCCTCCAGGAGGGTGGTCAATTCCATTGCGGACCTATACAAAGATGACGGGGATCCGGATGAACTCTGGTGCAGAGTCGTCGCCGAGCCACCCAATGAGTAGTTCCACCTTCTCAATTTGGTTTTTTTGCTCAGTTTCGGCCTTTACTCTCAGGCTTGTTTTTGAGTTTTCTCTAGTTTCAGTTTTTGTATTCGTTTTTGCTAGCTGTGGTTTCCAGAAACTAAACTCTATGGCTCCCTGCGTGGGAATTATCTTGATTACTATTTAAGACTGGTTTCCCTCTTGATGGGCAGTCTTCATCTCTGGTTTTTCTGTTCAAAATGCCACAACATTGGGCAATGATCCGGCTTCGGGCCGCTGTACTTTACTTTCTCTGTTAATAGATTACTTTTACTTCGAAAAAAGAAAAAGAAAAAGTAATAAGCACAAATTAAATCTAATATTCCAAAATTTAAAACTACAAAATGATATTAATAATTAGAATGTAAATTTTTATATCTAAATTTAATATAAGGTTTAAGTTTAATAAATATAATATAATATGCTTTTATGTTTATATATAACATTATGCTTTTAGATTTAATATTAAGGTTTATATTATATATAAAGTTTTAGGTATATAGGTTTATAATGTTTGGTGTATATATAATATAATGTTTTTATGTTTAACGAAACCTTTAATTATTATAATGCTTTTATATTTAAATTTATACTCTAAATATTTAAATTGTTATAAAATTTTCAGATTTCATAATTAGGTTTAATAATATTAAGATTAGGTTTAATAATAATATAACAATATTGCATGATGTTATTATAGGAATGGTTAATAATATTATTATTACATCTGTTGTTGTTGATAACCACCTATGATAATTAGTGAGAAATAAATTAAAAAAAAATAATAAACAACATGCATTACAACATAAATTTATTGTAAAACTTAAAACTCTTCATATTCTTCAGTATGAAACTGTTTTGTCTAGTTCATTAAGTGAATGGTATGGAATATTTGGCCACTTGGAAACCATGTTTGTAACAAAATTTATTTAAACCCACATAGTAATGAATGTTACCACCCATATTTGTAATGATATAGTGAGTGGTATTGAATATTTGGCTACTTGACAACCATGTTTGTAACAAAACTTACTGAATCCGCGTGGTAATGAAAGTTACCACCCATATTTGTAATGATATAGTGAGTAGTATGGAATATTTGGCCACTTGGCAACCATGTTTGTAATGAAATTTATTAAAATCCACCCGGTAATGAAAGTTATCAACCATCTTTGTAATGATATTTATTAGAACTCACACAGTAATGAAAGTTAATAATGAGGCCATTGCCCATTTTTCAAACCTATGAGGCCATGCAATAGCCCTTGAGGCCACTCAATAGCCACTTTGTAATATGCTTGATTATTTTTATTGTGTGTATTCATTGAAACTACCAACTCTTTAAGTTGCAAAAAAGAAAATAAATAGGGTTGTGAAAATAATTGAAACCCAAGGTTCCCCTTTACAAGTTCAATTTGGCGTTCTGGATTCCCAGATTTGTCTTTCAATTTTTTTTTGTTTTATCAAGTTTTAGTAAATTGATTCTGGTTAACAGGTTTGTAGAGGTTCGACACTAATAGAGAGGTTGGGTTGAAATTTTCTTTCAAGTGCAAACGAAAGTATGAGGTATGTAGAAATTCATAAAACGTAATTTTAAAAAAAACTAGGGATGATGCCAAACATTATATCCATGTTGACTATGTGTAATAAAACTCTCTCTCTTCACATTTATCTATTTTGACCATCATATACGACAGATTGACAAGCAAGAGTTAAACTGATTGATAATCTATATGTCGTTCAGTTTCTATTGCATAATCTATACTTCGCACCTCCCATTCGACACATAATATTTGTGTTGCATACATGGGATATTATTTCATCCTTCTATGCACCATATGTATGATCTTTGCATCATATGTATTTCCAACCTTTATCGTAGAGAAAATTTCTTTCTCTTGGTTCTTTATATTCACGCATGCGCTCAACACAAGTTCTCATATACTTTCCTACATTTCATGGTTTTACCTTGGTGCATGCACTCAACACATGTTCTTGTATACTTTCCTACATTTCATGGTTTTACGTAGCATGGATATGGTCGAGTTGTATAACATTTATGAATGGGTGTGTTACCTAGCCTGCAACAATTGTGTTTCCCTTGTGTGATTGTGTAGTCTCATTCTAATATATTATTTCATTACAATTATTGGTATATCCCTATAAAGAGAAGCCTCTATTAATTATTTCTTAATGCGACGTTTGCTTACATTACAATGCATTTTCATTACTCAATGTACCCAATTCTTGGAAGCATTGAATACCCAATTCTAGTATACATTCTCATAACATTGTCTATATAATCGATTCGAGTAAGGGGATTAGCACATGTCGCAAATCTAGAGGATAGAAAAGGAAATGAATCGATAGAAACTAGACCTGCCCTTGATAACAATACTAGGATCATCAATATTCTTCTTATCACACTCCTTAATGCTTCAAGTGCACTGGCCTTCCAATACATAATTGATATTACCATTCAACCCCATATGTGATTAACACCTCCGATCTACATATTGTTGCAACATGAGTAACCTACACATGAAATCAAAGCACATCCCTCGCATTGATTAAGCAAGTAACCTTAAATCCTTGGTATTTCTCTTTCACGCACTTGAAATCAAAGCACATCCCTCGCATTGATTGAGCAAGTAACCTTAAATCCTTGATATTTCTCTTTCACACACTTGAGGTATTCGGTATGTAGTTTTGGAGGTAAGCTCTCGTGTGGTTTATGACTCTTTGCATGTCTTTACAAACTTTTCCATGCTATTTTGATATCCAATCATCATCATAGTCTTTTATTATGGCATGATTTCAACCTCCACGGCTCTAAATTTGATGCTTAATGTATATCATCTTCCAATATCTGCATGAACATAACTAGACCTTACAACAGTAGCATTATGATAACCCTTTCATATGCTTCTTCATTAGAATCTTGTCTTATTTAATAACACACTGATATTTTTTTTGGGGTTCAATACCTATGTGTTCAATTTTCAAATGGGTGCATTAGAATTTGTGCAAATGTCGTACCTTTTACATAATCCTTCATGTGTGCACTAAATCCTCAACATATACTAAAATATTCTTTAGCCTTTACAATTCTAAGGTATAGCCCATTCATATTGTTCATCACTTTTTTAATATAATCTCTTTGTAAACGATGCAACACTCCTTCTTCACCGTATTTAATAGATTACTTTCAATGTGTTATTAGTCCTTGTCGTTAGGCATGGTACTATAGTAATCAAAATAGTGCCTTTAGCATTAGCCAATATGATATATAACCTAAGTTTTTAGGCCCTCGAATGTTTTCAACCTATAAAATTTATGTCCTACTTTTTAAGAACCAATCAGTGTAATTATTGTCTTATTGGCCTCATATCCAGGCATATGAGGCCAAAGATTTTAATAAAAATAAGCAATCAAAAACAAATTAAACAATTTGAAACAGAAAGGAACTAATGTCAGCATTAAATCTCAAACACTTTATGTTAATCAAACTATATTAATCAAATTATATTGTCCACCGCTAATATCGCCCACGTCCACAGCTAATATTGCCCACTACTACATGTACTCATTCTAATGCTTCATTCTATCTATATGTAACATGCAGATAACAGGTGCCACCATTTTTGTAACAAGTGGCACTAACTTGACAGGTGCACCCATTTTTGTAACAAGTGCCACTAACTTGACAACGCTATGTATGTATGACCCTAGTTAGTTGCTGCACGCAAAAGCTAATTAAGTTGTTGCATTATTATATTAGGTGCTTGTAGATTATGTTGCTCGAGCATATCTAGCAACAACTTCCATACCCATAACCATAAGCATTGGGCTAAGAAATTATATACCCAGGATTCTCTTGTTGTGGAACTTCTTCACTCTTGTTGTGGAACTTCTGCATGTAAGTGGTTGTAGGTATTATATTCTATTGGTAGCTATTAATGTCTGACACCAAAATAGAAATTATTATTCTTCTATGCATAATTTGTTTTGTTTTTGTGTTGGTGAGAGTTTTGCTGATTGATTGTCTAATGAAAATTTGCAGGTCCTGAAACAACTCTTCAAATTCGATTTTCTCCAGTGTATTTTCCAATGGGGAATGAAGCCATAGGATTCATGGCTATTGGTTTTATCGGATTACCCATAACCATGCTCAGGGTTTTATCAACTTACCCTAAACCATGCCCAGGGTTTCCTCGACTGACCCTAAACCATGTCTATAGGAATCCTTGTCCACTTCACTCTCACATGTGGTTTGTGGCTTATCACAAACCAACACTACAAAGTGGTTTTTGGATTACCACAAGCTTGCACTTACATACACTCTCACAAGTGGTTTCTGGTTTACCACAAACCCACACTTCCAAAGTGGTTTCTAGCTGACCACAAACCTCTAATTACAAAGTGGTTTTAAGATTACCATGAAATTCATGGGGGTAGACATGTCTCATGAGGCTTACATCACATACACCAACTCTTGGAGTTACCGGGTACATACTTTACAAAGAACACTACAAAACACCCTAGACTTTCTTACTAATAAATGTATGTGACACATGATACACCATCATCATGAGTATATTCCACAAACTCACACAAACTTTAACTTTGTTTTCCATAATCCTTTAATGGCTATTGTTGCTCCTTTATCTCAATTTTGAGATTGTTCACATTTTGCACATCTTTATTCATGATTCCAAGACATAAAAAAATAAACTTTCACACTAATAATTGATCAAATTTCTCCATTTCTTCCCACATATGACTATGACTTCAATGAAGCACTAATACATTTATGAAGACAAAATTGAATGCAATGCCATTTGTTGGTGAGGTTGCAACATAGTGTTTTCCGGTGGGTCTTTTGTATCCAAGTCAAATATTAAAAAAATATTATCGTTAAAAAGAACAGCGAGCAATTTCCAAACTTGAAATTCTTGAGTCTAAAGTTGGGGCAGATTCCTATCCCTGTGCATCATCATCTGCTAGAGAAATTGAAGCACCAACCACATCGTCTCTTGTCGATGCAAGAATTAATAAATATGATGAGTTGGTCGAGAAATCAATCGGAAGAGTTTTGGGTGCAGCGGGAAAGATTGGTGGCCAGGTTTTGGAAGGCAACCATCTTCTCAAGGATGAATTCGCTGCTCTAAGGGACCTTCTCCCCAACTTCAAGAAATTCAAGAAACATGGTGCAATTCATGATGTAGATTTGATTGAACATTCCTTTCCTGAGCAAATTTGATCTAACGTATCCATCCTTTGTGCCAGAAAATTGTGCCGAAAATGAGGAGGCATGGGAATGGTGTGTGCAGTACTGAAGAAAAATCCAGCGATGTTGTTGTGTACATAGGAATTAAGGCTTTTCCATTAGGGAAATTTTGAGGTCTAAAATGGGTCTCCTAAGGAAATTATAAAACAATAATGGAAATAATAAAATAAGGTTTGATTACATCATCAAATTTTAGAGGGAAAAAGAAAAAAACTAATTTTTCAACTCGTATTTTCAATTTATCTCCTAAATTTTTTACTCAAATTTCGAGCGAGAGTACTTGTTGGATGAAAATTTTAATTCTTCATCCAAGGAGTACCCACATTTCATACTTTTGATGGATCGTGCTACATGAAAAATGAGAAATACATGACAAACGTGATTGCAATCACGTTTTTTCAAGTATTTCTCATTTTTTGTGTAGCAAGGTCCATCAAAAGTATGCAACATGGATACTTATTGGATGATAAATTAAATTTTACATCCAACGAGTACTTCTGCTTGAAATTTGAGTAAAGAATTTGGAAGATAAGTTGAAAAATATGAGTTGAAAAAGTAGTTTTATTATTTATTATTTTTTATCTTTTTACCCTTTTACTTAAAAAATAGTGAATCATCCCCCATGGTTGACATCATCATCTTAAATCCTATTGGAAAAAACATATATTCAGCCTAAATATACACCGCTAGTAAGGAAATGTTTATGAACATAGATTAATCTGGTTGTACCATTGGATGAACACTTTTTACATAGGAAATTAATTTGTATTCCGATTTTCCCACGTGTTCTATTTATGTGGTAAGATTTCAATATTTGATTGACGACCTTAATTTAAAGCAAGTGACTTCAAAATATTGTTTAACATTATTTTATCCGTTTTATCTATAAAAATCACTTAACTAACTCATAAGTGTTTTATTACTGGCTTTCATGGGGACATCGCATCTGCGTTCCCTAGTGCTCTCTATTTAAAGGGTGGTGTTTTTGCCTTAAAAATATTTGACATTCATCATCTCTATTGAATTGATTCACGAGCAGGCACAACAAAGAATGGAGGCGAGTCATATACAACACCTACTTATATCGGTGGCATTCATCATCCTTACCATTCCAGCTACTCCGACTTTCTATCTAGTTATGACTGCCACATAGTGGCACTTCCAGCTAGGAAGGGACTTGTTGCTCAACAACCATACTTATTTAATATCTTCTCAATAAAAATTGTATTATATATGATCTTACATTGCACGGTGTGTGGTTCAAGTCTAATGATAATTCGCTACTTCCACCTAGAAAGGGACTTGTTGCTCAACAACCGTACTTATTTAATATCTTCTCAATAAAAATTGTATTATATATGATCTTACATTGCACGGTGTGTGGTTAAAGTCTAATGATAATTCGCTCACATGTATAATTGCTTTCTACCTAATTCGTGCATTTCATTGCAAAGAGAAATCCGCTTTAACAGTGGCTTCATTTGGGCCTTATCCGAGTAACATTGTCATGGTAAATAGTTAAGAAGGTTAAGATGGGACTTTAATCTTGAAAGTGAGAAAAGAATAGCATATTTTGTATTTAGCACCGTTTTAATGACATGGGTAGTTTCATCACTTACCATATAATATACTCCACGAGCGGGATCATCATCTGTCACCCATTTATTAGTCACAGCATCAACAAATAAAAAAATGTACATCAACAAATAAAAAATTAGGATTGTAGAGTCTTTTCCAAAAAAAAAAAAAATATAGAGTTAAAAAGTTATTAAAATTAATAAAGTTTTTTTACTCTTTTCATTATTCAAGTTTATTTTTTGCGCCTTGTGCTTGAGGATTCTGGGGTTTAACATTTCGTGTAACCTTTCATAAATCAAAATCTTATACAATCTCAATTTATTTAAACTTAATATAATATATTAACCTTATACCATCTCAGCTTCTTTAATGCTGAATTTCGCTATGTATATTTTAATATTTGAAATGTAATGGATAATTACGGTTATTTGTAGTTTGTTGGCTGGGTTAAATGATAATCTTCCGTGATGGTAAATCAAATATAAATTAGTATAATATATTAATTTTATATATTTTTAATCTATTGTAACGTTAAATCTCAATGTAAACATTTTTAGGCAGCTATATTAATATATAAATTAGTTGTATTAATATATATAATATATATTGCTAAAATATTTTAATATTTTAAACATAACACGTTATCAATTATAAAGATTACTTATTATCCATTATAAAAATTATAAACTATTCATTTAGATGAGAAATTTTTAATGGTAGTTAGATTTTTTTTGGTAGTTGTTTTTAATGAATTTAACTTAGAATAGAAACTTGAATTCAGTTCATTTACATTTAACTACAAATATTAAGAATGGATGTAAAAATTGCGTTGATAATTAAATATCTAAAAAAAATTATTGATGGAATTTTGTGTATTAAATATAAAATTTATTTTATGTAATAGATTTTTATAATACATTTGGTTATTTTTTTATTTGTTGTTTTGTTTTGTTTTTTTGTTTGTGAGTAGAAGAATCGACAACGGCAATGGTATTGTACTCGCGTGACACGGGGTCGAATTCCGCTAGCTACCCCTATACTCTTAGGAGGAAACTGTTGAGCCCGCAACAACAGCCCCTCGGTTAAGACAAAACTTGAACTTGTGACCTGCACCACGACACATTCGTCTTAACAACACGTACATTCGTCTTAACAACACGTTCGCTTGCCACTAGACCAAACCCCGACGAAATTTTTTATTTGTTATTTGATATAAAATACTTGTTTATTAAAATTTATTTTATTTAGATTTAAATATAAATATTGAGAATCCATATAAAAAATTTGTTAAAAAAAAAAATTCTAAAATTCCTTATTAATTGAATTTATTGTGTTCAATATAAAATCTTTAAAATGTATTAAAATTATTAAAAAAGCTTTCAAAAATATAAGAATACAACTTGAATTTAAATTATATATATATATATATATATATATATATATATATATATATATATATATATATATATAAGGTTATTTTTTTATTTAATATGAAAGATTTATATAATAAAATTTAGTTTTAAATACAAATATTAATGATTAATGTAAAAATTGTGTTAAAATAAAACATTGTAAAATTGTTTATTGATTGAATTTTGTGTATTATAATAATACACAAAATTCAATTAATAAGAAATTTATGTATTTCAGAGATTTATATTATATATATATATGATTGATTCAAGTGATAGATTGTGTCAATTATATATTTGGCCAAATTATATAAATTATATATTTCAAATTATTTATGAATTCAATTTAGTCTTTTTAATCTACTACTGTCAACTTTATAGAAAGTTCAATATTTATACTTATTATTAATATTAATAAGCATTGATAAACATAAATGTTTTTAAAATTGACATTTTATATATTAATGATATTTAATAATTAATATTAATATTTGATTAATATTGATAAATAATGAACAAATATTAATATTAATAATGTTAATATAATTGTTAATAATTAATAATGAATTATTATTAATAATCAATAATGTGAATATAAATAATAATAATGTTATTAATGTTTTTTTTCCAAAGAAAAATTCGTAATTCTTCATTATAAAATAAGAAAAATTACATGTTGCATTTTCAGCATATCATCTATGCAAGGATCAAGTAAGTTCATGTTCTCGACAGAGACTAATAGCCGACATCATCAATGTCTAGTAAAAGCATCAAGACACAAAATAAATATGCACATTATACAAAAATAGAAATAAAGAGAGACTAATAACCGACATCATCAATGTCTAGTAAAAGAATCAAGACACAAAATAAATATGTACAATATACAAAAATAGAAATAAACCTCTAGCAATAAATAAAACAAAAAACAAAATTGTGCAGTCCGATGTAGACTGCCCCTTGAACAGTCATGTCTTCAATAAAGGGTCGATGATAATATTGGTACTCCTGAGGACCCTCCTGTACCGAGATGTGACATCTTCCCCATTCTAGCTGCGTGGTTTCTTTGGATAATTGGTTAGCGCTCCTCTACCTATAAATATGAGTGACAGAAATAAATTCAAAATATGATGTAAATGTAAAGACCTCATTCAGTAATGCTCTAAGAATGTGTCTGTGACATTGAGTCTTCAAATTGAACCAATCAATAATGACTTGTGAATTCCCAAAGATCTGTATCCTGTTGCAACCTTGTTCATGAGCAAAGAGAAGGAGAAGTCTAAGGTTGTTGTGTTCCACATAGTTGTTGATGTCCGGGCGAAGCCCCATCTCAAGGTGGAAAAAATGTGTATCAGAAATATGAAGTACAACACCACCACCACACCCAATCACATTGGATACCGCATTGAAATAAGCCCACGAAGTTGTCCGATCCATTGTTTTTGGGGTGATGGTTCTGTTGTGGGTCATAGGCTCTTCATTTGGAATTAGTTGATAAATGGTGGAGATATTTCTTATGATACCATCCCAATCCACAATCTTACCCTGGAAGATAGTTTGATTCCTTGCAATCCAGGTCCCCCATGCGATGAGGAGTGGAAGGTTTCGTTCCTTAGGATGAAAAAACTCCTTCCAACAGGTGTCCCAAGCCGAACATATAGATTTGTCGTGCCAATTAAGGGAGAATTCCGCAGTTAAGGTCGTGATGTGCGAAATTTGTTTGCTAGTCGGACAATCCAGGAAGAGATGATTCACATCCTCTGCATGAGCAAGACATAAACAACATCTGGAAGGCCAATGAAACTCACACTTGGTGAGGTTGTCCTCCATGGGAATGCAATTGGAGAGAATGCACCACATAAAAAATCTAGCTTTGGGTGGCGCTTTCAGCTTCTAAAAGTGTTTCCACCACCATTGTATTACATGGGGCTCCATAGTATTACAGAGTGTAGAGTACCTAACCTTTGGAGTATATATGTTGCTGGGGGCGATTTCTCATAAAATTTCATCCTTCTGGTTTGATAAACAGGTGTTAGTGACTCTGATTCTCCTTAAAAACTGATTCCAAATAGGCCACCAGTGCTCGGGGATGGCCAACTCCTATGCTGACAACCAAGCCTGAGAGGCCCAAGTAGAATTAAGTGGATCTGCAACCTGAGAAATGCAATGATGCCCCGACTCGACCATATGCTGCTTGATGCCTAACGGCAGTTTGAAATCATTTCCATAGCTTGACCAAGCGTCCTCCACAATCCTGACCTTTTCCCATGATCCAATGCACCAATCCAAACCTTTATTAATGATATGGATGGATCGAGTGATGGCCTTCCATATAATCGATGAGCTCGGAGAGGGTATAATGTGACCTCTGATCCAATCCATGGTGGAGGAGGGTGAAATATATTTAGAGTAAGTAACTTCTTGCCACAGACTGTGTCTGACAATGAGGTGCCAACGCATCTCGGCAACTAGTGCTGCAGCGAACTGGTTGAGATCCTTTAGCCCCTATCCTCCCCAACCTTTAGGTTTAGATATCTTTTTCTAATCGATCCAAGCAAAGGCATGTGCATCCTGCTTGCCTCTCCAAAGTTCTATCTATCACACCTTTAGGGATCCATGCAAGTGCCATCCATTAAAATGGAATGGCTTCCAGGACAAATTTAATGAGCACCAGCCTTTCGGCATTGGAGAGCCATCTTTGTTGCTAGATGTTGATCCTGCATTCGACCTTAGCAATAATCCATTTCCAAACCTTTATGCGGTAATAATTTGGTTTGAGGTGAAAACCAAGATAATTTAAGCCCTCTTCCAAATCCTTGCGATCAAAATGTAAAAACTCCCATTGGGTGTCCGCATTCAAAGGCCAAGCAATGCACCATTATGATGGTGGATTTCCTATGGCTGGGGTCCATTCCAGTTGCTTTACTGAAAAGGTTGAGAATATTGAAATTTTTTATATTTTCATGACAATAACCGTCAAGAAAATAATCACATCATCAACAAACAATAAATGAGTCAGTTGTACAAAATCATTAATTTTGATTCCATGAATGGATCCATTGTCTTTTTCTTGTGCTAGAATTGAAGATAAGCATTCCATAATCAATAGAAAGAGTAGTGGGGATAGAGGGCAACCTTTCCTGAGGCCCCTTCCTGCATGAAAAAAATATGTGGCAACACCATTTATAAGAATGCTGAAAGAGGCATTTTTAATACAACCATTATCCAATTTGTAAATGCATGAGGGAAGCCGATATGAATGAGGATGACATGCAGATAATTCCAATTGGCACAATCAAAAGCTTTTGCAAGGTCAGTTTTGAGGATGGTGGTCTTAATATTCTCGATTTTTATGGAATGTAAGGCCTTCTAAGCAGTGCCAATTGCTTCATGAATTTATCTATGGTTAAGGAAAGAAAATTGTTCTTTGGCAATATTTTTCAAGAGAATGGGCTTAATATGATTAGCAATGATTTTGGAGATGATATTATAGATGTAGTTACATAGAGAGATCCGCCTATAATCATGAAAATATAGGGGTTTCTCGATTTTGGGGATGAGAGCAATGAAGGTGGCATTGAATCCATCATATGCTTGTCCAGAGGTTTTGCTTTCTTCAATGAACTGTAATATATCCTTAACAATGAGTTGAAAGAAAGAGAGGTAGAATTCAATCGACCAACCATTAGGTCTGGGGCTTTTATCCTTCTTAAACCATTTTAATACCCCTTCCACTTCCCCCAAGTTGACCGGGGCATTCAAATCCTCCAATTGCTCCTCCTCCACAATTTTTTGCAAGGAACAGGTGATTTGCATGATTTCAATTATGTTGGCATTCACGAGTGCCCTATACTGTCTGGAGAAGTAATTAATGCCCATGTCGGCCAGCTGGGAGTGTGTATGAGACACTCTCCCATTTTGATCGGTGAGATCCCAGATTGTGTTGGTAATCCTTCTGCCCTTAGCACATTGCTGGAATAATTTGGTGTTATCATCCCTAACTTGTGGCCATATAGCCCTGATTTTAAGTCGCCAATCCTCCTCATGTTTCTTAAGAATCTTAGCTTTAGCCAATTCCAGAGCAATAAGTCTGTCCTTTTCTTGTGATGTTCTGAAGACGCGGAGATCCAACCCAGTCAAATTGCCGATCTCCTGCTCAATGTTTACTAACGATTCTTTCTCCTTAACTTCTTGCTTCTAGCCCAACTTATGGTGAGAGACTTTAACCGAAACAGGTTATTATAGAGAACCCTGGTAGGCACAATATTAGGGAATTGATCATAGTGGATCCATTCCTTATTGGCAATGGAATGGAACTCAGGCTCCTCAAGCCAAACATAATTAAATTTGAAAGGGGCTTGGGGCTTTTGTAGGCCCATCAGAAATTCCAGATAAATAAGAGAGTGGTCCAAGGAACCCCCGATCCCAACCCATTGCCTGGCCATGTCAAGATTCTCCGCCAACGAGGATTTGATTAGGAAAAAATCAGGTCTTCTAGCCAGAGCATCATCATTCGTCCTTCTGTTCCTCCAAGTCGGCACTTCTTTGGCATTGCCATATCCAGGAGATCAGCCTCATCGATAATCTTTTGAAAATAACCAGATAATGAGTCCGGGGAGGCCCCCGACACCCAGGACTTAGAAATACCAATTTAAAAGTTTAGGTCCCTTCCCAGAATGATGTTATCCCTCTGTATTATAGATCTATGAATCCATTCATCCCAGAAAGCATCCCTATGATGGCAGGGGCCATAACCATTGATAAGAGTGATCATGAGATTGGAATCATGAGTGGTAATATCCGCACCAAGAATGCCATCTCGACCCCACTAAATGTGAACCAAAATAGATATGTTATTGAGTCTAATGGCACATCCAACAAATCGACCCCTAATAGCAATCGTCTAGAAGGTCCAATCGGGAGGTACAGATTAAAAAGTATTTGAAACATTTAAACCATCCTCGAGAGTTTCTTGTAGGAAGAGGGCATCTACTTGTATACGGTCTATTAGATGCTTGAGAGCTAGTTTTTTGTCTGGGTTGGCCAAGCCACGAAATTTTAGGGAGAGGAAAATCATGGGTCACTACTGCCTCAAATGTTCTTTGCTCTAAGAACATGATTGGTGGAATGTTGAGTACCATCCACGACATCCAAGATGGCTTTCCTAATGGCTTTGGTGATGGATGAGGGGCGCCCCCTCGATGCTTTCGGGATGGTCCCCCCTGTATCCTCCCGAGGCCTAAGGGAGGGAGGTCATGTGATCGGGAGGACGGTCTAAGGTTGTAATGGTGACCCACAGAAAGGCTATCAGTATCATGAATCGAGTGGGAGGTTGAGTCCCCAATGATGGTGAGGGGGTCGGGCCGAGAAAAATAAGGTGGGGCGGTTGGAACATGGCATCTAAGGGGATTCATCTTGAAATTTTTTAAATTAATAGCAATGGATGCATCAGAAAATGAGAGGGAAGAAGAGAAAATCATAGAATTAACATTCAAAATGGGTGAAACAGGATTGTTACCCGGATTAAGCGCAAAATGCTCCAATGGAGAGATTACCACTATGTTTTGTGCTTCCGAACGTGTAATGAGGACTGATGGCCGACCAACGGAATTAGTAGGACCACGATCCACCTGCTCAGGTACCTCGTGCCCCTGTGCCGCACCGCCATCCTCCGTTTGAGTTTCCATATGAACCAGAATTTTTGAGGGGGCTGTTGCAGCTACGATGAGTGGGATCTCCTTCTACAAGTGCCCAACCTCATGACACCTCATTCATCTAAAGGGTACCCCCTCATAATCGAGAATTTTCACCCACACCATATTATTGAAATGAAGGTTGTATGCTTCAAGGAGGCCATCCCTGGTGTCCAAATGGAAAAGTATATGCACCACTAATATGTTCCCAGTATCCAGATAGGATCGTTCATGGTCCAGGTAAATTCCCAAATATTTACCAATGAAAGTGAAGGCATATTCATTCCAAAAATGCAGAGGGAGTCCCAGAAGTCTGACCGAAATAGGTCCCGCCCCAGATTTCTCCTTTTCCGGATTGAATAGTGGCGCCCATCTCTTCTGTAAAATTGCATTCATCTCAATATGAAAATATTTCGAAAGGACGCAATCCACCATGTTAGGATGAGGAAAAATGAGGGAAAACCATCCCCTACTCATAGTTAATACCCCCGGAAGCTACGTCAGAGAATTGCCCCATATTTTAGCAGTCCATATTTTGAGTCTGGTGAAGTTGTAACTTTTGCCGCAGACTCTGCCCACTAAAACTAACTAAGTGGTGTGCTCTATCTCCTCCATACCCACACATAGACAGAAGTATAGGTCCTTCTTAGCCCTGCTCCTAGTGCAAAGCTCCTTTCTCTTGCCTCGGCCCGGTTGCCTTATCTTCCCAACCCCATTCGGTTCGAGAGCCTCATCAGAATTAGAGGTCCTGGGTTCTTCCTGCGAAGGCGTAGAGTGTGGGATTCCTTCAAAGAAACCAGAATCCACAATAGATACCAACACTTTGGGTTCAAACTGATGAAGAGAAGGCAACTCCCCTCTATTAATGTTCAATTACTCGAAACCGAGCGTGTCAGCCTGAGCGTCAGAACAACTTATATGGACCAGCCCCTCACTGAAGGATTTGAAGGTGTCCAGAGTCTCGTAAGCCTGATGTTCCCAAAGCCTTAAGACAGAAGGCGAAGGAATAGAGTACGTCGGGGAAGCCAAGGGTTGCAATAAGGGTTCCTAGCACATGACTGAATTTACCGGAGGCAGATTCACCAATGAAAATGGTGGTATGGCTGTCGACCCTATGTCCATATCCTCCACGTTCTTAAACTCCATAGCAAACCCATCCTCCTGACCCACGTATCTAGGGTGAGAATTCCAAAAAAAATATGAGTGTGTTCCATAGGGTTGGGTGAGTAGTCCACCTCATCGTCCGTCATTGCAGGAGTCCAAATATGCACCCACCTATGATGGAAACACTATTACACACAACTTTCCCTGTTCTAAGGAAAATGTATCCAACGGATGCAGAAACCACAGAGGTATGAAAGGATCCCTCTATCAACCAGTCAGGCCAGGAAGAAATGCAACCGCTGGGAATGTCGTGGATGTCCAAGTGAGGACCGATGATGGACCCCCACCCCCGCGAGGATAGGAACAAGCTATTAGCGAGAGGTTAGGTAAGGGGGAGCCAGAAAGAAGTCACAGGTCCCTTGGGGAGTTGTTAACCATAGTAAAAAACCTCGAGCAGAACAAAATAGGGGAAACGATGAATAAATAAAGGAGATAAGATGGAAAAATGTGCCCCCAAGACCAATAGAAGCAGAGACAAAAAAGACTAGGTGCCCGCCTCTCAAAATCATGCCTCTTTCATTGCTTAATCAGTCATCACCCACCATTGCTGCCATACCTAGGGTTTCCTGTGTTGATCTGCGGTTGTCATCGATGTCAACCCAAGAAGCACTAGAGGCTACCCTAATATTGCATGGGAATTTTGACCTACCAAATTACTATATTTTGGGTCAAGAATTATTTTGATGGTTTCTACTTGTTGAGATGTTTCTGTTGATATATGGCAAGCCACGTAATTCTTCACGGTTTGAGAGATATTCATGTTTGAAGTTTGTAACCCCAGTTAGTGGGCTGAAACCCCATGGGGTTATGGCATGGGTCATTGGAAATTCAATAATTAATAATTTTTTAGCTCCTAAAATCCCTTCCATGTTGACTTGTTGAAGCCCCTCTCAATCTAAGAATTTATACAAATTATGATGCTCATATCCTCCTTATGTAGGGATTTCACTATCTTGTCATTGTGGAATTTTCCCTCTAAATTTTTTTCTACGAAGTTTTAGAAGCTGAAATTTTTATGAGGCGAAGCCAAAATCCTAAGGAAGCTCCTGTAAATATTTCAGATGAAGGTGCGCAATATTTTCGGAGATATGATCTGTGGAAGTCAGTGTTTTTGTAGGCTCCTGAAGTTCATCTTAAATAAGTGACCTTCGGAAAATCGTCATAACCCTCTCTCTGAGTATCAGATTGGAATTCTGTAAAAAGTGTCAGATAGTGTACAGGCTATAGTTTTATTTGCATTAATTTCAGAGCCTAATGAAGAAACAGTGATATGTGGCATGCCTTACAGGTTAGCTCTACTGAAATAGTCCATAATTAGGGAGTTGTGAGAGATTGGGCATAACTCTCCCTTGAAGAATCCAAATTGGGTCAGACCTGTTGCATTGGAAAGAAGACTCAGAGGAATAATACAGGGCAAAAAATCACATATTGGGGATCTGAAATAACAAATATTCACCAGATTCAATATCAAGCTCCTAGAAGGAAAGACAAATCTAGATCATGTGTTGTCAAGAGCTGCAAAGGACTAGAATTTCTAGGGCAGTGTTGGAACAAGGTCTCCTAAAGCTGCAAATTTTGTCCGTTTTTGTATATTTTTTGTATTATTTAGTCTAGATTAGGGGTTTTGGGGTGGGTCAAAGCCCCGAAGGCATTGTAACAGGTCAAGGGTAGACCAAGAGTCCGCAAACCACGGTTTGCAAACCATTGGTTGCGTAGGCTAAATTGGTATAAATAGATGAACCTTTTTGAGTCTAAGGTAGGAAAGAATGGAGATTAAGGTAAGCACAAATTTTTAGATCTGTTGTTGGGTTTTTTGGGAAGGACTCTTGCTGGCTGTGTGCACGGAGCTCCTTAGTCCTGCTGTGTGCAGACCCTGTTGGCTGTGTGCGCAAGAGGTATTTTGGGATTGTAAGAAGATTTTGGTATTAATATATATGTGAAGTACTGTTGATGTCTGATGTTATCTGGATCTGTTTTGTTATGATTGATGCGAACTTGGGTTATATGAATGAGCTGCGAAAGTATCTATTTGATGGCTACGAAAGTATCTTTATTTCTATTATATGAATCTATGATCTACTAATTGCTATGATATAGTTTATGTGCTGATAGATTGGTATTACGCACATAGGTGCGAAGGTGATTACTAGATCTGTGCTCAGTTATATAAACCTGTAACTAGATCTGTTAAATTCGAGCTTGATAAGCTGGAAACACGGATATGCTTGAATTACCTTCTCTCTCTCAGGGTATGGAAACCTGGTTCCAACACCCTCCCATACTGCTTCGGGTGAGACTTTGGCCTATGCAAGAAAGTCACTGTCGAAAGGGCCAGTAGTATAGGGGTTTGTTGGCAAACCTTAACCTCCAAACCTGGGCCAGGACCCCTCGAGCCAAAAAATGGTTCCGTTGCCGGGACTGGGAGCATTTTGAGAGAGAGATCAGGTAATGCCAAGAACACATTGGAGACCTTAGAAGAAAGAGATCGACGAGTGGTTCGAAAAGAAAATTCAGGAATTCACAGTAAGAGAGAATCGCAGTGCAAATCTAACCATAGAGAAGTGGAAGAATAAGTAAATTTTCACAGAGATCTACGAAATTTTCTTTGTGACATTTTCGATTGAGCTTCAGGAGTGGCTCACAAGGCTCGTAGATTTCCAAAAGTGTTGGAAGGACGAACGGGTCATGCAGTGGACCACAAAGTTGATTCAGCAGTTAGAAAACACTAATAACACCATCACTCACATGGCAGATCACTGGGTGGATAGTGTGATAGGAGGGTTTGTGACAGAAGTTTGTAATTGATCAAGTTTTGTCCTACTCTAAGGTGAAATGAATATTCTTCAAGGGTTTCTAGGTAAGTTTCTAAAAACTCTGCCATTGCTGATTAAGATCTTATTGTGTGAAAAGAGCATTTTGTGTAGTCATACAGAGTGAATGAGCTCCGATCAAAGTGAGGGTACAACGCGTAGCAGTAAATACTACAGAACTAATCAAGAAGGAGATCGACCTGTCTAGAGTCCAGTAAGAAATTTTGCTGCGCATAGGTCTCCATCTACGCCACTAGTGAACCCTCATAGGGGTAAGAACTCACCTCCACCACCACCAGAAGACGATATGTCCTCGCACATGAAGCTACCCACCTTTAAGGGTGTAGGGGATGAAGAAATGGATCGGTTCTATTTTGTCACAGGATTGGTATGGACTATGCAAAACGTGGCCAGTGATGCTGTGAAAAGGGCGCAGCTATCCCTTGCCTTTGAGGGGAGAGCCTTGGACTGGTATATGGGATACAACGACTATCATGAAAATGTGACTATCGAAGAGATTAATAATGCCTTGAAACAACAGTTTAAGAAGCCTAAGTCCTACTCTCAGATAGTGAACGATCATAAAGATTTCAAGCAAGGACCGATCAAGTCTGTATGGGAGACTGAACAACAGTGAAGGAAGGTGATTAGAGAAGGAGTATTTTCGTATGATGACAGGAAACACACGGAATGGTTATTGCTATGTTGTTGCCCCACCTACGCATGCCAATGGTTCATCAAGCCATTGAGTCGTAGGAGAAGGCCTTGGATATTTCCATGAAGCTGGAGGCTGCACCAAGGGATGATACCCAGTTAGGAGTACAAAAAATACAAGGCCAACTAGAAGTAATGCATATGGAGATCCAAAATCTGTAGAAGGAGCGAGGAACAGAGGCTAGCCCTAAAATATGGTGCATACGACGTAGGGTGAAGGGCCACACCAAAGATAACTGTCCTCTGTTAGTAGACTACGTGCAGGCTGTTAGCCACCTATAAATTTTGGACAAAAAAACAGGTGGCTAAGTTGTTCTTGAGCCTTCAAGGAATGCATTTCCTCTTAAAAAATATCATCCTTGAAGCCTCTGTGTATCTTTGCCCTTCGAACAATCCTCACTGTTATTTTCAGTTAAAAAGCCTCTCTGTTTGTGGAAGAAAATGCTCAGAAGACCTCCTTTTCCCCTTATTTTAATTTCCACTAAGCCTCATTTTTCATCCCCTTTCACCTCACCAATTTCCTCTCAAAATCCCTCACTAACCCTATAAATCATCCTAATTCCCTTTCAAACCATAATAATAGTATTTTTTTGGTTTCATAGCCCTTTTTTCCCTGTAATGAAAACCCTTTTAAAAGCCTTAAAAATCCTCTTTTTGGCCTTGAAAGCACTTATTTCTCCATATAGGCTTTAGCCCCTTTCGGCCAGCCCCTTAACCACTTAACCACCATGTGACTGAGCGTCGAGACCAAGCGTTAAGGCTCTGGGCACTTATCGCAATCGGAGGTATGCGCGAGCGCGTTTTTGTTTGCTATTTGAAATTCTCCGATGCGATGGAGTTTTGGTCTGTAGACCTGTGCCGCGATCTCGAACGTTGATCTTTTAAGATCTAATAGCCAGTGCTTATCCCGCGGTGTGCCCATCCCCTTTTCCACTACCCCCCGATGGAGTTTAGACCGTTGATCTGTCGTTCTGATCCAACGGCTATCGCGTAATCGCATCGCCAATCGCACCAATCCCATCACTTTTGACCTCTGCCGATTGGTGAGTCCCGATTTAATCTGAGCCGTCCATCCCACATGATCCCATGGTCCAGATTTCTCCTCACTCTGCCCTGTGTCCCTCATTGTCCATCCCCGATCCAATCACAACCATTGATCTCTGAAGATCTAACGGCCCTCATTCATCCTGCCGTTCACATAACCCTTTTGCCTCCATTTCCCTTTTTAATCTTGACCGTCCATTCTTTAGATCCGACGGCAAAGATCAAACCCTCCTTTGACTTTTCACCACTTAACAAGTCACACATCTTCCCATTTCGCACTCCATCCTCCACCGTCTGATCTCTCACTCCTCCATCTGACGGTCAGCATACATATCGTGTTATTTTGGCATCTGGGATTTAACATTTCAAAGTTACGCGATGAAAGTGGTTTTTTTTTGCCACGTGTTGGCCAGCGACATATATCGCATTTTTTCTAAGGAATTTCTAAACCGCCCTAAAGGCATGCGACACTGGCGGTTTTTCCCACTAATACCGCTTTCCCCCTTTTTTCTCTCGAAGGCCTCATCATTTAATCCTGGCCGTTGATTGTTTGATCTAGCGGGTCGCATTGCATCGCACATTTCATTCACCGGAGCCTCCAAAGAGTTTCATCTGACAATCACCACCGTTGATCTCTTCCTGAGATCCAAATTCATATCCAATCGCCCTCCCGCTAGTCGGGTCCCACCATTAAAGGCCTGACTTCATTCGTTTAACCCATTTCCTTTTTATTCCGCCCAAACGTTACACTTTGGGTTTTAACACTAAATCTTATTACTTCCGCCTAACCTTCTAAAAAGTGTTTCCCTGGCAGATCCTGACCATTGATTGTCCTCTATCCATATGATCCAACGGTCCGTGAACCTCTTTACACCAAACTTCCAGCAGATCATCCCTTCACCATTTTGCAATGCTTTTTCACCTGTTTTCAACTGCATTCATCATTCCGCCATCGCTTCCACAAGCCTCCACAGCATTTTTCCACCATTCCCCTAGGTTTTATAATGAGTTTATTGCATTGTGCAGGGTATAGAGAGTGGTAAATTCACTCTGTTTTCCATAATCACAGTCACTGTGATTCAGAACGTAGAGATAACCATCGCAGCAGCAGCAAAATGAATCTGCAGTGACAGATCAAAGGATTTAGGCTCCTGATTGAAGATTTAACGCCTATAATCCCGTATTCAAAGGATAAAGACGTAGTTTGAAGACCATGAATATGATCAAGAGACCTATTAAGGTCTAAGCGCATGAAACAAGCCATATCTATTTTTTTAGCACCAGCAGTACATTTTCTCAGAATGTACACTTTCCAACAGAAGTCTCCATGCTTCCTCGAGCTCTTAAAAGCCATTTCACTCACAGAAGCTTCTTAAAGACTGTCAGGACAGCAGTAATGGAAGCATGGAGACCTGCAAACCTTTCCATCCCGGTTATTTATTCCAGAAGGCTACTACAGAGTACCATACATTCAGAGAGGACTCCAAAGAATACATCCAAAGTGAATTTCAACCTGACAAAGACTCCCATACCATACTATAGAGTACATACAGTGATGCATATCCATTAAGCAGAGTGGGCTCGATCTTCTGCCTCCACTCTGTCTTAATGAGACAATTTAATTTACATCTACTTCTACTGTCATTCATCCTCCTATAAGAATCCTAAATAACATATTGTAAAGGTTGTTGTTGTTGTTGTTGCTGTTAGTATAGGGATTCATTTGACTGTTAGAACAGTTGTTGGGGAAAGTAGCCGAGTAGTTTGTAATTTAATAGGTTGGGGGGAGAAATTTTGGACTGTATTAGCCATTGAGCTCAGAGTATGTGACTGGTTTTGCATATCAATTAATAAATCAATTTCACAGGATCCTGGTCTATATTACGGGTGATATTTCCTGTCTTATTTCATTTTAATCATGCTGTTCATATTTCTCTGATAAGAATTAGTAAATCAGGCTTAGGATATACCCCTGCATGGTACCCTAATTCCCACTGCTCTTCTTTTCTTTTATGTTTTCTTCTTAATGTGAATCTAAGAGAAAATTCATGAAATTTAACCAGTTAAAGATGTTGGTCCAGCCCATGCTTACCGATGTGTGAATTCGGGGTTTGTTGCTTAGATGTTCTGGTTGGGTTTGAGCTGGAAGAATTGGGATATCGGGGATTTAGTGTAAGCCCTGTCCACTGGGGTCCTTTTCCAACAGATTTGCCTTTCTAAGATCCCTTGGAGCTGGTTTCAAAAGCATTGAAGGTTAAAAGCCCTTCTCTAATCTTAGGCCTTGCTCTGTGTTAAATCTTAAACTCTGTTTTTCCTTTGAGAGTATGCTGAAAGCAGGCCTGGAGTTAAATGACCTCTGACCTGATCTTAGGCTACCCTTTGTGCCTTTATTGAGAGTTTCCTCTGAGTATGTCAAAGCAGGTCTGGATTTAAATGATATCTGACTTGATCTCCAGACTGAAATTGGGTTTCTTTCCTTCTTTCACCTTTCACTCCTTGTTGTTCCATCTCACCATCTATCTAAAAGATCCTTTAGTATATATGACTTTCCCTACGAAAGCCTTGGCTAGTTGGTTTGTAAGTAATTCCCTTTCATGACTCCATAGCCCAATGGATGACACTTTCTTGACCTATCCTCTTTTCCAAAACATCCTGCTGCTTTGCCCCTTTCATTCCATAACCTTCTTAGTTAATGATCTCCGACCCAACCCAAAAACCAACCAAATCATGTTTAACCCCTTGTTCTTAATAGCTAGCCTAATACCTCATTTTGAGAATTCAAAGATATATCATTCTTTGTCTTTTATGGAGAGATCACTCTCCGGATCCAGGAGGGCTAGATCCTAGGATCCCAAAGTGGTTGTGATGTTGTCCGATCTTTTGGTCTTGCCAATTTGGCCAAAAGACTGGAACCCCAACATAATGGCGACTCCACACTCTATAATTCCTTAAAGATCAAATGACTCCACTGGTGAAAGACTCTGAACTGGTTCAGAAGATACAGTGTCCTCCTCTTACAAACATGGATCCAAGCATGGACAGAGATGCAAAGCTAGATGCTTTGTCAGACAAATTAAGAAGAATAGTAAACATGTTTGGTGAAGTGGTAGTAAAGGTGTATGAGGCTAATTTAAATGAAAATGTTGATTATTTAGAGCATCTCATGCCTTTTACAAAACAAGAACAAAATCAAGACCTAGACCATGAGCAAGACATGTATGATGCTCAAGAATCTATAGAAGATGAAGAGGAAAGTGATCAAGAAATGCCTGATTGCTTACCTATGTCTTGTACTATGCTGACTAGAGAATATCATGACCTAATGGCGAAAGCCAATAGGGAATGCTGCTTTGAGGGAACAAGAGACCACGTAGAAGATGCAGAATCTGATGTGGAAGGAGAAAGAGATCAGTAAACATCAAAAAATCCTCAGAGTTTCCCTACTAGCACAAGTGAATATTTCGCAGAAAAGGCTCATGAAGATATCCAGCCTCCAGATCAGTTGGTACAAGAAACAGAGGATTGTTTTTCTTCTGTCTATGTTAAAAAATAAATTCCTCCATTGACAGAAGAAGAGATGGACCAAATATTAAACACGCATTCCACCTCTGAAATCTTCTATAGAACATACACTCTTGCTCATTCATCCAATGAGTTTGATGATACAGATTTAGAAGACTCCTCTATAAATTAGAATGAAGAAAGACTTGTTGAGAATCCAGTAGGTTGGATTGGTAACATCACTTATAGTTATGATTTTCCTATTTATGATCTATTTGATGATGCTTGTTTCCAAAGGGAAGCTGAGCTTGCAGGACCATCATCAGTAGATTCATGGGAGGAACATCAGGACCTGAAACTTCAGAGAAGTAATGAACCAGGTCAGCCTATCTATGACACTGATGAAGAAAGTTATGAAAACCTAGTAATAGGTGAGGATTCATCAAATTTTCACTCTGTTACACCTCAGATCATCAGTCATAGCTTCCATCTGATTGGAAGTCAGCAGTCCTCATTTTCAGAGGATGAAGAAGAAAGAAAAGAAGATTTTTTTGAGTAGACTGAAATTAAGGAGCCTTCTCTTGAAAAAGAAGGGGCAATAGAACAAACCCTTGCTCAAGAATACATGGATCTCTTCACAGAGCTCAACACATCATAACAGAATATATCAGAGCTCCAAGAGGACACAACTGCAATATATGATGAGTCCTCCAGTTCAGATGATGAAGAAGATGAGGGAGATTCTCTGTCTCAAGAGAGTCTTATTCTTAATCCAGTGGAAGAGGAAGAAATCTTGGTTAAAGCCTGCCTGCCAAATATTCACAACCAGGTATCATTTTATGATCCTTATGTTCATTTCCTGCTAACATTTGAAGAAGGATCAAAGGTCATTTCGAGCAGCATGTTACAGACAACAAGAAACATTTTAAAGGCTGCTGCTAAGAAACAAAGAGAATGGGAGTGGCCCGGCCTATCCAAAATGCTCAAAGAATTGAGCAAGAAAGACCAGTCATGGGATCACTTGATGGACTGGATGTATTGGAAGAAAAGGTTTATAAGCTAGACTTGTAAATATTTCAAGTTAGAGTAGGGTAGGTAGGAAAGGCTCAATAAAGCTCAATCTGTGAGCATTTAGTTAGTTCTTTTTAAATTTTTGCAAGTGTCAGTCCATGAGCAGTTTTGTCTTTATGCCATGGCCCACAGCAAGCTAGACAGTCTAATATTGGCTTGACTGTTTTTCAATTTCTGTCTTAGAATGTAGAGAAGAAATCTGCTAGATAGTTTAATCCTAGCATATATAGTTTAGGTAGAGAAACTATGAGGCCAACAGTTTAATCTGGTCTCATGGAGAAATAAGGGTAGAAATAGAATAGGTTTATTTTCTTGTTTGTAAAAATTGATGATGTAAAGGGTCTGCAAGTCCAAATGCAACTAGAAGAAAAAATGTTAGGACAATAGTATGGATAGGTAGTTGTTTGGGAGAATATACTGCTGATATAATGTCTTCATGATTTGTGGCAGCTAATCCAAGAAAGGAAAAAGATGTGTTAAGTACCAGGCATCTGGCCTACTCCAAAGATTATTTTCTGAATTCTTGACACCTTCAAGAAGATGCCATCCCCATGTGGAGCCACTGTTAGCCACCTATAAATTTTGGACAAGCAAACAGGTGGCTAAGTTGTTCTTGAGCCTTCAAGGAATACATTTCCTCTGAAAACATATCATCCTTGAAGCTTCTGTGTGTCTTTGCGCTTCGAACAATCCTCACTGTTGTTTCCAGTTAAAAAGCCTCTCTGTTTGTGGAAGAAAATGCTCAGAAGACCTCCTTTTCCCCTTATTTTCATTTCCACTAAGCCTCATTTTTCATCCCCTTTCACCTCACCAATTTCCTCTCAAAATCCCTTACTAACCCTCTAAATCACCCTAACTCCCTTTTAAACCATACTAATAGCATTTTTTTGGTTTAATAGCCCTTTTTTCCCTCTACCGAAAACCCTTTTAAAAGCATTAAAAACCCTCTTTTTGGCCTTAAAAGCACTTATTTCTCCATATAGGCTTTAGCCCCTTTCGGCCATCCCCTTAACCACTTCCCCACCATGCGACCGAGCACCGAGACCAAGTGCTAAGGCCCTGGGCACTTATCACAATTGGAGGTATGCGCGAGCGCGTTTTCGTTTTTGCTATTTGACCTATGCCGCGATCTCGACCGTTGATCTTTTAAGATCGGATGGCCAGCGCTTATCCCGCGGTGCACCCATCCCCTCTTCCATTACCCCCTGATGGAGTTTAGACCGTTGATCTATTGTTTTTATCCAACGGCTATTGCATAATCGCACCGCCAATCGCACCTATCCCATCGCTTTTGACCTCTGCCGATTGGCGAGTCCCGATTTAATCTGAGTCGTCCACCCCGCATGATCCCACGGTCCAGATTTGTCCTCACTCCACCCTGTGTCCCTGATTAACCATCCCCAATCCAATCACAACTGTTGATCTCTGAAGATCCAACGACCCTCATTCATCCCGCTGTTCACATAACCCCTTTGCCTCCGTTTCCCTTTTTAATCTTGACCGTCCATTCTTTAGATCTGATGGCCAAGATCAAACCCGCCTTTGAATTTTCACCGCTTAATTGACTGCGCATCTTCCCATTTCACGCTCCATCCTCCACCATCCGATCTCTCACCCCTCCATCTGATGGTCAGCATACATATTGTTATCACTCAGGTTTTCCCAGAAGTTGTGTAAGAGGAAAGTATACCCGAGGTAACCACAAACCAACCTTTTAGATGCAGAATCTAGCCAATCTGCATCCAGAGAGGGCTCTCTCTTTATGATTTATCTTTGTTCTTGAAAGATTTTAGGCTAGTTATAGATTCAAAGTTTGTTTTGGGAAAATGGTGGAATCCACAAACTAAGGGCAAGGCTAAGAGCTTTCAGTCCATTGGGCTATGGAGTCAAAGGATGGCTTTACTGGATTTCTATTCTATGCACAAGATGGTATTACAGGGCAATATAGCTAGACAGAGAACAATCCTTAAAATTTAAAGTGGGTGGGATGATCTTGAAGGGATGAAAGGCAACTAAGAATCTTTCACCATGTTCAAAGGAAGGAAGTGAATTGACTACAAACAAAGAGCAATAAAGGATTCTTTATTATAGCAATCAACAGTGCTTGAATTAGCGAAGCAGGAGCATTTAAGAATTCATGCTTATAGCTAATTTAGAAGAAAACATTTAGGAACAATCACATTTGAAAACAGAGTACAATTAAGCAAATTCTGTTTCAATCCTTTATGTAAATTATTTAGAAATGGATATGATGGTATTATAAACTAATATAAAATTTCAGACAAAGGGTAGAAACACTTATTGAACTGTAGTCCAACACATGAATCCTGCAACAAGTCCAGTGCTTCAAATCGTCATCCAGTAAGCCACAAGTAAATCTCTCCAAAAGTTTTTATTCCGAAAATCTTAGTGTTACAACAGAGTAATAGAATCCACCCTCAACACTCTCTTTGAGGGTTTATTTATACACAAAATAATCCTAACAATCTTACACTATCTTAGCCAATAATCTAGGCTGACTTAAAGCATATTTACAAACAAACAAGAGACAAATGGTCTCGTAAATAGAATAATGGGTAACGGCTGATGTGTTGTTCCTTTCTTCATGGACGTGCTAGAGATAAGTGCTTAAAATAGGACTCTGTGCTGTCCCTTGCGTATTTCTTTGACTTGTTGAGTACTCTTTCTTCTCGCGGATACTCTTTAACCTTTCATCTAATACTCTTTCATCTGTCTTTCTGTTTTTACCATTTACTTGATAGTAAAGATAAAATCTCAACCTGAAAACAACTTTTACAGAACTTCCAGCATTTCCTTCCACCATTGATCATCTGGTATCATAGTTCTTCTGAGTTTCCTTAAAGTTTCATCTGCTTCAGTAAGTTTATAAAAAGTGGGCTCGTTCGGAAATAGATACTTTATTTCATGCTCCAGATGAAATAGACTCCTCACTTTATCATAAATACTTTTCCCAGTTGGTAATGCAGGTTCTGATGAGCTAGTAGAACCTACAGCTGTATTTTTAGCATGAGCTTTTATTCTTTTCTCATAGGTTTCCAAGTCTACTATTTGATCCTCTGTGAGCATGGGACTTGGCAATCCACTGTCCAGGAAAGCTTGAAACTTCTCTCTGAAAACGTTGATATCAACCAAAATGTCTGTACACTTTCTTTCTAGATTTTGCATGAAAGTCCTCTTGGTGAAAACTCTCTTTGCTTCCAAAACTGCACCTGTCCTGTCATCAATTCCTAACAATGCAAGTTGTTGTTTTGTTCTGGAATTCAAAAATTGAATGAGCTGCTGGGCCTGCTCAGGCCTGCCTCTTAATTCATGTCTGGTTTTATTTATTTCTTCTTGTGCTATCTTGACTAACTCATTTTTCTCAAAAATAGCTTGAATGGAGGGCCAAATATCTCTTATTAATTCAATGATGTTGCACCAAAGAATATCATTTATTTCGTTCAGAGGCTTTTCCTGTGAAAGATCTTTTTGCAAAGCCTCAACCAATTTTTCCAATCTTTTTATTTCCCTGAGGTTGTCAGCAGCTGTCTTTTTGGATGTGTCATATTTTTCCTCCAATTTTGTTAATTGCAATTTTGTTTCCTGGAGCTCTGTGACCCTTAGCTGCAAACTCTCCATCTGTTTAATTAAACCCTCAGAATTCAAATTAGAAATATTCACCTGAGATGGTTGTTCCTGCTGTCCTGTGGTTGTAGTACCTGTTGTTGAAGTCTGCTTGATAATTTCCTGTTCCTGCAATGCTTTTTCCAACTCTTTCTCTGTTTCATTTAGTCGCTCTGTCATATTCAAGAGCAACTCCATCATTTCTTCCTGGGAATTTCCTTTTATAACTTCCTGTGTCTGAGGGTGCCTCGAGGCTGGTAGTTTCAGCTGTTTTCTGAGTGCAGCTATATCATCCTCTTTCTTTTTACCAATGCCTCAATACCTTTAATGTCTTTGGGATTGTGACCCAAACCAATGATGATCTCTTCTAGAGACTTTATTCTATTGTCCTTGGCCTGTGAGGAGGCCCTCTCAATCTTCAATTGTGCAGTAGTATTATTCAAGGAATCTTACAGCGTTAAAGCTGCCATGGCTTTGTTGGTGAGAGTAGAATAAACCATTTCCCCTGTTTGTCTATGAAGCTCTATCTGATCCAGGGGATGGATATCTTTTGCTAACACTTCAAAATTTGATCTGATGTAATCTGCTGCTGAAGTTGGCTTTGGCACCTTTGCTTTGAAGTGGCTCATTAGCATTTTACCTTGTGAAAGATCAAATGCAGACATCAGCCTTTGCTGATTATGAGGAGCCATCTTCATATACTGATCGTATACCTTCATTTTCACTGGATCATTCTTTGTTTTGATATTAATGAAGGTTCCTTTGATGTCTCCAGTATCTGTCTTTGGCGGTCTGAAAGAAGATACTTCAGTGCTTAATTGCTTTTGTATCCCTTTCTGGCTTATGTTTGTTTCACTTGCTGTGCCTGTTTGCTGACTATCTTCCCTACCATCATCAAATACTTCATCTATAATTTCTACATCTGGAGGTGGATCAGACTTGTGTTTTTTAGCTTGATAAACCTGTGGGGCTCCTTTTGAAGGTGTGGTATCTGGAGCTAGCCTCTTTTTCCCTATTTCCACATTCAGTGGAGTTTGCATCTCTGGAACTTGGATTTGCTTTGCTGGTGTGGGAGAAACCTGAGATGGTTCTGGTGTTTTGGAACTCTGTGGTTTTTCTGCCATGACCAAGGTTTCAATAACCTGAACTACAGGTTCTTTTCCTTTACCCTTGGGTTCTGCTGCTACTGATGGACTGTTTTCCTGTAACGCTTGCTGTAGAGTGGTTGCTAAAGATGTGCCAATGTAGGGTACCTGCATTTGATCATATGTTTCTAGGTCAAAATTCTTCTCAACATCTTTCATAAGTTTATTCAATTTGTCAGCTCCACTTTCCTCTTCAACAAGAGTTCCTTCAACCCATTCATCTTGATTTGCATATTGTTTTGTGGTGTATATAGGGAGATGACTTATTATTTAATCTTTTTTCACAAATGAAACCAAAGGGGTCATAAGGGACCCAACGGAAAGATGTCTGGAACTTTCTCTCTAATAAAAGTTCTGCTTCTCTCTCAGCTTCCCTAGAATTGCAAATGAAAGGACCTAACTGGCTTTTGATCCTTAATTGTGCTTTCTTCTTTACATTGCAGAAATGGATCACATCTGAATTATTCATCTGTCTAAAGTATTCCAAAGCAAAAATTCTCATTGGTACATATCTGGGTAACTTGAATGGACGTAATTCACATCCATAAATCCTGATGATTGTATGGTTTTGGTACAAGTACCAATCCCCAACTTTATAACTCTTTGATAATTGCAAGGTTTTTCTAATTTCAGTACTGAGTCTGGGGGGAGAAATTCCTGTTAACAGAGTTGTGGCAGGTTGTACAAACTGATCAATGAATTCTGAATAGGAGTAGGGAGAATCAGAGGAAAAATGAATGATGGGGGACCAAAAAATGACAGACCTGGGATTACCCTTAGCATCAAGTTTCTGAACAGGGAAGGGGAGCCTGTCTGACTGATAATAGATCATGAGATGATAGATAACTGAGGAGTACTTGAAAACTTTTTCAGTATCTAGCTTTAAGAATTGATCATGGATTTTGTTGGCAATGAAGGAAGCATAATCATACTTAATCTCAGGAGGCTGCCCAGGGGTAAAGATGGATAGAAAAGCCAAAGTTATCTCGTCTACATACTCACTGGTATTGAATCCTAAGACAAAGGATATTATGTTTACAACTAGCCTTCCCAATGTATTGAAATAGTAAAAACCATAGGGGGGAGCCCCTTTTGGCTGATGCTCAGGTAGCATGAAATACTGACACATGGATTTTAATTTCTCTGGGGTTAACTATCTGGTTTTCTCAATCAATCCCTCCATGGATAATGGTGCTAATTCTTGCTCTGGCTCAAAGTGTAACATAGCATTGATAGCCTGAGGTGTGATAGGAAATAGAACACTTTGATCAGGAGTTAAGACAGCTCTCTGTGCAGGATCATAGTTTGCATGACAATAATGAATGATTTCAGGGAAAATGTGGACTGAAGGAATAAGATACCTTGGGAGATTGGATTCCCATAACCCTATAAGGTCTTGCCCTTTTGAGAATTCGTCTCTGCAGCGACAGAAGCTCAATCGGGGACTTTCATCGAAACCCAGGTCTTTTATTTGGAAATCTTCATCTATCAGAGGTAGATAGTCCAATTCCCGATGAGGAGCATTCAATGGAGTGATATTTAGAGCTGTCGGGATCTCCATTTTGGTTCTTGTGGATTCAAAATGGAGGTTTTCGTTTTTTTCTTACAGACCGGACGGGATATCTGACAAAGGAGGAAATTGGAACAATTTTCAGGTTTTGGGGGCAATTTCACAGGTTTAAAATCTTCAGGGAGGACCCAGCAATGATTTTTAACCACTTTCTAAGCGAAAAAACAAAGGAAACTGAGTTTTTCGTGCAGTCGAGGCGTAAAATGATAAATACCTGTTTTTAGACGGAAACTGGTTCTTTGACAGGTAATGAGCAATGGCAGGGACGTTCTTCAACACGGGCGCAGCAGAATTTTGGGGCGAAATGGTCAATCACAGCAGAAATTTCGAAAATCGCAGCGGGAGCAACGTTCTTCTCAGAATAATGAAAATAACTAAAAAAAACACGAAAAAATGGCTTATTCACAAGTTAAAAGGTTTTTTGTTTTTTTCGAGATGTGACGTCATGGTAGTACGGGACGATGTGTGCAACGTCAGGCGGTAAGTGGTAAGCGGGAAGTGCCCGCACCGCTTTTGGTTGAGGGCGGTATTAATCGCGGGGGGAGCGATTCCACAGAGCAGTTGCCACGTGGAAGTCTGACTTTTCAAAAACCGCCCATCCCCCGCTGGTTAACATGCTGGCAAGGGATGGGCAGCGGGATTAACAATAACCGTTGATCAACGAATGCGCGATCCAACGGCTGAAGGGATGGGGAACATGCGGAGGGTTGATATGTGGGCCCGTCGGGTTTTAAAAGGTTTTTAATGCATAATCTAATCACCCCGGGGAAATGTTAATAGGCGGAGAAGGTTGTTAATTAGTCCGAATGACTAATTAATCCCAGGTATATAATGAAATAGGTTGCGGCGGAGTTGGCTAGGTGGAATGCCACGTGGACGGACCACGGTGGCACAAGGCTTTTCGCAAAGTTTATTGATATGTTTTGGTATTAAACATACTTATAGTATGTCTAAAGTTTTTATATATATTTTTATTATATGATGAATGAATTAATACAATTTAATCATCATAGGGGCGGGATTTATGTATAATGCTATAGTTTTAACCAAAGGGCTTATAAAGTGGGGTGTTTATTTTTAATGTGCGGGAATATATACTTTGGTAAACATTATAATAAATGGGTTTTGGGGATATTTATAGAAAAGGGAGTTATATACTTAGGAAAAGGGATTTCACTAGGGATTTAATATAGTAGAATTAAATGTTAATATGGTAAAGGACAAGGGAAATCAAAACATCTTTGTACATATAAGAAAGTGATAACTTATGAAGTAAATTGCAACATTTTATCTTCAACACTTAAACTTAGAATAACAAATTATTTTGAGGAATTTTTATGGAATTTTGCATCAGTTTCCTAAGTAAAATAGGATTTTACTTAGGAAAAAGTTAAAGATGAAAGATAACAATGATGAATTATCTCAAGTGCTTAGGTCTTTTTGATCATTAGGCCGAGGGTCCGGTCCCTCCAGAAGTCAAGGAAATGCCTTGAGCCCTTTTGATCTCCAAATACCTTAGTACTTTTGGGGGGAAATTAGTAAAACTCTTGAGGGGGGGAAAATGATGAGGGAGGTTAATGAATTTGACTTTGCTTGCTGTGATTTTTCAGTGTATTTCCTGCTTTAGTACTTGTGATGAAAGTAAATGATTAACCAACATGTAGCATCACCATTCATCATATAACACTTTGCAGCACCATCTACCTACCCTATCTACTTAACACTACCATTTTCTCTTCTTTATTAGGGTGCATTTAGACTTGCAAACCCTTTTCAATCTTTCCCTTTTTACATGATAAATCTATCTATTTCTACCCTTATTACATCCAAGGGCTCAGATTAAACTGTTGAGCACCTTTTATTCATTCTACCTATCTACTTATCTGCCAAGATTAAACTGTTTGGTCAGATATTTATTCTCTAATCTATAACATGAAATTGAAATATGAGTAAGCCAAGTTTAAACAGTTTGACTTATTCATAAATTGTGGCATAAAAATACAAGTTGCACACAATTTGTTTATTACATTAGAGTAAAAAGTAGTGGCATTTGGATTTGCACACTTTCCTTGGTCTATTTTTTGCTTGGGGTTCATTTCTTTCACTTTTTTGACCATTTTATTCTTTTTACCCTTTGATCTTTCTTTTAGGGTATACCCTCTTTACATTTTTTAACTTTTTTGATTTTTTGGTTTTTTTTAAGAATATGGAACACCTTTGCTCAAGAAAGAAGGTTTGAACATATTCCATAATTCAATCAAGACAATCATGAAAAATGACACCTATTGGTATAGGAGACTAACACATATCGCGTTATTTTGGCATCCGAGATTTAACGTTCCAAAGTTACGCGATGAAAGTGGTTTTGTTTTTCCACGTGTCGGCCAGCGACATATATCACGTTTTTTCTGAGGAATTTCTAAACTGCCCTAGAAGCACGCGACACCAACGGTTTTTCCCACTAATACCGCTTTCCCCCTTTTTGCTCCCGAAGGCCTCATCATTTAATCCTGGTCGTTGATTGTTTGATCTAGCAGCTCGCATTGCATCGTGCATTTCATTCTAGTTTCATTCATCGGAGCCTCCAAAGAGTTTCATCCAACAATCACCACCGTTGATCTCTTCCTGAGATCCAACGGTTCATATCCAATCACCCTCCGCTCTAGTCAAGTCCCACCATTAAAGGCCTGACTTCATTCATTTAACCCATTTCCTTTTTATTCCGTCCAAACGTTACACTTTGGGTTTTAACACTAAATCTTATTACTTCCGCCTAACCTTCTGAAAAGTGTTTCCTTGGCGGATCTTGACTGTTGATCGTCCTCTGTCCATATGATCCAATGGTTCGCGAACCTATTTACACCAAACTTCCAACAGATCATCCCTTCACCATTCTGCAATGCTTTTTCGCCCGTTTTCAACTGCATTCATCATTCCGCCACTGCTTCCACAAGCCTCCAAAGCATTTTTCCACCACTCCCCTGGTTTTTATAATGAGTTTATTGCATTGTGCAGGGCATACAGAGTGGTAAATTCACTCTGTTTTCCATAATCACAGTCATTGTGATTCAGAACACAGAGATAACCATCGCAATAGCAGCAAAACGAATCAGCAGCAACGGATCAAAGGATTTAGGCTCCTGATTGAAGATTTAATGCCTATAATCCCGTATTCAAAGGATAAGACACAGTTTGAAGACCATGAAGATGATCAAGAGACCTATTAAGGTCTAAGCACATAAAACAAGCCATATCTGTGTTTTAGCACCAGCAGTACATTTTCTCAGAAAGTACACTTTCCGACAGAAGTATCCATGCTTCCTAAAGCTCTTAAAAGCCATTTCACTGACAGAAGCTTGTTAAAGACTGTCAGGACAGCAGTAATGGAAGCATGGACACCTATAGACCTTTCCATCCCAGTTATTTATTCCAGAAGGCTACTACAGAGTACCATACAGTCAGAGAGGACTCCAAAGAATACATCCAAAGTTAATTTCAACCTGACAGAGACTCCCATACCATACTACAGAGTACATACAACGATGCAGAGCCATTAAGTGCTGTGGGCTCGATCTTCTGCCTCCACTCTGTCTTAATGAGCCAATTTAATTTACATCTACTTCTACTGTCATTCATCCTCCTATAAGAATCCTAAAGAACATATTGTAAAGGTTGTTATTGTTGTTGCTGCTGTTAGTATAGGGATTCATTCGACTGTTAGAACAGTTGTTGGGGAAATTAGCTGAGTATTTTGTAATTTAGTAGGTTGGGAGGAGAAATTTTGGATTGTATTAGCCATTGAGCTTAGAGTATGTGACTGGTTTTGCATATCAATTAATCAAGTAATTTCACAGGATCCTAGTCTATATTACGGGTGATGTTTGCTGTCTTATTTCATTTTAATCATGCCGTTCATATTTCTTTGATAAGAATTAGTAAATCAGGCTTAGGATATACCCCTACATGGTACCCTAATGCCCACTTCTCTTCTTGTCTTTTATGTTTTCTGCTTAATGTGAATCTAAGAGTAAATTCATGCAATTTAACGAGTTAAAGATGTTGGTCCAGCCCATGCTTACATATGTGTGAATTCGGGGTTTGTTTCTTAGATGTTCTGGTTGGGTTTGAGCTGGAAGAATTGGGATACCGGGTATTTAGTGTAGGCCCTGTCCATTGGGGTCCTTTTCCAACAGATTGGCCTTTCTAAGATCCCTTGGAGCTGGTGTCAAAAGCATTGAAGGTTAAAAGCCCTTCTTTGATCTTAGGCCTTGCTCTGTGTTAAATATTAAACTCTGTTTTTCCTTTGAGAGTATGCTGAAAGTAGGCCTGGAGTTAAATGACCTTTGACTTGATCTTAGGCTACCCTTTGTGCCTTCATTTAGAGTTGCCTCTGAGTATGTCAAAGCAGGTCTAGATTTAAATGATATCTGACCTGATCTCTAGATTGAAATTGGGTCTCTTTCCTTCTTTCACCTTTCACTCCTTGTTGTTCCATCTCACCATCTATCTAAAAGATCCTTTAGTATAGATGACTTGCCCTATGAAAGCCTTGGCTAGTTGGTTTGAAAGTAATTCCCTTTCATGACTCCATAGCCCAATGGATGACACTTTCTTGACCTATCCTCTTTGCCGAAACATCCTACTGCTTTGCCCCTTTCATTCCATAACATTCTCAGTTAATGATCTCTGACCCAACCCAACAAACAACCAAATCATTTTAAACCCCTTGTGCTTCATAAATAGCCTAATACCTCATTTTGAGCATTCAAAGATATATCATTATTTGTCTTTTATGGAGAGATCCCTCTTCGGATCTAGGAGGGCTAGATACTAGGATCCCAAAGTGGTTGTGATGTTGTCCGGTCTTTTGGTCTTGCCAATCTAGCCAAAACACTAGAACCCCAACACAGGCCAGGGGACCTAGCCCATTGCGTCCTAGGGAAGCTGCAGGGCCAATTGGGCCAGTGCTATGGTGCGATGATTGTCATGTTGCTGGGCTGCACGATACCAACCACTGCCCCTGCCTTGCCGCATATGTCCCAGAAATAAATCAACAATGGTGCAGGTTCTGTAGATCTATAGGCCATGATGAGTAGGACTGCCGGACTTATGAACTGATGATAGAAAGAGGAAACCTATATAGGGTACAATCATACCCTTCTTCACCAAGATCCCCCTTTGGTTTGGGTGGCTCCCTAGCTAGGGGAAGGGGAGGGGGCTGAGGTGGAAGCATAGGTAGGGGGAGAGGACAATCGATTTGCTACAATTATGGGGAAATAGGGAAATTTGCAAGGGATTTCACGAACCCTGCAAGACAATCCTGCAGATACTGTAGACAGCTGGATCATGTGATTGAATATTTCCCAATTATGATAGCCAAGATGTAGGAAAAGTGGTAGACACTTACGCAAAATGTACGAAGGGTCAAGGCGGAACCTCGAGATGAAGGACCGAGTGTCAATGTTATAACACGCATCGACATGCCCATCAGAGCAACTGTGGAGAAAGCTGAGGTGGAGCCTCTTATCTGAACAACAACCATTAAACAAGAAGGTTTGGAATTACAGAGGGGAAAAGAAACCTTTGTCACGGCTCGCCAAGACTTTGCTAAGGCTGCAACATCAACTCCTCAAGCCCCCGCGAACCTCAAAGCAGATGATGAGGTCAAACCATTCCTACAAGCATGTATGAAGCTATTGCTCAACCAAAGGTTCATAGAAAACCTCCAAGCTGTGATAGACAGCTGCGTAGAAAGAACAACCCCAGCTATGGAAATTAAGGACGTACACAAACTATATAAGCATAAGAGATGCACTGGTAGGGAGATGAAGTTAACTGCGCAGATTGGTGATTATGAGATGGATCAGGTTATTCTAGAACTAGGCTCAGATGCGAACGTACTACCTAAGTAAACTTGGCAGTGAATGGGAGAACCTAATTTAGAATGGTCCACTATCCAAATGCACATGGCCAATTAGCAGAAGATCATACTGTTAGGGAGATTATCAAAGATCGTGGTAGATATAGCAGGGGTTAAAGTTCGAGTTGACTTTGAGGTCATTCAGATTGTAGAAGATGTGGACCCCTATCCTATGCTCCAAGGATTGGACTGGGCCATCGATATGTGTGGTATTATTAATTTGAAAAAGAGAAGCATGGTGTTTGAAAGTGAAGGAACGCAGGTGGTAGTACCGCTAGATCTCGCAGAAGGAGAAAGGTATACAGAGCCAGTGCATGAGGATGAAGAGGTGGATCACATCTATAAGTTAACTACGAGGGAAGAAGACTGGATCAATCCTACGACTGATGGTGTGCTTTGCTGTTAAAAAGATAGTGAATGCTTTTCTGACTCCAATGAAGAAATGGAAAACTGGAAAAACCAGTTGCATGATGTCTCTGCACTACGCTGCCTACGAATCACAAGGGACTTCCTCTAGATATCCTCAAAGGTAAGAGAACTATCCTACTTTGATGGTTTCGGTAGTATACAATATTTTTTACAAACATTTGAAGCTGAGGTTCCAAGAGAATGAAGGTTATGGGCCCTTAACCTAGCTATGCACACAACACCTACAAGATGGTGGGACATGAATAAGGGGGAATTCCAGGATTGGGATGAATGTCGGGATATGATGATCGTATGATTTGAGCCTCTGACCGATATGCGCATCAAGATATTTCTTGGCCCAGGGGATCCGCACGACCATTTGTTCACTTGGATGGAGAAATGGTGGGATCACACTACAGAATAATGGGTTCACTTGTTTATTCATGCCTTCGGACCAATTCCCACTGCATGGTACTTAGATGTGGAGCTACATCAATGCACCTGCCATTGGGAAACCTTAAAGGACGAATTATTGGGGGCATTCGAGTTAACAGGAGGCTCGGAGGCGCTTGACGAAGCTCTGCAGGATATAGATATGTTTGTATCTATATCAGCATAGAAGAGTGTGATGAAGGTTCACGAAATGTTTTGATCCCAGAATCAGAGGGGGAACGCACAGTTGTAGGACCTCCGTTAAACACTGTTGATGTTACGAAACCTCTGAAGCTACGATAAGTTAACATTGGTATGGAAGAGAAACCCAAGTTGGCTAAAATTTGTGATTATCGGGATGATGAGACAGTAGGCAAGATTACAGAATTTCTCACGGAATATCAAGACTTGTTTTTGACAATTTTTTTGGAACTTAAGGGGATCACAGGGGAATTAGGGGTTATGCGCATCACGCTAAGAAAAGAGGTGCACCTTGTAAAGTAGTGCCCTTATGAGCTGAACACTAAATATAAGCAGAAGGTTTAGGAAGAAATTGATAAAATTCTCGCCGCAGGTATCATCGAACCAGCCGACCAGTCGGATTGGGTGGGCCCCATGGTGGTTCAGGAAAAAAATACGAAGGGGGAGATCTGCATTTGCGTGGACTTGCGCAAGTTGAATGATGCATGCGTAAATGATCCTTTTCTAACACCTTTCTCCAATGAGATCCTCGATAGAGTAGGAGGTCAGGAGGCGTACTAATTCACTGATGGGTTCTCAGGGTATCATCAGATCATAATCACACCTGAAGATCACATCAAAACTACATTCTCTATTGAATGGGGATCCTTTCAGTATACAGTCATGCCATTTGGACTTAAAAATGCTCCTGCCATCTTCTCGCGGGTAGTGGTCACAGTGTTCAAAGAGTTCATCCATAAATTTCTGGAAGTATACTTTGATGATTGGACTATCTTTGGCTTAGTAAAGACGCACGTTTTGAACCTGCACATGATGTTGGATGCCTGTCGGAAGCACCATATTTCGCTGAATATCAAGAAGTGTATCTTTTGTGTACCCTTCAAAATCTTGCTCGGACATATAGTTTGTCGACAAGGGCCGATGGTGGAACCTGCGAAAGTTGCAGTAATCATCAATATTGTAGTCCCTACGACTGAGAAGTAGCTGTGTTTGATCCTCGGACATACGGGCTATTACAGAAAGTCCATTAAGGGATACGCGTTGATTACAACTCCTTTGGAAAAGCTGCTTAGGAAGGATGTTTCCTTCTTTGGGATGATGAGTGTCAGAAAAGCTTTGAGCTACTCAAGGAAAAGATGGTCTCTGCGCCTATCCTTATTTTTCTTGATTGGGTAAAGGTATTTCATGTTCACATTGATGCTTTTGGAATTTCCCTGGGAGTGGTCCTTACGCAGCCTGGAGAGGGAGACATTGATCACCCAATTTCATTTGCTAGTCGAAAACTCTCAGCTGCAGAGCGCAACTATGCCACCATGGAGTGAGAAGGATTGGCCATGGTCTATGCATTGCAGAAGTATTGGCATTATATGTTAGGGGGACACTTCAAGATGTTTATAGATCATTCAGATTTGAATTACCTAGTGAATAAGCCGGTGTTGGGGGGGAAAATCTACCGATGGCTTCTGTTGTTCCAGGAGTACAACTTTGAAATCATTGTGAAACCATGGAGGTTGAATGCTGGGCCAGACCACTTGTCTCGAATTGAGACTGGCAAGGAACCAACTAACCTGGAGGAAGGATTTCCTGATGCGTAGCTATTTTCTATTAAGGTAGCTGATGTGCACTTCGATGACATTATTCAGGTCCTGACTACAGGCATGGCACCTGCAGAGTATTCGGTGCAACAAAATAAAGAATTGGTAACCTGCACTATGGACTTTATCATCATCACAGGTCACCTTTATAATATGGGAGCAGATGAAGTGCTACGAAGGTACATTTTGGAACATGAACTACATGCTATCTTGGAAGAAGCCCACGATGGGGTGGCAGGAGGTCACTACGTAGGGAATGTCATAGCACGAAATATCTTAAGAGCTAGATTATGGTGGCCTACCCTGCATAGTGACTCTCACGACTATTGTAAGGCATGCGATACATGCCAACACACTAGAAGGCCATCCCGTAGGGATGAAATGCCCCTCCAACCATAAATGGCCCTGCAAGAATTTGACAAATGGGCCATCGATTTCGTAGGACCTATCAACCCACCAGGAAAGAATACAAGTTCGCGTTACATTATAACTGCTATTAATTATGTAACCAGGTGGGCTGAGACACAATAAGTGAAGGAATGCACTATAGATACCATTGCGCACTTCATCTTTGAGCAAATTCTGACCAGATTTAGATGTCCGAAAATCTTGGTGAGCGATAGAGGTACACACTTTGTCAATTAAACAATACAGACCTTGATGGAAGAATTTTGGATACATCATGCGAAAAGCACTCCATATCATCCTTAGGAAAATGGTGCAGTCAGAGATTTTAATAAGGTCTTGGAGTGTGCACTGACTAAGGTCTTTAATGCCGGTCGCAACGACTGGGATGTGCACATTCCGTCTGTTCTATGGGCTTACCAAACCACCTGTAAGAAGTTGACAGGGAAAACACCATTTAGGATGGTTTATGGTAACGAGGCCGTTATGGCCATGGAATATATTGTTCCTAGCTTGTGGATCGAAACCTTCACAAATATGGAAGAATTTGATATTATGGAGGAGTGGTTAGCATAGCCCGTGGCTTTGAAGGAAGACCGCTTCATCACCAACTTCCATCAACAGGTTCAGAAGGCATGCAATAAGGCCTGGCATGATCGACATATTCGTCAAAATACCTTTGCGGAGGATGTCTTAGTGCTGCTATATGATAGCTAGTTTGTGAAACACCCAAGGAAGTTCCGACAGCACTGGCTTGGGCCCTATACAGTTAAGGAAATCATAGATGGTGGAGTTGTGCATTTAGCTACCCTGCATGGCGATATGCTACTTGGCTATATCAATGGTAGTCAGCCCAAACCATATCGGATCAAATGAATATATGGCCAAAGTATCTGTATGAAGTGAGATAGCCCCACCAAGGAAGGTAAGCGCAGCAGGTACCGTGCTCTGCACAGGAGGAAGCCACAGGATTGGAAGTCCGAGGAAGTGCACCGAAGGCGCGGGAATAAATTTAGAAGGAATAAACTCAAAATGCAGCAAGTGCACTGGGAGCGCAGGAGGTATTCTAAAAGCGGAGGGGTGTGTTGGGAGCACGAGGATGCACTGAGCGCACTAAATGTGTGGAAACTAGCCGTTGGAACAATCAAATTGGGTGAAAGTAAAAAATTACCGTTGGAAGGAGCGAGCAGCTGGTATTTAATGAGGTGATTTATAGAGGTTTTTTACCATTTAATTGATGGTAAGTTCCAAGTGAAGTTTAACCTACAGTTGGGCGATCACCAAAGCTATAAAATAGGCAGGCTAGATTATACAAGGGTTCCGTATCGCTTGAATAGCTTGTACTTGGCATGTTTGTCTTGCCGAATTTTTGCTGTAAGAATTTCTCTGCCTACCGTGTCTCTTTCATGTCTGAGAAACCTACTCCCTCTGACAGTAGCAATCCCAAGTTTTTCTTTCATGCCAAGATGACGGCCACGAATCCTGCTGAACCTTCGGAACGAGTGACCTCGGTGGAATAAGGAACTGAGGAAGTGGTGGAGATTGAGTCCAAGGCTGAAGAAGTTTTCTCCATGCCAGTCACCAAGAAAGGAAAGGAAAAGGCAGAAGGCTCTGGGAAACCCCTGAAACCCATGAAATGGGTTGGAGGTAAGCCCCATACTTCCCTGCGAAACGAAAAATCCCTAAGGGCGACGCCCCAGGCGCGTGCTGCTCAGCAGGAGGCCCAGCCTGTCGGCCCGATCGACTGGTTACCTCCCTTCGTCTGACTGCGTAGACCCTTGACGCGCACGTCAAAGAACCTTAATGGCCTAATCACTTATCTGCAGATGTCACTGACCTCAGGAGAGGTCCTTGTCATTAGTGAACCTTTTGGAAAGCTCCATGAGATCAAATTTGATGATCATGACTTCGCTATTTTGGAGGCCTTCCCTGAGTTGGCACCTGAGTTATACCTTGACACAATTTAAGTAGATGATGGGATAACAAAATTTCCCCAGCACTGGGTGCATGGATTGGTAGAGTCCAGGCTCTTGAAATTGCTAAGGATGCCACACTTTGGTCACTACAACGTCACGGACTGGCTAGCCCGACAGTTGCTCGCCCTAATTCATGATGGATGCCTATGGATCCAGGATAGGATCCCCATCGATGCTGTGCTAGTTCATATAATTACTGGCCTTCCCATGAATGGACCGAACCCTCTGGAGCATGTGGGTGAGAAGTGTGAGGGGGAAAATTATGGGTATGTGCGCAAAATCTACCATGTGGAGTGAAATACTCGAGGCTTCATAATCAAGTCCATCAGTGACCAAGGCACGCAGTTGGGCACCATGTTGTTGGCATGCCAGATGATGAGAAAATGTTAGGTCACCTCTGTCCTAGCATACGTAATTTAGTTAGTGGGCCAATGCAGGAAGGGGGTATGCTTTAACTGGGCCGAGTATTTGTGCGATGAATTTATGGCTAATGTCCGAGAGTCCCAGGAGCAGGGTCGTGCCTTTTGTGATTCCTGGTTGTTGTTCCTCATAGTGTTGGTTGCCTAGGAAGCCCCTGCTGAGTTAGTCCTCCCTGAGCTTACCCTAGACATGTGCAAAGGGGCTATTTATACGCACTTATGGGATTCTAAGATCTGCAGCGTCTCGAGGAAAACCAAGTTTTCTGGGTCCTTTTTCAAAGTAGCTTGGCTGTAGCCATTAATTCCTGACCATGGTTGTCCCCCACCATGTATGACAGATATAAGGGCATTGTGGCATTCCATATCACCATGCGCAACGTCCAGATCAGAGCACACACAGATAAAGCCTGGACTTCGCTCCCTTATATGATGGCAGATGAAGAAATTGACAATGTCATTGTGCTCTGGCCTCCTAACTAGAAGATTTGCTTCAAAACTGGTGTGAAGGGCACCGAAGGAACCAACACACCAAAATTAATCCCACTTGTCATCATTAAGGATACCAGAGGTGCGAGCAAGAGCCCTGGAAGGACATGGGCACAAAAGCACAAAAGGATGCGCAACAGAAAAAGACCACTGAGAAGGACGCAGAAATAGAAACTCAACTAGATTCTCCGCCAGACCTAGGTACAAAAGGATTGAATGTGGGGGGACCTGCCTCCCCCCAAGGCACGAAGCAAATAAGCGAGCCTGTCAAAGGACCTCAGAAGAAGCAGTGCTCGCAGTGGGCGGAAACAGATGAGACAGTCATGTTGACCGACAGGGACCTCGAACAGATTGCTGACGCGGTCAATTTGGCCATAGAAGATCAATGGTTAGCCTTAGAGGAATAGTAGAAATTTGCGGTTGACACTCTTTAGGCTGGGCTCTGTGCCCTCCAGTTGAAAACAGACAAACTGCAGGCCGGGATCGGCAACCAGCAGTGCAACACTAGTTACAGAATAAGTCGGCTTCTATTCTGTATTAGGCGCAACCCTTGTGATCCGTCCACCCGACCTAGGAATGCAAGTCCAGGACCATACAGAAGTCCAAATAAATTTAGCCAAGCTACCACATGAGGAATTTCAGGGTCTCCACACCTCCTTATTTCAGTAAATTCATCATCGGGACCAATAAGTGCACCAACAACTCATTGTGGCTAAACAAACAATTGATGCCAATAATTCTAAAATGTGCCTCGCCATCGCGAAGCAATTAGAGCTAGAAAATTTGATTCACCAACTTTGCACAGATGTTCTGGCAGAAACTCTGGCCACAACCACCCCCAGGCTAAGATTGAAGGGTTGGTCGCAGCATTGAAGGCCTCCAAGATGGAAGTTCAGTTGGTCAAGACACAAATGGAGTAGCAGATCACGGATCTGCAGGATAAGTTGCAGCCCGAAATGCCTCCGGAGGTACGGGCCTGGGGAGCTGCATTGGTTACTGCAGCTACGAATGTCATTACACGGAAAATCATGCAGGGCACCCAATTACTGGAAACAATCATGCATATATGGACCAAGGTTCAGCGCAACCCAATCCTGCAAAAAATAAACCAGGACCTATAGCAGAAGGAAGAACAGCTTGAGCAGATAGATGCCACCCCCACCTACTTTGGTTCCTGCTCAGCGCTTGGCACGACTGCTAACCATCCACACCCTCCAAAATGATATGGATGAACTTCAACATAAAAACAAGGTCCTTGGTGACCACCTAAAGACTTGGGCTGACGAAGCCCTCAAGCTCTCACAGGATGTTGATGTTGTTGTTAAGCAGCTAAACCAAACTTTGGAGAGTGTCACTGTCATCACGGAAGGTCCGATTTCGCAGAAATTGGTCGATATTGCGCAAAATACTGCAAATCAGAGTGAAGGTGTGCTGCCCCCATTGGCTGAAATGATTATACTGCTGCACACGCAGGTGGATACCCCACCATCATACTGACTCAGGATGAGTCACAAGATTGTGTTGGGGGACTGTTGGAACGGGGTCTCCTAAAGCTACGAATTTTGTCCGTTTTTTGTATATTTTTTGTATTATTTAGTCTAGCACAGGGATTTTTGGGTGGGTCAAAGCCCCAAAGGCATTGTAACAGGTCAAGGGTAGACCAAGAGTACGCAAACCACAGTTTGCAGATCATTGGAAGCATAGGATAAATCGGTATAAATAGATGAACCTTTTTGAGTCTAAGGTAGGAAAGAATGGAGATTAAGGTAAGCATGAATTTTTAGATTTGTTTTTGGCTTGTTTGGGAAGGACTCCTACTATCTGTGTGCATGGAGCTCCTCAGTCCTGCTGTGTACGGACCCTGTTGGTTGTGTAAGTAGGTGGTATTTTGGTATTGTATGAAGATTTTGGTATTAATATATATGTGAAGTACTATTGATGTCTAATTTTATCTGGATCTTTTTTGTTATGATTGATGCAAACTTGGGTTGTATGATTGAGCTGCGAAAGTATTTGTTTGATGGCTACGAAAGTATATTTTTTTTTTTTTATATGAATCTATGATCTGTTAATTGCTGCAATTATAGTTGTTGTTTTCATAGATTGGTATTATGCACGTGGGTGCGAAGGTAATTACTAGATCCGTTCTCTATTATATAAACCTGTAACTAGATCTGTTAAATGCGCTCTTGATAAGCTGGGAACACGGGTCTGCTTGACTTACCTACTCTCTCCCAGGGTATAGAAACTTGGTTCCAGAACCCTCCCATACTGCCTCGGGTGAGACTTTGGCCTGCGCAAGCAAGTCACTGTCGAAAGGGCCAGTAGTATAGGGGTTTGTTGAAAAACCTTAACCTCTGAACCTGGGTCAGGACCCCTCAAGCCAACAGGCATCAAAGCAAAGAAAGGTGTAGTAGTGGGTAGTATGACAAGAGCAGCAACCAAGGTGTAGAAAAATAGCAATAATTTCACCACATGTAGTCTTTAAGTGGGCATAAATGCATACAATCATTGTAAATGTATCATTGTACTAAGTCATTGTAAATGCATCATTGTAAAAATTGTACAAGTGTTTATCTGCCAAGAGTTGAAGAGGCAATGTCGGGAGGTCTAGGATCATCATTAGGTGGTTGTGTCATAGTTGGGGTGATGGTCTAGTCTGTCTTCTTCTTCTATATCATTCTATATCATTGTAAATTGGACCATTTTCCTTGGTACGGGAGTCCATTCTTGTTTTATTCTTCTATAGGGTGGTAGGGTGGTGCTAGGGTGAGTTGTAGCTCATTGGGTGTTGGGGCATCCGTTTAGTTGACTACTGAAGAGTCTCGGGAATTGGAGCGTTCATTCAGTGTGAGTTTAAGAAGAATGATTTTCTAGATTCTAGGAAGTTGGAGCTTTATTTTCAATTGGAGTTGAATATTCAAGAATTATTAGAAAAGCATTAGGTGGTTTTTGTCCTGGAGTGGGTTTCCACCTTAAAAAATGTGTGCATTTGTGTTCATTTTTTTTACTTCTATCATTGTACAAACACTGATAATAATTGAAGATTAACTAATGCTCTAATTGAAAGGAATACTGATGCACCTCCCCCTCTCAGTATTTCCAACAATTGGTATCAGAGCTTGGTTCCTTCAATACCAGTTTAACAGTTGGAAAGAGGTCATGGAGCATACCAAGAATGGTGTACCTATGTTCAATGAAAATAATTATGCACTCTGGAAAGGAAGAATGGAGGCCTATTGCTTGGCACAAGGTTATGAAGTATGGGACACTGTTGAAAATGGATTTACATCAACCACAGATGAACAAGGTAAGATGAATTTGGTAAATGATGCAAAAGTAGAGAATATTATTATCAGTGGACTTATTGAATCTTCTTATCATAAGGCGTTGGGTTGTAAAACTTCCAAAAATGTATGGGACAAGCTTGAGAATATATATGCAGGTGACTCAAATGTCAAAGAAGCAAAGCTTCAAATCTATAGAGAAAATTTTGAGCAACTCAGAATGAAAGAAGATTGCAACATTGTTGCATACTTCCAATACGTTGATGAAATAAACAATACTCTGGAAGGATTTGGAGAGCCAGTTGACGAGAAGAGTATTATACAAAAGATTCTTAAAACATTACAAGGGAGATTCAACCCAAAGGTATCGGTCTTAGAATACAGTGAATATATGGACAAACTTAGGAAAGAGGAATTACATGGATTTCTCATAGCATATGAAATGAGACTTGATGAAGAAGAGCGTACTTCGCATCTAAAAATTGCATTCATTGCATCTAACAAAACCAATAAGGACAAACAACCTTCAATTGAAAAGACATGCACCTGCAAGTGTGAAGAAAAGGGAGATGATGAAGAATATGCTTACTTTATGAAAAAACTAAAAATTGGTGAGGAGAAATTCAAAGGTAAAATTCCATTGATATGTTTCGGTTGTGGTGAGGTTGGGCATTTCGCAGAAAAATGTTTGAACAAAAGTGATGGAAACTAAAAAGGAAAGAAAGGCTTTAAGAAATTCAACAAGAAAGAAAAAAGGAAAGGATCCAAAAGGAACTTTCTCTCTAAAGAATATAGCTCATCATCTGATGAAGACAGTGATAGCGAAGAAGAAGCCAATGAGAGAGTATTGTTTATGGACAAGCACAATAAACAAGAGGTATAAAACAACGAAGAAGAAGGGTTGATCATAGAAAAATTTTCTAAGGAGGCAATCAGACTTATAAAAGAGCTCAAGGCTGAGAAAATCCATTCCAATACTCTTGAAGAACAAATTCAAGGCTCAAAATTGAAGTTGAAGAACACAAATGTATGGAAGAGTCACTTCAAAAGAAGTTGGAAGAAAGCAACCCAGAAAGGGAAGCATTAGAAGCCAAAGTATTCTCGCTGCGTAAGGAAGTCAAGAAGGGAAAAATTGTCCAAAACTATGCCAACAACTCAAGGGCATTGGAAGAACTCATCAACATTCAACGATCTTACAATGAAAAAATTGGCCTTGGTTACAAAGAAGAAGAAACAAGACCTTCTACAAAAACATACAATGAACCTATGAGATCTAACATGCATGTAGACTTCATTGGACAAGATTTGCAAGAACATCATTGGAAGATGATTCCTCGATGAAGTTTTCCATCCAGGTACCAACATATTTTTCATTTATATTATTATTCATGTGGAAAATTTGGTCATAAAGCTGTAGAATGTCGCACGTACCCTAGGAACCAATACAATTCCAAAATATCCTTCAAATATGAACCTCCCAGGGCTCAACGAAACATCAATAGATTTGAAAATTTAAGAAATAATATGGAATGTTACAAATGTCAGAACTTTGGACACATAGCCAGATATTTCAGACTTGAAAATTCTCCAGAATAATCCTCGAAGCTATAGAATGAATGAACATGGAAGAAGAAGAAGACTGATAATTGTGGTCTCGCTCTCAAGGCTCAAAACAAAAAATATGTGTGGTATGTTGACAACGATTTCTCAATGCGTATGACTGGAGATAGAAGGAAATTTGAATCTTTGAAAGAGAAGAAGGATGGAACCGTATTCTTTGGAAATGATGGATCTTCAAATGTTATAGGATCAGGTACCGTCACTCTCGAAAGTAAATATGTTATAGCCAAGAATTTTCTATTGGTTGAAAACATGAGTCACACTCTACTCAGTGTTGGAAAAATGTGTGATTAAGGACACACAATGCTATTCAACTCCACAAAATGTGAAATTAGGAAAGGTAGGTATGGTAAAATTGTAGCTACAGCAAGTCGAGCTCCAAAAGACCTATATTTTCTGGGAAGAAACTAAAGCATGTCTACTAGCTAAATAAGATAAAAGCTGGTTATGGCACAAACAAATGGGTCACATAAAATTTGACAATCTGGTCAGGATAAGCAAAAAGGAAGCAATACGAGAAATGCTGAAAATCTCAAAACCGTCCAACACACTATGTGAGGCCTGTTAGCATGGCAAGCATAAAAAATTCCAATTTAAAACAAAAGAATCATTTTCATCACATCCATTGGAATTGATACATACTGATCTATTGGTCCTATGAGAAAAAAAGGCTTAGATGGAGAATTATATTTGATGTTAATGATATATGACTATACTAAGAATGACATCCGTCAGTTTCCTAAAGAAAAAATCTGAAGCATTTGAGTGATTTAAGATTTACAAGGAGTTGGTCGAAAACGAAATTTATTTGAAAATAAAATGTCTAAGATCAGATGATGGCAGAGAATTCGCTTCCAAATTATTTCAGCAATATAGTGACAAAAATGGAATAAAAAGACAATTTTGAAAAACACGAACACTTCAGCAAAATGGAGTTGGTCAAAGAAAGAACAAAACCGTACAGGAAATGGGTAGAAAAATGTTGACGGACTCAAAATTGGATGAAAAATTTTGGGTTCAAGCAATTGATATGACAGTCTTCTTATCAACTGAAGTCTTCTCAGAAATAATTGCAACAAGACCCCATATGAATTATGGAAAGGAAAACTAGTGAATGTAAAATATTTCAGAATCTTGAGAAGCAAATGTTATATCAAAAGAGAATATCAAAATTTGGGTAAGTTTGAATCACGTGTTGATGAAAGTATCTTTTTTGGTTACTCACGCAAAAGAAAGGCCTATAAATCTTATAATCTAAGACGAAAACATATAGTGGAGAGTATAAATGTTACATTTGACGAAGATGGTGTTCTAACAAATAATGATGAGGATCTAGAATGTTTGAAACTTGAGACAGAGTCTGAAAAAGACACAGATAAAATTCTAGAACAAGAAGTAACTATCAACCAGGAAGAATTAAATAATGATAATCAAGATATACAAGAACAACAACAAGAAGCTCCTCCAAAGAGAACAAAATAATGGATTCAGAAGAACCATCCATCAAATCAAATCGTTGGTGACATAAATGAAGGTCGACAGCTTCGTTCATCACATCAAGCTCACATTGCTTTTCTAGCAACCTTTCAGCCTAGTAGTTTTGATGAAGCCAGCCAGAATGAACATTGGGTAGTAGCTATGAATGAAGAATTGGATCAAATCGAGAAGAATAACACCTAGGAATTAGTTCCACGACCAAAAGATAAAAATTTCGTTGGGACTAAATGGGTGTTCAAGAACAAATTGAATGAATATGGATAGGTTACCAGAAACAAAGCAATATTGGTTTGCAAAGGCTATGCACAAGTGGAAGGAATCGATTTCGACGAAACATTTGCACCAGTTGCCAGAATGGAAGTCATCCAAATGTTTCTCGCCTATGCATGTTCAAGAAAAATCAAAGTCTACCAGATGGATGTTAAGTTAGCATTTCTGAATGGAGAATTAGAAGAATAAGTTTACATCAAACAACCTGAAGGGTTTCTACTATCAGAAAAATAAGACTATGTTTGCAGGTTAAATAAGGCTCTATATGGTCTCAAGTAGGCTCCCAGAGCATGGTATGCTCGTCTTGATGGATATCTACGTCAACAAGGGTTCAAGAAAGGTACTGTTGATAACAATATTTATGTACAAATAGATAAATATAATTTAACAATCGTTGAGGTATATGTGGATGATATAATATTTGGTAGCAATGATGATAAACTAAGTAAGAAATTTTCTACAAATATGCAAAGTGAGTTCGAGATGTCTTTACTTGCTGAGCTGACATACTTCTTAGGGCTTCAAATATCTCAATAAGGGAAAGGAATATTTATATGTCAAGCCAAGTACATTAAGGAAATGCTCAAGAAATTCAAAATGGAAGATTGCAAACCTGTCCTTACTTCGATGGTCATAGGTTGCAAATTGAGCATAGACGACTCATCTAAGGATGTGGATAAAAGGTTGTACAAATCTATGATTGGTAGTCTTCTATATGTAACAGCCTCTAGGCCAAATGTTATGCAAGAAGTTGGACAAGTAGCAAGATTCCAAGTAGCACCAAAATAATCACATATTATTGTTGTCAAAATAATTCTTCAATATCTAAAGGGCACAGAAGAATATGGCTTGTGGTATCCCAAGGGTAACAATCTCATTATTCAAGCCTTTACAGATGCAGATTGGGTAAGAAGTGTTGATGATTGTAAGAGTAATAGTGGAGCAACATTCTATCTAGGTGGTTTTCTCGTATCATGGTTGAGCAAAAAGCAAACCTCAATCTCGTTATCTACAACGGAAGCAGAATACATTGCAACAACAGCATGTTGTACTCAAGTCCTTTGGATGAAACAAACTTGCAAGATCTTCAAGTATAATTCAGTGAGCCTATTCCCATATTATGTGACAACACCAATGCCATCGACATCTCCAAGAATATTTTCATGCATTTAGAAACAAAACACATTCCGATCAAATCTCATTTTGTTAGAGAACAAGTCGCTGAAAATAATATCAAACTTGAGTATGTTGGTACAAAAGACGAAATCACTGATATCTTCACTAAACCTTTACCTCTTGAAGAATTTGAATATATTTTCTAGAAGCTTAGGATTCTCCCAAGTTCTCATTAGATTACATGTCCGCATGATGGTTGTGTGTCAGGGGGAGTGGAAGTGTGTATAGGTCCACAGGATGGTTCTGTGTCAGGGGGAGTTAACTTTTTCCATTGATTTCAAAGAGGGCGAGAATTTTGTAGAAAGAGGTGTCATGATCACAGGGGGAGTACTTGTGTTGCCATCAATGCCAAAGGGGGATATTGTTGATCAGCGGTTGTCATTAATGTCAACCCAAGCAGCACCAGGGGCTACCCCAATATTGCATGGGAATTTTGACTTACCAAATTACTATATTCTGGGTCAAGAATTCTTTTGATGGTTTCTACTTGTCGAGATGTTTCTGTTTATATATGGAACACCATGTAATTCTTCACGATTGAGAGATATTCATGTTTGAAGTTTGTAACCCTAGTTAGTGGGCTAAAACCCCATGGGGTTGTGGCATGGGTCATTGAAAATTCAATAATTAATAATTTTTAAGCTCCTAAAATCCCTTCCACATTCACTTTTTGAAGCCCCTCTCAACCTAAGAATTTTTATAAATTGTGATCCTCATATCCTCCTTATGTCGGGATTTCGCTATCTGAAACAGGTCATCGTGGAATTGTTGCTCTAACTTTGTTTCTACGAAGGTTCAGGAGCTGAAATGTTTATGAGGAGAAGCTAAAATCCTAAGGAAACTCCTATAAAAATTTCAAATCAAGGTGCATAGCATTTTCGGAGATATGATCTGTGGAATCAAGTGTTTTTGTAGGCTCCGAAATTCATCTCAAAGAAGTGACCTTGGGAAAATCGTCATAACTCTCTCTCTGAGTATCAGATTGGAAGCCTATAAAAACTGACAGATAGTGCACGGACTGTAGCTTTCTATGTATCAATTTCAGAGCCTAATAAAATAAAAATGACACGTGTTACGTCGTACAAGTTATTTCTATTGAAACAGTCCACAATTAGGGCATTTTTAGAGATTTGACATAACTCTCTCTTGAAGAATCCAAATTGGTTCATACCTGTGGCATTGGAAATAAGACTCAGAGGACTACTACAGGGCTAAAAATCATATATTGGGGATCTGAAATGATAGAGTTACACCAAATTTAATACCGAGCTCCTAGAAGGCAAGAAAAAGATAGATCATGTGTTGTCAAGGGTTGCAAAGGACCAGACTTTCTAGGGCAGCAAAGCAAAGCAAGGTGCAGTAGAGGGTAGTATGAAAAGAGCAACAACCAAGTTCACCACATAAAGCCTTCAAGTGGGAAGCACTGCATATAGTCATTGTAAAGGTATCATTGTACTAAGTCATTGTAAATGCATCATTATAAAAGTTGTACAAGTGTCTATCTGCCAAGAGTTGAAGAGGCAGTGTCGGGATGTCTAGGATCGTCATTAGGTGGTTGTGTCATAGTTGGGGTTATGGTCTAGTCTATCTTCTTCGTCTACATCATTCTATATCATTGTAAAGTGGACCATTTTCCCTGGTACGAGAGTCCATCCTTGTTTTATTCTTCTATAGGGTGGTAGGGTGGTGCTAGGGTGAGTTGTAGCTCATTATGTGTTGGGGCATCCGTTCAGTTGACTACTAAAGAATATCGGTTGTTGGAACGTCCATCCAGTGGGAGCTGGAGAAGAATGCTTTTCTATATTCTAGGAAGTTGGAGCTTTATTTTCAATTGGATTTGAATATTAAAGAATTATTAGAAAAACATTAGGTGGTTTTTTTCTCGGAGTGGGTTTCCACCTTAAAAATTGTGTGCATTTGTGTTCCTTTTGTTTACTGCTATAATTGTACAAACAATGATAATAAATGAAGATTAACTAATTCTCTAATTGAAATAAATACTGATTCACCCCCCCTCTCAGTATTTCCAACGTCCTGCAGCTCTGCCCCATCACAACATGAATGTTATGGAAGCTCATATCATGTTATTAATGTTATTAACACTGATTAATATTATTAATTTTATTAATATTCATTAACAATTTATTAATATTAATAATGTTAATATTAATATAATTAGTGTATTAGGGTAAAATATATATAACCAAATCATGTTTTATTTTTTAGATTTTATAATTTTAGGACAAGCTATGGGAGGATTAAGAGATGAAGGGTAAAAGGAAACTAATATACTATAAGGAAGTGATCAACCCCACCCTTGATAATCAAACTTATCTCTCTGGGTTGTCGAGCAATAAGAAAAAAATGAACATTGCCAAGATAAGAACTAATTCCCATGAGCTTCAGAGTGAGACCGGGAGGTGATCTATTCCCAAGACTCCTTGGAACGATAGAATATATCATATTTGCGATTATAAGCAGGTGGAAGATGAAAAGCACTTTCTTTTAGACTGCCTCACTCTTACTCACATTCACTCTCAATTTCCTACCATTTGTCACACTTCCAATCATCTTGACCTATTAAGTCAACCCACCTATAGTGATCTTGGAGCACTTATTTCCCTTCTCTTTGACCATAAAAACAAGATTTTGAAGAATCAAACTTAGATTATTTCTCCTCTCTTAAGGTCCGATAGACAACATTAGTCTTAATGGATGGTAACCATTACCATCATCATCATCATCAATATTTTATAAATTCAGGTTTTATAATATTAAGTTTTTGTAAATTTAAGTTTTTTAGGTTTTTATAATATGAGGTTTTTTATTTTAGAAACCCAATATTAAAAGTCCTACAATAATAACAATTACATTAATAACCTTAAAATTCTAATATATACTAAAAAGAATAATAATATTTAATATTTAAAACTATAATGATGATGATGATTAATATTAAAAATAATATTAATAATGACAAAAACATTCTAATTAATATTAAAAAATAATAATATTAGTAACATTAATAATAATAATAGTAACAATATTATTAATAACATCATTAATGCAATATTAATGATGCTTAATAATTTAGTTCATTTAGATTTAATTTGTATTGTTTCACTTAGATTTATTAGATTTAATGCACTGAATGAGTGACATTTATTATATTTTTTTAGGTTGCATAAATTTTATTCAATAAACTTTATTTTATTTAATTGATAGTTTATTATTATTATTATTATTATGGGCATCATAGATTTATATTCTATATATTTATATAAATATTTTTTTAATATATATATATATATATATATATATATATATATATATATATATATATATATATATATAATTTTAATTGATTCAATAGATAGATTGTGTCAATTATTGGCCAAATTGTATAAATTATATATTTGAAACTATTTGTGGATTTAATTTAGTTTTTAATCTACTCTGTCCACTCTATAGAAAGTTCAATATTTATGCTTATTATTAATATTAATAAACATTGATAAACATAAATGTTTAAAATTGACATAAAAATTATTAATATTAAATATTTAAAATTGACATTAATATTATTAATATTAATAGACATTGATATTAACATTAATAATAAATATAAAATTTTAAAAATGACATAAAAATTATTAATATTAATATTAAACATCAATGTCTTTATTAATGTTAATGTTAATTCCCCGGATGCAGGTGATTGAAGTCGCATGAATGATAATCATCTCTCCCATACCATTGAGGACAGAGATATTTTGCGCAGAGTCTCACCTGCTGTGGATCCTCAAATCGTTAGTCATTCGCATGAGACAAATAGGATAAGGCATGATGATGAGACGTTGAGTACAATACCACCCTCTCCAGGGTACCCCTATGTTGTCATCATAAAACATGATCAACAGGCTTGAACTGACTATCAACCATCACTCTTCCCTTGAGCTTGCTTAGGAAATTGGTTATGGCACACATCTGTGTGCGAGGCTTACTCATTAGCACCCCCCTCGCATGTGTCCTAGACGTTATAAAAGGATGAGCCCTCAGCCCCGAGAAACTCGCTGTAATTTCCCTCTATCTTTCATTTTTATTATGCTTTGGCACCCCCCCCCCCCGAATCCATACCGCCGCGCAACCCTCTACCTAGCACTATGCTACACAGACCACTCTGGGTTGCGACTACCCATTCTGTGCATCTCATCCCTGGTCCTTCCGCTCCCCTTGCTGCACACCCATCCTTTGAAGCCTCTCCCTTGCCTCGTAGTGCAATGGCTCCCAGATTGCGCAAGAGAACCATCCAAGGTGGACAGAAAGGGGCTATCCCCAAACGTTATCACTACAGAGAGGACAATCGTTTGTAGTTTGTGGAAGGCTCCTCGTTCGGCAATTTTGCTAGATAGAGCTCTGATCCTGAGAAGGAAGAAGAAGTTATAGTGCAAGCTATGCAGAGAGGTAGGTGTTGCCCCTGGAAGTCTACCATCGCGCACTAGGCACACCCTCTGCCTCGTAAAACTGATCCGCTGCCAACTCAGATGGAGGAAGATGATGAATCTAATGTTTGGGTAATAGAATATGAAGGCACTTGGACGCACATTCATGACACCGAGGATCCAGAGTCCCCCATCCTTTGCGCACCGTTCCCCAAACCCAGGCGTCCAGTGGCTGATTCTGAGGAAGTGGTTGCGCAGGTGTGTGCTTGCCCCATAAAGGAGGAAGTCCTCGACAGTGAATATGAATATGATGATTGAGGACTGCGAATATGCTCAACTCCTCCTTGGTTTTTTTCAAGCATGCTACCACTAAGGAATTTCAAGATATACCCTTGTTTTTGCATATTTTGTAATTTCTAGATACTTTAGCACTATTGTGCATTTTGTAATTTCCTATCTTAAGAACTTAAGGCGGGGATTGGTTAAGCGCAGCTTGCCAACCTTGTCTATAGCATATGTAATGTTTCTTTTCCCAAATTAATATAGAAAAGCTTAATTTACCCAAAAAAAATGTTAATGTTAATTAATCTTAATAATAAATATAGATATTAATGTTAAATATAGAAATTTATATAAAAGTAAATTTTGCATTTATATATTAATGTGAAAATTACGATTAAACATTAATATAAATATTTTCATTAAATAATAAGCTTGACAACTTTAATTTTTTTTTACAGGTTCAATGGCATTAAAATTAAAATATTTGGTATTTTTATATCATTTGGTTCATGTAGCATTAGGTTATTTTATAAAGTGAGGTTTATAAAATTAAGTTTTTTAACATTAAAAAAATGGTTTAATGTTAATATTTATATTGAAAATAAAACATTAACATCAATATTAAACATAGATACCAATATAAATAAAAATATAGGTTTATTAACATTAATAATATTGAATTCTAAAAATTAGGTTTATAAAATTGTGAATTTTTTTTCACTATTGTAATAATGTTCTGATCGCTCATTTGATTTTATACAATATGTGTATGTGAAGCTTACTATATGTGTAGATGAAAAATATGCATGTTACTTTTAATTCTATTCAACATTAATTGAAATTTTTTTTGTTGATATCACATGTGTTTTTTTTTTATGTTACCTAATTTCATTGTTTGATCATGGATCCAACTATTTGGAGTTCTCCTTTATTTGAAATTCTTGAAATTGTGTTTCTATGGCTCCCTTTATTGGTTGTGATAAAGTTTAGCACTGTTTGTAAGAAATGGAAGAATTTTTTGCAAAACTCTTATTTATTATTGCATTGCAAGCATGTCTTTTTGAACAAGTATGGATTTATGGTTTCTTTCCTCAATAATGAAGACAATTATTTTTCTACTAAATACCTTAATCATAATGGGCACATATCTCATTTTCATTTCCGATTCATAGATTCAAGATACAAAGTAGAGTCTACAGTTGGACAAATAGTAGTTCTATCCTTATCAACATAATGCTCCCATTCACACAACTATTTTGTAATGAATCCAATTAAAAAGAACTTTAAAAACATAGGGCCAATATGAATTGGATATTCTTTACATTATTTAAAAATTAAAGCATCATAACATATGACTGGGTTGTTCTAAAACATATGTATGATAGAAAGTAGTCTAAATTTTATGTTTGTAGTAGTCTTGATAGGGTTGGAAAGGGGTTGATATTCCATTTGTGGCACTTCACCCCCTAAGAATGGAGTGTTTTACAAAAGTAAATTATTTTGGATCTATCTAGACAAGGAGTATGAAGATTATCCTTGATATGGGTATACAATCTACTAGTTTTATGTAATAAAAAATGAATGGGGTTTTTCATTTGTTCCAATCACTGACATATAATGTATGTCATTCGCACTATATAGGAATTAGCTGATATTCATTGGAAATGATGACTCCACTTTTGTATGGACAATTGAAGAAATATATAATTTCCAATTTGGCCAACCGTGTGTTGAACGAAGAATTGACTACTTTGATGATGATTGGGGCTTCAAATGGAAGTTGTTGGAAGAATTTTCTACAAATATAAATAGAAAATTTCCTAGTTATCTTCCATTTCGAATAGTCCATGGTGTGGTTCTTATGTGCAACTACAGTGAAGTTACTTTCCTATTATATGACATGATCTATGGCCTATGTTTTCCAATAGATATTGATAATTAAAATAATCAACAAATTTCTAGGTTTGGGTATCCAATGTTGGAGGGCTACAATTATTTGATTGAATGAGGAAATGCTTTTGCAATTTCTCCCCAAATGGATTCTACTGACGATATTCCACCATTAGATATAGATATCGAGTCTTAGGCTACTAGTCCTGTTAGGAGTTCTTATAAATATTTTCATTTTATATATTCTCTATGGTTGTGGAAAATATTTCCATTTTTTTTACATTACATTCTTTTGGGTCTATATGCTAATTCTTTAAAATTACAATTGTATGGATATTTATATGTCTCCCACTGAAATTTCAAGAATATGTGTATGTATAGGATGTTGGATATTTAATGGCATTGCAATTTGTTGGAAAGTATTTCATATTGTATCCCCTTAATTTCTCTTAATTGCATGTGAATGTGTTTGGATGCTATGCTTTTTTCTTTGTTTTTATAATTATAATTAATATGAGTTATTTTATACATGTTATTTGTATTAGTTTTTTTTCATTGATTCTCAGACAATGTTATATATTTATGTACATTTTATTATTTACATTTATATTTTGATAGTATATAGTTCCAAATATTTCAATATACTTCCAAGTCATATAATTATTATAGTATTGTGTTCCAATTATATGAGTTTCCCAATATTATTCTAATATTAAAGAGAAAATTTTAGCCTTTTTTGTTTTAGCCATTTGGAAAAAGCCTTATACATTTTGATAAGTTTATATGGTTGGAAAAATACCATATACACTTTTTATATTTTTATGTGGTTTCCAAAAAAAAAACTTGTGCCTTTTTCATTGTTCTATGTTTGTTTATATTAGATATATTCTATGTTCCATGTTTATGGTTCTAGAATAAATATATAATTATTCATCAGAGACATGTCATTTGAAGGCACAAGCAACTGCGAAAAACAAAAGAAACTATCATCAACATCACGTGGCAGGTCTAATGAAAGTCATCGTTTACAGAATCAACAAAATAAGGATGAAATAAATGATAATAGGTGAGCTACAAATAATAGAAGAACGAGTGAAACCACTCTCCAAAATTATTTTATGATTCCTCGCAAGTATCATACTATTGATGATATCATTGAAAGAAAATTTCCCATTGATATTTCATTGTTAGAATATACTCCTTGTCAACATAATTTTTTTATTCGTTGCTCTCCTGAAAATGTTCATAATATTCGAGAAACATCTTGTAAATCCGAAAGAGAATCATATCGATACATGTTACAAATTTCCACCCTAACCCTTCTGTGCCTGCAATTGCATGTTTCGAGCAAGGCCAAAGGTTTCAAAACATCCATGGTGGAGGAAATGATGACATTGTATGCAATGATTTGGATGATAGTTTAATTAGCCATGTGTTTGAGAATTTGGAGCCATTTTCTCGAAACATCGGATCTTCCAATCCCACTTTTCAAAGTGATGTTGTCCACCAAGAGAATCATCCGTCCCTGATAGAATTTTGTGTGGAACAATGGAGGTAACACAATGATATTTGAATTTTTGCTGCAATAGTTGTTGTTTTATTACATTCCTCTATTTACAAACATTATTTTACTAAATTCATAAGGTATTTTATTCTCTTGGAATATCATACAACTCATTTTAATAGAGGTCTATAAATCAACTCCCCAAGTTTTCCTTCTACAAATCTGAGAAGTGAAGATGAAGCATGTCATAACCTTCCTCGACATCATCCTGGACAATTAAATTGGAAAACTAATGTAAATGTTCAATGCATTTGATTTGTTTTTCATTTTTTAAATTTTTAGTTGGTTGGAGGTTGAATTTTATTGCATATTTTATTTTCTTCAAAAAAGACACGAATCATTTCAATATTTTCATACAAGTTAACTTTGTAGATGTTCCATCTACTGATGTTATAAGTGAAGAGGAACCATCTTCGATATCATTCATCCACATAACCAAAAAAATGTAAATGTTGAATGTCTTTGATGTTTTTCTCATTTTTCTCATTTATATTTAGTTGTACATTATATTTTATAACCTTCTATGGAAAAAACATGATTTCATCTCATCAGGTTGGAGAAATGAAATTTAAAACATCAAATTGTTAAAGTGATGTAAATGTTTAATGTATTTGATTTGTTTTCCATTTTTAAATATTCATTGGTTGGAAATTAGTTTTATAATGTATTTTATTTTATTGAAACATGAAACAAATCATTTAAATAGGGGCATAAAAACTAACTCCCCAAATTCTCCATCCACTGATGTGAGAATAAAAGAGAAACCATCTCACAACCTTCATCCACATCACCAAAAAAATACAAATATTGAATGAATTTGACTATTTTCCCATTTTTTCATTTAAAATTAGTTGGAAATTAATTTTTAAAATCTTTTATGACAAAGACACCTTCTCATCCTCTCGGGTTGGAGAAATGCAGATCATAAATTTGGAAACGCCTTGTCATATATCCATTCCACATGTTTCAAATTTGGGAAGGGAATCTCATGTTTGTGAAGATGAAGCACATTTTAAAAGAAATTTTACTCTTCCATGTGGTTCTCAACATGGTCTGACCGATAGAGATCATATTCATTTTGATGAAAACATTATTGTAGTGCATAAACTATTTCGAGAAAAGATAGATAGATTTTGAGATGTAACACTCGGAATATCCACAGTCTTCATTTTTAGTTGACGTTTCGAGTCTAAACCAAGACTCATCATCAGGAAAAATTTTGAGATTGCAACAAGATGATGAGCTTAGTGGAAAGGAGTTTCCTTCACTAAGTTGGCCCGTAGGGTATTTTTGGCGCAAAGTCTATTTTTAGACATATGGATCATGTTCTATGAGTTGCAGGATGCTATTTGTGGATGGTTGGTCAAGTCGGGAAAAATAGATGGACTTCTATTTTTAGACATACTGGGCGAAATCTATTTTTAGATTTCGAGTCCTAAAAATAGATATGTCGGGCGTATTAGCTCTTAATAATATTTGGACTCTAAACATTATCTTATCCTCTTGGAGCACTTCAGTTTGATGCATGGATGTGGCACATGCAGCTGACAGAAGGAATTACGCTATTCCTAGGGTTTAGTGGAGCTATTGCATGGTTGACTTCAGTTAGAACTCATGTGACCGAGTTTGGTGGAGTTGATGAGACAGTTAATGGAGTTGTGTTCAGTTTAACTTAGTTGAGCTGGTTGTATCTAGTCTAACTGATTGATACAATTAGCGAGAGTGGTGTGAATTAATTATTAATTAATTCATTAATTATTAACTCATAAATCAACTAAAGAATACATCATTTAACTTCGGTGCATGGACAGTTTCAATGGAGACCAGTGAAGAGGTAGGTGAAAGAGCAGTGTGACTATACTGGTGCATGAGATTTGCACACACATTGATTGAGAAGCCAATGAGAATTGCGCAGTACATACTGGTGGGATTTGAACCTTGATCTCATGATTATCCATATTGTATTGCGTAGTAGAGGCTGGCTAACAGGTGGAGCAGATTGGAGCAAGTGTCTTGTATGATCTGAGCTTGTGTAGTGTGTAACAATTGGAGATAGTGCTGAGAGCTTGTGAGGAGTTTGTACTATGATTGTTACATGATATCTATCATTATAATATATAGATAGTTGGGGGTTTTCAGCTTTAAGCTTTCCCATAAATACTGTGTTTATATGTGTGATTGTTTATGTTTTAGTGTGCGCATGCGATTGTTTATATTTCCGCAAATTGATGATCAATAGTAGAAGAGGTTATGTATTATGCATGAAGCCCAAATAGTGTGTGATCAGGATAATCTCGATGAATAATTTAACAGTTATTCAAATTTCTACATGGTATCAGAGCAGTATTGATCATTGGAGCAATTGCAAGACATTGAAGCGGTTGAGTTTTGTGTTGGTGGAATTCGAAATTGCAGCAGTGTTTTCTTGGTGTCAAAGTTGAGATGTCTTTCAACGGATTGCGATTGGAGTATGCCCTTGAGGGCAGATCGAATTATATTGCATGGAAGGATAAGATGGAGGCGGTGCTGGATGACAATGGGTTGAAGGAGTTCATAGATGCTGAAGTCCCAAAGCCTACTTCTAGCGATCTTTAGTAATTGAGGGCTTGGCAAAATAAGATAGCAAAGTGTCGAAGGATTCTATTGGAGGCGTGAAGGATCACATAGTGTCTAGCCTACATGGTAAGGCTTCTCCATTCTTGATGTGGAAAGCCTTGGCAGATTTATTCCAAATCAAAAGGCGACGAGAGGAAGTTGGCGCTCAAGGAAAAACTTCGAAACATAAAGATGGAGAAAGCGACAGAGTATGCCCAAGTACCTCACGAAGTTTTTCCACTGCAAGGATGAGCTAGGAAGAGTGGGGGTTACTATAGATGATGAGGACTTGGTGAGCTTGGATCTCCTTGGGCTTCCTAAGAGTTGGCATTCCTATCGGGACTCTGTCAATGGTCGGGAGAAATTGCCAGGATGGGAACGACTTTGGTCGGATCTTGTGCAAGAGGAGATATGGTGGAGTACCAGGGACGGATCTTCATCGAAGAGTGTGGAGGAAGAAAATTGCGCTTTGGCTGCCAAAGAAAGGAAGGGGAAGAGCAATAATAATGCTTCTTAATCTGGTGGGAAAGGCAAGAAGCAAGACATGTCCAAAGTGAAGTGCTTTCACTGTCACCAACACGGACATTACGCCACAAATTGTCCACAGAAGAATAAAAATAGCGAGCCGCTAGATCACGCGCATTTGGAGAGGCCTTAGCCTCGCGGTTTTGAGCTGGATTTTTCACTAATCCCATGCTTGGTTTCAAGTGTGACGGGTTTAGTGTGGTTTCTTGACAGTGGTGCATCTTTTCACATGACATGAGATTGAGATTTGTTTACTGATCTGGATGAGAAAGATCTTGGAGTGCACATCGAGATGGGCGATGATGGTAGATACAGTGCGACCGGTATCGATACCATTTCCTTTGAGAGGGAGTCTGGTAAACCCTTCGTATTGAAGGAAGTGATGCATGTTCCAGGATTGAAGAAGAATCTTATCTATGTGGCGATGTTAGAAGACAAGGGATATGATGTTGTCTTTAGCGAGGGAAAGGCTTTCCTTCGCAGTAAGGAAATTGGTGAGACCCGGAGGATAGGGGTTCGAGTTAAGAACCTTTATCAATTGCAGGTAGATGGCTGCACAACAATGGTAGGAAAGGCAGAAGGAGTGGTGAGCCGGGATGATGGCGAGTTGTGGCACCGGAGATTGGGCCACCTTCACCATGGAGCTTTGAAGATACTACAGCAGATTTCTATTGGGCTTCCTAAAGGCACTCTTGCGCAGTCAGATCAGTGCAAGGGGTGTACCTTGGGAAAATTTGTGAAAGCCACCTTTCACGAGAAGGATAGTCGCGCCACGACGATCCTTGAGAGAATTCACACAGACGTGTGTGGACCTTTCTCAGCAGCTTTGACAGCAAAGCATAGGTATTATGTGATATTTTTTGATGATTTTTCTCGTAAGTGCTGGATCTTCTTCATGCAGAAGAAGAGCGAGACATACTCAAAGTTTTTTGAGTTCAAGGCACTGGTTGAGAAAGAATCAGGGAAGCAGGTGAAGGCTCTTAGGAGCGACAATGGTGGTGAATTCATCTCTGGCGAATTCAAAGACTTTTGCAGCGCAGAAGGAATTCGAAGAGAGCTCATAGTACCTCATAACCCACAGCAGAACGGGGTTGCTGAGCGGAAGAACAGAATGATCGTGGGTGCTGCACAGGCGATGTTGCATGATCAGGGCCTACCCATTCACTTGTGGGTGGAGGCATGCAATACTGCAGTATATGTGCAGAACCGTTGTCCTCATAGGATACTTGGCATGAGTACACCCGAGGAGGCGTTTTCTAGTAAGAGGCCTGATATTTCCCATTTGAGGATTTTTGGTTCACCTGTTTACATTCATGTGACGAAGGATGCCAGGAAGAAGCTGGAGCTGACCGCAGAGGTTGGGATATTTGTGGGGTACACTGATATGCCCCACAACTATCATGTGTATTTTCCAGACAGTCGCAAGACTGTTGTGCGACGGGATATCAAATTTCATGAGGAGAAAGCCATGAAGTGTTCGCTTGAGAGGGAGCCACACTTGCATGCGGATGAGGAGCTATTAGTTCCTAAGGATGAGTCTCAGGATGTGGATCAGCCACAAGATGAGGTTCATGGAGTGGAAGAGACCACTCATGCAGCGCCAACCATCAGAGGGCGGAAGCGCACTACAGAAGCTGAGCGACTAGCTCAAGATGCAGAGACAGTCACCTGATCGGTACACTTGATACATGGCTCTTGTGAGCAAGTGTATCGTGATAGAGCCATCCTCTTTCGAGGAAGCTGTGGAGGATCCCGCATGGGTAGATGCCATGGTGGAAGAGTATGATTCGATTGTCAGAAACAATGCATGGGAGATTGTCCCGAGGCCGGAAGGGAAATCAGTGGTGGGTTTGAGATGGATCTACAAAGTGAATCAGGCAGCTGACGGGAGTGTGGAGAAGTACAAGGAAATATTTGTTGCCTAAGGCTTTTCACAGATAGAGGGGATCGATTATGAGGAGACCTTTGCACCTGTCGCAAGGTATTCTTCCATACGGACGATTCTTGCTCTCTCAGTGCATATGGGGTGGCACATTCATCAGATGGATGTGAAGACTGTGTTCCTCAACGGAGTCATTGAGGAGGAGGTGTACATAGAGCAGCCCGAAGGTTTCGAGATCTTCAGCAACGAGTCGCATGTGTGCAGGCTCAAGAGAGCGTTGCATGGTTTGAAACAAGCACCTCGTGCTTGGTACACACGGATAGACAGTTATTTCACCGGACTTGGATTCTCCAAGAGTGAGGCGGATCCAAACCTATACCAGATTGTGGTGGAGGGTAAGTTGCTGATCATTGTAATTTATGTAGATGATTTGATTTTGACAGGTGATGAGCTGTTGATACTCTCATGCAAGGATGATCTTGCAAAAGAGTTTGAGATGAAGGACTTGGGCCTCCTTCATTATTTCCTGGGATTGGAAATTTGGCAGCGCAGTGGTGGACTGTTTTTTTCTCAGGGTAAGTATGCCCGGGAGATACTGGAGAAGTTCAACATGCATGGCTGCAAAACATTATCTTGCCAGTCTAAAAATAGATATGTCGAATATTATTAGCTCTTAATAATATTTGGACTCTAAACATTATCTTATCCTCTTGGAGCACTTCAGTTTGATGCCTGGAAGTGGCACATGTAGCTGACAGAAGGAATTACGTTATTCCTAGGGTTTAGTGAAGCTATTGCATGGTTGACTTCAGTTAGAACTCATGTGATAGAGTTTGGTGGAGTTGATGAGACAGTTAATGGAGTTGTGTTCAGTTTAACTTAGTTGAGCTAGTTGTATCTAGTTTAACTGATTGATACAATTAGTGAGAGTGGTGTGAATTAATTATTAATTAATTTACTAATTATAAACTCATAAATCAACTAAAGAATACATCAGTTAACTTCAGTGCATGGACAGTTTCAGTGGAGACCAGTGGAGAGGTAGGTGAAAGAGCAAGTGTGACTATCAGTTGTGACTATACTGGTGCATGAGATTTGCACACACATTGATGGAGAAGCCAATGAGGATTGCGTAGTACATACCAGTGGGATTTGAACCTTGATATCATGATTATCCATATTGGATTGCGCAGTAGAGGTTGGCTAACAGGTGGAGCAGATTGGAGCATGTGTTTTGTATGATTCCAGCTGCAGGTGTGTGTGTAACAATTGATTGCAGACCTGGGAGCTTGTGAGGAGTTTGTATTAATGATTATTACATATTCCTATCATTATAATATATGATAGTTGGGGCTGTATTTATTTTCCTGAAAATACTGTGTTTATATGTGCATTGTTTATATTTTTGATACATGTTTATTGTTAATTTCCAAATTGATGATCAATAGTAGAAGAGGTTATGTATTATGCATAAAGTCAAATAGTGTGATCTGATAATCCTTGAATAATTTAAGAAGTATTAAATTTCTGCAACAAACTTGCTAAGAAGAGAATAGATTAGGGAAATAAATAGAAGAAAGGAAGAGATGAGAGACGACTCTGGTTTTTTAACTTTAATTTTTATTAATATTATTATTTTATATTATATTTAACATTAATTCTAATTTTAATTATGACACATTATATTTATATATAAATATATATATATATATATATATATATATATATATATAATACCTAATTGGTTATTTTTTTAGAATTAGTTTTATTAAAAAAAAATTATTAATACTAAATATTAGGGGATTGAAATATTTTAAAAGAAAAGTTAAGGTTATTATTTTGATAGATATATTTTAATACATTATAATTAATTTTATATTATAAATAGGAAATAATAAATAATTCAAGAATTTTGTAATAAAGGAGTTATTTATTTATTAATAATAGAGGTATATTTATTATTATTTAGTTAAATAATTATTATATTAATTTTTTGTATATTATATGTATTTATAATGATATATATATATAAAATGTTTGAACCCAATGTTACTTAAACTCATGGATCTATAACTATGCATGTAAGTGAACTTATAAATAATTTCTAAATTTTTATGATAATGTGGAGTTTATTGTTATTAATATTAGAAGGGGGTTAATTATAAGAGTAGATTAATTTTGTTTGATTTTAAAAGTAAAGAAAGCTATTTTAGGTGTATTTTAATGTTTAAAGGAGGTTTAGAAAGGTAAGGTGTTAATGGAGGAGGTGTATAAGGGATTTAAGAGAGAAAGAAATTAGAAGGAAGAGGAAGATGGACAAGGAGGAGGGAGGATACTTATAGTGAAAGTGGTGTGATAGGAAAGCTGCAAGGACAATGACGAGCTGGAGGATGGACAAGGTGGCGAAAAAGAAGGCACAAGGGGGTGGCCAATGTTTTTGCGGGAAAGCATGGATCCAATTCCCGCTAGAACATCTTTATTGAGGTTGGTAGGGATGCTTAATGATTGTGGCTTCACGATTTATGCTGAACCATGGCTTTATTGGTAATTACCATCAGTTTCTCTAAGGCAAGTGTGGTGACATGTTTTATTTTAGGAAGCAACAGATTTTATTATTCAAATTGTCCATTTAGTGTACTGTCCAAACAAAATATTTGCTAAGAATGATATCATGGAATTCCTGCTACAGATCATAATCGCTGTGTAATTGATGTAATAAATAAAGAGGGTCCCTTACTGCTTTTGTCAAGAGTAATAATATGACTCAGGTGAGAAAAATCACATTTTAAGAGTTCTACCTTTAAGTTGAAAAATTCTAATAGTACATGTAATCCATTTTGCAAAATGAAACATGCCTGACGTGTAAATTTGCTATAGCTGCCACACACCATCTTTCCTCCGTGAGCATTTCTGCAATTTTACAAAGTCTTCCTCACATGTTGAAGATATTGACTTATAATGAGGATACATGCCATTGTTGAATATTGCACTTAGAATCAACATAAATTGTATTGTAATCAAAATTTAATGTACCACAAAATAATAAAGAAATAGTTTTATATTATTACTAAATGATTTACAAAGCATGTATTTTCATGCTTGGGTGATATTATTTAGGTCAAAGTCCCCATTGTGGACTTCTAGGATTTATTCTCGAAGTTTATGAGTCATTATAGACTTAAACTTACCAATATTGGGCTTTTGAATAATGTAATTAGTCAAGTATTGAGTCAAATATGATTATGAAGCCTCCACATCAAGTCAACTCAAGTGATCAAGTCAAATTTCAATTCAAGTAATTTGAACTCATCATAAGCCTATAAATGGAAGGATATCGACCATTTCGGGAGATATCTCTCTCACACACAAAAATTCGATATCTACAACTCGCATCAAGGAAAAAGTGTGAAGTTATTATGTTAATTATGCTATTTTGATAGATCGATCAATTTTGTTCATTTCGACCAGTGATTCCAGTCATTCATGAGATATATTATATATGTAATTATGCTTTCATGATGCGCTTTAAGGCTGGAGAGGAATGAAATTGCTCGACCAAAGGCCCGGTAGGCCCGGTAGGGTGAGGGACGAACTCTCGACAGTAGGCCGCCATCGGCTCACTATTCATATGGTGAGGCCCGGTAGGGTGAGCTTGCCGAACTCTCGACAAAGGCCGCCATCGATTTATTGCTCACCTTCTTCATAGAGGTGAGGGACTCGACCGAGGTTACGAGGTCGAGGGACTCACCGATTCATATGGGTGAGGAATTATTGCTTTTCTTACTTGATTCTTACTTGCAGATTCTCTTACTGCGGGCTGGTCGAATAAAGAAATGGCTGGCTGGATAGATGGCGGGATGGCTAGGAGAATAAAGAAACAGGCTGGTATAATCACCGGGGCGGGATGGTCCAAGTTGAGGAGCTTAGTCCAATTGATAATGGATGTTTAATAGCTGCATGATTCTTCTTCTGCCGGAAGTATTATGCCCACCAATGAAGACACAATACTTTACATGACTGCTAGCTAGGTGGAGGCTTTTAACACGTAGCTGCTTATATATGCTATTATACTATACCTTACTTACCTATTGATTTGAGATAGGGCGCTTTCTATATAAAATTGAGTGATTGATACATACTGCCTGTCTTCTGAGAGGGGTGGTCCTTCGGACAGAGCCAACAGAGCAAGCAGGTTGAACCCCGACGGATGGAGGGAGGAGGGGGAGGCCAACAGACATGTAGAAGGAAAGGAAGAATCAGCCTTTAGCCAGATGCCTGTAACCTTTACCCTGGCACCTCTAGCCTATAGCCTTTAGCCTTCAGCCAAACACACTAGATCTACCAGCCATAACACACATATGAAAATTTACTACACGTAGTTATATACTTTCAAATTCTATCTCTTTGTATACGATATTAGGCAATATTATGGTACAATATCTTCTGAAAGCCTAAAGCCTAATTACATATTGGATAACATTGAATGTATAAGATAATATATAATTCATGTAAAGGATGGCGAACCTGAGGTACGAAGGAGAGGTATGAAATAGTTATCACCCAAGCAAGGTAGGAGGGTTAGGGCGTTGACTGAGGCTTATCAGGTGCAGTTTCCCCCATCTTATTTGAAAGAAAAAGCGTTCTAAGCGCACTTATTACCTAAAACGAGAAACACATCTAAGGTTACAAAGTGTTGATACAGCGATAGGGAGAATAAGAAAGTCAGAGTCCAGTCCAGAGAAGTCGTCCCAGTCCAGGTAACCTCGCTTCAAGGGTGTCACAGGTCACCTTGCCTCAAGGATTTCCCTCAAGGTCCAGGTCAACGAACTTCAGGCCATACCCCAGCCAGACAGGAGGACCAGGTTCAACCTACAGGAAGAAAGTCAGTGGCAACTACTGGAATAACTATTCGTGTGAACAGCCCAGTTTGACTACAGGCGGGCTTACTACTTAAATTGGAAGGAAGGAGGGCTGCCATTACTTATTTACTTGGCCTTTCAGATTGGATTTACTCTTTCACTTGCCTGGGCAGGGCAGGATTCACGATTTCATGGGACCTGTACCGTGGAACTTTCTAGCACTTATATTCGTTACTGGGCATTGTTGAATTGAATCTTTACAACAGTGGAGTGGGGCGTTACGGGATGCGATTGATTCAGTACTTGGCTTTGGGGGAGGGATTACTTACCTGGGCGTTCGGGAATGCGATGGGACAGTGCTCGTCAGACCTGATATTACCGAATGGGCATCATCCAACACACGCTCAGTTCGTTTACTTATTCAACAAACTAACCTCCTTACACTAGTAAGAGATACTTAGAGAACTGGTATCAATGGGGAACCCTTAAAGCCATTATATAGCGGTAACCCACCCAGCAAGCCAAGTATACCTTTCACTGGGGGGAACAGAAAGGCATTCTAGATTGATGGGCCAGGTAGCCATTCGCAACCCAAGCAACAAGGAAGCGATTCTCAACGGG